>CM021741.1:9339368-9449276 GCA_011075105.1 Heteronetta atricapilla
GGGACAAAGACGGGCCTGCTGCGGCGAGCGGGTCAGTTACAGACATTGAACAAGCAGTGATGGAGGCAGAGGGCCAACAGCTGAGCTGGGCACTGGCTCTGGCACCCGGAGTGTTGGGAGCATTTCCACCTCCTGTGTCCCCAGGTGTCACAAGAGAGTACCCAGGGCTGGCTGCTTTGGAGCAGCTCCTGGGGGTCTTGCACCAGGCAGAGCTCAGCCTCCTCGAAGCTGCCAGACCGATGGGGGCCATTGTCCCTGTGGCTCCTGGGGACAGATGTCCTGTCTGGGCTGAGCACCACAGACTGGGGTGAGCTCCTGCACTGGGCAAAACGTCTGACAGACGTTGGTCTCCACACAGATGCTGGTTGGTGGCCTCGAGCCTCCTCCACGTCAGCGTCCGTGATGGAGCCTCCTGCCCTGGTGGGCAGCCCTGCGGGGCAGCTGAGTGGAGGCCGCGAGCCTGGACGCATCCTGGCCGAGCTGTCAGCAGCCCTGGAGAACCCGGACATCAAAGCCTTGGAGGTAAGGGCAACGCCATGTCTGACATGGGAGCAACCTTTGTCCCCTGGCGCAGAGCATAGCATTTGCCTCTGTGGGGGGCTTGTCCGAGAGCAGGGGACCCTGAGGTGTGCCAAAATTTGGGGAGAGGGAAGGTTGCAGGAGGAAAACGGGTTGCAGGAACCAGCAGGGCAGGGGCATCGTTTGTCAGCGCTGTCCCCCCCATGTCTGCCACAGTGGGCTGAGGACGGGAGAGGTGTCGTCATCCACGCCACGCTGTACGAAGAGGAGCTGGGGAGGTACAAGGAGCTCTTCCCAGCGCTGACGGACCTTGGCTCTGTCCCGGTGCTGCAGGCCTGGCTGCTGGCCTATGGTTTCAGACTCGAGGAGGCACAGTAAGTCAGCCCATCTCCCTCAGGACCCAGCTCTGTGCTGCTGCACAACCATGCAAGAGAACCGAGGAGCTTGTTTTATAGGAATTTTCAGACTTGCTTAGAGTCTAAAAGAACAGAGAAACCAGAGCGGTGCTGGAAGGGAGCAGAGGAGCGGAGCCAGCCTGGCAGGGCAGGAGCAGCCAGCCCCAGGGCAAGGGCTGTGCATGGATGCAGCACCCACAGGGGGCATGGAGCCCCACAGGTGCCACGGCGCTCTGTTTCCCACCTCAGTGACTTCTCAGGGTTCAGCTGTACCAGTGCAGAGCTGGCCCTGCCCCACAGCTGATTTCTGTCCCACAGGACCGACCTGCCTGCCCTTGTACTGCAGCACGCTGATTTCCAGAGGGTGAATCCCACTGCCATGGAGCCAGGCGCTCCTGGAAGTAATGCTGACCCCTCTGCCAAGCAGCAGAAGAAAAGAAAGAAAAGGAGAAGAAGGAGCAGCCCACAGCCATGCAGAAAGGTCACAACCCGGGACACACTGGGTGAGCACAGCAGGTGGCTGTGTCCGTGCGGCCTGAGCTGGCAGCTCACGTGCTTTGGGTGATTTTAACTGAGTTGTCTCAGGATAAATGCCCTTCTAAGGCTTAATCAGATCAGTGTGGACCCCAGCCTGTCTGCTGTTCCCAGAGCTGGTGAATTTTCAGCTGGGCACTGTGATGCTCAGGCAGACTTGCCCTCGCTCTTCCCTCCAGCTGCTTTTTGTCTCTGGGATGTGGCCACAGATCCCTGGCTTTTACCCCATCAGGCAGCCCTTACTAGAGGGCATACGCCTTCCCCTGCAGTCCTTTACTCCTGTCCTGGCAGGGATAATATTCTTCCCTCTCCTCCCAGGACTAGTGCTGCCCCTGAGCTACAGCAAAGCCCTGGCAGGGAGCGGTTGTCAGTGCTGGCCTCTTCTTGTACCTCTCCAGGACGACTGCCTCGCCTGCGGCCCTTGTACCAGTACATCAACTCTGACATGCCGGAGCTGATGTGCCCATCAGAAGAAGAAGGTGAAACCCTAGGGCTGGCAGGGACAGCAACTGGTCCGGAGGTGGAAGGAGAGCTCCAACGAGGTTCAGTGCGCTTGTTGGGTTATTTGGAGTCCCTCTGGGTTACCAGCTCATATGCCTGCTCCTTGCAGCAGAGAGTGCTTGTCTGAGCTCAAATAGCTGCAAAGGAGAGCCTGCTGCTCTGCTGTCGATCCCCAGCTTTGCACAGCACAGCACAACCTGCTGCAGGTCGCAGTCTGCACATTGCTGAGATGTTATGGGGCATCACCTCCCCCTTGGTGCACAGCTCCTGCCTGGGGACTTCTGTTAGCACAAGTGGGATCCATCAGCTCCCTCTCCAAAGCACACGATGCTTTGCAGCACTACTAAGCAGCTGTAGGCCTTCCATGGATGCAGGAGAAAGCACGAAAATGGGGCATGTTACCAAAACGAGCTTTCTGTTCATTGTTCTGCAGCATTTGACACCCGAGATCATCTGCCACTGACAAACTGGCTGAGACAAGGATTGAGAACTCATCTTACTGACAGCCCTTTTGCAGCCTCTCTCATGCATAACCCACAAGGTACAGGACAAGGCAACACGGACCCCAAGCCAAGCAGGCCACCAAGGAAGGGAATGACCTTCTGTCAGGTCATACAGATAGGCAGGGAGAGGGTGAAAGGCTGAGAAGGCCTGGGAGAGGGGAACTGGCCTTGTCCTACCAGTGACCAGAGACCTGCAGGTCCCCATAGCTCACCTCCCCTGAAATGGAGGCTTTGTCCTTGCATGTGCCACTCTGGGGCTTCCCAGAGGCCCAAACCAGCAGGGTCAGACACAACAGCTTTCCTATAAATGCCCAAATGCTGTGTGGCCCCTCAGCTCCTCCTAACCTCAGCTGTGCGGAGGCTCCCAGACCCAGCAGCAGCCAGGCTCTGCAGTCCTGCTGCTCTAGGCTGTCAGTGACCAGCTATAAATAAGGAAAACGGGGAAGAGCTGGTGTGATTCAGACCATCTGCTTTATTTGAAAGAAGTGGCCAGACTGTAGCTCCTTTTAAAGTTGTATGGTTACCTGAGGCGGCAGAAATCACCTGGGCTCGCAGAGCTTACAGCTCGCTGCCAGCTCCGCTCCACTAGTGCTGCTGGTTCTGTAGATGACTGCCCTTTGTGGCAGGTTTTGTTGCTTTGTCCTACTTCAGAGGTGCTTCACCTGCAGAGGTGGTTTCTGAGACTTGGTGGGACATAAGCACGACCAGCCTGAGCTGGAGCTACTGAAAGGTCTGCTCTGAGCGGCTGTTGGCCCAGGGAGACCTTTCCACCCATGCTGCTGGGACCTGGTGGCCCAGCACTGCAAATGCTTGGGTTTATCCTGTTTCAGAGACGGGCAGTTGATCCACTCACTTCTCTTGCAGAAACCTGGGCCAGCAGCGCTCTGGAGCTCCCAGCCCCAGCACTGGATGACAAACCCATGCAGGCTGATCTTGAGAAGCTGCTCAGCTGCACGGCCTACCTGGTGTCACCATTCTTTCCTTAGGATAAATAGCCTCACAGCTGCCTGCCTCCTGCTTGACCACTGCAGCCTGGCCTGCAGGGTGCTGATCAGCACCTTGCTCGTACAAACAGCTGTGGTTTTGTTTGCCCCCCCCCCCCCCTTTTTTTCCCTGGTTGCAGAGAACATGATTTATATGAGGAATGGGGGAACACCACCACAATTTTTATTATAAAACATACCTGCTTGGTGTTAGGATGGATGTGTCATAATTTCTTCCTTACATATGAAAAGCAGGAGCCAGGGGACCAGCTGTGTCCCATGCTGTTGGAGATCACCCTGTGTCACCACTTCTCATCCCAGCAGACAGAACATGGCCCCATCCCACCACAGCCCTTGCACTGATTTTCAAGAAGGAAAGCTAGGACATGAGCTGCCCAGAAACTCAGAGCATTGTTGCAACAGGCTTAATGTAAGCCCAGAGCAACGTCTAGCAGACTCACCCTTCAGATCCAACTGAGAAATGTGACGTGCTTGCACTGCAGCAGGCCCAGGTACATGCCAAGGGGCAACATCACTCATGCTGGCCAGCTAAAGCCTCTTGAATAGGCATTAGCTCTGTGCGCAGTGTTTAATTAGCAGTTGTTTCTACCACATCTGCCTCAGACAAACGAGCATTGCATAGGAGAATCTAGACTTCACAGGGACCCACCTTATCCAAAGCAGTGCTCCTTCGGCACCATCCCCCTCTGCTGCCCCCCCGTGCAAGACGGCTTCTTGCAGGCTGTAGCCAGGCTACAAGACGTGCTCCTGCTCACCCAGCCTCAGCATCCCCCTTCCTCCACTGGGATCAAGGCCTAACAGGACATACTCAGTGCTTTCTTCTCCTGCAGGAGTCATACTTTAGGATTTTCTGCCCTGGGCAGATGCTTGACAGTAGCACAAAGGAAGCTTCTCAATTCAGGGACAACAGCTTTAAAACAGATCCAGAAGTAGCATGAAAGAAGCCAGAGGTATTCTATCTGAATGACGCAGTGACTGGCCCAGGTGAGCTCAGGAGACATTATCTCACCTGCTTTACATAGTGCATAGACAGTAGATGCTCAGAGCTATGGCAGAACAGTCTTCTACCCAGAAAGGAAGGTTTGTGGGGAGATGCAGAGCGTTCACTGGCCCACCTGCTATAGCTGGAAACAGTGCCACTTTCTTCATCCAGCTTAGAGCGGATATGAGATTGTTCAGAGCACAGAACCAGCCAAGCTCCAAACCTTTAAAATGATGCATCCATCAATTTTAAGGTGTGTTGAAAGTAAATAAATCCTTTAAGGTAAATACCTCATTCACACACTGGCTAAAGAATGGTCCTGTCCATACCATGGGGATTTTGCTTCTTAGTTTGTATCTTCCAGAACTTCCTGCAACCATTTAGGCAGAAAATAAAGATCCCATTAATCACAAACCCCAAGACAGACACGAGAATCTCCAAAAATCAGCTACTCAATAGCTATAGTCTGAAGAGAAGAGCAATGAGGTGGAAAACAGACCTTCTGGTAGGACTTACTTTCCCTTGGTGATACATGGATGACAACTACCTTGGCAAGGACAGCACAGAGTTATCTCCTACTAAATCACACCCAAGTTGCCCAGCTGGCAGTACAGGAGTAAGGAATGACTCAACAGGTAATTAGCCCCAGCAGCGAGCCCCCCAATGACATTTAAAGTGATGGCTTCAGCTTGTCCAAATCAAACAAGCACACAGCTGCCTGAAGAATGCCCTCAGCTTTTTATTTTTGTAGAAAACAAGTAAGATTCTTTTCAGGAAGGACCAGCTTATGAAACAGTGGTTTGCATGTTAACATACATAAATACACAGTTACAATTTAGTGGGAAATAATACATTAAAAAAGCTTTCAAGTACACAAAATAAATGTAGTAAAAATGGACTATCCCTTCCACATACCTGCTTTGAAGAAAAATATTTCTCAGATGGAATGAACTTCCACCCATGATCTGCCAACAGATATCTCCACCGGACACAAGCTGCAGGAGGGTGTGAGGGTGGGCAGGACCAGAGAGTTAATATCCAGTGTTTGAGAGTCAAAGCAGACTTGCTCATGACAGTTCAGTCCCCATTCTCTTCAGGTATCAGCATGTGTGTAGTGTGACAACTTCCCAGTCAGCACATAGAAGAGCTGCAAGAGGTAGGCAATACCTCTTACTTCCATCTTCAGATCCCTGGAAGGTTACGGTTTTGCAACTTCATTACCAGTGAGGTTGTAGAAATGTGCCTTGCCTGTGAGGCATTTCATAACAGTTGCAGAAATAAGAATGTGGCTCCACAGTCATGGTCCTGGTGCTGCCGGGCAGAAAACACAACTGATGGAAACAGAGCTTATGCAAAACAAACAAAACAAAACAAAAAAAAACCAAAAAACTGCTGGATGCAGTCAGTCTTTTGAGTAGAAAGAAAACGTTTGCAGATATGGAAGAATAACATAAATCATCACAGACTTCCCAAAGATTTTCCTCATAACTGCCAAGACACCATCAACAGGGAATTCATAGCATCATTTAAATAAAATACCAGCTTAAATTACTTTGGAAAACATTTGACATGTGCAGAAAGCCAAAGGCTGATCCTTATTTTACAAGCTTTATTCTGTTCTTCTACTCTGTCCTATGTGAGTTTAGAGACATGTTACATCACTAAACTCTTTAATAAAATTTTACCAACTGAGGAGTAAAACTAAATCAATCTCCAAGAGAAGGCAAAAGGCATCTAAACAACAGATGCTCCCTGATCTTGCTCTACTTAATCTCCTGTTAAAACTGTTAAAATAAGCGACCTGTGCAAGAGGGGTTGTGTCCCATTTCCAAGCCATGCAATGGCAGAGATCCATGCTTCACTTCAGCTACTGCAAGTGCAAAGGGCAATTCAAGTTTTTCTAAGTCTCCAAGACAAAAATTAAACGTTTACAAAAAACGGAAATATTTAAAACTCTTTAAACAATTTAAATCAGAACCATTTCTATGAGAACATGGCATATTTTACATGTTTAAAGAAAAAACAAGCAACATTATTAAATAAGAATCTACATATCTTAAAAACAAGGAGGATTTGTACAGTTACAGCCTGAAGTATCAATCGTCCTATTTTCCAAAGCAGGAACGTTCATAAGTTATTTCTCTGAAGCGCCTCGCAAAGGTTTTGATTGGCATCTGGCTCCTCGGTCATGACCTCCACAGCCTCCCACTCCCCTGACTTGCTGGATTTTTTGATGGCCTCTACCACACTTTGCATGTACAGACCGTCTTCAAAAGAGGCTGCCATAGAGACAGGTTTATGATCCCACGTCCGACGATCTTCCTGGTCTTGGAAAGACTTCCGCAACGCTTGCACCATGTATACCATTCCTTTTAGGTAGAGCAGCGGGATGTCTTTAAACCCCTTGTCCAGAAGGCCTTTGTTGACGGTCAGAGCGTCTGTAAACAATAGTTCTTCTTGGAGTGCAGTGTTCTTCTGCCCATACAAGTCCGTCCCACGAGCTATGAGGCGACCGGCGGACCCAACAACCATGACTTCATGAATGAATGATCCGGGCATGTTGAAGTTGAGAGTCACAGTACAACAGACACCCTCACTCATCAGCATCTGGAAAAAGCAGAAGTCATCACTAGTAACGTGGCGGATCCCGCTTATAGCTGTGTTCTGCTTCACAAAAGTCTTGAGCAAACCATGGACCTTCTCTGCTCGCCTGCTGATGAGGTGGGTCAGAAGGTCAATAATGTATGTTCCCATTGTATGCAGACCACCTCCTCCCATCAGCTCGTCACAGATCCAGTTGTACTTGTGGCTGAGCAGGCTTCCCCCGTAAACTCGTACATCACAGATCATCACATTGCCCACATAGCGCTCTTCTATCAACTGCTTCATCTTCACAAAGACAGGCAAGAAACGGAGAACATTGCCTACGATGCTCATCAGCTTGGGGTAGTATCTGGCAGCCGTGACCATCCTGAAGGCATCCACAGAGGTAGCAGCTTTCTCACAGATCACGTTCTTCCCTATTCCTGCAGCACAAACACACAAAAAATAACATAGCACTCATGAGCAAAACATGACGCAAGGCCCCAGAGTTCATCAGCAGAGTTTTTAAAGAGTCAGGCTTTCAAAGGCAACGGTTCAGGAACTAAAATAAGAATACTTCCAAGATGCTTTCATCACAGAGCTGACAAACTCCCACAGATAGAAGCTCTAAATAAATACAGAGCATTTTCACATCATGATAGATGAACCGTGTCATGTTTTTATGCCAATTAAGTGTTGTAGCTATACAATTAAGTGCCTGGAAAGCCAGAAGGGAAAAAAATCATGGACATTTATGTACTCTGCAGGGAAGAAGTGAGTGAAGGGGAGATTTGATTTTGAATTTTATCATCACTATTAATTCATTATTTGTAATAGATTAATAGAAATACAAGGTACCTGGTGGCCTGTGTACAGCACACAAAAATTTAAAATAATGTTTTGTAAAGTGCAACATTTTGGTCTGCGTGTATAAGCTACACATATGATTAGACTGCAAAGGTGACTGCATGAGTTACCCAAATGAGAGCAGCACTCGCAAGATGACCTACTGTGGTTTTTGTTTTTAGTAGCGTGCTTTATTTTGCGCCCAGCCTGAATCAGTTGGATAGTCTTTTTTTATTTTAAATATACTTTAAAGTATAAATAAACCGATGATCCAAAAGAGCATCTCAGTGGAAGATTCAAGCAAATGCCTACACCCAGTGTTCTGTTGGTACTCTTTCTTCCCCCATTCTCACTCTTTTCTTAGAGCGTGGCTTTCCTTTTCCGTATATGCCTGTTCTGATAAAATACTCCAAAGCATTTTTCAATGTAGTAACCTAGAAGTTTCCAGACATTAGCTCAGGATGTCAGACCTGAAGCTCCGTCTAGTCATACCACAGTTTCTTACAGGGAACACACGGCAGCAGGTGCCTCACTGAAAGCTCCTCCTGGACCACACTCCTTGCTTCTGTCATCTGCAGGACGAGACGACACCAGCACAAGGGTTTAAATCAGACTCTTGCGTACTGGGGGGAGCCAGATCCCACACGGCTGCAGCTGCTGCACTGAGCACTCCACCTCCTGGCTGCACCAAGAGACTTCCAGGAACTGCCAAGTGGTCCAGGGGCCAGCAAGCTGCTGCAATGCATCGCTCTGCCCAGCTCAGTCTGGGACAACTAATCGGAAAGGGAGCTCCGAACATGTATTTGTAGTAAATAAAATCAAAATCCACTCAGAAAACAAAACTATCAGATGTCTTTTGTGGATGGCACTCAGCACAGTGCCCCAGCATTGCTCTGCATGGCCCGCTGAGCACTGCAGAGGTGTGGGAGGGAGACAGATGCATGGAGCCGCATGCATTGGCCTGGCAGCTGCTGCACAAGGCCAGCACAGGCTGGGAAGCCTGTTACAAGTGTTACACTGAAAAGATGATTTTGGTTTTAATGTTCTCTCTCTATGTTCGGATAAGAACACCGGTTTTAAGAAAGGCACCATTTTACATGCTTCAGGCATTCCAGGCTTTGGCACGGAACCAGCCTCCAGTAGCAAGTACAGCTACACCTTAACTCTCACCAACCAAATCATGACTTCAGTCAATGAAACACCTGATTCAGAGCTTAGTCACATCAATGAAAAAAAAAAAAAAACCACCAGGTGAGCTGGGACACTTTCTGGACAGCAGAATAAAATAGAGCATTGTCTCCTAAAGACATCTTACATCTCTGGTCAGATCCGCACAGTCCATCAGCCACAGGGTCTCTGCTTCTCTGGCAGCTGGTTAGCCGTACCAGATCCAAAACTTGCCATAATCAAAGTATTTTGCATCTGCGATTAATAAAACACAAGCATAGAAAACTCATTCTGCCTGGTTGAGGCTGCCCAGAGCTGCAAGCAGTAGAAAGGGACAGAAACATCAGGGCCCCCTAGCAGGGAGGGTGCTAGTCAAGCCAAGAGGGAGGGAGGACACTCCCTTAGAGGGGAATATTCATTAAAAATGAGAGAAGTGAAGCACAAATCCTAAAGAGGCAGCTCTGGAGGGGCTGCAGCCTGACACATTCAACACAGGATAAGGATGCTGTAAACACAGTGGCCCACCACTCCACTGAGAAGGCCCTTTGTGTCCCCGGGAACGCAACACAGAGGGGCATCCATGCAGGGCAGCATCCCTGCAGTGTGGCTGGGCTGGGACAGCAGCCTCACTATGACAGCCACTGCTTTGCAGCTCTTCTTCCTTGCTTGTTTGCCTGGCTGGTGTCCTGTCCTCAGCCCCACATCTCTCTGTATGAATTGTAACATTGACTCAAACTACTAAACCCACTTAGCCTACCTAACTATGTCCATTCCATCGATCAGAAGCCCCAGCTCTTGATTCCCCTGAATAAGGTAAGAACCCTGAGGCTGCACCTAGGACGCTGTACACCTAGCCACTGCTGAAGCATACCAGATCATCTCTGTGTCCCTCATAAGCAGCTGGGAGTGTCTGAGGATTCCTCACAAATAACCATCTGTTTCAAACTTGCCTGCTTCAGGAGCCTCGCAGTGAATGCTCATTCCAAAACGCATTCCTTCATTTCACGTCCTGTTTGCATATGGATGGAAAGGACCTCCACGCTCCTCGTTACAAACATGGGAAGTACAATATGCAAAGAGCACTCATAGCACGCTTGTTCAGCCTGTTTCAAGAACAGGAAATCTGCATTTGTCACAACACAACGCAGGGATAGAGCCCTTGCTGACTCTTTCCTCCACAATTAACATATACATGCTATAATTTATATGGACTCGGCAAAATCAGGGGGCCAAACAAGCTACTTTGGAAAGATTCCTTGGACAAGTAAGAAGTTCCTCTGCTGCCACTCCACAAGGCATCTGTTTGAAGGCTGGGCTCGGTAGGTGCAGCAGCGTTACCTTTAAAGTCCTGAAGAAATCCTCCTCTGAGGACTTCTAATGCTCTGCCTCCCCAGTCTTCGCTTCACTGGCACACGTCACACGCTTTACAATGCGAGCAACTCAGCACTGGGCTCACCTCACACAAAGGTGGATGCGTTTCAGCTGTGGATGTCAACCACAAAACAGGCATTTTGTGAAGTTAATTTAGTTCCTCTGGATCAAAAGAAGCACAAATTTTAGAATAGCTTCTTGCTTTACCTGTTAGTGAGATAAACCCTAAGATTACACTCATCTGAATTTGAATTACGCTCTAGGCTTTGATCTGTTATGTCTGGTTCACGAACTCAATCCAGTGTTACAACTTCATCTCCATCATGCCAAGGTTGTACCTAGGCTTCGTTATGGATGTCTGTCAGTAAGGAACTCAGGCAAACAAAAAAGGCAGGAAGCTCTGGGTCTCTCTCTCTCTCTCTCTCCTTTCTTCCAGTACTAAAAAACTAAGCACATTTTTAAATTATAAGTAAAACTATGCAAGTAAGTAATAAAAGTGTACATTCTTCTCTTCTTTTGAATAAAAGACTTACCACTGTACCACATCTGATCTCTCCCAAAGCCCGTCTCAGCTAGTAAAACATCAATCTGTTAGTCTGTCATCATAAACAATTTGCAGCCAAGGATTTTCCAGTTACAAATATCATTGTATCAATCTGAATGTTCAGGAAAAAAAAAAAAAAAACACACTTGCCACCTGCCCTACCCTCATTTTTTGCTCCTCCAGAACACTGCATTATAGCAAGCTATCCAACACTGGCTTCAGATACGCCACAACACACTTGGTAGCAGATACACACACTGCTGTGACTAACCTACCTAGAGAGCTGGAAGACTTGGCCAGAATCATGCAGGTCTGAGCTGCCTGCATCACTTTGCAGATCAGAATATTTTGGGAAACCAAAGTGAAGAATAAACAGCCCTTTGCAACTTCACCCATTGATTCCCCTAGCTTTTTCAGCTTTCCAACATACCTATACTTGTCTTGCAGTCAAACATACACACCACCAGAAGAATTAAAATACTTTGAATTCAGAGAACAGTAGCTCTTTGTAAAGAAACAAATCAAACAACAACAACAAAAAAAAACTAAAATCTCTCTCTGCATATCTAAGCAGCATTATGGCATTGCAAATGTGTAAGGAGTTGTTTACTTCCAAAACAAATTACTGCGGAGCAAAGAGGCTAAGAACAAACCACTCTCGCTCCCATGGTTCGAGATATTACCCATCCTAAAATTATCTCCTGTGGATGTGCTGTAAACACAATAAAAATCTCACACTTGTTATTCACAGAATTACACACGAACGCACCGCCACGCTGTGCGAGGTGAAGGAACATTAGCACTACAAAGCCATGCCCTGGAGAGCCAGGGAACGCCAGGGTGCCCGGGCTGCCTCCTGCCTCCCTGCCCAGCCCAGTTCTCTCTTCTCTCGCAGACGCTTTCGCCCAGCTCACCTTGCTGCATTCCTCCTGCTGTCCCCAGCTGTCACCTACCCACTCCTCCACACCAGGTGAAGGATTCCTCCAAGTCTGCACCTGGGACCACAGCAGCCTGTTAGGCACTGAGAAAAGATACCACCGAGAGGTGGCAAGGTCACGGCACGCTTGCTGCCAACAGCATCCGCAGAGGATTTGGGTCTTCACTCACACAATTCTACTGAGTGTGTACACACATTTCTTATTCAAAGGCTTTTAACTTCCAAGTTTGGTTTTGTGGAGGAACAACAAGCAGAGCTGAAAATCTCCCCTCCTTTTCCCCTCTCCCCACAACAAATTTCAGGTTCCCATTCCAAGGCATGGGAAGATCTGAAATGAATTAAACAACAAGGTTGTTTGTTTTCTTCCTATTTGGGGAAGGAAAAAAACATTTTTCTACTTCAGCATGCTTTCTGAAGTAGCTTATTTTAATAAAAATCTCCCCACTATAAGTTCAGTCTGAAAAATATGTGGAAAATGTTAGCCCAATTGATTCAAGATTTTCAATGCTGTAAGTAATTCTAAAAATAAGATTTAAAAATAAATCTAGGTAACCTTTCTTGCAGATGGTGCTACCCATTCCAAGCAAAACCTTCAGTACTGTACTTGCACCGTGCTACAACCAGAATCGTGTTGAGCTTCAAATTTCAATCTGCCAATTGAATTTTTGGTCCAACTCTAGAAAATAAAAAGGTACCTAGAGCTTTCACAGCAATTTGCCGAGTTAGGGGTGGAGGGATATTGATGCAAACCAAATCTACGTCCTGGTGCAGCAAGACATCGTCAGTCCGACTCGTGTAGAAGGAGATATTCATTTCTTCTGCCAGCTGCTTCGCTTCCTCTTCAGTCTTTCCCCAGAGTGCTTCAATAGAGAAGCCTTCTGCTCGCAGCAAGGGGACCAGGACCCGGGCGGTGCTGCCAGTTCCAAAGACACCCACTCCAGGAAGCATTTCCATTCTGCATTCATTCAAGCATCAGGGTCTACACGTGGGCCTTCAATGAAATGCTCAGCTCCTCAGCTTTCTGCTCCATCCAGTTCCTAAAACATGGAAAGTTACAAGTCAATAAAACAAAAGCCATATTTTGAAGTCAAAGGCATCTATAGCCCGACTGCTAGCATTTACCCTTCATATCCTTCCAAATTTTCTAAGATTCTCCTGAAAAACAAAACAACAACAAAAATCATTGCAATATTTGGAGAAGTAGTTTTAAGGGACAAGCCAAGCAGTCCTGTTGCAGCAGGCAGGAAGAATGGACAGACAGCAGCCTGACCAGTCACGAGGCCCTCCCGAGCCTCGAAGCGCAGGAAGTGCTCACACACAGGAGCAACATCGTGATGATACAAGTCTCTAAGCGAGATAAAGGGTTGTGAGATGAGGCAATATCTTCTGTTAGACCAACCAATAGTGGTGGAAAAACATAGCAAGCTTGTGGGTGCATATGTTTTTAGTTCCTACCTAAATATACAAACCAAAAGCAGCTCCTGGGAGCTTAAACTTAGGGCAAGTAGTTAAGCCACTGCAGAGAAAATCTAGAAAACATGTCCTGTGAGGAAAGCTTGCATTCACCGAGCTCACGTAGCCTGGAGATGAGAAGGCACACAGTCACCATGGCTGCGTGCAAACACCTAGAAGGCTGCTTCAGAAAGGAAACGGGGTCTCATCTGGGCCCACCAGAAGCAGTTACAACTCTGAAGTTTTACTTAACTCAGGACCAGTTAAAAAACATCTCCCTCTGCCCGTGACGTTTAACCTCACGGGTTGTGCACACAGTCATTGTACTCCTGTGCACAACCATTTGGTTAAGTCACACTTCTTTTGTTCTTGCAAGTATTTCCCGGTAAATAAATCCCTTCTGACCCTTGCTTGCCTGTGTGTCTCAGGACTGCACTGGGCACATCTGGCTGAATTTCCTCGCGTGGTTGTGGTGCTAACCCCAGGATGTCAGAGGCCCTCGCCGTGTCGCACCACGGCTGCCTAGCACGCACCTGCCTCCTCCCGTTCCACCGCCTTCAGGAACCCTGCTGCACCCCTGCTGGCCGGCAGCGAGCCATTTCTTCTAAGGAAAGTTCACTTGATTTTATAGTCATGACAAATTCAGCTTTCTGTAAAAGCCTATGATGGAAAAGCAAATACTGTTTTGTATGAACACCAGGTACCAAAAAGAGATTAATGCCCTTGGTGGGGGACACAAAAACAAACAGAAAAAATAATCAAGCAACAGGAGTCACAATCAGTCAGTGAAAGAGATGGTTACACACCTCCCCATGCTAAAACCCTTGCAATAAGCCACAACATGTGAAAGCAAACCCCAGCACAGCACTGTGAAGGACCAGCAAGCGAGGCAAACTGCCCACAGGGCGACTGCTCTGTGTGCTGGTGGCGTTTTGGTAACCTGGGGGCTGCCTGCACTGACCGGCACGGCAAAACCACAACCCTTGCTGAATTCCTAAGCATTTTTGTGATGTACGCACCAAACCGGGAAGCAGAAATATCAGCACTTGTGAATATTTATTTTGTAAAACACAAATATTTAGAGATGCTGTAAAACATCTTATGAAATATTTACTGAATTAACTCCGTATGTTTTTCCATGTTCAGTGAGATGTTAGCTCTGTAGCAGTCATCGCCTGCCATTTGAATTAACTCCCTTTTATTCAGCATTTGCAGGCACACACACAAGGATGGAACCAAGAGGATCTAGACAGTATTTATTATTCTGCATGAAATGGTAACGTGCTGACAGGAAACATGGCTTCTATTCAGGCTTTTATAAATAACGTGAAGATGAATAAAATCCTGCCACTGGGCAAAATGCAGAGATACACGTTGAAGCCCCCCCCCGTATAGATTTGGGGGTTTACAGGCTAGAAGAAAAAACACTTGCAGTGAAAAAGAACACCACATTCTTTTGAACAGACACAAACTGAACAATGTGGAACACAGGCAAGGAACGTGCATGCTTGCAGCAGGTCGTACAGCCATGCCCAGCAATGTCAAATTTACTTGGAATGGCAAGACTTTAGAAAAGGATGAAATCTTTGAGGATGCTATTAAGAGCACATTGCAGCACTTAACATACCCAACAGATGAGCTGACTTCCATAACGTTTGCTCCTTCTAAGCTTTATTTTTTTCCAGTTGCCCATTCAACTACCTCTTTAAAATCTCAGGGAGGTGGAATTCATTTTCATATTTTGGAAATTCATATTCCCAAAACAAGTTGCTGCATCACTGTTGCTAACAGATACTGGCACAAAACCATAAATCCCAGTGTTTTACTGCCACAGGGACCAGCTCTCGATGGTACAAGACAAGGACACCTGCTCACCACTAGTACCACAGCAAAAGCCCGGTGTCATCAAGGTCTGGCAAACCCAGCCTCAGCTATGACTTGACACAATGCAGCCACACTCCCAGCAGGTGAAAATGTGGCTCGCACAGCTGCAGGACCGAGTAGGGCTTGAGATCACCTCCCAGGCACGTGTGGCACTGCCCAGAGGGCTTGTTTCTCTTCCCCCACTGAAGAGCCACCCTGCAGCCTCCTAGCACCTCTCCCATCTTTCACCAGCCGGACAATGCTGGTTTGCTGGGACGGGCACGGCAGATCGACACGGGTACTGACAGGCAGTGCGAACACTGTCCTCATGCAGGACAAGTCACGGCAGTGCATGCAGAATGCGGTGCAGGCAGAGCTAGAATACACACTGACAGATCTGCAACAGGAGGTTCTCCAGAAGCTTTTAATGAGGGGTACCAATACGTACCCCCCCCACACACCTTACAGATGCATTGACAGCCTGTGGATGAGGCACTCCAGCCTAAGCTGCCCTGGGGAAGGGATCCAAACCCCAGTGCGTCAGGATGAGGCCACTGCTGCAGTAAGAGGCAGCTGTCATTAAGGCTGCTAGGAACGCACGGAAGCCCCAGGAGAACAGCGCTGTCGCCCTGCAGAAGTCCCCAGATGCCCTTCTTAGAAACACTGCATACCTCTGACGCTTCTCATCCAAGAGGAAAAAAAAAGCAGAGCTGAAAAAGACTTGGAAAAAGGTGACAAAAAGCATGCAACATCTACGCAAGGAAGACGTAAGCAAGCAAAGATTCCTCAATCCAAAAAAAACATTGCTGCAGGACGGTAATAAAGCCACGCTTAACCATTTATGAGGAGTCAAAGGGAGACCAGACATGCTCAAGACATGCCTCAAGGGTTGTGAAACACGCACAGGTCGCACCGAGTGCCGTAAGTAGCAGAGCTGGCAGAGCACAAGAGAGGGAGAGGGGCTTCAGCACATCCTCGTCCTGTTCTTTTCACACTCTTCCTCAGGCTCGTGGCCAGCATGTTCTTGCATGGTCCGGCCGTGCTCTTTGGAGAGCAAAAGTGCAATGTTCTCCCTCTGTAGTCTGACTGATCTGCAACCAGGACTTGCAGTGGAGGCCAGCACGTGCCGACTGGAGGCCCGGGAAGCCAGAGCACCGCGAGCCGCCTCGCTGAGGGCCTCACTGAGGTCTGGGCACGCGGGGTCACAGCGGCACGTGGGGCTGCGTGTCCCCAGGAGGTCCCACGGTCCCACCCTGACAGCAGGCAGCGTGCTGCGCCGTTCCTGGCCGCAGGGAAGAGAGGCCTGGCTCCGAGGGCAGCGCCTGCTTCCGCACCCACCGGGCTCCTGCCAGAAGCCGGGTGCCGTTTACGCCAGGTTACAGCAAGCCTAAAAGCTTCTAATGAGCCCCAGATAACCAGTCACGCAGGTCGTGAAAAGCCTTTTATAAGCCAATCTTTCCGAAAAAGAAAGCCATCGCGCACCAGGACCTCCAGTCACCGGGCTGGGGAACGCTTTGCCGAGAAGCCTTCTACGGAAACCAGCGGCAGGCGGGCTGGAAGCAGCGCCGGCAGGCACAAGCCATGCCGGTTCTCAGGGCGATGAGGCGAGCCACGCCCGTGACATCACCCCAAACTGAATTCTGCAGACAGACACCACAGAACGCTCCCGTTGAACCCCACGGCGTGCCCCAGGCCCCGGCCCGGAGCCGCGGGACGGAGCTGCGGGCTCCGGGCCACGCACCCGGCAGCTCCCGGGACCCGACGGAAAACGCGACGGTCCCCGCGGGACCCGACCCCACGGGGGCAGCGGCGGGCGGCGCCGCGGCTCCCAGCCCCCGGGCAGCCCCGGCGGGCCCACCCCCCGCCCTTACCTGCCGCCGGAGGGACGCCGAGGGGCCCGCCACCGCCCCGCCTCCGCCCCGCGCATCTCGGCGGCTGCTCGCTGCCGGCGCGGCGACGCCCTGCCCGGCCCCGCCGCCTGTTCGGGAGCCGGGGCGGGCACGGGCTCTTGAAATGGCGGCACCCCGAACGCCTTCGGCGGCTGAGGGAGGCGCGGCCAATCGTGATGCGGGACGCGGAAGGGGGGCGGGTCTTCTGAGGACGGGCAGCGCCAGCAGCCAATTGGAGAGCGGCGCGGCGGCTGGACTGGAGGCTGGGCGGGCACAGGCCGGGCCGTGGTGAAGGCAGCGAGGCTGCGAGCCGCCCGGCCAGGCCGCGGGGCTGATAGCCGAGGAGGGACAAGGGGTTTGTGAGGGAACAGAGCTGTTCCCGGCCGTACCGACACACTCATCCAGAGAGAAGGAATAAAGGAGGGGGAGGCCGCAGGGCTCGATTCCCCAGTCCAAGTTCGGGATCGAGGGCAAAACGACTGGCACCCCTTCCATCAGGACCTTATTAAAGAACTGCGTAACAACACTTACGGGTCATTGGCCCCACGCAGTCCCTGCTGGAGAGTGTCATGAGCTTTTAACCCCCTTTGACATACAACTCGCATTGACAATGATATTAGCTCCGACACAAAAGTTATGATGGGAACAGAAATGGAGAGAGTTGTGCAAACACGCAGTGCTCCAAAGTTTAGGAAGGCAGCTGGGGGATCCACTTGTCGGAGTCAGTATACCTCACCTGGGGGGTGCAGACCCGATGGGGGATCCGCGCCTTCAGGCGCATCTAGAGCCAGGCATCCTCTGGCTGACCGCGACCCTGGCCCTCCAGGCAATGTTAACAGTTCCAGAGACTGGGGAGCCCACACAGCCCTTTACAGAGGTCCAGCGAGGGATGTCTGAGCCATACATGCAGGTTATTGATCGGCTTCGTGATGTGCTAGATAAGCAGATTGACAATCAGGAAGCAAAAGACGCCTTGCTACAAAGGCTAGCGGTAGAAAATGCAAACACCGACTGCAAAAAGGTGCTGCAGGCTCTGCCCGTGAATACAACACTGGTTCAGATGATAGAGGCGTGGGCTCTATTGAACATCACACCAAATTGCTGGCGCCCGCTTTTGCAGCAGCACTGACCATCGGTCAGGACCCCCAGGGTCAGAAAAATGCTCTCACTGTGAAGCCCCGAGCCACACAGTCTCTGCATGCCCCTGGGATCCAGTCCCGGCCACTTCGTGTCCCGGGTGTGGGAGGGGACACCCCTGGGTGAGCAGTGCCGCTCTCAGTACAGCGCGGAAGGGCAGCAGGGAAACGGGAGGAGACGTGTGGGGACACCTTTCTCTGGACTCCTTCTCTTGTCTCCAGGGTCTGAGATTCCTGAGGGCTGATCTTAGCAGGAAGGACCGAAGCAAAAAAAGGCATTCAGTGACTCTGCCTTCTCCATATCCTTTGTCACCAGGGCACCCGCCCCATTCATCAGTGGGCCAACATTTTCTCCAAGTCTTCCTTTTCCTACTGATGTATTTGAAGAAGCCCTATATGCTAGATAAGGTAGCGAGAGTAGGTACCTAATTAGAGTTAATAGTCTAATACTGAATATCATAATTTTATAATATTTCTTTATAAAACCTGTTTGAATTAGGAACCTTTCCAGTTGTCCCGTCCAGTTCAAGTCCTTTCCAGTGCAAGCAGACTCTGGTTTATGACAGCCCCCAGAGGCAAGGCAGGCTGTTCCAGCTTCCATGCCCATGATTTCTCCCAAGACCCAGCTGGGATTCTCAGCAACACACCCCGAAAGGCAGCTGGGCTGTGCAGGATACCTGTGCTGAGGATACTCTTCCTCATGGCTACTCAGCAGTGCCTGCTCTTGCTCTTCTGCAGCTGCAGGCTTTCTTGGCACTTGGGAGCAGGGTGGAGAGGTCTTCCTCAGAGAGGTCAGTCCCCTGGTGTGAAAAGGGTTCTAATGGCAAGGGAAGTTGGGATGCTCTTTCCCCTGTACCCATGGGGCATGCACTTCACCCACCCGTGCTGGTGACAGTGAGCCACCAGGCTGGGATGGGAAAGAGCATGGAACCGCCAGCACACATGGCTGGCTGTGGTGTGCTGTGTCAGAACCAAGAGCACATGGTTGAGATGAGGTGGAATCAAGCAGCAAAGAGAGGAGATAACATCAGGCTGAAGTGAGGAAACTGAGAGGGTAAGCCTTGGCATACAAGAGGAACTGCCTGCACAGCACGAGTGAGCGGCGCAGAGCAACCGCCCCAGTGCTGCAGGAAAAGACGTGGCCCCAGCCCCTCCGCCCTGTGCACTGGAAGGCTTTCTGGAGAGCTGGCCGAGGAAGGAGACATGAGCACCCTGCGAGCGAGCAGCTTTCTGCCCCTGCTGCTCCTCGCCTGGCTGCCTGCAGGTGAGTCCAGCAGCTGAGACCTTGCTGTGGGGAGAGGTGAGAGGATGAGGGGGGTGAGGGGGCAGTGCCACCACTGGGGACCGTGGCCCGCGGGCAGCTGGAGGGCATCGCAGGGCTGTGTCACCAGTCCCTCCAAGTGCCTGCAGGAAAGTTGCCTGCTCTCTGAACTCTGTGCATGGGTAATGCACCTGCAAGAGGTCTGGGACAGAGCTGCCTCTGCTTTGCCATCTGCTCTGAGCTCTGCTCTTCCTGCAGCGTTTAACACCCCTTTTGCACCAGCAGCTCACCAGGTGCCTGGCAGTGGCCCCCCTGCCATTGCCTGGGCACAGGCTCCAGGAGCTGCCTGCAGGGACCCAGTTTTGGTCCCCAGGCTTCAGAACAGCCTCTTCTTCAGAGCAGGAAATAGAAAGCTCTTTCAAGTAGGAAACACCTAACACAATGCAGAAAACATCAGCATGGATAAACAGCGTGCTCTTAACTCATCCCAAACACACAAAGAAGAGTCCACCAAAGGTGGAAACACGGACAGACTGCCTGGGAGAATGTAGACACACTGCTTGAACGCACACAGATAGTGCTAGAAAAGCCAAATGTCACCTGGAGTTCCAACTTGTGAGGAATATGAAGGGGCAGAAAGAACGGTTTCTCTAAGTACATTGAGAGCAAAAATAAAACTAAAGGAGATTATGAGTTAACTTGTGAGGGAGAGGGAGAGGACACAGTGAAAAGGATATGGAAAAGGCTGAGATACTCAGTGCTTTTTTTTCTTTCTTTTTTCTTTTTTCTTTTTTTCTTTTTTCCCCATCCCTGGTGGTTTTCAACACCAGGTTGGACAAGGCCTTGGACAACCTGATCCAGTGGGTGGCATCCCTGCCCATGACAGGTTGGAACTGGATGGTCTTTAAGGTCTCTTTCAACCCAAGCAATTCTGTGATTCTGCTCTGTGAAAACAGGCAGGGGAAAAAAAGAATTGATTTTCCTAAGCCTGAAGCCTGGGAAGGGGGTCAGCTGGCATCCTCAGGGCTTCACATGGAGGTTGTGGGTATTCCTTAACACAAACCCAGCCCTTTGTGTTTATTTTTCTGCAGGACTCACTCAGCAGTGTCCAGTCTCCTCATTGACAATCAATGTGTCAGAGCTCAGCTCACTCAGTCAGTGTCGGCTCCAGGTGGCGTGTAACAGCACTGCCGATACGGTGGAACAGTTTATAGACCGAATAGAAAACATGACGGAGAAGAAGGTAGAGATTCATTTTTTATATGAGAAAAACAAATCTGCTGCTGTGAATGAAACACAAACAGCAACATTCACGTGTGAGATGAGGACCACATCCAGGGTGGAAGCTGGAACCAACAAGACCCAGCAGGGTAAGAGCCACAAGGCCACCAACACCCATGGCAGCACAGAGGGGAAGGGGTGAGGCAGAGACAGAGAGGGGGCCTCACTTGGTAGTTGGGAAGTGACTTCAGCTCTGAGGTTCAGGAGCATTTTTTAAGCTATTCCAGAAGCTCTTTGCCAGAGTGAGCTTTGGGGGATGGAATGAAGCCATGGAAGCTGGGGGGGGAACATTATCTCTGCTTCCCTATGGCTGACAGCTTCCCTACAGCCAGCCCTTGGTCCCATTGCACATTCGGCTCTGGGAAACAATGGGGACTGAGCTCAGGGCTTTAGCAGCACCTCCTGCTCTGGGTTCCTGCAGACCCTTCTGCCTAGGCTGCAGGAGGAGCAGGTGTCTCCCCCAGTCCTCTGCAGTTTTTGATCTGACACTGCAGTCGTCGTTGCCAAAAGCAGAGCGATGAGCGTGGCACCTGCTGCCTCCACGTGGGCGTTCACTTGTGCCTCTGCCTTCCAGAATCTCACCCTGAGATGTCTCCGACCAGCACCCCTGAGATGTCTCCGACCAGCACCCCTGAGATGTCTTTGACCAGCACCCCTGAGCCTCAGACCAAGGAAGGTGAGGCACCACGGCCATGAAAATGCTGGAGCCTGAACTGTCAGCAGCTAGGAGGGGGTTGTAGGAGTTCTTAGGGAGAACGAGAGGCAGAAAGGGGGGGGGGGAATGGCTCCTGCTGTTCTCCCATGTCTGAGCTGCTGGCAAACTGGTGTGGGCACCAGCCAGTCACAGGCCATGAACGCCAGCAATGTGGGGAAGGGGCTGCCACGCGTGGCTCCCAGCTGGCCTTTTGGAGGAGTTTCTGGGGACCTTTCCCAGCAAGGATTTGTCAGCAAGGGTGGTGGGTGTTTTGGGGTGCAGATCGTGAGCCAGCTGGGTGCTCTGGGAGCTCTCCTGCTGCAGGACTGCAAGCTGTGGTGTGGGGACAGCAGCTCACGTACATTCTGTGCTTGTTGTATACCACAGGAATCATCCACACCTATATCATCCCTGGATTGGTGGTTTCGTCGCTTTTCTTCCTCTTTTGTATTTTGGTGTGTTTGTGCAGAAGGAGCCAAAGGAATGCTAAAGGTAAGGCCGAGCCTGGTCTACACCACCATCTCCAGTGGGAGCTGGCGAGCACTGTCTCATGACCTCTGGATGAACTGAGACATGGGAAATGCCTGCTGTGCAGGTGTTTTCTGCATTAAAATTAATGATAGTCAACTACATTTTCTTTTTCAGGAAAATCTGAAAGCAAGCATGTGGCAGAGATGAATCAGCTCAGCACGGTAAGCCGGGGAGGGCTTTTCATGTATTACTCTGTTCTCTGTAACAAAAAGCAGCTGAATGTGCATTTAAAGGGCTTCAGAGCAACAGTTTCTGAGCAAGCCAGGGTCTCCTGTATGGTGCTTGGCCAGTGGGAAATTACTTGTGCTGGTATCTGGGTATGTGCAGAACTGACAGCCAAGGGCCTGCTCACTGCTGTCTTCCTCTGCAGACTCAAAACGAGGAGGTGGTGTATGCGAAGATGAAGTTTGAAAAGACGGAGATCAAACCTGCTGCCTCAGAAGTTGTTTACGCTGAGATAAAATCACAACAGAAGTAGCGAGCTGAGAATGCCTATGCTGCTGATGCAAAGGGAAGGTTCTCCTACTGGGGACAGGGCAAGTGAGTGAGAAGGGAGGGACAAACAGCTTGTCACATGCTTGCCACAGTTGTGATCCCTGAAAACCAGGGATCTGGTTTTCACAATCTGAAACCACTGCTCTAAGGCAGTGCAATCTTGGTCATCAAAACCTTCTGTTTACCCCCAAGTGGCTGTACGTATACTTTACATTCCCAGGTAGAAGCCAGCTCTCCAGCTGGGACAGGTGCCCCTTGTCTTCCCGCAGAAAGGCCTCAGCAGCTTATCACTGGTGACCACTTCCAGCACCTTGCGCCGTGCCGCAGTATCAGCAGCTGGCACCGCGTGGCCGCCCCAGCCGGGGAGGCACTCAGTGTCCCAGTAGTGCTGGAGCACGTGGCCCTCTGGGAAGCTCTCCTGCCAGCACTGGGTGATGTGTGCGCTGTGAAAACCCTGAAGCCATTTTCTGGATTTCCTTGCTATGTCCAGAGCAGGCATCTTCTGTGACAAATTTCACCCTTGTCTGATTCACTCACTTGAAACACAAGAAGCAAGGACAGAAAGGAATAGTTTGCTTTGCAGAGGTCCAACGTGGCTATAGCTGAAGTGATTTGCTTTATACCAGGAATTGATGCGTGTCCTTATGTATATAAAGCTTTACTCTAATTTGAAAAAAATAAAAATAAAAGGTGAAGTTTTTTGCTGTCAGTGTTGCCATTTACCTACTGCTGGTTGGGACTGAGCTGAAGCACTGGAGGAATTGTCAGGGAGTGGGGAGGGATGCCGATAAAGGCATTGGGGTAGCCAGGGAATGTGGGGCACAAATAGGCTCCACCAATGGCAGAACTTCCTCATCAGCCTCCTCCTGGACACTCATAGTCCTGGAGGAAGAGGAGGGTTGCTGGGAGTGCTGCAGCTTGAAAAGAGAAGGCAGAAATTAAATGGGAGGTAGGAGCAACTGTCGTTTGAAAGAGATGTGTTGGTTCTGCTGGCCACCATGCCCATTGCCCTTGGGGATTGTTTCCAGCCTACATGCCTGGAAGCACACGAGATTCAGCCTAGAGCAGACCCTGGTCAGCCTCGGCCTTCCACCCTCTCCTCGCAGCAAGAGAATGCATCACTTTGCATTGGGTGGGATGTGAGGATGCAGAGCTGGAGTGTGTGGAGAGGGGACGGGGTCTGGTGTCCAGCCACCCTGCCCCCTCCTGCTGGGGCAGGCAGGGAGCCTGGAGGGGCTGAAGCCCAGCAGGAGAACAGCGAGAGGTCTACTGGCCGCGTTGGAGACAGCTGGGCTGTCCAGCACAGCTGTTCTCTTACAGCATGATATGACCACTGTTACTAGGAAGGGAAGAGGATAAGTATTCCAAAAAATGAAAGTTGATTTCAACTAACAGGGACTATTTGTGACTCAAGTGAAGAGCCAAGCAGGATGTCTGAGATGTGTTAAAAGCCTCTGCAACCAGTTATTCTTTGCAGAGGCAAGAGGGGAGGCTTCAGAGGAGGCAAAAAGGGCTGCAGAGGATCTCCTTAACATCCCACAGATGAACAAAATGGCCACAAAGACAGGCAAGATATCAATGACGTGGGCAGAATACCACAATTGCTAAATTGGTGAGGTAGAATCAGAAAGCTAAAGTACAAAATGAGTTAAACCTAACAAGTGGTGCAGAAGGCTCTATATTTGTGTCACTGCATAAAAACACAAGAGGAAGGAAAAGGGAAGGTTTGGCTTGTTTCACCAAGAAGAAGAAATCATAAACACACAACCTGAAGAAAGTGGAAGCATTCACAGTACTGCCTTTGCATCCTGCCCCGCACCTGACATTAGCGGGATCAGACCTGTTACGCTGTTTTTAGTAAGGACACACAGGAGAGAGCCAGAACCAGAAAAGAAACAATTAGAGTAGTGAGCAAGATGTGAAGTAACCCGTGAGTACCTAAGGAATTGGCTGAGATAATCTCTTGAGATCTTAGGGTCTTTTGCAAGAGAATACAGGAAGCATGGGGAAACGTCTTTGTAGATTGGGTATTTTTAGAGATGTGAAGTACGCATGTCCGGAGCGGAATGTCAGAATTTCAGTTCTCAGAAAGATGTTATCACAGGTGATTTAGCAAGTGCACGAGTGCCTGTGTAGAGACCAAGTGATAAAAAATGCTAAGTTCTCCATGCACGTAATTGCTACCTCCCTGTCCCCTCCCGCTTGTTGGTGTCTGGGACCCTGCCCCACGGTTCCCTCTGGCTCCCTGGCAGCTTTTGGCATGGATGGGAGCAGCCAGGGACCCATGTCCAAGTCACGGTCATGTACTCTCAAGCCTGGTGGGTGAGACATCCTTGCTTAGTAGGCCAGGTTTCAGGACCAGGAGCAGGAGGACTTCCTCCTTGCACTGCCGTCTTTGCTCCCTGCACAAAGGGAGCTCGAGTCACACTGGGAAAGGGATCTAAAATGCTGCTTCTCCCATTATTTTTTAGGCAGAATTGTGCCAGTGAGTGTCTGGGGACCCTGGTGACAGAGGAGCCACTCAGTTTCCACCATCTTTGGTGAAGGGTGTTTTGTGAAGACCAGCACTTGGGTTTGGGGTGTTCTAGTTAGATGCCAGGGGGTGAAGCTGATCGGTTCAGCCCAGCAAGGATCAGACAAGCTATATATATCCATAGCAAGTGAGCTACATGGGGGTGTCAAATACACTCAAACATACACTCACACACAACGGAGCAGCAATAGAGAGACAAATAATTTACTGATGTGTTAGCTTGTTAACATAATGACCCCGTGATGACAAGGGTACCGATGAGTATGATGCTTTTCCCAACCATTGATGTCGTAGATACTTAGCCAGGTCATGGTCAGCACCCCATCAGTGTGGTAAATATCAACATCTTGCAGGCATCCCCACAGAGGCAACGTTGACCTCGGTGGATGTTCCTGCCTCACCAACTCAGAGCAACTTGCTGTGTTTATAGGTTTTGCCCTGCATGCTCCCGAACCTGGGGCAGGGCACGACCAGCAGCCCCGGGCGCAGGGGAGCACTCATCAGTCCTTGATAGGCTGCTGCAATCATGCACAGCCCCGTGGCCAGCGCCTGCTGTGCGGATGGCAGTGTTGTCTCACGCTGGATGACTTGCAGCCCGGTGCCGTATCGCTGAACAAGCAGTATGTATCAATGCAAGGTCAGAGATGCATCTTGCTGGTCTTATAACAATGCCTGTTTCACATTGGACCAACCTAACAGTTTTTATCCCTAACGCACGGGGTCCTTCATCACATCTGCAGCTGGCAATGGTGCTTTTGGGCATGTGGGCACCGCTGAATCGGTTCACCCTGCTATTACTCAGCTTTGCAGTTGCTGTAGCCATGGTTACTACACTTTCCTCAGTAAAATCTCCAGAAGAAAGAGTTCAGCAGGATACAAGGTCTTGAGCAAAGCTGTAGCATGGTGGATGCTGGATGTAGCTGTAGTCATGCTGGATGCATGAGATGCAACTACAGGTCTCTCCCAAACCTCCACCCCAGCCATACCAGAGGTGGGGGCGTTAGGGAGACCATAACCCAGGCTATGAGGACCAGCATCCCCATTAGCTGCTCCAACAAGAGCCAGTCACTTTCCTCAACCCCAAACAGAAAACACAACCCTCAGGGCCTGAAGAAGACAGAACAGAGGCTTGGCCTCTGCATGCTCTCCATTACCAGGAATAGGAAAGGCAGTGGGAGACCACATGGGATAAAGCAGGGAAGGGACCCAAACTGCAGTGAGAAAATTTGGAAAAAGCAGAGGGATAAAGAAAATAAAACGAAAGAGCAGAAGAGGAGAAACAGAAAAGGATGGAG
This sequence comes from Heteronetta atricapilla, assembly GCA_011075105.1. Lineage (NCBI taxonomy): Eukaryota > Metazoa > Chordata > Aves > Anseriformes > Anatidae > Heteronetta > Heteronetta atricapilla. The sequence continues at coordinate 9,365,685 of CM021741.1, forward strand.
AGAGCAAGGGTAGAAGATGTGGTGAGGAGTGGGAGGACAGTAGTACACATGGTTGGCAAGAACAAGAGGAGAAAGGCTAGTGCAGAAGAGAAGAGAGAAAACAGAGAGAATTAGGGGAAGAAAAACCAAAAGAGAGAAGTAGAGGGAAGTGGAATGGAGAAAGAGGAGACACCAGAAGGGTCAGAAGAAGGGGAAGAGGGAAAAAAATGACCCAGGCCAAGGAAGCTACCAACTCACTTACATAGTATCATAGAATCCTCCAGGTTGGAAAAGACCAACGAGATCATGATCCTAACGAGACAATAACCCTGCATTTGCACATACATCTCCAACTCATCTTTTTCATTCCTCATCCTGCGTGCATTCTGTGGCATCAGTGTCCCTCTAACACCCCCAGAACAACTGTGGCATTCCCACCTCCTACAGCAGCAGGTCTTTGCTCCTCCATGGCCTCCCCCCACCAAGCAGCACTGCTGTCCCAGCTGCAGCTGCCCTGACACCACAGTGATGGTCTCCAGTCCTAGAGCCAGGCAGAAGAGACCCCATCCCAGTCCCACCAGGACCATCCCAGCACCCACCAGATGAGGTTCACTCAGACTTAAGCAGAGAAGAGGGCACAAATGGACACTCCTACCAGAGGAGATCCCAAGACCAGAGGAGGGAGGGCGTCGTGCTGGCCTGGAGCAGGACAGGAAGGATGGCTGTCCTGTGGACCCCTGGTGAGCCATCTCCGGACTCATGCAGCCATGGGTCTTCTCTTCCCCAGTGGGCACTCCTAGGATCCAGTTTTGCTGGGTCACAGCTGGTGGTTTTTAGTCTCCATCCACCCCAAACATATGGGGCACTCAGCCTATTGTTGCCCTGATGCCAAAGCACCCCACTGCTCCCCTCCACGTGCACCCTGGAGTCCTCAGTTCCCCTCTGTGTGCTCCCTGGCTCCCCTATCCCAGTTGTGCAGCCCCTGGCCCAAATGTGCTCCTACCGCAGCGGTGCACCACCTGGGTGCAGGTCGGTGGCCCTGGAGGTCCTCTTGTCCTCCCTGCACACCAGGTCTCCGCAGCCCGGGCTGGAAAGAGCTTGGACATGTTTCCCAATGCTGTTAGGCCAGCGTATGACAAGAGCACAGCAGGTTCTTACTCTCTTTATTATTATTATTTTGATACAGTAAATCCTCTCTACAGTGACAGGTTAGTTAAATCTGGTTTACATATTGCCATCTTGTGTGAGTACTGTGGCCTCGACACCACTGTGACAAAACCAGGTTGCGCTCAGACAGAGAAAGGGGGAAATCCATTAAATTCTGCTGTGACCAGGAAAAGAGGAAAACCAACAAAAATCAAAGGAACGAACAACAGGGAAAACTGAACCAACCAACAAAACCCAGGTGGGAAACCAAAGGCAAGCATGACCAGACCACCTCAAAGGGAACCACACAGCACTGCTTGTACGAGAAAACATGGAGAACAAACCCAAAAGGTCAGGGACCGGATAACCCCATATATATAATATGTATAGGCATTTATACATATATCATCTGGAAGGACACGCTGAGAAAACAGGTGATCACAGCGGTATCTACAGTAAAAAGGATCTACTTAGCTTTCAGAGTCACACCGAGAAGGAAGCACACGGCAGAAGAAATGGGGGGAAAATGGGGACATTGGCCACATTCAGGGTGGCCATTCATTATAGGGTGCTGACCAGGGTGCAGGCCTCAGGGCCAGGAGCCCCTGAACCCCTGCTGGGACCCCTGGATGCCCCTGATGGGGAGGAACGAGGTGTGGGGCCAGGGCCTGCAGGGGGACTGCTTCAAGGGTGCTGTGTGGAACCTGCTCCCCGTGGGACTGCACAGCCCACCACCACTGTCCCCGCACCCACTGGGGTTCTGCTCGCCCAGATGATGGCCCCTGGTGGATTCTCAATGGGTGTCTACTGCCACCCTGCGCAGGGGCTACCCAAAAAGTCCCAAGCCCCTCTTGCCAGAACGGGGAGCTCCCTCACCCTGCGTACAAGAAGAGCTGGGCTCTGCTGCCCCGAGGTGGGTCGGGGGCAGCAGCCGAGGCCAGGCGGCCGATGGCAGGGTTACACGATGACGGGGCTCTCCGTGACGAGTGCAAGGTCAAATCCACCTGGAGCCGGTGGCTGGATGGGGCCCTGCAGCTCGTGGGGAGCCAAGCCCTTGAGAGATGGCCTGCTCAGTGCACAGGTGAAGTGTGGGAGGAACTGTTGTGGGTATGGGGGCGTGTGGGGTGGACTGGCCTGCTCTGTGGACCCCTGTGGACAAAGCCAGACACGGGGATGCTCCTCATGTCCCATGGGTCACGCCGCACAGCTGGCATGCTGAGGCTGGGGTGCCCTGCAGGGCTGAGGGTGCTGGGGGCTTCCTGGGGCGAGGGGCGTCTCATCTTATTGCTCATGGCTCTACTGCAGTGACATCTATGGGCTGTGGTGAAACTGGAGGAGGGATTCCAGGATCTTCTGCCTCACAATGTCCCCAGCAGCCTTCGAGCCCTGGTGGCCTCAGCCCAAGCTGCAGCGAGACTGCCAGAGTGGCAAGGAATGGGCAAGCCAAGGTGCAGAGACTGTCTGCCCCTGGGTGCGTTTTTGGTGACAGGCAGTGATCATCATTCTTGCAACAACAGCAGGACTGGGGAAGGGTTGCTTATGACCCCCCTTCTGCCCTGATGGCTCCTGGAGCACAGCAAGACAGGACCTCTCCCCCTGCTCTGGGGCAGCCTGCTGGGATGTGTGGCCAGGGTGCGGGTACAGTGTGGTGTGTGATTTCTCATGATGGCCACCTTGCACCAGGTCTTGCCTGTGCCAGGGAATCCCATGTGATCCCCAAGGAATGGCCAGCAGGGAGATGAATGGGAGCCGCTGACCCAGGAAGGGCAGAGCGATATCTCTGCAGGCATCTGACAATTCCACCCCCCCACCAAGCGCCCAGGCATGCCGTTCCCAGGCCCTGGCTTCCTTCTAGCCTGGGCAGCCATCGGATCGCCTTCACAGACCCACCTACCTCCAGGGCGCTCTCCGTGTCCCACTGTTCTGCCCATGCATGGCTGTCCTGTTCCATCCCACCATCCTGCCCCCATCCCACCACCCTGACCCTGCTCACCCGTCCTGGCCACATCCCTCCACCACCCTCCCTCCCAAGCCAGGGCCAAGCCAGGTGCTGGGGAGGGTGAGGACTGAGGCAGAGCCACGTGTGACTGCTGGGCTAAGCCAGGACCCAGAGCTTGGAGGTGACAACGCAAAGCCCCTCTCCTTCTCTGGTGCCCAGCGACGGGGGGAGGCCAACAGCAAAGAAGATGAATCAACCCCAAGGGAGTGAGGGCCCTGGCAGAGGTCGTCTGCGGGGCGGGTGAGTGCTGGCGGGATGCTGACGGATGGGAGATGGCTCTGGAGGAAACGGCGGCGGTGGCCGTGGGCCTCAGCACGATACCTCCATGGTGTGGTTGATCTGCCCCATGGCCTCGGTGCTCTCCGAGTGGGTACAGGCACGTGGGCGGGCGCCATCCACCGAGCTGGCGCTGGTGAGGGAGGCTGTGCGGGAGCGTGCCAGGCGGGTCATGCTGGCGGATGGCACTGCACGGGCACAGAGAGAGGGCCTGGGTGCTCGGCTCCCTCAGAAGTCCAGAAGGAACAGAGCTGACATTACCTCACGCAAGCAAAGCCGCTGGTGGGGACGCAGGTCCCACTCCCCAATGCAAACGGCCCCCGGCACAAGCTTGCAGCATGCAGTGCTACAACATGAGAAGCTCCAGGCTGACAACAGGATGGTGGGCAGGAATGGGGTGCCCTGGGGCGGGCTGCACACCAGGCACAGCAGGTAAAGCTCCTGGGCAGGTGGCCACCGGGAAGGAGGCCACAGGAAGCCCCGGGCACTATGGTCCAGAGAGGGTGTGAGTGGGGATGGGAGCTCTCCTGGCTCCCCAGGGCGTCTGGGGGAGGTGAGGCCCTCCTCCAGCCAGGGTGGCACAGCTCCTGTCCATCTGGAAGAGGGCATGGTGGACATGCTGCTGAGACCGTGCCTGCGTGGGGATACTTCTCTGAATGCCATTTCTCAGCTCTCAGCCCTGGCTCAGGGTGTGAGGCAGAGCGTGGGGACAGCCCATCATCTCGAGCAAAGCAGAGCGAGACAGGAGATGCTTGGCTGGGAAGGGCCAGCTCTGCACCCAGACTGCTCCCAAAGGTGCCCGGGCAGCTTGGGGACACCAGCCAGCAGGAGTGTCCTGCCATGGGGGCTCAGGGCCAGGAGGGCACCATGCAGTGGCGGGCACAGGCCGAGCAGCACTGAGCGGTACCTGTGCCTCCACTCAGCCTCCGATCCTTCAGGTGGGCGACTGGCGGGGCGGGAGCAGGAAAGGGGCAGGGAGGGCAGAGAAACAATGTCAGCCATGCTGGTGGCTCTGTGGGGCCAGGAGACCCCACCTGGCCCCACATATGTGTGCACACAGACCTGTACGTGTGCACGCAGACCTGCACACACACACATGTGCACAGGGACCTTCACACGCACGCACACGTGTTGATCTGTACACAGGGCCCTACACACACACACAGGACCTCTCCACACCCATGTGCAAACACAGCCCCTGCTCAGGCATCCACACACACGTATGTATGAATGCATACATAGAGACCCTGCTCATACACTTGCGTACACACACACGGCCCTTGCACACACACAGTGTGCACACAGAGCCTGCATACTCCACACCCCTAGCACACGGACGGGCATCTTGTACAGCCACACACGTAATGCTACAGATGCAGGTGCAGCCCTCTGTCAGGGCACGCACAGGTGCCAGGCTCTTCTGCGGCAGGGGCTGCACACACACGCACACGCATGTGCACGCACACGCCCAGGCCAGCCCTGTGCCCAGCCCTGGCACTCACTGTAGCCCATGCCTTGCAGGAAGTACTTGAAGGCTTCAGTCAGCTTGCCGGGCTGCAGGGAGAGAGCAGGAGGAGCTGAGGCAGCAGCAGGGCTGAGATCCCCACCCAGGCCCAAGCCACCTCCTCTATCCCCCACACAGGACTCCTGTGCTCACGTCAGCCCATTCCCTGCTAGCCAGGGACAGCACCAGTCCATGCCTCAGGGCCCAGTATACTCAGTTGACTGAGGAAACTGAGGAGGCTCACCTGTGTGACCTGGGGCAGCCCACCAGAATCTGCCATCTGCAGAGAGAAGGTCCTGGTTAATTTGGGGGGTGCCTTTTCCCCCCACCCTGTCCTCTGGTAGCCACTGGCAGGGTGCTAGTGCCAAGGCCACCCTGCTCTCCCCACTCACCCCAGCCCCACAGCCAGGACAAACCTGTGACAGGGAGATGGGGACACCCTGCAATGCTGGGGCACAGGGCAACAGGGCACTGCACGTGCAGTGGGAGCCACCCTGCTGCCCCTCTGCCACCCGCTTACCTTCAGGAAGGTGGTGTTGGTGGGATCCAGCTTGGAGTTACACTCCACCTGGGGGTGAGAGGGATGGTATTAGCACCCTGGGGTGCCCTGAGCCTGGCAGAAGTTGCCCACGGATACCGCCACCGATCCCCGACACTGCGACTGGCGCACCCCACAGCAGGCAGGGTGCTAGGCGAGCCCTGAGCCCCCGCACCACCACCGCCTGCTGTGGGACATAAGGGACCCTCCGCTTGCCAGGCAGTGTCTGGGCAGGATGGAACATCCCCACCTCAAGGTGAGGGGCTGGAGAGGGAGGGGTGTCTCCTGAGGCATCCGTGTGTGCCCATGTGTGTACAAGCACATATGCACGTGTACATGTGCTGGAGGAGAGTGTGCACACGCAGTTACACGCATGTACACACCTGGCCACCTGCACAGCACTTGTGCAAATGTTGACAACCATGTGGGCATGTTCAAGCACATGCGTGTGCAAGCAGCCATTTGGGTGCATGGGGCCCAGGATGGAGTGTGCCTGTGTACCAGCACATCCACGTGTTCATGTGAGCAGGTCTGGGTGCGTGTGGGCAGGGGGGCATCCCAGGTACGTGCAGGAATGGCTGGGCACACAGATGCACGTGCACATGTGCCCTCATGAGCTTTGCACTTGAGAGTGCTCCTGCACATGGGAGTTTCCGTATGTCTGAGCAGGCAGTGTACATGCGTGTGCCCACACATGGACACCACCCATGTGCCACCCTGCAGGCAGCACAGCCCCACGCCCTCTCTCACCACCCCTTCTTCAGCCGGCGCGTTGTCCCCCACCACCAGCATCACGGGGCAGCTGGAAATGAGACGAAAGGGCACAGTCAGGGCTTGTGCTGGGCTCCCCCGCCCTGCATCCCCTGTGCTGTGCCAGAGCGACTCTTACCGCAGAGTCTTGGCGTTGGGCACAGTCCCAGGCCGGTTGATGTCCAGGTCCCTGCGGCTGGCAGAGAAGAAAGAGAGCCAGTGTGAACCCTTAGGCAGGCACTGCCACTGACATCGTAGCACAGAGCTGGGGCACGGCTCTGGGAATGGCTCTGGAAAGCTGCCCGGTGTTACTCACCTGTTGTACATGTTGAGGAATAGCTGGAGGTTGAACTGGTTCACCACGCTGCCGATCTGCTGCCGGTAACTCTGCACCAGCTCTGTGTTGTTCACCAGCTCCTCCTGCACCAACAGGGGACAGAAATCAGGGCTGAGGCTGCTAGGTGCTGTGGAGCCATTCTGCTCTCCCAGGCCTGCCCGTGCCTTGCCCACTGACGGAGCAGGGCAAGGGGATGCTGGGCACTGTGTCTGGGCATGGCCACGCTGTGGGCAGCGTGCCTGGGCAGGACACAGGTGTGAGTGGCACATGGCATCAGCTGCGGCTGAGCCCTGGATCAAGCAGGAGGCACGCAAGCAGGACTTCTCCAACCTCATCCCCGGGAATGGGTCAGGTCCAGTGGCACCGCAGCACCCAGCACAGGGGGCCGGGCACAGCCACCTGGATGGGCAGGGGCACTGTGGGGACAGGGCAGGAGGAAGGCAGGGCAGGCAGCCCTTACCTGGCTGAAGAGGTGCGACAGGACCGTGTCCGGCAGCGTGCTGGTGAGGCCTGAGAGCTGTGGAGGGAACACGGGGAGTTATTGTCCCACCGTGGCTGGTTCCTGCCCTGCCCTGGCAGCGCAGGGTGGCACAGGATGGGGACTCCAAGCCCAAGGGAGCCGCCAGGGCTTGGAGGGGTTTGGGACTGTGCCCACCTTAGCAGCTGCCCAGTCAATCCAGCCTTTGCCATTGGGGTCGATGTTCATGAGGACCAGCCCTTCAACCAGGTCAGGGAAGATGAGCTGCACCAAGGAAGAGGGGTGATGCTCAGCGGGAAGGGGCAACACGGCCACCAGCACCACTGCCCACCATGGGGGCACCACCGCCAGGCCAGGGACATCCCCGGGAGTCCTGGGATCAGTGGCAGCGCAGGGCCCAGGGGGCTGACATGGCAGGAGGGGGACCCGAGCTGCAGCAGGCACAGGACTGCCCTGCCACCGTGACCATGGCAATGCCATCCTGGCCTGCCCCTCTCTCCAGGAGCCTTTGCAGTGGCACAGCACGCCTGGGCCGTCAGCTCCTGCTCTTCCCCGGGCCCCAGGCTGGCCAGAGGCACAGGTGACTCCATCCCAGCCCCAGGCTCACCGCAAACTTGGCCAGCACGTAGGCTCCTGCCCCAACGCCGATCCCGATCACATACTTGAACCTGGAAAGCAGAGAGGCGCACATGGGGAAACGGTGGGCTCCAGCACAGCTTCCCCAGGGCACCCCTCTGCCTTCACCGAGTCCTGCAGGATGGGGCACTAAAGGACATGCAGGGTGCCAGCTAACTGGGGTAAATCCTCCAGCCCCAGCCCCAGCCCCAGGCCCTGCCCAGCGCCCTCAGAGGAGAGGTGACTCACCCGAAATGCTGCACCACGCTGGGTAACATGGCAGCCAGCTGGTCCATGGACGGGTACTGGTACCTGCAGCGAGGGGAGGCACAGGGAGGTGGCTGCGGGGCCTGCGTGGAGCGGGGAAGTACCACCCGCCTGCTCACCCGCCAACCACCACGTCACCAGCCCCGGGCTTTGACGTGGCATAGAGGAGCCCATGGGCAGGCGATTGCCCGGGCAGTGACATCCCAGCAGGCAGGGAGGTGACATCCCAACAGGCACGGCAGGTCCCCAGGGCTGGCACCTACCCCTGCGGGAACTGCGAGGCTCCTGTCTGTTGTCCTGGCGCATCCACGTGACACACCACAAAGTGCTTCGTGATCTCCTGCATGTCCTCGTAGTTGAAGAAGGTGTTGAAGCAAAGCTTGTCTGTCAAAGGGCAGGCAGTGATCAAAGACCAAACACCCCAGCACGAGGGCCTGCTGGTCCAGGGGAGCATGGAGAGAGGTCACTGCTGTCCCACTGCCCCTCGTCCCAGAGTGGATGTGCCACCAAAGCCCTTCCATCCCCTTCCCTCTGTGCTCCTGGCCCACAGCAGAGACCGTGGCTGCTGTTAGCAAGGATTGTGACCCTTACGGGGATGGGAGAGGTGGGGAGGGACTGACGCAGCCAGGAGGATGAGAAGTTTGGGACTTGTCTCAGGGCTCTGCATCTGAACTGCCAGCACTGCAGGGCTGGGGCTGCAGGGCCTCAGCAGCAGCCACGCTGCTCCAGTCAAACAGGGCTCGGCCATCTGCCCCCTGCCAGCTTCAGAGGGGAAAGGGGCAGCCAAAATGGGAGAGGTGGTTTCTTCATCCCAGGCCAATCACTTCTTAGTTTATAAGCCCAGACACCTTGCTGGGGACTGGGATCTGCCCCAGCCCTGCACAGGCCAGTGAAACATGAGGCTGTTCTCAGCCAGGCAGCGTTCTCTGCTCCCCCTTGGCAGCTGCAGGATATTACCTGCCCTGTCCAAAATCCCCAGAAAGAGTTCAGGCAAACACAGGATTTAAGAAAGGAAGCCAAAGCCTCCCAGCTCTCTTGGATGCCACAGAAACCCTCCATATTGTGAGGGAGCCCTTGGCACCTTGACGCCAAGCCAGGGGCTTTGGCTGATGTCCCAGCCGCCGGCTTGCTCCTGCCCTCCCCTGCCCCCCTGCTCCCCATCCTCCTGGAGGCCAGCACTCACGGTTGAGGCCCACGTCGTGGTATGTCAGGATGGCCGGGCGATTCCCCTTGGGTGAGCCCCGAATGACCACATGCAGCAGCCCATAGGGTGTCTCGATGTCGTGTTCCTGGGGGACAAGGAGAGATGGAGTGATGCTGGTCCTGCCCCAGACACCTCCTCCTGTCCCTGCCCAGAGCCAGGAGGGAGGGAAGGCGGCTGCCTCAGCGCCCAGATCCAACCCTGCATGGCATCCACCCAGGCTGTGTGTGGGCTCCTGCAGGCACATGGGGGCTTCTGGCTTTCCACAGGCAGGTGGCCACACAGCCAAAGCCCCAGAAATGCCTTCCCCATGGGGATCACCCGTGAGCAAGTGCCTGCTGGACCGCCCCATACAGATAGCATGCTACACACTGCACTTGATCTTAGCCAAAAGGCTGTGAAGCGATGCCTCCAGTGTGGCCCCGCAGCCCCATGCCTGGAGCAAGCAGTGATGAGAACCCCCAGGCTGGGACCTGCTGATACCTGGCACTGGATGAGCCCCCGGGTGCACAGGAGGCAGGGCAGCAGCTGCCTAGGAACGCCCCAGGCTCCAGGCAGCCTCACACGTCCCGGCTGGCAGCAGAGGGCAGAGCAAGCAAGCCACTACACGCTCCCGGCCTCCACCGACTCGCCGCAGGGTGGGATTTTCCCAAGCTGGACGCAACTATATCTATTGAATAGCATCTGCGTATTTAATAACAGCCCTTGCATGGTCCCTCTGCAGATTCAAACACCTCTTGGCTTCTCATGGGACCCACATGCCAGCTACACCCTTGCCTTCAATGTGGTCATAAACAGATTTCACCCACATGGATAGCTCGGGATCCCCGACTTGGCAGTGGCTATGAACAGTCTGTACAAACCCAGCCCAGCTTCTTCCAACAGGGAAACTGAGGCACAGGAGACTGCCCAGGAGCCAGTGGCCAGCAAAGGCGTGGCCATGTCCCAGAAAGGGGAAATGAGAAAGTTGGGGCATCAAGGATGGCACCGGAGAGCTGAGACGGGACAGAAAGATCATGGGATGGGAAGAAAGGTTTGGGATGGTGTGGGATCACGGAGTAAAAATGGAGTGCTTGGGATGGGATAGGAAGATTTAGGGTTTGACAGGTGTATCATGGTATGGGAACACAGGATGGTATCAAGGGATAGAGGTTTGGGATGGGATGGGATCACAGGATGGGACAGGAGGTCTTAGAGGACCTGACACCAGGAGAGTTTTGGCAACAGGATGAGAGAGAACAGCATGACCCAGCTGGCCTGGATTCACCGTGCTTGACGCAAACAGGCTGAGGTCAGACCTCAAACACCACCCAAGGAAATGATGCATCCTGAGCTCCAAATGACAGCTAAAATAACCTCAAAACCCATTGGTCTGAAATGGCTGTGCCCCCATACAGGGACCAGGACTGCCCCGTGCCTCAGTTTCCCTGACTGAAAGCAGTGCTGCCTTCCAGGACACCGGGCTGGGAGTGTGGGTTGTTGCTGAGCCAGCTCCTACCTGCCCATCCTCTGACCCCCATTCAGCCTTGCTGAGGAGGAGGAGGGAGCAGGGAGGAGCTCATTGTCATGGCACTGTTTCAGGACACAGGTGACCTCCAGCCCCCACATGCTGCCATCAGGGCTTCTCACAGCGACTGTGCACCGCTGCCACTGTCCTGGGCCTGCAAGGTCACACTGCTCTAGCTTCATCCTGATGCTCAGTCCCTGACAGGCTGCGGACCCTGAGGCTCCAGCCTCACCTTCGTGGCCAGCATCCCAAGGGAAACTGAGGCTGTGAGCCTGGGTGCTGGCCAAAGGACCGGGGGTCCCCTCCAGATGCCCGTGCCTGCCAGCCAGCCCGGTGGCAATGACCTCAAAGCTGGGATGCAGCGGGCCCAGGAGCATCACGCCCCACGTGGGGCTGGGCAGGGGATGCTGGCACGGTGCCTGATGCAGAGCTGTCCTCACTGCAGGCACCGGCAACCCCTGCGGATGGGAAGACGCGAGGAGAGTGGGCCTCTCCACACCCACGTGGGTGCTCCCACAGGCCACGCACCACCAAGGACTCTGAAGGACATGGGCCTCAGGCAGGCGGGAGGAACAGCCTGAGGACGGGTACTCCTCTCTGCAGTGCCTCCCCTCGCCAAGGGCAGCCATACCCGCGGGCACGCGGCACTCGAGGGCAGCTCAAGGGCTCCTCAGAGATGACGCTCAGCTCCCCAAGAGTGCCCCAACCCCACTCATCAGCCACAGACATCCCTCTACTCCCCAGGGTTGAGCTGGATATTGCTTCTCTCCCCACCCACCTCTGCAGGTGACGAGCAGGCAACAGACAGGGAAATCAAGGCAGAGGAAAGGCTTGGCCCAAGGTGACCGAGTAGGAGGTGTCCTTGTGGCCTGATTCTGAGCACAGGGCTTCCTCCCTCCCACCCACATGGCCATGGTTCCCTTACAGCTCAGTCTGTGATACCAACCCAAAATCACAAGCCTAAGGTGGCAGCTCCTACCCTAGCACTGTGACCCCCATCTGTGAGCACAGGCACATCCCTGACTGTGGCACAGCCTCTGCAGCATCGCTGGGTACCACAGCCCTGCCCTTTGCCGCAGGCACACTTGCTCTCGCTCAGGGGAGAGGCTAGGGAGGAGGGGATGAAGCCAGGATGAAGGGGGGCACGGACAATCCTGGGCCACAGCACCCATAGGTGCCGGGGAGAGCCCAGTCCCACGTGGGGCTGGGTAACTGCAAGGCTCTCGCTCGCCCACTGCAGTGCTCCCACCTGCTCGCCCCTCCTCTGCACTGCAGTGCCACCCCTCCACACCAGCCCTTTGCCACCAGGTGTGGCAATCACTACAGAGGCTGGAAAACATCCCAGACATCCAAAACATCAGGAGATCATCTCTCTATAGTCCTCCTGTCTCCCCTGCCCCGCTGTGCCCTGGGTGGGAGCCAGCAGGGCCCCCTGCCCACAGTCAGCCCATTGCAGCCCGCAGCTGCAGGCACTGCGCTCGCTCAGCACGGCCTGGTGCACCAGCTCCGCCAGGCCTGGGGAGGACATGCTCAAGGACAATGCAGCCCCGAAACCTGCGTCACATCGGGGATGCAGCAGTGCTGTAACTGGGGGAAGGAAGGGCTCCCCGGCGGCAGCTGCCCCCACACCAACATCTGCCTGATGCACAGCAAGCTCCACTTGGTGCAATAGCCCAGCCTCAGCCAGCAGGAGAGAAACTGGGGCAAAACCCGCTCGGAAGGGAGGGTAGCACGGGGACGGCGGTACCTACCCCATCCCAGCACTCGGGCATGGCGAGGAGCCGGGCAGGCAAGGATGTGCAAGCAGGGCAGACCGTGCACAGGGTCCTGGCGCAGGGCACGGTGCTGCAGCAGGCTGGGGTGAAGCAGAGCTCTGTGCTAGCTCAGCCCCTTGCCTCGATTTATAGCGGAGCCCCAGCCCTGCGCTAAGCCCTCCCTCTCCCTTCCCCCTCGGCGCAAGGCGCAGCCCCAGCAGGTTTGGCCTCCATTGCAGGCGAGCGCTGCGATGCAGCCGGTACTCGGCCATTGGCTGCCACAGGAATTATTCATGCTCCAATTGGCCCCAAATACCCTTGTTTATGAAGAAAAACGCCTGGCGCCGTGCGGTACCCGCTCCATCTTCCCTCCTTTGGCAGACTGGGACAGGTACAGGCGCCCAGAAGGGGCTGTGCTGACACCCCCACAGCACACACAGCGTTGTCAGGGCAGAGCCCAGCACCCCTCACCTGCACGCAGACATGCATGCACACGGGGCTCTGTGCCATGCACAAACATGCAGAGTCATGCTGGAGTCTGCATCCACCCAGGCCAGAGCCCTGCAGTACTGCACACAGAGGGAAGCTGGCACACACCCACAGACACTGCAGGTGGTGCTTCCATGTATGCACATGACCGTGCACATACCTGCACAGGAACATATGCAAGCGTGGACACACGGGGACCAGGCAAAACTGTGTGACTCCATGCCCCGTGCGTCTGTGCATGCAAACTTTGGACAAATAAATGCGGTGACTCACACTGAAACCCACGCAAGGTTACAGGACAACACGCATGCCCACGGATACACAGTGAGCTGCATACGTGCAGAACCTTGTGCCTGTGTGAGAACACAGACGAATGCTGCCCCATTGCCTTACCCGGGAACATAAGAAGGCCTGCCCTCAAGGCAGGAATATGCACATATGCAATGAAATGCACACACAGTGCATTTGTGTGGACATGGAGCATGTTACAGGACATGCTAGCACAGACACAAATCCCCCCAGCCTTGCCCGGTGCAGGATGCTGGCACACAGTGGGAACACAGGATTCCATTTAGCCTGAGCCTGGACATCACTGATGGCAGGTAAATAAGCCAGGAGGAACAACAACCCAGCAGCCCTGATGGGAAGGACCCCATCCCTGTGCCAATGCGTGCTGCATGTGCACGCACATGCGTGTGTCCCTCCGTGTGCGTGTGCAGTTTGTTTCTGCCACGATTCCAAGAGGCTTCACAAGAGGACAAGCCCACCTGCCCATGAGTCTTGTCCAGCAACAGAAGTCCAGGCTTCCCCGTGTGTCCACAGCATCACCCACTGGGCTTGCTCCTGTTGAGTCTCTGATGTGGAACAACAGATTCGAGCCACTTTGCCCTGGGAACATCTCCTTCCTCCACCCGAAGGGGAGAGGAGGGACAACAAACCAGGCTAGCAAGGAAACTTTCCACTGCACTATTTTGTCCTGCAGAGAGCCCTGACACAAACCCCACAGAGACAACCCCTCTGTTACTGAAGGACCACATGTGAGGGGAAAGCCCAGGTCCTGAGTGACTTCTAGCACAGGAACAAAGCTATTCACAGGTCTGTGTGCCATTTTGCCAGCTGAACGCACTTAAGTCTACCAGCCTCATGGGATTCATCCCAGGGCACTCAAAAAGCTGGCTGACGTTATTGTGAGACCCCTCTCAATTACTCTTCGATGGTCTTGGGAATACAGAGAGGTCCCAGTCAACTGGAAGCTGGCAAAGGTTGTCCCTGTTTTCGAGCAGGGTAAGAAAGAAGGCGCTGGTAATTACAGGCCTGGCAGTCTCACTCCGGTGACTGGTGAAATGATGGAAAAGATTACGCTGAGAATTATTGAAAAACACTTGAAAGACAATGAAAGTGGTCACAGCCAGCATGGGTTCATGAGGGAAAGTCCTACTTAACTGACTCAGTTTCCTTTTACAACAAGGGTACCCACGTAGTGGACTAAGAGTAGCCAGTAGATGTGACTTTTTTGGATTTTAGCAAAGCTTTTGGAGCTGTCAATTAGAGTATCCTTCTAGACAAAATGTCCAGCATACAGCTAGAGAAGTGCAAATAGGACGGGTGAACAATTGGCTGATGGGGCAGGCTCAAAGCGTTGTAGAAACGGGGTTACATCAGGCTGGCCGCCAGGCAGTAGTGGGGTTCCCCGGACTCCATTTCATGGCCAGTTCTCTTCAGTATTTTTATGAGTGACCTGGACACAGGAGTCAAATCCACACCAAGTCAGTTAGCAGAGGATACTAAATTAGGTGTTGACTGCCTGAGGCACAGAGGGCTTGATGAGAGATCTTGACAGACTAGAGGGCTGGGAAATCACCGGCCACACCAAATTTAATGAGCAAGTGCCAGATTCTGCACCTGGGACGGGGCAACCCTGGCTGTATGGGGACGGCATGGAGCTGGGACAGGGGGCGTCAGATCCCATACAAGAAAAAGGTTTTCACTGAGAGCGTGGCCAGGCACCAGAAAAGGCTCCCCAGGAAAGTGGTCATGGCACCAACCCTGACGGGGCTCAAGAAGTATCTCTGTATTGGGTTTATGTGGCAAGGTTTTGGTGGCAATGAGGGGTGGCTTCTGTGAGAACAGCCCCGCAGCTGCCCCGTGTTAGAGACAGCTCCAGACAGCTCCAGAGGGACAGCCCACCAGCGCTACTGGTTGTGCCTCAGGAGAGCATGCTGGAGAAACAGAAAAACCTGCTGCACAAGAGCAGCTGGGAGAGAAATGAGAGAGAAGCAGCCCTGCAGCCCCCAAGGTGAGCGCAGCAGGAGGGCAGGAGGTGCTCCAGGCACGGAGCAGCAGTTCCCCTGTGGTGGGACCCTGGTGGAGCAGGCTGTCCCCCTGCAGCCCGTGGGGTAGGGTGGTGGAGCAGATCTCCACGCTGCAGCACCTGGAAGAGCCCACGGTGGATGTGGCCTGAAACGCAGCGCATGGAGAGCCCCAGCACGAGCAGGCTCCATGCCAGGGTTGCAACCTGTGGACAGGAGCCCACAGAGGTGCAGGTGGTCTGGCCCTGTCTGTATTTTCTCCCCTTGCGCTCTTGAGGAGCAGCGGTGAGCGAGCAGTGTGGTGGAGCTTAGCTACCTACCAGTGCTAAACCACCACAGTTCAGACAACGCTGTCAGACATTCAGTTTGATTTTTAGGTAGTCCTGTGTGGAGCCAGGAGTTGGACTTGATCCTGGTGGGTCCCTTCTGACTTGAAATATTCTGTGGTTTTGCTTTCATCAGCCCCACTGTCTGTAGAGCCAAAGAGCGCAAGCAGTTGCAGCCATGAACAGCAAGCAGAGCAGATTGCACAGCAACTTGCACCCAGCCAGCCCACAGCACTGCAAAAATAACCCTGGAACTGCGGTGAAGGCAATACAGAGACTGGCAGGCCCAGGGATGCTACTCCTGGGGATTTCATGCGTCGGTGGTGGCTGCCCTGCCATGGGTACATCTGGGAACTGCCTGCACAGGACCCGGGAGCACATCATTAGCAGCCACCTGTGCTGCCCTTCTCCACCAGATATTTTGGCCATGGTGCTGGCAAAGCCCCAGCTTTGCAGCAGCCTCCGGCATGAGACAGGGGAAGGGACTGGTGCCCCACAGCATGACAGAGGGTAGAAGCACTGGGAGACAGAGAGCCCCTGGGAAAAACCGAGAGATGAAGAAGTGGGTGAACTGGTGAAAAAAGACAGAAAGATGGCAAAACAGAGGAGAGAAAGGGATGAAAAGTCAAAGCAAAGGGAGGCATAACTGCAAAAGGGCAGCAGGGAGACAGGAGGGCTGAGCAAGGCTGGCTCTGTTTAAATGGCCTCAGCCAGCATCACTAGCCCTTTGGCTACTAGCCACCCCAGCAGGCAGATCAGACCTCCAGCAGGGGCCAGACCACCCAGGTCCTGAGGCACCTGCCCTGGCCCCCCTTGCCCCAGCCATGTTGGCTTTGCTCTGGCTGGCAGAGGCACTGCAGGACCCCTACTCCCTCTGCTGCCCCTGAGCCAGATGAGAGCATCTCAACAATGTGACAGCAACTGGCTCTGGGGTGGAGGATAGGGACAGCAAAGACCTAAGCTGGGGGCTGGAATGAATAACCCCAAGGGGATGAGACTGGAAAATGGAGTAAGATCTCCCCAAAGAAGGGTAGCCTCTGTCTGCCCCAACCTTTGCATGGACCCAGCCTGCAAAGTACCAGGCTGGGGGAAAGCAAGAGGTGTCCCAGCACAGCCTGGGAAGCTCATCCCATCACCATCCTCACAGGCTCTTGGAGGGGACCCAAGAGAGTGCAGGACCCAGCTGGCTTGGGAAAAGCCACCTTTATCCTTTCCCACTTAACTTTTCAATGTAACAAGGGTGCAGTGCTGTGGTATTCACCATGCCCCTGGCACCACCACCTCCTTCTCACTCCTCACCCTTGCTGTGGTGACACCAGAACTTTCCCACCCTCTCTGTGAGTCACACCAGCATATCCCAGCATCCTGATGAAACTTGTACTTTCTGCCCAGCTGTGCCCTGCTGCTCCCACAGGTGATGGAGGCTGAGTGGGCCAGCACCAAAACCTGGCAAGTAGGTCTGCCAAATCAGAGACCTCTCTAGCCCCTCTGCCAGGATGAATGAAATCAGCTTTAGCTTCTCCTCACAGGCACTGGAGTTTCAGCATCAGAGCTGGCAGGGCACAGCCAGCGCTGCCTGAGCCCACCCTCCGTGCAGTCCCGGCCTCTGTCGAGGTGGAACCAAGGCGCGAGGTGGGCAGGTCCCACACCGTACGTGGGGCAGAGCCGTGGGTCGGTGCAACGCTGCCCAGCGTGGCTGCTGCCTGGGACGAGGGCTGTCGGCAGCAGCTCCAAGGCCTGGCGAGTGGAGGGGCCCCGGTCCCCAGGAGAGGCGGGCAGGATGAGGGGCAGGCGATGCCCTGGCACTCCAAAAGAGAAAGAGACTTTCAGCCACCCTCATGTAACCGGGGAGCTGGCATCGCCCAGGGAACCATTGCCATGGCAATGGCAGAGGGGCTGGAAAAGCAGCTCGGTTTTGCTTCTTTCAAAAAGCTTTTGTCCCCGGCGTGTTGCCAAGTGCCCACCAGACACATCTGACTGCCAGCGCTGGGGGCAGCAGCCAGCATCCCCAGGGGCTCGGCCAGGCAGACCGCGAAGCCGTGGCCCTGTCCCCTTGCTGCAGGGGCCATGACACGCAGCCGCACACACAGAAACCAAGCGGCCACCACCTGCAAGCTGGGCACAGGGCGCCCAACAACACCCATCCCCAGGCCCGCTCAGCGCCCCGCACTGATCCGCCACACTGGCCTGTGGGCCCCCAAGCCCAGGGGCAGGAGGCACCTCCTGTCCCCCCCGCAGCTGGTCCTACCTTCCAGTCTGTGTCCACGGCAGAGAGGAAGACATCTGAGCTCTCCTGGGGGAGAAAGGCAGCCGTTAGGGACCGAGGCACTGACCTGCTGCCCCTCGCGCTCCCTCTGCCCACCTGGCACACAAAGCCCCCCAGCACCACCAGGACCCTCTGCGGGGGCGGCGCTGGGCTGGTGAGCAGGGCTGTGGGGTCACCCCTGTGTGCAAAGTGCCCGCGTGGGCACACGCCCAAACGTGTGCAGACACACTTATCTACAACCGCACGTACACGCGCTGTGTTGTCGCGTGTGCAAGGTCTCCCCACAATCACACCAAAACAAAAGCCACGCTCATTCACACTCATGCATCCACGATGTGTGCAAACACGCACCCAACGCCAGCGTAACTGCACTCACCCCACATCCCCAGTACCGACACGTGCCCCAGCATTACCGCCCCACAGCTCGCCAGCACCACGTGCAAGGGGAGCTGGGGTCGCACCAACACCCCCAGCCCAGCACCCCATGCATGAGGCCAGAGCCAGAGCTGTCTCCCAACTCACCAGCTCAGGATCCTGCCCCCGCAGCAGTGGCTTCTCCTCGGTGAAGCGCAGCTCATGCAGCCCTGCCATGGTCATCTCCTGCAGCAGCAGCCCTGCCCGGGGTGAGGGAGATGTCAGTGCCCTGCAGGGTCCTGCCTCCGCTGTCTCCTAGGTCCCCCTGAGCCTTTCTGCCCATGGAGAGGGTTCCCAGAGAGCCAAATCAGCTTCAGTCCCCCTGTCCACCAGGGTCCTGCTGTGCTGCCTCATCCAGGGGCTGCAGTGAGTGCCCCTGCTGGGGGTTGGGGGTCGGGCAGGGGGCTGGCAGCGTCTGGTGGAGCTCAGCTCCCACTCATGTCCAGTTCTTCCAGTGAAGAATAGACTTGTCTCCAGGTCTGCCTCAGGCAAACTGGGAAAGCAGCTTGGTCTGTCCATGCTGGTCACCCCTGCAAGCCCGCAGCCCAGGGCGGGAATGGTCCAGTTCACACTCCAGTTTCCAGCATCGGCCAGAGAAAGAAAAGTCAATGTTTTGGCTAGTTTTAGGGCACAGGCAGAGAGGGGTAGGACCGAGGGAGATCTCCCTGCACAGCCAGGCTGAGGGGTGAGGCTTCTCAGCCATGCTGGGAGGCAGAGGCTTGCTCTGAGCAGCTGGCATGGCCCCAGCAGGGAGCAGAGAGACTGCCTGAAGCTTGTATTGCAATGATGGGAGGAAAGCACGCGCACAGCCTTTACCCCCACAGCCTTCTCGCCTGCAGAGCAGGTCCTGGCCAGCTGGCAGCTCAGCCCCAGGGCTTGCAGGGACAGACTTCACTGCAGAGCCCTTGCTCAGCAGAGGCGTGGGACTGCCCTGCTGATCAGGGCACTAGGAGCTTGCACGCCCCAGCACTGGCATCTCCAAAATACCCCCAAAACCAAGCCCAGCTCAGAAAGCAAAGTGGAGCAAGGGGATACTCACATCCCCCCCCCATAGCTAACTGCACATGGAAGGTGACAGACACACAGGAGAACAAGGATGAGGACAACCCAGGATCCCCTGTGCACACACGGGGTGGGTAACCAGCAGGTCTCGGAGCGAGGGCAGTGTCCCTGCTCAGAGCCAGGCACAGCCCCCCCAGCATTTACCCCCACAGCTTTGCCCCCTGCCCCGCTCCTGCTACCTCTTTCTAGGCGCCAAGCCTCCAGATGAGCTCCTGCTCCAAACATCCAGCTCCCCATGCTGCCTCCCCATGGATACTGGGGAGAGGATGGGGCTACGCTAGCACCAAGCAGACAGCTCCTGCTCCATCCCCAGCCTCAGTCAGGCCTCCTCCATGCTTTGCCCACCTCCACGCCTGGGGCAGCCACGGCTGGAGATGGGGAAATGCAGGGCGAGAGCATCACAAGGCGAGTTCACCCCTGCCCCAGCTACCCAGCACATGGTTGTGAGCTCCCCTCCAAAACTGATTTTTTTTTTTTTCTAATCCAATGGGGTTTTCAGTTGAAAAGCAAGCAAGCTCTGCCACCTGGCTGCTCTCTGCAGAAACCGCACTTTGCCTTGCTCTTCTGGAGCCATCCAACAAACCAGAAGAGTTTTGAGGGAGAAACACCAGCATGAAGCCTCCTGGGATCCCCAGGGCTCGGGGTGCTGGGAGTCCTTGTGCCCCTGGCCAGCAGCGAGGGTCCTACCGTGCTGACAGCCCCGTGGAGCTGCACGTCCAGGTGCATTGCTCAAGGCCAGGCTGCTGCCGGTGGTGTAGCTTCATGTCAGAGCCAGCCTGCTCCTGCAGCCCTCCAGCAAGGCCAAGAGGACGCAGAGCCTGTGCTGGCTCCAGCCTAGCCGCCCGGCACCCGATCTCAGGAAGGGAGGGTTAAAAAGTTGGGGAAAATCAGCCTCACCAGTAGCTGGGTCTGGAAGAGAGTGGAGTGTCACACACTGACTGCCCCGACACACTGCACAGCCCCGGGGACAGCACTTAGCACATGGTTAATGCCTTCGTTAATTAAAGCCTCCAGCTGATATCAGAGGGAGGGTGGCTGAGCAATGAGGAAAGGCCCCGTGATCTGGCCTGTGTGGCGGGGGGAAAACCAGCCCACAAGGGACACCAACCAGCATCCCCAGCACGGAAGGGACAGCCACCGAAAGTGGTGCTGGGCCTGGCAGCCGAGCAGGGAGTTAAATGCCAGCCCTGAAGGGAATCTCTGTTCTGTGAGATCTCCCTCTGCTCTGTCACCCAGCTCGGACGGGCCACCGTCACTGCAGACGGCTGGTGACGGAGCCAAGTGTGTGAGACATCAGCCACAGGCCCTCAGCTGCCCGCTGCCAGCCCCAGTGAGGCCAGGGGAGAGGCCGCAGGGGTCGGCCCGGTGCTGCTCTGCAGTGAAGCCATGGGGCACAAGCACCCCCATCACATGCTGGGGTAATGGGGCTGGAAATGCCACGTGAAGATGCCAGGGAGATGCCAACACGGCTGCCCACAAACCCTTTTCCCTTCAGCTTGTCCTGATGCCCCTCAGCAGCACCTGTCCCCAGCACACCACCCCAGGTGTTCTTGCTCTGCCTTCCCAGAGCAGTGCCACCACGTCGTGGGCCAGGCTGGGACCCGTCTCGTTCCCTAATCCCAAACCAGTCCCAAACAAAGCGCGTTACTATTCACCTGCATACCCAAACAAGAGCCGAGCACCAGGACCTCAGCGAGCTGGTGCTCCTCTGAGGACCTGCAACTGGGCTGTGCTCCGTACATAGCCCTAGGCTGTCACAGCAGCAGGGTAAGCAATTCCATTTACCTCTTTTCAACAGGCCAGACGTGCCCAGCCAGCAGCCACGCATCCCAGGCTCTTGCAGCACACCAGCACGAGCTGTCGCAAACTCCCAGCCCTGTCCCTTCAAGGGATGAGCCCAAACTGAGGAGCAGCAAAGGAAGAAAAACTTTGTCCTGCAGGGAATGGGAACGGCTCCCAGTGGGAAGGGGAAGGGCAAGGGACAGAGGAGGCGGGTGCAGGGCACCACCATGCCCAGCAGCGCCCAGCTCTGGCAGGGCTCCTGCAGACAGCCCCCGGGCTCTGCCTCTCTGGATGGAAACAGCCACGTTGGCTTACCTTCCCTGGGGATCTGCAGCCCAACGGTTGCTTGTTGGAGGAGAACCAGCTTATGGCAAGGAAACGCATTACTGTTATCATTATTATTATCATCGTGACGAGGCTGTGGGAAGGGTTTAACACCAGGCGGCATCCAGCCAGAAGGCAGGGGACCCTTGGACGATGCGCTGGCCCCACAAAAGCTTCCCCATTGCAGCCCCGCGCCCCGTCCGTCGCGGCTGCGGCACCCCTGCGATGCCAGCACGGCTCCTCCGGGCTAAGCGGGCAGCGCAAATCCAGAGCAGTGAGGGCTGGCCCCCGCCAGGCACCGAAGCAAAAGCCACCTCCAGGAAGGCAGGGAGAGGGAGGCAGGGGACTGCAGGCAGGGAAGCGGTTCCCCAGCACCGCCTGCTGAGCAGCGCTGCTGAGGAGAACCCCACCACCACGCGGCCGCCTCCCTCCTGTCCCGCCGATGCAGGAGGGATCCCTCGGCCCTCTGCAGCCCCCGGGGCACGGCCCCGCAGCCCAGCCACCCACACTGGCCGCCCGGTAGCCCACCCGCGCTGCGGGGCTGACCGGGGAGCGCAGGAGCCCGCTGGCCCCCATCTGCCGGCCCAGGGGGGCCGGGGCTGCGCTCCCCGGGCTGGGGGCCGCGGTGGCGGGGAGCGGGGGCTCTGCTCGCAGGCCCCCCGTGCCCCCTCGGTATCCCCGGCACCTGCCGCAGCCCTCACGCCCCGCCCAGGAGCCACTTCCCGCACCCAAAAAACGTCGCGCGTGTGCGTGGCCCCTTCAGCAGCCCCCGGAGGGAGCGGCCGCGGCTGCCAGGCGGGGGCTGGAGGCCCCTCAGCCCCCCGCCCCATCTCCCCGCGTTCCCCCCGCCTCGCCGTGCCCCAGCCCGGCCACCGGAGCCCCTCCGGGGGCACGGCCGTGGGCGGCAGCGCGGAGCACGGAGCGGAGCCGCCGCGAAGCCCAGCTCCGGACCCGGGGATGCGGCAGCGCGGCCCCGGGCCGAGCCGGGCCGTACCTGTCAGCAGCTCGATCTTGTGCCGGAGCACCTTCATGCCGGGCCGGCGGCCCCGGCGCGGGGAGCGAGCGGAGCCGGTGCCGGTGGCGGAGCCGGAGCCGGAGCCGGAGCGCACGGGGCGGCGCAGGGGCGCGGCTGGGCACGGCCCCGGCGGGCCGGTTCCTCCCCTCGGCGGGGCCGGAGAGGAGGGGACGGGGACGGGGATGGGGATGGGGCCGGGAACGGGGCCGGGAACGGGCGGGCGATGGGCCCGGGCCGGGAACGGAGGGAGCGAAAGGGGAGATGGGGAGCTGCGGGGGTGGGGGGCAGCGCACAGCGGCCTGCGGGGAGCAGGGGGGGGGTCCCGGAGTGGGGCCGGGGGGGCTGGGGTTGCCAAGCGGCTCGTGGGCCGGGGAGGCTGTGCGGTGGGGTCTCTGGGGAGATCTGGGAGACCCCCCGGGTATGGGGCCATGCCCAAGGGGGCTTGGAGTCCCCGTAAAGGCGGAGCAGCCTGGAGGTCCCCAGGATGGTGGTGGTCAAGGGGCCTGGGGAGGATCCCTGGGCCAGGGGGGATCTGAACAGCAGAGGTACCTGGAATAGAGCCATGATGGCCAAGAGGTCTGGAGAGGCCCTGGGAGTGGGGATATGAAGGCCAAAGGGCCTGGGAACAAGACCAAGGGATGACAAAAGAGCTGGGGGTCCCCAGGAGCTCAGGACAATGATGGGCAAGGCTGAGGAACAGTCCCTGAGCCCTGACAGCCATGGCCAAGGGGCCCGGCAGCTCCTGGGGTAAGGGGGACCAGCGTAATGGCATCCCCACAGCAGGGCATGATGGCCAAGGAGTTGGGGGGCCAGGGACCGGGGAGATGGGGTCTGAAGGGTCACCGAGGAGTGGCCACCATGCACTGACGTGGTGGTGTGGGATGGCAGGTGTTTTGGGTACAGCAGGTTGTGGGGTGGCTGTTAGGGTCAGACAAAACCAGGGGCCAGACACACAGTGGGGAAGATGTAGGGCCCTGATCTTCTGCATGGGGCATGGATTCTGGTGGTGCCTCCCCCTGCCCCGGCTGTGATCCAGCCCCATTAGGGACTGCTGGCTCTGCAGGAGGTTCACCCACCAGCATTGCAACATTGTCCAGGTTTCTGGAGGAGCCAGGGACTCCCAAGGTGCCAGGGGTTCGACCAGAGCCTTGTTAATGCCACCCTCGTTCAGTGTTCCAGTTTTGCTCCTAAACATAAACTCTGGGCTGCAGGAGGTACCCATGGGCTGCTCTCAGCACCCGGATGCAATCAGGCACCCCAGCATCAGCCTCATCTCTCCCTGTCCAGCCACGGTGGCCAGTGACCGCTCACGGGCACTCCTCCTGCATGGCTAGGTCACGAGCACAGCTCATCCCACAGACGTCTGCCCAGGGCTGGAGAGAGATGTGCTGCTGGGACACACATCCATTTCCATCCCTGGTACATCTGTTCTAACAGCTTGTCCTGGGCTTTTTGGACAGCAACCAGCTTTCAGTTGATTTCAGCCTCTCCTTTTGAGTCACCAATAGCTCTGCATCCCAGGCTGTGTTCACCTCCTCACTTTGATGGGAGGAAGCACATGGGATGTCCGGCAGCGTGGTGACCATTCAAGCTAGGAGCTGGCTAATCCTTGTCTGAGCATCAGCTCTTCCTCACCTTCAGGGCTGCCTTTTATCCTCCCTGCCAGCAGCCAAGAGTTTTCCTCTGAACCAGGCAGGGATGAGTTGGGGTTGGTTTCAGATCCTTTTGACACTGAAAATTTAAACATTCTCCTCCAACTGCCAGGGATTTCTACAGGAACAAATGATTTTCACACCAGGAATTTATCATCTCTGCAAGAAGTCCAACTTTATCAAATAACAGGTTTTAGGTGGCTACCTTGCCAAAGGAGCAGGGCCATGTGCCTGGAATAATTGCACAGTTAATCAGGTCTGGAAAGAGCACAAGCTCTCCATGCATTAAAGTGGAGGCAGCGGAGTAACTCCATGCAGGGGTTCAGAAACCGCCTGCACCCTGAATTGCATGCTTAAAGGGAAGCGAGGAAGTTTTACAGCATGGATTTTTCCACATTACTTCTCATCGTGTTTGTAATGCAAGTCAATGTGGCATTTTCCACATGGCTTTCCATGTGCTTTTAGCTCAGCCATATGACACCAAGGCAGTCAAACCAAGGTCTGGCTCCAGGGATGGCATCGGGGAGGTCACGGCTGTGGACAAAGACTCCCCACGCTTTGCCGGGGGGCTGGGGAGGCTGCTTGCAGGCTTGTGGCATTTCCTGCTGTTTGCCTGCACCCCTCCGATGCTCCTTTCCTGGTGCTGCTGTGGCACCCAGGAGCCCTTTGAGACGTTGCTGCTGCTGGTGACGCTGAAGCTGGGCTGCAGCTGTTTGAGGGGCATCCCATGCACACACCAAAGGAGGCTTGTGCCACAGAGCGGGGCTGTGCTGGGGATGTGTCAAGCCCAGGGGATGTTCCCCTTGGAAGGGAGGGCAGGAGAGGGGTATCCAGCAGCTGCTGCCACAGTCGAGCCCCTCAGCCTCTCCCAGCTGGGCTGTGCCATGGTCTCGTTGTGCCAGGACCAGTCATGTCTCCCTCTTCCTGCCACTGGGCCAGCAGCAGGCATGAGCTGGCCACCGTGGCCTTGCCCCAGACCTCAGCCCCCTGAAGCAGGTGGATCCACAGAGACAAAAGGAGCTGGGAGCGCTCACTGCAGTGATTCTGTGCCCTGCACTGCTGCCCCGGTCAGATGGAGCCAGCAGTGGGAGGAAGAAGCCAGAGGTGGGAGTTGAATCAGGCTGCGGCCATTGCCCTTGCCGTGCTCCTCTGGTGCAGCAGGGGAGGAGAGGCTGCGAGGAGCACGGTGTCGCTCGCGGGACCTGAGCCCCTGCCCTGCTGCTGCAGGCTGGTGCTGTCCCCACCAAAGGACAGAGCCATCCACCCTTTCATCCCAAGCCAGCCTCTGCCCTCCCCCTGCAGCCCCTCCAGGCTGAGGCAGGCAGCAGGAGATGCTGTTTTAAGTTCCCCAATGGGGCTCTCGACCCCTCTGCCCAGGCACTTCCCAAGGACACACTCTGGCCAGCATCTTTTTGCAGCCCCCTCCTTCTGCTGTGCACGGATCGACTCCTCCGCTGGCAGAGCAGAGGAATTTTCCACCTTACTGCCAATGCCAGCAGCAGCACAGGGAGCAAGGACTTTCCTCGTGGATGCAGAAGCAGCAGCCCCTTCGTGTCCCCCAGCCGGGGCTGCTCATAGTCACAGCTCCCTAACAGGCATTTGCTAGAGGATGGGGCAAGCCCCACCACAGCCCCAGGGCTTGCAGCTCTGCACAGCAGCCCGGGGTTATGTGCAGGAGCGAGGACGGGTTTTACACCCGTATCCTGCATCCTTGCAAGCTGCAAACACCCGCCCGGGGGTTTTCTGGTGCTCCTTGCTGCCTGTCACCTCGCGGGATTTGTTTGTAAAGAAACTGAGGCACGGAGCACGCGGGCCCAGGAGCAGGCTGCCAGCTTGCGGGCCTCACCCGGCGGCCTCTTGGCAGCTCCACTCCTAGTGAGGCACGGCAGAGGGGAGCTGACAGGGCATGAAGCTCTGGGACCATGTGGAAGAAGCCTGGACAGATTTCACACACAAAAAAAATGGGGGCACAGGACAGCCGGAGGCAGCCGGGTGGACGCCGCCGTTACCAGCAGTGGACGCAGAGGCTTGTGCCCGGACACTGAGGCAGGGAAGGGTGAAACGCCGGGCCCTGCCCTGCAGCCGGGCTGATGTGGGGCAGGAGAGAGGCGGCCCGAGGCGGGCGTGATGTCTGCCCACAGCAGCTGGGGGGGATCGGCGCGCTCGATGTGCCCGTATCGAAAGGTTTAACAGAGACCGGGTATGCCCCGAGGCACGTGCAGACCGGTGATGATGTGCAGAGGACTCGGCGCTAAATTTAGCCTGGGTTGTGCGTGAGCGTGATGTTTTTTATTGTCACCCTTATATCAGGATGTTGTTTGGAGTGCACAGCTGCTGGCCCCGCCTTGCTCTGCCCTGGATCTTTGATGGGCTCCTTTGGTCAAGCCATTCAAAAAGGGGGAGAAACAAGGCAATGTTGTGAAACAAGGCGATGGGCGAGATGTCCAAGGGGTCTGTTTCAAAAACGCCCATGAACCATCCCTCAGAAACTGGCAATGCACACAGGGCGGTGAGAGGGCTACCTGAGCACCCACAGGGGCCTGTGCTGAGACCGAGCAGCTCTGCGGGCGCGGGGCCACGTGCTGTGGCTAACAGCCCTTCTGCAGCCCTGGCCGCAGCGAGGGGCCCCCAGGCTGGCTCAGGTTTGAGGCGGTGGTGCTGGAACAGCAGCTGCTGGTGAAGGGCTCCGTCCTGCCTCGCACCGCCTGCCCCAGGCCATCCACCCCAGCCTTGCAGCCACACGGCAGTGAAACGCCCATGACTTGCTGGCTCCAAAATGATCAGAAGCAGAAGGACTGTGGAGTGGGTGGGTCTTGGGCACATCAAAAGAGACCCTCTCAAAACCTGCCTAGGACCCCCACGTTGTGGGGAGAAGATGCAGTCCTGCAGGGAGCTCAGCATCCTTCCCCTGCGGCACAGCCCCTGAGCCCGGGGTGGGGGCATTGCCTCCACCACCTGCGCAGGACAGGGATTTGCCGTGCCGTGGCTTCTCCCCGACCTCAGCACAAAGCCTGTGCCAGGGCTGGCAGGCCTCCAGCCCTCGGCCACCTCCTGCCCTCGCAGTGTGTGGCCACCAGTAATTTTCCATCCTGCCTGCGAGCTCTGCCCCAGCCCAAGAGCCCCAGCAAGAAGTCCTCCTGCGTCCCTTTGACAGGGATGGGCCCCATTCAAGTTTCTCTTTCCATCCAGAGCAGGTCCCCTCCGCCCCTTCCTGCCCTCGCAGCCCTTCTGCTTCAGCAAAACGGCAGGATTTTGATCAAAAGCCAGAAAAACAAGAAGCCTGGCAACCCACCGAGAAGAATCCCCATGGGTCAGCTGCACCCAGGGGTGATGTCCCTGGGCTGAAGCCAGGAGTACAGCAGCCCCGGGACTTTGTCGTCAGTTCGTTTCCAAGCCTTGCACCTGCACAGGCACGGCTGCCTGGGACTGACGCCTGGTCCCACCAGCACCGTTGGGTGGCCAAGCAAAGCAAGGCTGATCTGTGCAGGGAGGGACCTGGCCCTGCAGTTCAGCATGTCCACAGTGAGTGTGCTTTCATAAATGCTAGAGAAATCTCGCAAGCTCTCACACTAATTTGGTTTGATCCCTGCTTCTCCATCTGGCCTTCCCTCTGCCCCGTTTTGCTCATGCAGCACCCTGCTGCCCTGCGTGATGAAGCTGCTCAACTTTGATCTAGGCTTAGGCACTGCATTTTGTGGGTTTGGAGAGCCAGGGTGCGTTACACACAGCCCCAGGGGAGAAGAAGGTGAGAGGCAGAGTCCCTGGTCACCGGCCAGCCCTGCGGCACCGTGCAGTCCTGCATCGCTCCAGCACCCGTGCTCATGGCCTTGCAGCTGGGCACGGGATGCAGGGTCCCTAGGGAACAAGAGTCGAGTATCCAAGGCCTCAAACCACCTCAAGGAACACCGCAGCCCTGTGCAAAGCACAG
This sequence comes from Heteronetta atricapilla, assembly GCA_011075105.1. Taxonomy (NCBI): domain Eukaryota; kingdom Metazoa; phylum Chordata; class Aves; order Anseriformes; family Anatidae; genus Heteronetta; species Heteronetta atricapilla. The sequence continues at coordinate 9,393,603 of CM021741.1, forward strand.
GGAAAGCACAGGACTCACCCATCTCACCTGGGCTTCGCATGTAGCAGGGGGGGTTCAACACCCCCTCACCCCTGGGGCTGCACCAGGGGGAAACAGGGAAAGCCTCTCAAAGCAGCCTGGCCACCAAGTGGCTCAGCGTGGCAAGCACGTTGCTTTGAGCAAGAGGTTCCTCAAAACGCAGAGAGGTGCAGACAGCTGCCTCTTCGGGAAGAGCCATTTCCCCGGTCCTGGCCGGGCTGCCAAGGCCCTCGGGCTCGGAGCCAGGCTCTGCCTGCCTCTCCCGGCGCAGCCCCTCCGTCCCTCCTCCCTGCGCATGAGGGGCAGCACCAGTGCCAGCCCCGTGCTGCTGCCTCCGTGACAGCCCCTGCCCAGAGCCAAGACAGGCTCTAAATAAATACCTGTCAGTAGAGCAGAGCAGAGCTGTTCCGAGAGCGATTGCGTGCGCGCAGATGTGCCCAACGAGCTGATAGGCGAGAGACGGAGCAAAGACAGCGGGGTCTCTCTCCTCGGAGCCCAGAGCCTGGCACGCTCTCAAAGGCAGCGTTAATGAGCATTTCCAATTACTCGGCACTCATCGTGATGGAACAACAATGCCTGCTCTTACCTTCCTCCGGAGAGTGCGCTAATGCCATTTCCAAGGCACAGCTTCTCTGGCTCTGAGGTGCCGTGATGGTTTCAGGGGTGGTGATGCAGTGGGAAGACTTGACGGCTCCTGAAGTTTCCACAGCTCCCTGCTAGCCCTGCCCAAATGCCTGAAACCTCGGCACCATTTCTGAGATGGAGCCCTGGGCTCATGCCCCCGGACAGGCAGCAGAGCCAAGGAGGGCTGCATCCATGGCAGGGGCAGCAAGGCCCCAGGTGAGAGCACCTGGGGAGGGAGTTCCCCTTGCTTCGAGGGGAGGCTGCTAGCAGTGGAGCCATCTCTGCTGCAAGAGATGGGGGTTCCCAAGGGTCACAGTCACGGAGAGAGAAGAGCCTGGGGCACAGGGAACACACCTGGGGCTTGGCAGGCGTTGGCTTCCTGCTGGGGTCTCCAGGCAAGGAGGGGATGCAGTGGGGCAGAGCAGCACGAACAAGAACAGCTGCCAGCCTGGTCAGTCCTTGCTCTGGCAGCACAAGGAGCCTGGAGGCTCCTTCCTTAGCCTGGAAGCCTCCACAGGAGCAGCCAACAGCTCAGCTCCCTGTGCCTGCAGCCTGCCTCTCTGCCCTTGACCCTCTCCTTGACCTGCAGCTGGTCGATACCTCTCGCTCTGGGGGATCCATTGGTCCTTTACGATTTCATCCCGTTCCTCACTAATGCACTGTCTTGTCGTGCTGCATTTGGGCCATGGACCTAGCAGACGCTGAAGAGGGAGGCAGCGGGCTGGCCAAAGGCACCACCATGGGCTGTCCTGGGGCAGCAGGTTAACTTCTGGCACCATCACCCTGCAACACAACGCTCTCACTGCAGACAAGTCCTCAGCTCTTCTTCCCACGACTTGTGGCTCAGCAGAGGACTGTAGAACCGGGTAAAGGTGGGGACTTGAGCCTGACCCTTTGCCCACCACACAACCTCCAGGTGTCCAGGCTCCTGGGTGGCCAGGCTGCTGCAGGATCACAGGCGGCAACCACCTCTACCCTTTGGCCCATGCTGGAGGCACCGAATTTCAGCAGCTTGCTGTTCAGAACAGCCTTGATCCCACCTGGCACCAAGAGCCTTGCTGGGGTTGCAGGTGTGGGAGCCACCACCCCTTGCGCATCTCCCTCCCTGCTCCTGCTAATTTTAGTCCCGATCTTTAGAGAAGAAAGAGCAACCCAACTGAGATGAAGTCACCCAGCTGGTTTGGGGACGGTCACCCTGCGTGTGCATCCTCCCAGTTTGGGGCTTTAAATATGTGGGACATGCCCTGGAAAGGGTTGTTGTCAGCAGTGAGAGTGCGATGCCCCTTCAAACCTCATCCATCCTCTGCACCCTCCTGCAGGAAGGGAGGCTCCAGCCCAGCCTGGCACTGACCTTCGCTGTGAATCCAGTCACACGCACCCAGTCAATAACTAAATGCAAGACAACAAAATGAGCTGTCGCAGCCAATTAACACGCTGGGCTTAATCGGCTTGTGGGTTTTCAAGGTGGAGGCAGGGGAGCTGGCTCCAGGCCAGAGGGACAGGGGCGAGGCAGGGTGAGGGGTCTGGTGGGTGCCAGCCACCCCTGTCCCATCCCAGGCCCAGGTGGGTCACAGGGGCAGCACGACGGGACACAGCCTTGCCCAGGAAAACACAAGCCGAGCCTGGCTCTGCTCCACCCCACTCCACCACTGCTCCCCAATCTCCGGCAGCACAAGTGAGCAGGGAGGGACTCTTCTCTGGAAGCCTCCACAATTAAACAGGAGCCCTCTTAATGGCAGCTGGGGCCTGTGCACAGCTCCCTTCAGCCCCCCGTTCCCTGACTCCAGCTGCAGAGCTGCCCCCAGCGAGAAAAGGGGGTGTTCAGTCCCCCACAAGCACGAAAAGCACCCAGGGAAGAAGGTTATGCCTGTGTCCTGCAGCAGGACCCGGCAGCTCCCACCCACCCCTGGGTGCCAGTTAAGTACCCAAACAAACGGCCGGTCTTGTACGTGGGGCAAAGGCAAGAAACTCATCTGAAATCCCAGCTGTGACAGAAGCCTGCTTCCAAAACACACCCACCCTGCGGAGAAAGGTCCCACAGCAAGAGAAACGGGCATCTGCAGACCCCAGCTGGCGGCAGCGCTCCTCGGGGCTGTGTTCCCACCTGATCCGTGTTTTGGGCAAGTCTCACCTCCTGCCTTCCTCTTCTTTCTCTGCAGCTCCTCCGAGCAGCCTGCTCAACCAAGAGCTTCGTGGAGACGCAGGCTGTCCTTCTGTCAGAACCACCGTTAATGGCCTCCCCCCAGAGGAGCAAAGCCTGCGCAAAAAAAGCTGTGGGCTCGGCAGACAAACATCCGAGGACTGTTTTGATGGTGCCTTTATTTCTCTATCTCTGTACTGTCTGTTCCCACACGCGTCGCTGCCAAGCCCCCCAGCCACAGGACTTTGCTATTGTATGGTTGTTTCCTCGGTCCCATTTTGCTCTAATGCCTAAGGAAAAAAATAAAAATAAAAATAGAAGAAAAGCCACGCTGCATCTTTAGCATTTGGCAATTTTTTGTCCTGAAGTCAGGGAAAATTTTGCCTTATTTGTCCAGTGTAAACCTCCTGTTGGTGAGGGTTTGAAAGCTATTTTTATATTCCTCCCCATGCTTCTGCTTTACTCGGTGAGCACCCCAGAGCCCTCGAGGGACCAAAAGAAAGCCTGGAGACAGGCACAGCCTTTTAAGCTGCGCTACCCGGGAGCACAGGGCTTCTACAACTTCAGTTTGCTTTTTGCCACTTTTGCTGTTGTTTTAATCACAGCATCACAACAGAGATGGCACAGCATCGGCACGATTTCCAAGAGGCATCCCCTTAACACGGACCATTTCTGGGCACTGAGAAACCTGGCAGGGCTTACCCTGGGGTGGTTTTCAGGGCTGCTGTTTCTCAAACGCATCTGCAGGCAAAGTGGGGTTTCTTACACCGACGCTATTTCTTATGATCTTAACACGATCCCAGCATGAACAGAAGGCAGGTTCCAAGCTTGAAAGCAATCTTCACCCTTGGGGTCCCCCCTCTGTTTCACAGGCTAATAAAAAGCAAAATGTTTTTAATGCATCTGTCAAAAAATGCAGTTGTCAAAAAGAACACGAGCCTGGAACAGGGGGCAAGGACAGAACACGGCGTGTTTGAGTCCCATGACGCGAGCACAGCTCTGCTATCACACCACCAGTCATTGAAGACACCTGGGAGAGAACCCCGGCATTAAAGGGGTTGGACCTGGGGCACGCAGCGCCTGTTTTTCCAAGGGGGCTGAGCCAATGCTGAGCAGAGGATATTTACCTTCCCCCAGGGAATGCCAGCTGCTTCTCTGCAACTGCAGGATGCGCTGCTGGAGCCCAGGAACGTGCCCTGAGGCAGCCACGTCTGTCACCTCCTCCAGCAGCACGATGCTCCCCCAAGAAGCTGGGCCTGCAGCTGGGCAGCGGGACCCGGCTTGGCCAGGCAGCAAGGCCAGGCAGCGTGCACGGCGCTCTGCAAAAGGCATCTCTGGCAGGGACACGCTCCTTGCTCCCCGAACCCTGCTCAACCTGTGTCATATCTAGAGAAAAAGCGATTTCTGCCCACAAGACAAATGGTTTCTGCCCTGGCATGGGGCAAGAAATCCTGCAGGAAGCAAGCACGTTTCGTCCAGCCGTGGGGAGCCCCGTGAAGAGCTGGAGCCGTTCGGTTTCACAGAGGCTAATGAGAGGCGAAAGACCACAGCATGTCCTGCCAATCCAGATAGAAAGATTACGAAGGCCAGTGGCACTGCTCGGCAGCCTGCCATTAGAAATAACTCTTCAAAAATAGAAGCGTGCTAATCTCAGGAACCTGCTGGTATTGTCAATGACATTAATGAAGTGTTTCGAAAACCAGAACAAATGCCTTGGCTTTCTGGGGCTGTGCTGCTCCTTGTAATTTTCCACAACAGCCTTCCAATAGTCTTCACTGTCTTCTTCCCTCTCATCCCCATCCTTCTCTCAAGCTCCCTCTGGGCTCTCTTCCAATCCCTGAGGTCCCTCTCTAGCTCCTGCCTCCTCACCCATTTCCAGGCCCCTTCCCAGGTCCCACACAAAGCCCGCAGCGATGCACCGACTGGAAGTGGCCTTGTGGTCTGAGGACCAAAAGGAGCTCTGAGGTTGTCCCCACCAGCCTGGCTCCTGCGCAGCTGCCTTCCCACGCACGCTGCTCCCACGGCCAGGTGCTTCCAGACCTACTGGGGGTGGCAGCTTCTTTAAGGCTGCTTCCCCTGCTCCCTGGCAGCGAGGAGAGCTCCCTCCAACAAGTGGTGGGGAGAAGAGGGCAGACACAACCTTACTTGGTCTCCCACTCCTGCCTGAAGAGTCCTGCGCCCGCTCAGGTACCATCCAGCACAGCTCAGATTGACCTAGGTGGCACAGCCAAGTGTCTGTCCATCTCCTCCTCTGTTTGCTGCTCTTTCTTGGCAGCTTTCTCACCACCTCCTTCCTTACGTGGCAATCAGTAGTGCTGCGCTTTCAGTGTCTGAGCCAAGCTCAACATCCATTCTTGTTGCATGTTCAAACAGGGGATGAGGTGGTGCAACCTCAGCTCCACCGTGAGCCTCACCTGACTTGTGTTTTTGCCCTGCAGGTGCAACAGCAAGTCACTTGGACAGCTGCTGTGGTCTGAACGGCAGAAGAATGTCAATAGGGTTCTCACTACCTTCAGTTTGGGTGGGTCTCGCACAAAAATGATGTCTTAAGCTCGATGCCCCCTCTCCTGGTTGCCGACGAGCAGTGCACAGAGGCCCTCCCAGGCCACGGCCTTCTCGTGGTGGGTTGTTCAGACTCCCCCAGCAGCAAACCCCAGGTGCACACTTCAGCCAACCAGCAGGTTACTGCAGCAGGGCAGAGCAAGGTGGTGTCTCTGAAATGGGGTAACACCAACCGCACCTAAAGCTTCAACCCCACCACGTATCTAACGCAGGCCGAGTTAACAATATTGCTTGAGCAAAGAACACAAATGTGAACCTTCCAGTTCCATCGTCCCTGATTCATTGTGGAAGTATCTTAGTGCTGATGAAATTAACTGATTTGTGCATGTGGGGTCAGACATGCTATATCCCCTGGAGATCAGCTCCCAGAGCCAGTCTGGCAAGGCAAAACCATCAGCTGGAAGTTGCAAACGTGCGCGGCCTTCGCTCACTCCTCGCTGGTGTGTCACGCTGCAGTCACAGCACCCTGTCATCCTTCCACCAGCTCTTACGCGACGTCCCACTGACAACTCAGCTCAGCATTTCGTGATCAGGCTGCCATCGGCTCTGGTAAAAGTCGTTCTGAGTTGGCGCGATCAGGCACCAGAGCTGAAATACAGGCATAGCTCGGCTACCCTGCTGGGCCAACTGGCTCCTTAGGTAGGAGAGAAGGCTGGCGGGTAGGCAGAGTACTTACCTTACATTTAATCGGGTACGTGGCAGCCCTGAAGAAGCTTAGCAGCAGGTCTTTAGTAGACCGAGCAAGGAAAACGGAGTGATTTCTGAAAAGGGGAATCTTTTAGCTCTGTCAAGCACTTATCACGCATCCATCTGAGCTCTGGCACGCACAGCAGAGCTGTGAAAATCTGGCTAGCAGATTTGCTGTAGAGTACGATGCTGCCTCCAATGTAGATGACAAAACACATTCCAATAAGGGAACGTTATCTGCATTTGTCAGAAAAGGAAACTGAGGCACAGAACAGTTCCAAGTCGCCTACTGCCAGGCAGATAGGCAGTGCTAGATAGATAGCTGGATTTTTAAATAAAGCCACGACTTCCTGAGCCATATGATGTGCTACCAGACAGTGTGTTTTTATCAAAAGCACGTCTGGGGACAGAAGCAGCTCTGTGTGAAGAAAGCATTCACCATTGTCCCTTTGCTGGATTTCATCACCCTCTGTTTAGCAAGTGGTTCAATTAAAATTTTGATTGAAAACTCTTATAAAAGCTGGTCACCAAAAATGGCTGAAAATCACTGATCAAAATCAAAAAGGCTTATGCTCCTAACTCAGCTAGGTGCCGTTTTCCCCCTGATAAAAACTGTATGTGGTGTTAAAGCGTGCCAATTCTCAAAACATTTCTTACTGCCACTTCTGGATGGTGTTGGTCTGAATGACGGCACCTATAGCTTCTGTGCCGGCGGAAGCACTTGACAGCTTTCTGCTGACTAAAAATAAATAGAAGCCAAAGGACAAACTGAGACATTGCTTCTGGCAAAGGGAGCCAAAGAAGAAAAGTGAACGTTTTGTGAAACACTAATTTGGATAGGTGAGAAAGCTTGTGCACGCACAGTTGCAAAGCTCTTTGTTTTTAGCTGGGTATCAAACATCCACGGCTGGGTCACCTGCTTGAAAGAGGACACGGAGGAGAAAAAAGGAGCTGAGTGTTCGTGTGAAGCTTCGGTGAAGAAAGCTTTTCAGCTTCAGTAACCATTCCAACGGGAGTTCACTGCTGGGAAGCTCGAGTGACCCTGTACTGCACGGTGTCAGCACATACAGAGCTCCCTCTGTTCAGCAGGCTTGCAGCCCAGCGCTGGAACAGATTGCCCAGGGAGGCTGCCGGCCGTGCAGCTGGGGCAGCTTCTGGAGGCCCGGCTGGACAAACGTCACCCCGGGATGGGTCAGACAGGACTAACCCTCACCTTGGGAAAGGACTGATCCATGGCAGCTCAGAGGTCTGTGAAAACAGGTCACCAAAACCCAAACATTCTTATGTGAACACACCACTAGGCAGCATCCCAAATTTCACCTGTTTTAGATACCATGAAAACCATTGTGGCAATACTGTAAAATTTGTCTGTGGACTGTTTTGTGATAAACTTCAGTAGCCTTGCAGTTTCTGAGGGACATGAGAAGCAACGACACTTAGGAGTTCTTTTCATACTTCTTTTGTATGGCTCTGTAACGGGGATTTATTGTTCCATTTTGATAATACAGAAGTTGAAACTCCTCTAACATCGCTTGCTGCTGTACAAGCATAAAGGACAGTTTGTGTTCATAAAATCACAGAGCAGTCTTTTGTTAGTTATGCTAAAAACTTGTCAGAAGCAGTGGGTGTCTGGAGTTACAACAAAGTATTTAAGAAAAGAATTTAAACAAACACACAAAAAAACAACAGAACACAAAATCTACTAATGAAATATGGCAATCTAAAATCATAGCACCAGGTTTTATTTTAAAAAAGAATCTTACGGTGTTTATTACCAACCACTCAGGGTTACTAAAAGTGACATTGCCTACTTACAAAAAGCCAGTGACATTAAGGACTACTTCAGGGAAAAGGGATTTTTTCTCCCCACTCTGAAACTGGTTGCACAAAACATTGGCAAGTGTAAACCATCTGCTTGGATTTTGTTCCCGGCAAGAACAAAGAAAAACACTCTTACAAATGTAGGAAAATGAGTCTGGATAGTTACCAAAACCAGTCCAGAAACCGAGGAACAACTCATTCAGGGTATAAACCAATTAAATCTCAAAGGCACCATCTTCTTAAAATAATCTTTCCAAATCTCAAATACTTTTCATCACAGATGGAGTTGAACTTGCTTCCCTTGAAGCACTGACTGCAGCTTTGACACGTTACTTGGAGCCTGTGCTACAACGCTGGGAGCAGCAGGGTATGAACACAGGGACAGCCAGCTCCTGCCTGCTCCCCGCGGCTCCGCTGCAAAGTTGAGGTAACATGGAGTCAGCCCCATCCACCTCCTGTTTCATAAAAATGTAGGTTTGCAAAATCAGTAGCTTATATCAGGTTGGCAGCGTCCCCGTCAGGACTTGAACAAACTCCTAATGCCCTTATTATTAGCGAGTTAGTCGGCAACGACTTCTGTGGCTGCCCGACTACAGCTCCCAACCACGTTACCTATAAAAGAGGAGTGATATCAGCAGGGCTGCAATATCCCTCCTGGGCACCACTTCGCAGAGACCTGCACTTCCCTACCTGTGACTGGTTCTATCGTTGCAGGACAGGTAACAGTGGATATTTTACATGAAGAAAATTGTATAAAAATATTTATTCAGCATAATAATCCAGAAGTAGAAAATACACAAGTGATACACGAAAATGCCTAGGCTACTACATGCCATTAAGTGCAGCAACATTTTTGCACGTATTTGATGTACTTTGTCGGGTACAGCTTCCAGTTAGCCTCCTGTGGCAGGACAGCCAGCCCTGCGCTGCTCAGGCAGGTGCCAAGGTGCTTGTGAAGCCCCACATCTGCTCTTGCAGCCCCCTCAGGCAGAGCTCTCACTCCTCTGGCCCACAGAATGACCACACGCCGTACTCGAGATCTCCAGTTTGAAATACCTGATAGCCAGGCACATTTGTAAGCACAGAAACGACTCCTACAAGACTTGGCACATCAAGTCTTGAAGGTTTTGTGTCAGGACTGCCACCACCTCCCAGCGATTCCCGGAGCATGAAGCACTCTGTATCATTACGATCTGGTTCCTCCTCCTGGGTACATTCCAAAGGCCACCTTCTGTGGAGCTTCAACTACTTCCTACAGAGCAAACCACGTTTCCTATTTCCCATTCATCAGATGTGACTTCACGTCAGGTTACTAGGCTCATCTTACAGACAGACCAGAAAGAAGGAAACTCACCTCGCTTGCTCTGTCCTTTCACTATCAACTGAATTTAGCAATCAGATTTTCTGATGGAAAAACAGATGGCTCAGAGGTTGATAATGGAGGGCAGTTTCCATTAAGTTGCTGCTTTTAGTCCAGCCTGTCCTCTTTTTTGCCTCCTGTTGCCTCTGTAAAATGACTGGAGGAGCTCAACGCCCATGGCAGAGATGCGCACTCTCTGCCACTCGCATCAAATGGGAACATCCCCCACCACTTGTGGCACGGAGCCCGCAGGGGCTGAGAGAGAGGACCAGGCGGCATGAGACCTGCGCGGCCACTGCCCTTGCTGGGTGGGTAACAAAGTGCTCTGAGTACTCTGTTTTATGAGGCACTAACGCTGTGTACAAAACCCAGCAATAAAATCCCTTCCTCATGGAGAGCACCTGCTAGAACCCAACGTACGAGAAATGGAACAATTCAGTGTGGTTTGTACCACGTTTTTTTTGCATCACTGGGGCTCTCCAAAGAATGGGAAAGCTGGAAACGTGTTCCTAGGAGGATGGAATGGGAAGGATGAAATACAAAGAATTACACATTTTTCCAAACTGATTTGACACTGTAAATACCAATTTGGAAGATAAAGAATAATAAATATCAATTACCCTTTTAGAAAAATCATCTCATACCCTTTCAGCCTCTTAACAAACACTGTAACAGCAAATCCTCAGGAGTGGTATGAGTAAGCTGTAAAGCTATCAGGTGATGTGATGCAATCCATTTTTTATATTCTTGCTGTCTGCCTTTCAAAATTGCACTAGACTAATACAAAGACATTAGAGAGGAAAGTTCCCATTAATGGACAAGGAGTCCGTCCTTTCCCAAAGCTGAGTCATCTTTCTTTTCTGTGACAGACAGACTGTAAACCTCTCAGTGTCCCTCACTGCAGCTGCACGTTCTTCAGGATTTTAACCATCCATATCCGTAAACTTTCTTTTCCCATAGTTCTGGACCAGACTGGAAACTGTGATTTGCGAAGCTTGTCCCTTTTCCCAGCACTGGAAGTCATTCAGCCCTTTCTGGCCAGCTCGAAATAAGGCTCGCTCTAGTTCATCCAGCCGAGCCACCAGCATTGACGTGTCTTCGTTGTAAGCATTCTGAGAGGAGTCCATGATACGACGAAAACGGCTAATAAATGTCTAAAAAGATAAGCAGAATTACTGACAGGTAACACAGAGGCTCCTTCAGATCAAATGCTAGAGGCGTGAGTTTTCAAGACAGGGAAGCTGAAGATGGAAGCTCTTCCCATCTGCCTGCAACTGGTGAGGGGTCTGCCAGCTGCAGCCTGTTTGTAGGCAGCACCCATTAATCTGGGCTGCAAAGATGAACCGTTCCCTGCATGAGCTGCGAGAGCCAATATCTGATACAGATGAGATTTTGGCTGCTCTCTAGTGACAGGCTTGTGCAGTCCACAGGGCACAACACAATTACAATCTCTGCTAACTTCAGGAGCAATCATTGCTTTGGTGCAGGTGGAATGCTCTCCCGCCATGGCAGCTGTTGTAGGAGTTTGCAAGCTGCACCTTGTGAACGGACCAGAAGTTATGCTAGACTGTCACTGAAACACATTCAGTATGCTGAAAAAACACTAAAAACACAAACACACACAGAAAACCTCAAACCTCTAATAAACAATACTTTAAAAAGCAGAAAGACATACCTAAAGATTTTACACCCAAATAGATTTAAAGATTTTATACACAAAATAAAAGGAGGGAGGAGGAAAAAAAAGCTCAAAACGCTTTGAGAACTGCGCTTCTTTATTTCAGAAGCGGGTTTTGGAAACACATTTATTCTATAACTCTCACTTTGGCTTTGTAAGCACCAAATAGCTCTTTCACATGTACTATTGCTAGTTCTTGAGTATTTGGGAGAGGGTTTTTTGATGTTTTTGTTTTGTTTTGAAGTCAAACAGCACAACTCCCCTCTTGTTCACTTTTAACATAGTGAAATCATACCAAGCTAAGCTGGGTCTTGTGCTGAGATGTACATCAGCAGAAAGAGAAAAGATGAGGAAAGGCGTGGTCACTCCTCAGTGCAGAAAGCAGGCCTTCGATGGGCCACTCCAAGTAAGCAGCAGTGTTTGAAAGCATCTCTGCACCAGCTTTTATAGAAAGAAAGGAGGGAAGAGGAACAGAGAGGAAGAAAAGCCAACAGTAATCAGCCCAGACTACTTAAGAGAGCTGGCTGAAGAAAGCTCAGAGCTGTTAGTGGTTACCTTTAAAAGCTTAGGGTGCAGAGAAGAGTTTGCAAAGTCCGGAAACATGCACAGATGTTATCTATCTTTTAAAGGAGAAAGGGGCGATAGGGAGGAAGGAAGGAAGAGCCAAGGAATTACAAATTCATCAGCATCAATTCCTGGAAGCATACTGGAACAAATAAATAAAATGCATAAAACTCTGCAAGAAAATAAAGAGAAGTGTAACGGCCAACACGGATTTGCCAAGAGACTTGGGCAGACTCGGTTAGTTTCCTGTTAGTTTCCTGTTGTGGCAGGATGCCAGCCATGGGGCATTCTTGTAAATCTCAGCTAAACTGCCCCTAGGTGGTTGGTGAAGACAATTATTCATAGTTCCTGTCAGGAAGAAAGAACATATTGAGCAGAGTTCTACCGGGATCTAACTGGAACCGAGTAGCATTTAACAATTTCATTAATGAGCTTACGAATGGAACACATATCGATTCAATTAGCAAGCAACATGCAGGAATAGGAGGGATGACTGCAAGCACATTGCGGGGCAGAACAATAATTCACAAGTGATCCTGACAGAACAAAAACATGGTCTGAAAACAACAGGACGTAATACAGCTGGGACTAGCTCAAGGTTCTACATTAAAACAGAAATGTGAACTGTTATGAATGCAGCATGAGGAATGATTGTCTGGCTGTGCAGTCTGTCCCATCTCACTGTGGACTGCACACCAAACACGTGTCAACGTCAGAAAAATAGGTATGCTGTGACACGATGAGCACTTGAGCATCATGGTCTAGAAAATCTACAGAGTAGTCTTTTTGTTTTCAAGAGCACAAGGCAGGTCCTGAGCAGTAGAACACGTGCTGTTCTGGACACTGCATGTCAAAGCAGAGGCAGATCAACTGGAAAAATACCAGCACAGATCTGAGGTTAGGAAGCAAGACCCACAATGAGGTATCAAATGAATTGGGGACTGTTTGTCGCAGATTGAAGAAAGCTAGTGTTCAAATACATAATAGCCTGATGCAGAAGGGAAAGAATCATCTGTTCTCAGCATTTACTCTGTGTGAGACAAACAGAACGGAGCTTGTATTGATGTGAAATAGATTTAGTTTAGTTTAGGAAACCTGCTAAGACTAGGACGGTGAAGCACTGGAACAATTGCCCAGGACAGTATGAAGTCTTATCATTAGAGAGCTTTAAAAACAGTTTAGAAAAATAAAAATAATAGAAGGATAAATTATTTAATCTGTACCCTTGCTGCAAGGCAGAATCAAAACTGCATGTCCTCCAGGCCTGTTTTACAGGATTTTCTGAAAAACCGTATTTACAATGTGGAAACTCCAGGCTAGAATTCCACGCCTGGATGAACACTTGGGGCTTGCACTGCCATCACTAGAATCACAGAATCATTCCAATTGGAAAAGACCTCTAAGCTCATCTAGTCCAACCTTTAACCTGGTACTAAAGGCAAACTACTAAAGCATGCTGCTAAGTTCTACAACTACACGTTTCTTGAAGACCTCCAAGGATGGTGACTCAACCACCTCCCTGGCCAGCCTGTTCCAACACCACACACCCCTTTTGGTAAAGAAATTTATCCTACATTCCAACCTAGCCCTCCCCTGGCACAGCTTGAGGCCATTACCCCTTTTCTTATCGCTGGCTGTGCAGTTGCCTAAAAGGGTCCTACAACAAGATCTGGAAGCCCTCAATCAATTAGCAGTCATTTGGATTAACACAGGGTATTTTTCTGGAAGACTGCTGAGCCGCTGGGCACAAGCGGATGGAAAAACGTAAAACCAAATTTCAAGATTCAGCTCTAGTACTTGCCTGCAGGATAGTCTGAGCTATCTCAGGGTTCTCTGGGTTGTCAAAATTCAGGAGCTGGGAGCCAAACCCGTAGTAGTATGGCCCCATTTTATGCAGATCAACCACGTTGGCATCAGCACTGAACACTGTCCTCCAGGCTTCCTTGTAGATCTTTGGCAGTTCCACCGAAATTATTCTTCTTTTGCTGTCGTGCAACCCTTTAGCCAGCCACATAGGTATTTCCAGCTTTGAGCCCTGCACAAGTGCGAAAAAAGCAGCAGAAAAAAAAAGATCAGCATCTAAAACCTGCAGGACCGCCGCGCCTCCATTTCCCGGCGTGCCCCGCGCCGCCGCGCCGCCGGCCCGCCGCGGGCTGCCCCGCGCGGGGGCTGCCGGGAGTTGTAGTCCCCGCCTCCGAGTTACCTCAGGGATCGAGTCGCCCGAGCCACCGGCGGCCCCTTGGCCCAGCGCGAAAGCCAGGCGGGGCAGGCTGCTCTCGGCGCGGCCCGGAAGCTTCTCCTGCGACATGAGGATGTCGTCCAGCGACAAGAAGTTCTCCTCGGGGCCCAACCCGGGACCCACGGGGAAATAAGCCTCGGACATGGCGGGCGGCAGGACGGTGGAGGCAGCGGCCGCCTCCCGGTGCCACGCATGCGCGCTGCGGCAGGCCGGAGCAATCGGCGGCCGAGCCCGGCGCCGTCGCCTCAGGCCCGTAAAGGCGTCTCCAGCACGTGGCGGAGGCACAAAAACAAATGTGTAACAGTTTATTAAATCTTGTACTATTTTATCTTTTACTGATAAAAATAAAGCACAAGCCACGGAGTCTCGGAATTTGCAATGACGTACTTCCACCACTTACACACCCTTTATGTACTGTAGCACTATATGCTATAAAAACAGAGCAAGCCAACAGAGAAACAGCAAGGTTTTTGTGAGCTGCGGTGTGAGGGATTTGTGAAAATCGCTGCTACTTTGTTAGACAAGCACAAGAAGTAGAGAGCAAAAGGCAGAGGAAATGTGTGCCCGTGTGTTTGTAAACTTGATGCCCCCACACCGCTGGTGTTACAACGTCCCCTTTTCCTGCACGTTAAACCCTGATGACATGGTCCTGGAAAGAAAGCTCACTGATAAGTCATTTCTTGTAAGGTGCTGAATTTTTATCTACAGCACAGAAAACAAACTAGAGTTGGCAATCTCAATTGTTTTACTTTGTTGGGTGTCTTTCCAATGAGAGACAAAGTCTTTCTCTTTGAAAAACAAATTGTTCTATCTCTGCACCTATCCCAAGTGAGTTACAGAGCAGTTTCCAAAAGCGCTTTCTAAAGGGCAGTTCTGATAAAATTATAATTTGCCAAATTGGATTAGTAAAAATATTCCCTGTTCAATCATGTTTAGGGAACAAATTGCTACGTTAAATATAAAAGCTTGCACTGTGAGCGAGAAGAGAGAATGTTGTAAATAAAAGATGCAGTTTTTATAGGTTGCAGAAGCCAGGCATCTGCAAAAAGAAGAAAATCACTGTTTCTCTGTGTCCCAAAATGCCTCAGCCTGTAGTGTGTGATAGTGAAGGCACAGAGACCTGGAGAGCCTAAGTTACTGAGCAAATTTGAAAGATAACACAAAAGAAAAGATGATTGCACTCATTGTAGTATCAGCTGAAGCGTTGTTCTTGTGTGAGATTTTAAAGAATTATGGGTGTCTGGCAACCAAAATTACATCACCCCTTTTTATAACATTTGTCTTCTCATCCTGAGAAAGTTACTAAGCAGGTTGTTATCCTTGAACACTTGTGAATGAATCTCATTATAAAAATATGTCATATCAGCCCAACATCCCAAACCATATTATATTTTCATACATACAATTTCACAACATCCCTGGAAGAAAAGGAATGGCCCGTGTCATAACCGAGCCTCCTCGTACTTGTGGATTTATCAACTGGAGACTTCATCCTCCTGCTGCATATGTATGAAGTCAAAACTTTTTGTCACATGCGGCTACACTAACAGATCAGACACTGAACCTTTACAGACACAAAGAATAATAGAATAATAGAATAGTAGAATAGAATAATAGAATCTTTAATAACCAGAGCAAGGAAAGGAGCAAAAGTATGTAAGAAGAAGAAAGGAAAAGAGTTGAGAGAAGGCAGTGGAGGAGTGAAAGAGGAGGGAGGGGAAGGCAAATTCCAAAACCAGAGGAATAACAAAGCAAAATACTACAGAAGTAAGTTTCAGCTGTGATGGTTAAAATCCAAATCACTTCCAGAAATTGAATGTAAATTGAGAGAAGTGAAAAATGAGGGAAAAGAATGAAAACTTAGAAATCAAGGGATACCAGCTATGTCTCACTTATGTACTTCTTATCTCTTGAATACTGTAGAATTCAGCCTATTTGACATCTCAGATAAATTCAGGGAAGCCAAATTATGTTCCCTGCTGATGCTGCCCTCCTGGGTAATTTAAATAGTGTTAAGTACATGAAGTAAGACAAATGAAAAACTGTGGGGATGTTGATGGGAGCAGCAGGGGAAGGGCTGGAGCAGGAAGTACCATTCCCTGTGATTTCTCCTCACCTTACATTTTAAGGTCAAAGTGAGAGAAAAAAACATCATGGACTAAAGCATACCACAAACTGAGGTTGATACTGAGCCTTTTTTCCCCATCCCTTAGGGTCTTCACTGCTGTATGAGATTACAGCATGACTTGCCTTTCTTGTTTGTGCTTGTTATCAAGCAATCAGAAGCGCTGGCAGGGTTCCTGGCTGTCTTACGTTGAGAGCCTCAGATGAAACTACTGGCTTCAGTGAGCTAGAATCTCACTGACTGATCCTGCCCAAGGATCCAGCATGTCTAAGCAGCACGCAGGCATGTGGTGTGCACGCTTCTGAGAGCGGAGCTTCCTCTTTGGTGATGTCTGGCTGATAGACAGCGACACATGACGTGTGTCATTGCCCTAAATCCCTGCTCTTTCTGATACTGCTCATATCATTCCTTTCCCTCCCGGAACTTCCACTTGGGAACAAATTTGCATTTCCTAATCGGTTGAATTGCCTGTGGCAGTGGGAGTTCTTATTTGTAAGTAATGCCATTGGAGCTTTGATACAAGCTTTTGCAAGCCTTTGTTGTGCAGATGCAGGCATATCACTCAAGTAAGCCAATTGGCTTCAGTAGGATTACCCCTAGGAGAGTTAAATGCTAAGTCATATGAATAAATACCACTCTTGAAGAGGCAAATTCTGCAGCTTAGGACAACATTAATTTTTGAAGGAAAAGGGGTAGCAGCACAAAGCATTGGTTAAACCAAGAATTAGTCAGTTTTCTGTTCAGTTTGTCTGCAAATGTGAGAGGTGTTTTTTTTTTTTTCTTGTTTGTTTTTGTTTGTTTGCTTGCTTGCTTTGCAACAGTATTAAAAATATATTAATATTTGCATCTCGAGGTATCATTCCTTCCTTAGAGGAATGAAGAAGGATTGTGTCACATGTTGCGGGTAGGAGAACAGCCACAGAACAAGCAAAGGGATTTAGGGTAACTGAGCATCCTACGGGACAGTAAAAATAGCATTTCTGGCTTCCAGCTTCTAGCCAGCATCTCTCAGACAGAAGTCAGCAATGTCAGCAAGGTCTCTGGCCAGCTGGTAATATTAATTTCAAAAATTTTAAGTACCTACTAAAAAGGAACACTGAAGTGATAAGATAAAATGCATGCTATAGTTGCTATTGCAAACAGCATTTTTAACAACCACAGTGAAAACAGAAGCAGTTCTAGAACTTTTCATTATTTTTTTTCCCGGCTGTCGTTCACTGCATGAATTCCTGTAATCATGTGGGAGTGGATTCAGCAATTTCCAAGGCATTTTTAACTGTTGTGTTGTTCTGCTGGTAAGTGAGAAGTCACACTCAGATCAGCAGCAAGCATTTCAAGAAGGATTCTCGTTTTAAGGAGTAGTGCCATATTGCTGAAACTTTTTATGATATAGATGGGAATACCACCAATATTGTTGGTTTTTCTTGCATTTGGAGTTCCCTAGATGGCAATTTATTATTGTTTTTGTGTGGAAATGTGGAAAAACAGTAATTGTGATACCTGCCTTCAGCAGTTATGAAATTAAGGGAAATTGCACAGGACTGTGTATCTGCAGTCAATTCCAAAGGAGCGAGATCTCTGAAACTTTTGATGTCTCCGGGTGACTGCGGGTGCTATAAGTAGAACACTCACATGATATGGATGAAAGAAAAATGCTGTGCTTGTTCTTGAGAGGGAGACCCTTTCCTACCTGAAAAGTACGCAAGCAACTGAGCAAAGCAATGAATCCTTTCTACAGTATTGAACATTAAGCATCAGCGGTTTTCATTTTGTTTTGCCTCAAGATTCCCAGCAAATGTCATACGGAAACAATGGAAAGTGCTTTTCCAATTAAATTGCATGCAGTCTAACTCCATTGAACAAAGGGTACTCAATGCCCAGAGACAAAAAATAAATAAATAAATAAATAAATAAAATGATCTAATGAATCAATCTTTGTGCACAGAAAAAAAAGCAATTGCTTTGCAGAAATTACATGAAAAGTAGAAACTGATGACTTGTTGGAAAGGAAGATAGGAGGAGGGGGAGGGAGTTGCTCTATGAGCCTTGCATTCTAAATGAAATATGTTAGTGGGAGTTTTTTTCTCAGCTATCAAGGGCATTTCTGTTAAAAGAAAACTAAAGCAAGGTAAAGCAAGCTAGAGCTAAATTTGCAAATTTTACCCCTGGAAATATATATATATATAGCTTTTGTCTTTCAGACTAAAATAAGCAATTGTAATATCTGTTTATATATAATTTTAAGATTTTCTTATGTATGATAATGTCTTCTTTGATGGTAATTTTTTCCTTCATTTTAGGTTCCTGCTCTTATTCTGTCTGGAGAGTTATTTTTAGTGAGTTGCTGAAAACAAAGGCAACATTATTTATTTCTTGGGGTCTAAGAGCTTGAGCTCCAAATTGCAGGGAGACTCCATCTGTATCACCTCCCTTTGTGTGTAATCAGTGAGTTACCCAAACATAAATGATAAATTCTTCCACTGCCTTAATTTGTGGTTTCCTGTGTCTGGATTTTTGTTGTTTGTTTCTTTTCCTTTATCCACTGTTTTGTCTGTACCAGTGACCCAAGATCAGTAGCTGGAGAGGATGGCACAGGCATCTGCACTTCAAGTTTTCAACTGCCTGGGCTTTCTGAACTGTTCTTCCAGTGCTGCCACATTACTCCAGCCCCTCTTCCATCAGCCCTGGTCGAGCAGAGTGCTGGAAATTGAGGGTTCTAGGAAATGGAGTCTCCCTTTGCTCTGTCCAAGTGTGAATGCTCCCAAGGCTCCTGAGTATAGCTCTAGCCAGCAAAATCTTTGAATACATTAAATCCAGTGCCTCTCAGCTGCTGCTTTTCATTTCTGGGCTGTGGATATCTGGTGAGACTGTCCCACATTTCTGAGGCATGGCAGAATAGGAAAAGATCCAAGCAGTTTCCTCTCTGATCACATATGGGAAGTGCAATCTAACAGCACCTGCTGGAGCACACCGCATCATGTCAAAAAAGCAGAGAATCTTGCCCATAGCTTGTGAAGAGTTTTTCCACCCTTCAACGCAAAAAGTGCCATACAAATGTCATGTTACTCCAGATGTGTACTGAGAATTTGGTTAATCAGGATTATAATTAGGATTATAATCAGAATTAGCGCACCAAAAATTCTATGTCCCAGTGGGAAAGACTGTTAATACAATAACAAGTAAGAAGCCCATGAGGAGCAGAGCAAAACAATGTTTCTTGCTCGTAGTCCTGGCATCTCTGGGAGAGGGAGAGGTGTCTGCTGCAAATCAGGGGGAACTGTCTAAGGGGTGGGCTGGTGGCAGCTTTTCAAAGAGCTGCTCAAAGGGTGCCTGTGGAGTCCACAGCTTCTACCCACTATCACTTCCCAGGCAGAAAGATGGTGAGAACTTGTCAAGTGTGTGGGCAGAGCTTGAGATGTTAACCCTTTGAGTCTAGGGATTAAGAGGATGATGCTCTTCATTCTGAACTTCCCACCTGGAAGAAGTCCAGTCACTCAAGGTGTGGGGGAATGCGAAGGAGAGATAAGGCAAGCAGCGTGCATTGTCTGGCAGTTGAGTGGTCTGTAGCTCCGAGCACATCCTGTCATCGTGTCTCCTCAAATCTGACAGCTTCTTTCATGCATGGACTACTCTTTGATCCCATAATTTTTATCTCATTTTTCATGAAACACCCCTGTAGCTGGCTGGTGGTATGTCTCATTGCCAGTAAGTCAACAGTGGGCAAGATTCATCAGCTAAATATCCAAGAATGGTATAACTAAAAGCAACAACACCCTGTGAGATATTTTTAAAGCATATACATTTTCTCTGGACTTGGTGGCTTGCATTCAGTGTCAGGTGTTATCACACAAACCCAGATTTGGATTTTTGGCAGGGTTTTAGTGTCCTCTAGGACAGTCTGCATATTTTCAATTTTCTCTTTTTCTTATAATACTGTATTTACCAGCAGAGCTAGTAAAATAAAAATAAAAAATAAAAAAATAAAGTGCTCATAGGAAAGAAAAAAAGAAAAGCACATTCAGTGGGGAAGGTTTGGCAAGCCCAGAGAAGTCTCATTGAGATAAGAGATGGTTTTAGTCCTTATATTCATAATATAGGATTCAAAAATCTATCGCCTCACCATGAGATTTCAGGGCCAAATACTTCCATGGCATAAATAGATGTAAATCCACTAAAGAATGTCCAGTTATATCTAGTGCTTTGTTGTTGTTGTTGTTGTTGACAGTGTCTTTTAATAGTACAATTAGAATTCCTTAAAGATAATTAAACCTTCTTTGATTGGTGCTTCAGTGCAAATGCTTTTCTTACCTTTTAACTGATGGTGTCCATCATGGAGGCTGCATTTCATGAGTGTTTTAAGTACCACGTTATTTCTCTGCTTCGTTTTTAAATGCCTGCACTTCTGTGGCTTTCTAGTAGAGATGTCCTGCCGGAGGCTAGCTGTTTTTACTCCAGGTGAAACAAGGTGGGGTTTGTGGGTCTGCGAACCGTGGCCTGTGGTTTGTAGCAAGCTCATTCCACAGACTGAGGGTCAGCTCTGTGGCAGATTTTAGATGGCTGGCTCTGTCAGGAGGTAGCACCACTGGGACGTGAGGTGCAAAGAAGACTTTGCAGCTCTGTACCGATGGCTTGCTGGTTTCCTGTGTGGACGAGCTCTCTTCACGCAGTAGAAAATTATGTTCAAAACAACCGAGTGAAGGAGATGAGAGCCTTGACCAGAGGAGACCTGTTCGGTGTATCTCGGTGCAGGCAGTTTGGGCCAGTCTCGGACTGGCTGGTGTACTGGGCTGCTGCCTCTTGCTGCCCTCAGTACTTCTTTGTCCCTTTTGCACAAAGGGTGCTAGAACAGAGCTGGTTAGCATATCTGAGGTGTTAATCATGTGAAATGTGTGAGTCAAACCCTGATGATAAAGATCTAATACAATTACCAAAAATTGCAGCAGGTTGCAAGTCTCCTTTGGCTTAGATCATTTTATTACAGAGCCCTATAAAGGGTCGGGCTGCTCCTCCATCTGCCTGCCGATAGGAAGTAGTAAATGAATTCCTCTGTTTTACTTTGCTTGCATGAGCAGCTTTTACTTTCCCTATTAAACTTAATCCGTGTGTCTTTTAACTTTCCTTCTATTTTCTTCCCCCATTAGGGGTTAATGGCATGATCACAGCTCACTCTGACTGCCCAGAACAAAACAGCTAGCTATTTGGTAGAGACATAGAATCATTAAGGTTGGAAAAGACCTCCAGGCTCACCTGGTCCAACCACCTCCTACCACCACTGTCACCCACTAAACCGTGTCCCTAATCACCACGTCCAACCTTTCCTTGAACACCCCCAGGGACAGTGACTCCACCATCTCCCTGGGCAACCCATTCCAATTCCTAACTACTCTTTCTGAGGAGAAATGTCTCCTAATTTCCAACCTGAACCTCCCCTGTAGACAAAAAGCTGCTGAATGCAGTGTACTGTCTTTAACGCTAAAAATTATAAAGCATTTTAAAGTATTTGGGGCAGACTTGCTAAGTGATTCTTCTCTAGCTTATGAACATGCCTTATGCAGCATACAGAGCATAAGGGGTTAATTCTTGAAGACATTCTGTCTTCCTGTACTAGGTGTAATATTTTCTGGCCCTTGTATATGTACATAGCTTCCTCCATCAGAGAAAATGGTAATGAGTTTGCATACCAAGGAGACAATAAATCCCAGTTCCCCTTCAGTAATGTATAATGTCAACAGAAGCCTTCGATAAATGCAGCTTCTTCTTAATTAGATGCTTGAGCAGGAGGTTAATCCATTTATCTCCAATTCTAATTGTACTATGAATTTCTTGCTGTTTTATGCCTAAGTCCACGATCATATTTATCTTCCTAGAACCTTTAAAGAGTCATAAATTAGTATTTCTGGAAAGCTGAATTATTGTGTTCTTATTTGTATTCCTTTCCTCCATATATGTGTATGTAAATATTCTGAAATCCTCACTCCATCAGCCAAAGGTATCCTACAACACAATTCCACAATTGCAGCTATATGCCATTTCCACAGTGGTGACATCTGACCTTTAAAAAACATGGATTTTGCCACCAGTTAGGATAAAATCAGGGGAAGTTAATTGATGGCAAAAGCTGGTCTTCATGTACTAGAATTACTGAATGGGCACGGTTTGCCTACTTCTCAGTTTTCATGTGTGTTAAAACTAAAAGCTTAGGTTGTGGTGCTAATATATAAATCCTACCATCATATAGATCCAAAAATCATTCCTAGGAGATTCGGGGCGTATCAATTTGCTAAACATCCATGTAGTTGCCTGGATGGCATACGTCGGCCCGGATACAGCTGAGGATGCTTCTGAAAATATCCCCAGGCAAACGCTTTTTTCCTATGAACGCCGCGCTGGCCTAGTGGGCAGTTCGTGGTGAGCACTGCAATAGCTCCACCTGCTGAAACAAACCGTAAATCACTGGGAGCTTCAGAAGGTAACAGCCGGGGGTATTCTTCCTCCTGTGCTGTTAGTGCCTCTCTGGGTTTCTGTGTCTGGGGGTGGGCTACGTAGGACCAGACTAAGCAGACCGTCTTGCGTTTTCTTTGTGTGAATGTGTACTGATACAAGGGAGGGAGGGAGACAACAGACACATGGCTGACATACAGTGATGAGAAATAAATGGTAGTGAATGAAGTCACTTCATCAAAGTAGCCCAGTTTTATGTGGGCTGCCACGTAGGACTTGGGGTGTGCAAGCAAAGATGTAATGGCACCATCCAAATTGTGCAGTGATATCTGTGAAGAGAGAAACTTACTGGAGTGTTGCAGTATTTTCTTCTGCTGTGTTCTATGGTTTCAACTATCTATGCTGGCTACCATTAAAAATAAAATCAAAAACAAGCAAACCAAAACCTAACACAGTTAGTGCCTGTTCTAAATACTGTGGCAGGTGACAGCTCCTCTGGCACCTGTGGGCTCACAAGTTGCCAAATTATTGCTTTTCAATGGTATTACCAATGTCCTAGCTGACAGCTTCTCCCGTTTAAGGGCTGACTCTCCAGTGTAGAACGTATTTCTCACTAAGGTTCCCTGTCTCCCACTGCCAAAAGAATTCAGCTTGAGATGAGGCTGACTCTGCTCCCTTCCTTTAACTTCTAGCAGGACCATTCACGGCAGGCACTGTCTATCTGTGTTGATGTACAGCTGGGCTCAGGTTAGTTCTAAGGATGTATAAATTCAAATGATACCTGCACAGGTATCCTTACATCTCATTTTAGACAAGAGGCTAATTTGTAGATGTCTGTTTTGGATGCACCTGGCAGGCTGTATAAGCAAAGGTATCTGTTATCTGATACTCAAACACAGAAGGGTTTCTTGCACTGTCTGCATTGGGAGGCTAAAGCAACTCAGTGCATTACCTCCTGCTTCACTTTATTTTGTTCACCCTCCATTCTCTTAGCTGGCGAGTTGCTAGCTATGTTTGTGTATCTCATCAGTACATTGAAACTATCCTGCTACTGCCAGGTGAAGCAAAGCCACAGGGAGGGGATTCCCAAGTCTATGAGAGGAGCTGCCGGGACAAGGCCATCAGACCCAGAACCCTTCCGTCAGTGTGTGGGGCAGCAGGCATTGAAAGGATGGTCTACGTATGTGTGGGCTGAGCTTAGAACTGGGATTTCTGCTCCCTGCTCTGCCATGGATGCGGTTTGTGACTTGGAGAAAGTCAGCCCTCTGTTTTTCCCTATCATCAGAGAGAGCCTTTGGGCCCCATAGACATCTTTTGCCTCACCAAGAAGGGAAGGATTAATTAACTTGTACATTTCAAGGCTTGAATTGCCATGCAGGGGCTGACCCTGCTTCGACACATCAAAGGAATGTTTTATGGTTGACTCCGGGGGCAGGAGGACTGTGGTCCAAGTGCCTGCAGAAAGACATACCCCACAGTGACAGGGTAAGTTAATGCCTGCATTCCTTCCCTTCTCTCCCCCAAACATCTCTGATTGCTTTTCTTATTAAGTTAATAATATTCTTACTTAGTCTTCAGGCTCAGATTTCTCCTGAGCATTGTTTTCCCCTGCTTTTCCTTCTCACGGAGCGTTTCTGCTTGAAAAAGGTATTTTGATTTATACCATGCTCCTGACTTGGAACTAATAAAACTCATCTGATCTGGTGAGTCAGGGCGAGTTCCTCTGCATCTCTGCCTTGGGGACTGGATGAAGCAGAGGTTCTGCACAAAACAGACATGGGATCGTGTAATTAAAATTTGGGTAAAGTGTATGTTAATTGTGTACTAATGGTATGCTAAGTGTATACTAATTCAGTATAAAAACACACCTTTTTACGATGAAGGCATATTTTTAACAGGAAATAATGATTTCAGTTCCTCTCTGCCTTTGACAAAGTTGAAAACAGTGTTAAGCTGATGCTGAGCTTTATTTGAATGCTACACTGGATGTTTCTGTTTAGTCAAAGCCTTATTTATTCTCCTCTTAACCTTCTTAGTGTATATGTATCCTTTTTAATGCGGCACATGGTCTTGTGATAAAGTCTCGCTTTCTGGTTATGCTATTAGTATTTTGGGGCACATAATCTCAAAGGGATTGATGAGAAGTCTTCATGACAAGATCTTCTTCAAAATTAGCTCAGCAATGTCAGTGTTGGATCCAGGCTGTCGAGGCTGCATGTGGTGCTGAACAAGTCATTTTTACCAAAAGCCAAAGAGGTACCAAAGTGCCCAGCTCACAACTGGATCCTTAGAGACAGGAGGAAGTGACACTGAGGAGGAGCTTGTGATCTAATGCCACAACATAATTTAACCCAATTAACAATTTGTGCAACAGCCTGGCTGTTCTTTGTGCCATCTGTAAGAAGGGGACGGCAGCATTGTCCTCGTTCAGAGGTGAGTTAAGCAGTTACACCAAAGGCTGAGTGCTCAGAGTCTGGGACAGCAGAAGGGCTCATCACAGCCCAGAAGGCAGTGGGCAGGAATCCCTGACCCAGAAGGCAGTGTCCAGGGATCAAAGCAAGATCAGGAGGGGATACAAAATTCATGCTGATGACATCACCTTGACAGCATGCAAAGTCGACTGGTGTAGTATCAGCCATTCCTTGTTACAGAACAGGACTGTGGCCTCAGGTTCACCTGAAGCCGTAGGATACCTTTTATTGCTTTTGTTAGCAGCGGAAGATTCCAGCCATTACTCCAGAGAGGGGGAAGGAGGACAGTCAGAGCAGAACACGCACCCAGTGAACCTGAAAGCAAAACATAACTATGTGTCCTTTTACAGCAGTTACCGCTCCTCTGTCAGCAGAGTAGGATTCCTATAACAAATGCTATAACAAATTGAGTTGCTGAGATAGGGTAGAAAGTGTGTAGCTTCCGAATCAATCAAAGGAACAGCTATTGCTTCCATAATCTCTCTTATATTTGGCATTTTTCCTTCAAAATCCATCCTTTGTTGGAAAGAATTGTTATTTTTGCAAGTGACCTGACTGCTATTTTCAAGCACGGTGTTGTATATTTGACAGCACTGCAGGCATAAGAAGTACTGCCATTTCCTCCTGTCTGGCCTTTTTTACGTGTATGCGTTGTTCACTAAGCAATGGAAGCATAGGCAAAAGTTTTCAAATGGAAAGCATTCTTGTAAAATCTTAAATGATGGTGGGTAGTGAGTATTCCAGGGCACATGAAGTTCCTGGAAACATTTGCAAACATGTTTTTGTATCATGGAATTTCGGTGGCTAGCAAAATTACCTTTGAAAAATCCCTTTAGTTGTGTTCCTTGAGAGTGGTGGAGTTTTTTTGTGTTCAGAAAGCCATGGCATTCGTTTAGGTTCCTAAACAATAATCTAACAGTAGATACCTGCTTAATGAAAATCCCCAAACGCGTCATCATGAGTTTCATGTGTGATGCATTGGACTTGATGATCTTAGAGGTCTTTTCCAGCCTAAATGATTCGCTGACTCTATTAGTTCTGAGTGGAAGCTTCCAGCCACTGTTCCTGTTTTTACAGGAGGTTAACTTAGGGTAGGCATTCAGTGCTGTCAGCATGGTTCTGTGCGGCCACGGGTGGATGTTCGTGCTCCGTGGGCTAGGAGTGGTCTGCATAAAGCCTGAGGCTCTGCTTCCGTTTGATATGTCCATGTGGGTTTCAAAAACATGGTGATTCCCATCTATTTCCCAGCTGCAGCTACTGAAACCGTGACAAGGTATGCACTGACACAGCTCCCATGAGGTTTGAATGTTAGAGCAGATTGTTTTTTCATTAGACTGCATAAGAAAATGATACGGTATTTCTCTTCTCCCAGTCTTGCACTACTTTCTCCTAGCCCCCACAATTTGCTATCAGCTGAATTTCCCAATAAATTCACATTGCAGACACAGCTATATTATTAAGAGGTTTCTTAAAGTGGTAAGACAATGGCACTGCACTTAAACCCATCAACTTCTGAGACTGCTTGAATAGCAACAATTGTTGCACTGAGCCTTGAGACTCATACCAGGGCTGTCATATTGTTCCTTGGATGCTGACATTACAATTGTGTGTCAAACACTTCCTTACCACACGGGCATGTTTCTTCTGATGTTTGACAAAATGCAGGAGTCTATTTCTGATATTATAAAATTATTTTCTTAACTCTGTGGGGCTCTGGAGGAGTAAAAAAAAAAAAAAAATGCCCTAAATCACCTGTCTGTGGTTGCTCTCATGTCTAAATCCAATGGTGATATAATTATTGCAGCCTTTCAGTACTGAAAGGGGGCCTATGAAAAAAGATGGAGAGTAACTTTATGCTCAGGCAGATAATGATAGGACAAGGAGGAATGGTTTTAAACTGAAAGAGGGGAGATTTAGATTAGAGGTTAGGAGGAAATTCTTCACTCAGAGAGTGGTGAGGCCCTGGCACAGGCTGCCCAGAGAAGCTGTGGATGCCCCATCCCTGGAGGTGTTCAAGGCCAGGCTGGACAAGGCCCTGGGCAACCTGGTCTGGTGGGAGGCATCTCTGCTATGGCAGGGGGCTGGAACTGGATGCACTTTGAGGTCCCTTCCAACCCAAAATTTTCTATGATTCTGTGAAAATAATGCAAATTTCAGACATCATACAGTGATATTTTGCTAATCATGGGGATTTCATACAGTCCTTTCAAATTCCTCTCCCCATTTTTAGGATATTTGAAAGGAAGTTAGGATTTGATCATCATTGATTAACCTTTAAAGTGGCTCTTGGAGGGTCTGGCAGTCTCACAGAGGGCATGTGGAAGGAACTCTTTCACATGCTGCCAATGTCCCAGACCAAATTAAGCCCCCTCCTCCAGCAGCTTATCACAGGGCTGTTGGAAATCCATTGGCAGTGCAGGCAACATGCACAGTGGATGCTCTGAAACCCAGACAATGAGAGAAGTCCTTGCACTAAGATGTTGACATCTTGTATTAGAGTGAGTAATGTGCTGGGATGTGTGCCAGCCTCCAAGACCTTCACAGGATGGCTGCAGCATAAGCAATTTCAGCATCAGTTAATTGCACTTGAAAACACTGTGGTGGTTGTGATATCTACACACAAAATAGACGGCGATATAAAGCGATGCCTCAGGACGTGGTGACTTTAACATGAAGGACTCAATGAAGGACTTTGAAGTCACCTCTTGTTTTCTTTGCAGATATTTCTCTTTCATCTCATGCTGGCATTAATTCAATGTGTGTTTTGTTGTTGTTGTTAGGTTCTTATGGTTGTTGTTTTAATACTAAAACCCAGGAATTCAGTTAACACACAAAGAGGACTGCTGGGATGCAGTTGTTAGCCTGAAACACTGCAGGGTGGTAATGGCTGACCTGCAGCACTTCATTCACGTAACCATGTCTGCATCCACCTTAACTTGCTGCAGCAATGGCTCCCGTTACCATGTCTGTACTTCTGTACTTCTCCTCTTCTCCTTAAACACAGTTACCCCAAAAGATGAAGGCTCCGGTGCCTATTTAGTGTAAAAAAAGGAAAAGGAATGAGAGAGATCAGGCGCGCTGCCTCTCTCATTTTACGGCCTGCGAGGTGACCCCTTGCATCTCAGGGTCTCAGTTTCCCGTCCTCTGCAAAAGGGTGCAACTTGTTTGGGTACTTCAGGATCTACAGCTAAGAACAGTAAAGGAAGTTATGTTCAAATATTTTGGGGGCTAGAAAGTATGTTTTTCATTCCAGGATATGTAGATATAGTTTTCATAACGCCCTGGCTGTAGTAAAGCAGTTGAAATAGCTCTCTCTGCAATCTGTTCACCGAAGCTGGCAGCCTTTTTCACACAACGGGACCTGCCCATCCCAGTGGAACTTTTTTGTGCCTTTGTCTTGCAGCTACAGAATCGCAGAGGACTTTGTCCTGCTGCCGTTGGCCTGTCCTGCTCGCACAAAGGGGTTTCAATGGTGAGGGCACTACAGCTGCCCTCGGTGCTAAGGGGAAGAGCCACGAGTCCCCTGATGGTTGTTTGCCAGTGCCAGCATCTCATCAGTCTGTATGGGTTTCTGTGTAAAAACAGCTGCAGCTGTGTTTTCTCATTGTCGCAGACACAAAATAACGAGTCACGTAACACGGCCTTCCAAGCAAAATCGTGTGTACCTTAGTTACTCTCGATCTCTTTCAGTGGATTTTGCTGAATATACATGAAACAGCTAAGTTCATAAATGAGAGCCAGTAATACCAGTTTATTTTCTTGATATCATTGCTAGAAAATCATGGATTCATAGAACGGCTTAGGTGGGAAGGGTTAAAGCATCTAATCCCAAACCCCTGCCGTGTGCAGGGATACCTCCCACTAGATCAGATTTCTCCAAGCCCCATCCAATGTGGCCTTGAACATTTCCAGGAACGAGGCATCCACAGCTACTCTGGGCAGCCTGTGCCGGTGCCTGAGCACCCTCAAAGTAAAGAATTTCTTCCTTATATCTAATCTAAACCTTCCCGCTTTTGGCTTAAAGACATTCCTCCTTGTCTAATCACCACATTCCCTGTCAAAGAGCCCCTCCCCAGCTTTCCCGAAGCCCCTTTAGGCACTGGAAGTCCGCTGTAAGGTCTCGCCAGAGCCCCCTCTTCTCCAGGCTGAACAACCCCAACTCCCTCAGCCTGTCATTGTAGAAGAGGTGCTCCAGCCCCTTGATCATTTTCATGGCCTCCTCTGGACTTGTTCTAATACATGCATGGCCTTTGTTGTGCTGGGGGCCCCAGAGCTGGACTCAGGGCTCTCCAGGTGGGGTCTCACGAGAGCAAAGCAGAGGGGGACGATCACCTCCCGTGCCCTGCTGGCCACACTGCTTTTGATGCAGCCCAGGTTACAGTTGGCTTTCTGGGCTGCAAGTGCACATTGCTGGCTCATGTCAAGCTTCTTGTCAACCAACACCTCCAGCTCCTTCATATCAGTGCTGCTCTCAATCCATTCTCTGCCCAGCCTGTATTCGTGTTTGATAGAGATAATGATAGAGATAATATTAAAGATAATGTTCTGGTCTGTTTTATTTATTTCTGCAGAAAATAGTCTGCCTTACTTAAAGAATACATCTTAAAATTAGTGGCAAGGTCAAGCTACGTGCTCTTTATTGATTCTGCCATATGTTAGTTAGAGAGTTCACTTTGCAATATAAAACAAAGGTTGGGGAATGCCAGCCTGTTAGTTCTGTTCCCTTCTAAATTTGTTGAACACCATTCATTGCCCTTCATGGTAGCATTGCTGAAATGTCATCATACAAAATAGCAATATCAAAACCAGCGGATTTCAAGGACTGTCTGCTTAGTGTTTCTTTTGAGAATCATAACTTTGCTTTGGGTATGGTGTCTCATCAGCTGTGATGGGATTGGACAAAAAGGGCTTGAAGAGGTATCAGTACTTGTCACGTCATACTACAAAGTCTTTCTCAGACAGGCATATTTTATAGTATTTCTTGACATCTGACCGTAGAGTCACTTGGAAATTAATTCCCTAGCAGGAGCCTATTTCATCTCTGGCTCTTCCAAGGCTTCACTCTGGACTTTTATATTGTCTCCTGAAAATAACTCTGTGATGGTTTGGGGATCAAAATACAACACCTTATACATTATGATGATCGTAAGAAATGAGGCTGTAAACTGTCACGCACAAGTGGGCTGAGAAGAAACTCTGGGCTGAGAAGAAAAAACAGCATTTCTTAGAGGTGGAGAGAAAAATCTAGCACTATTTAGCAGCCATGTTGCATCCCCAGATACTTGTGTAGAAAGAACCATCCCATCCCTTAGGGAACCTTGTGTGTTCCTTTCCTCTTCCCTGTTTTCAGTCTGCCCGCTCCAGCCATGCCCTCTTCCCCTTGCAAAGCCTCTTGGCATCCCCAGCTGCTGGCACCATTCTCTGCGTGCCTGCAACCACCAGGCTGTAACTGAGGAGCAAAGCTGCTGCTCAGGAGGAATAAGGGACCTGCTGCTGCTGCACCTTTAAGCTACAAGTGACCTTTGTGGCAGCTGATTGCCCTCCCGATCATTAGCATTGTTCTAAGTGTACTTGAGCCCAGCCTGGATGATCAATTTAAGCTCCAAACTTCCTGCTGAAATTAATGGGCTGCAAGATTCATATTGACGTTAAGTGAGATTTATCTCCCAAGATTCATTCATTGCTCTTTTGGGCCTAAAGCTTTTCTGTAGGGTCCAATCTGTATAGGGACTGAACACAGCTCTGCCATCCCTGCTTACTGCATGATGCTTTCTGCACACCCTTCAGGTCACTAAATTCCATGATATTTTGAAAAATAGGGCTACCTATAGGCCTAAATTTGAAAGGTTAGCATTCGGATGGCCTTCTGCGTGGGGCTGCCAGGCACTGGCTTCTCGTGTGGCAGATGCGATTACCTCCCCTTGTCATTTGGCAGCCCTGGACAAGCCTCCATCACCCGGCACCCCCGGCGCAAACTGGAGCACTCACCACTGGGCAGGCGAGTTACGCTGATTTACAGGTGCCCTGGATAAACACCTCCGTAGTCTGTTTTGGTCATTAAGGCATTTCCAGCTCTTGCAGCCAGATGTGAGGAAAAATAACTGGCACCGAAGGTTTGCAATCTGTAGGCCTTTAATGAACGAAATCTTGCTAATTTCGGGGAAGCAGCTGCTGCTGTTGGCCTGTATGGTTCCCGCATTGCCTTGCACACCCCTGTCAAGACATGTGATTTGCTTTCATGTGCCCTAACGTGCAGATGGTATTCAAAGGCACTGAGATTCTTGTTGTACGTATGTTTTCACGACTGATTTTCATCTGATTTCCTTTGCTGTGCTGCCCTACCTTTCGGGCCGTGCACGTGTGGGGGATCCTAACGCCAACGAGATCCAGCCTGAGCCAGGTGCTGCTGGCTGCCCTCTTACAGGTTCACAGGCAATGAGGATGTCAGGCAGAAGTGAGAGGACCCCTGTTTGACATCAGTGTTTCTCTCAGAGCATTCACCCAAGCGCATGT
Source organism: Heteronetta atricapilla (assembly GCA_011075105.1). NCBI lineage: Eukaryota > Metazoa > Chordata > Aves > Anseriformes > Anatidae > Heteronetta > Heteronetta atricapilla. The sequence continues at coordinate 9,424,846 of CM021741.1, forward strand.
TTACATTAACAGTGCAAAGTGCATCTTGACGCTGTGCCCTGCTGTGCTCGGTTATTTTCCTTGCCGTGACACAATGCATCAGCGTGCTCCAGAGTAAATTGTGATGCAAACGTTTCCTAATGGTTTCTCTTCCAAGGGCTGTGAGGAGCAGCTCTTGCCATTTGATACTTTCTTGAACTTTTATTCTTAGAGTGAAGATCTGGTAGACATTTTCTGTCTGAACTTTACTTAGCTTTTTCCTTAGCTCTAGCAGAGTTTCTTCCATTTCTCTGCTTGAGATAATACAGCAGAGCACCCTGCCCAGACTACCAAAGGGTAACAGCCTTCCTATTGTTGCAGTGTGATTTGAATGACATTTTCCCCCTGTCTGGAGCATTTTAATGCTCCCATGCTTCTGCTGAAAACCTGTGTGGTGTTTATCAGTTGTCTAATCATGGCAAGCTTTCAGTATCTCTTGTTGTTTGCTTCCTTACAGTTTCACATTTAACCTTTTCATTACGTCTTTCACCTTTTTGTTTGTGCCAGCACATCATGGTACCTGTCCAATGATATCTGTTAAGGTCTTTTTCCAAATGGATAGTTTGTCATGGCATTAGCCTCCTGCACCTTAGAACACACTCTGTGGGGTGCAGGCACTCTTTCTGTTCCTCTGCTTTTTGTTTGTTTGTTTGTTGGTTTTCCCGATGCCAAGATCTTTCTCTGTTCAGCCTAGGAGCAGCAAATTGCAAGGCCCTTTAGTGAATTCTTGGGAGATAGGAGGCACATCAACACAGTGGGGTGCAGACAACAACGTACGTGCCCCAGCCATGCCTGAAGCCTGCCAGACACGCACCACTTCCAGTTAATCCTGCTTTGTGCATTGCTGAGCTCAAGCTAATGTCACCTCTTGGCTCAGCCTGGCTCTAACTTCAAAGCTTGGGTAGGACGCTGGGCCCAGTGACCTCCAAATTATTCTGTGATTCATTGCCACACTTACATGGCGGCACAGCTACCAGACAGGAGGTGGCTTGTGTGCATGCTCAGATCATTATCAGAGCACATGCAGCCTCTCAAAAGGAGGCTCAAAAATTCACCTCGGCATTTCCTCTCCACGTGTCAGAACAATGAGCCTAGAGCTGAGGTAGATTCCCGGAAAACATGATTTTAAAGCCCAAAAGTCCAATACCGCCATTTGCTTCTCCTGTGAAACCATTTATCACAGAATCACAGAATCACAAATTCACAGAATTTCTAGGTTGGAAGAGACCTCAAGATCATCGAGTCCAACCTCTGACCTAAAATGAGTCTTTATCAAATGAGTCTTATACTATCAAATTAGTCTTATTATCAAATGAGTCTTACACTATTTCTTATATTCCCTTTTTTGTACCACCAATACTGGTATACAAGTAGTATCTTTAGTCTTGCAGAACAATATTCATGCTAGCAGTGTAAAACTGGTATAGATCGTGATACTGGTGTAAGTAAATTGTTGTAACTTCAGTCTGCAGGCAGGGATCGGGTTGGTTATACTCACTGAAGGCAATGCTGCATTCAACACACGAGCATGTCTGTACTGGAGGTCCTGAGCAGATGTGTGTGCCGTTATCTAGTTCACTCAGTGAGGGGTTTTCTACTTAGAACAACAAGATGCACACACATTTGTCATCGCCACATGGCAACACCCTTCACTTGTGCCTGGAGAAGGGGACTGAGGAGCTTGAGCAGGGAGCCAAGCTGTCTTTGCCAGCCTTGTTCCCTTAAAGGCACTCTGTTTCTCATGCTCTCAGTTCCAAAATTATCTCATTACATACCATAGGCCCATACAGCTTTGCAATTTACTCATAGTTCCTTGCCCTCTACTGGCCTGTGAGCTTATTTATATCTGAACCATTTTTATTTATCATCTTTTATATTAATGTTATATTTGAAACCTTCCCATGGTGCCTGGCCTACAAATGGGTACTTTAAATCAAGCCAAGGTGAATGTCTCTATAAATACAGCTGCTCTGGAAAGGGCACGTTTGTATTTGATTATATTCACGCTGTGCAGAAGGAGTGGAGTTGAGCTGAGAGAGAAAGATTATTTTTATTGTCTATTTCTCCTACCAAATCATTTCATCTGGCAAATCATTTCATCTGGCTCATCTTTTTTTTATCGGTACCTCCACCCCTGCCTCAATGCCCTTACAGAGTTGCTGCGATTTGTAGACAGGCAGTTCTACCTGGACTGGTGGCAAGGTGTCTTTCACCTCATGCAAAAAGAGCATGCTACTGCTTGGTTTAGTGAGGCTGCTAGCTGATGTGCTTTAGGTTCACTATGAAGTGTGAAACAGTTTTCAGACAAGAACACTGCTTGGCTGGTACAGGTCTAGTTTGGCACATCTGCAGGATGACGGAATGCTGTCTGAGAACTGAACTGGTCAGGTTTACTGGGCAATAATACATGCTTGGTAACAGCTTAAAGGTAAGGCTTTCAGAAAACAAAGTCCCACAGCTTGTGTACCTCATTTAGGGCTGCCATTTTACATTGTTGTGGAGAAGACAGTAAACACTACTACCAGGGTGGCAATAATTTCCTACCTGTTGTGGCATAGATGACTGTAACTAATACACAGCATTCACATTAGGAGTAAACATTAACTTTTGTTTTCACTATTGTTTCTTCAGAAAGAGACACTTGATTTACTCAAGTAAGGTGTGGACAAGGTCCAAAACTCAAATCCTTACCTATTTTAGGCGGATGTATAATCCTGCACCTAATGCTATTTTAGCTTCTGGTTTTTGTTCCCATTCTCATCCCCATACAAGGAGATGGATCTGTGAAAAAGGTACCAGAAGACTCTAGATGGAGCTTACATTTTTAACCTTTGCTGGATTTTCTGTAATGTGAGCTTTTCCAGTGCAATTGGCTAAGAAAAGCTAGACGTTGTGGTATCACTATCAAATGGCAAGGAGTCAGCAGCGAGCCATATGTCCAACTATTGATTACTTGGCTAATGCTGAAGCCATTGAGAAGCCTGCTGTACTTCACATTGGGAAAAAGCACTGATAATAGAAAGATTAAAAAATAAATAAACTTGAAATAATACTTTCTCAGAAATCCATTTTGGTTACCCTTGAAGTCTGCTTCATTTAGAAATGTTTATTTAATTTCCAAAAGGAACATTATGTCTTTAGGGATGGGTAAATTCATGATACTCTAACCTTTTTTAGCCACTAAAGCCCCATGCCCGTCTACGTGGTCACACTATCTGCAAGGAGAGAGGCATATATTATGTATTTATCCCTTCTTTAAATGCATGTTTACCATATATATCATTAAATTTTTGTTTACCATATATAATTACTGTATTGAGAAAAATATATTGAAAAGTTAAATGCTGATAGCATTGGAGTTATAATGTGGATTTCCAGAGAGAAAAGAACATGCATGTACTTATCTAAAAGGGAAACAGAATCTGTAATGTGTTAAAGGAATGTTTTTTGACCATATCTATCTATCTATCTATTTATGCATGACATGATGTTAATAAAGGTGATTTTGTAAGTCCCTTTGAGCACATGACTGACAGTTTGAAAGGCACAAGTCAGGAGGAGTCAGGCACTGTGACTGGCGTGGGTTCACTGGCGAGGTTCTTAGCAGAGTGCGCCTTCCTGGAGCAGGCTCAGAGCACAGACAGATAATATCCTATTAGACAAGAATACAGCCGTTTGCTTTCAAACATCATAAAAAATGATGCAACATTCAAACTTGCTAATATTTTATGATGCTGTTGCAGGATTACTTTACATGATAAATAAAAATCAGCTGCAGATGCAGCAGGAGATACATCAGTGGAGAGTGCAGGCCAGCACCCTGTTGCCGTGTAAGTGATAGGGGGCACGGGCAGGACAATGAAAACCCTGTGGCAGTCCAACACTGGTCAATGGGGATGCTGCACAGCACATTTTGGGCTGCGTCACTGTTGTCCTCTCATTTTCCAAGGTTCAGTGAGGAGCTTTGTGTCCTTGCTCTATCCTCTAAGCCAAAAAGGTATCAAGTGTTACTGTCTGCTCTCTGGGGATGTGCACTAATAAAGCACGCACCAGCTGGCTGCCAATGACTGATTTTTAAAAATAACTGAAACATAGGAGGTTACAGAATCCATTAACCCCAGGACATGTTATTATCCCTAGAACAACAAACATTTTATGAACTAAATTACAACTTTGACAACAATTTGTTTTAGAAAACAATGAATTGGGTCCAAAAAGTTATGAAGCTGGCACAGAAGTCATCAATTTTTTTTTCTCAGCAGGCCTGAGTTTTGTTTTGTTTTGTTTTGTTTGTTAATGTTCTTCTAATGTCTGATTCTTCACAATTTTCAAGTTTTCAAAAAGTGCTATTTCCTTTCCCTGTTGAAATGTGGCTTAGGGCTGGGGCTCTAAGCAGGCCAGTAAATATTGCAAGATGAAACATGCCATGGACTTCTAAACCCCAACTGCTAATTAGTAAAACAGCATAAATTAAATGCCAGTTTAACTGAAGTTTATGCACAGACATAGCATCTAAGAGAGCTGCAAGATTACAGTCCCCAGAGTGTAATCAGGAGATGCTTTGTCTGGATGCTTCATCCTTTCTCTGCTGAAAGCGTTGTCAGGAAGATGAAACTTCTGTGCTCTGGCGGAGTCAATGACAAGACAACGTGTGCTGATACCTGTCATCGAGCAGACGTTTGTCACCTTGGCTGACCGACCGTCCCAGTTCTCTCAGACTGGCACAGCTTTAAAGAGAAGCCAGGACTGGTGCCATGTGTGTTACAGGCTCTCAGACCTTCAGCCTGACCTTGCCTTCTGCAGCACGGCACAGAACATGCACCAGGCTCTCCGTAGGTTGGGGAGGAGTCTGCAGAGGCCTTCATTTGGTCAGCCTGGGCAACATCCATGTGCAGCAGCTGAGCTCTGAATTTGATTTTGCCCTGATTTTGCTGAAATCTACAGCTGCCAATATTCAGGAGCACTTCTGTATGTACCCAGAAGTCAGTCTCACTTTTGTAACTAAGCCTGATATACCTTCATGGCTGGCAAGGGCCAAACAATGATTTATCAGCTATAGGTTTACCACATTCACTTTGCCTCTGGCATCTTTTGTGCCCCTTTACATAGCCCTGTTGAGACTGCACCTCAAATGTTGTGTTCAGTTTTGGACTCCCCACTACAAGAGGGATCTCAAGTTGCTCAAGTGTGCGCAGAGAAGAGCAAGGAAGCTGGTGAAGGGGCTGGAAAACAAGAGATATGAGGAGCAGCTGAGGGAAGGGGAGGCTGAGGGGAGACCTCAAGGCTCTCTACAACTCCTTGAAAGGTTGCAGCGAGGAGCGCTTTGGTCACTTCTCTCAGGTGAGAAGTGACAGCACATGAGGAAACGGCCTCAGGTTCTGACAGGGGAGGATTATAATGGGTATTAGGAAGAATTTCTTCATGGAGAGGACAGTCAAGCATTGGAGCAGGCTTCCCAGGGAAGTGGTGGATTTCCCATCCCAGGAGGTATTTAAGAGACATGGGGCCGTGGCACTAAGGGATGTGGTTTAGTGGTTTGTGAGAAACAGCAAGTGTTGTCTTCACTTCATAGAATCATAAATGACCCAGGTAGAAAGGCACCTTGAAAGATCATAAAGTTCAACCTTCCATGGGAAAAAGAAGCCTAGATGAGCTATTCTAGCACTCTGTCCAGTCATACTGAAAATTTCCAGTGATGGGGATTCTACCACGTCCCTGGGAAGGCTGTATGTGATTGTTCTCACTGTGAAAAATTTCTTTCTTATATGAAGACAAAACCTGTCCCGGTACAGCTTGTAGCCACTACCCCTTGAAATCTCCATGTGGCTTCTTGTGCAGAGAGAACTCTGTCCTCTTTGTAGCCACCCTTTAAGTACTGGAATACTGTGATGAGCCGCCGCTCACAGGCCTTCTCTTCTCCAGGGTGAAAAGACCAAAGTCCTTCAGTTTTTCCTCTTAGGACAGGTTCTCCAGCTATCTAATCATCTTCATGGCCCTCCTTTGGACCTTCTCAGTCTGACTGCATCTTCTGGGAAACATGGGGACCAAAACTGGACACGGTACTGCATGTGTGGCCTGACAAGTGCTGAGTAGAGGGGATGATCACACCTCTGTCTCTGCTAGTAGTGCCCCTGCAGATACAGCCCAGGATCTGTTTTGCCTCCATTGCTGCATCAGTGCTCTGCTGGCTCATGTTCCGCTTGTATGCCAGGACCCTCGGGTCCCTTTCGGTAAGGCTGCTCACAGACAAACAGATCCTTAGCCAGATTTCTGACATCAAGGCTGGTTGGGAATCCAGCATGCTTACAGGAAGATTTTTCAGCTGAGCTGTGATAGCCAGCCCAAACACACCTTTACCTCACCCACGGGCAGTGATGTCCATCTTGCAGGGTGAATGCGTGTTTTTGCTAGAGCCATGTAAAGGAGTCTGCTTTCACTCCTGTTCGTGCAGGAATGCAGATTCACTCTTGCAGTTCTGGTCCAGGTGGAATACTCCAGCCCTCAGATGGCTACACAGGCACAACAGTGGCTTCTGCACACTCTGGTTAAAGCCCTCTGGGTTTGAAAGATGAAATATTGTTGCTGGGAAATCAATAACATTATTAATCAACACTACCATCTTCTTTTGAAGGATTTGCTTGCTATAGATATGTCTGTTTGTCTCCCATATGGTTCTGAAAGAAGTAATTAACGAGCAAACTTTACAGTTTAGCCTAGTCTCAAAAGAATAACAGAGCACAGGCAGAAATTAAATAACTTTATTAAAATAAAAGCTTCAAGTTTCTGTAAGCCTGCAGTTTGTACTGCTGGGAATGGACTCTTTAGAAATAGTCCTGCAGCCCCAGTAAGCTAAATATTGGCCCTTCTCTAGGGAGGGGATCGAAGCAGGATGTCCAGTGCAGGAGACAGATGGCAGGAGTTACTACTCCCCGTTGTAAAATGCTTTTTATGTCACCAGCACTTCCCCTTCACCCCAAAGTCTTGGGAAGGTCCAGGAAGCCCAGGCTGTCGGCATCTCCAAGCCCGGGCTAGGAAGGAGGCTAGTTCCAAAACACTTCTTAATATTTCACCTGAGATCTGGGTCTTATTTACATCTATAAATAGGCAGAATATGTTTTGTTCCATCAGTGCCTCTGGGAGGCTGGTATTATGGTGTTTCACATCCAGACTCAGCAAGGTAAAGAATGATCATGTGCTTTAGCCCAAAAGCCTCCAGGAGAGAGACAGGGTTACCTGCCACCCAGTGACAGCCAGCAGGCAGGCGCACAAGTCAGTATTGCTGCTGTTTTATGGCTTGAGTAGTACCAAAAAGCAGTCAGTGTAAATGCTGAGCCTTTTAAGTGGTCAGGACCGATAGCATCTGACATGCTGGCAACAACTGCCCCCTACAAAACCACAAGCGCTTTGTGGAAGACCCTTGTGTCTGTCCCTTCTGCTGAACTGAGGAAAGTGGTGCAGAAAATCAGGTTTCTGAGGCTACCTAAATGGGAAGCCAAATAAATTCTGTGCCAAATAAATTATATGACTCTAAATAGTTTTAGATATTTTCGTGGCATCTGAAAAGTGCTCAGCACTCCTGAGAACCAGAAGCAAGTTTCTTGTTTTCAGTGCCCTTGGTCTGGGCAGAAAGCATAACTTCAGAGGTCCGTTTTTAAAGTTTTTCTCCCCCTGTATTAACAGATTCCTGACGCGTGCAAATAAAGGCTTAAAACAGGTCCTTCGCTGAAGCCTCTTTGTGCTGTGTGAAGGTTTAGGCTTCAGTTCAGGCAGCCTCCTCCCTGCCTCCATCAGTCTCTGCCTCAGACTTGGATCAGCGTGGGAGGGAGCCGTGTCTGACAGGTCACCGGGCTGCTCTGCGAGCTGCTCTCCTCACCTGTTTGCATGCACTCAAAGTGAATCCTTTGGCCCTGGTGGGCTGACTGGTATAAACCTCATTATCTGGCTCGGTGTGATTAATCCCAATGTTACTGAATAGCAGCGTACTGGAAACGATTTGTCAAGCTTCTTCACGTTTTTCTGTGCTGTGTAAGCAGTGGTCTAAAAGTCCTTGCTGCATCGTGGTTACAAGTGGCAGGCCCTGCAGTCCTACCCTCGGCGTGTTTCTGCAAGGCAGGGCACAGCGGCAGCCCTCCTGGTCATAGCCATGACCTCTCGTACACACAGGCTCGGAGCTTTAGGTGAGGTGTCTGAGATTCTGAAGTTTGCCTTGGCTGCCTACAGATCCCAACCTGAGCTGAGTGCCAGATGCTGAGAACAGCATCTGGACTAAAGGAATAAGGTTTGGGGTTGTGAGCTAGCAAGCAAATGGTTTTAAATGCTGATGTATGTTCTAGTGAGAGGAGTCACTTTGTGAAATAACACTCAAGCTTCACAAACTGATTAGATTAGCACCCCAGCGTGCTGTATGAGCAGTGCTGAGAGCCCCCACTGCATTATGAGCTTGAGTGCTTGCAGTCCCTGTCCATGCTGAAAATCTGCTAGTTTGGGTTCAAATTAAGCCTTGGATTAAGCTAGAAATTCCATTGATTAGGGGAGGCACCTTTAGCTGACCTTAGAAGATATTTTTTTTTTTAGTTTTACAGGATCTGGTAAACAGCAGCTGGAAAGCAGCATGGGGTCAGTTAAAAGGTGAGCGTGCCTAGAGGAAAGTGGCACTGCTGCAGTTCAGCAGATGTGGACAAGCTGAGCCAGACTGCCTCCCCCTGCAAAAGATCCAGTACCCAGAACAGGCAGAGCTGTTCTTAAAAGTATCTGTGCATTGCATCTTGGCCCTGGCTAGCTTTCCATGTCAGGCCGTGACTCTGCTTGGCAGAACAAGCCATTGCATTAGCCATCGGATACTCTAGCAGTCATTCATGTGTGTGGGCATCCTGCAGGCTTGGAACAGCCCAGTTCGCACAAGGATTAGGGAAATGTCCCCCAGGGAAAAAATCTGGAGCTCTCTTGTCCTTGCATCAGTGGTGCAGGATAGCTGGATGTAGGGGGGCTGAAGGCAGAAACTGGAAGAGCCATCAGTCTGCATGGCATCTCCTCCTCTTAGGGCAGAGTTTGTAGCAGAGATTACACCATCACTTAATGCCAAGAACATTACTGTACTGCTTCTAGCTAATGCTCTGGGGAAGCCCTGGAAGCCAGAGAAATTTAAATTTCACTCCAATATGAAGAAAACCTGTCAATGAAATCCCACTACACAAGACACAATCTCACAGGACAGTGCATATCAGACTCTTGGTCTTGTCTTTTCCGCTTTCTGCCATCCCAATGAAGACATTCCAGTTTTGGATGTCTGCTGCTATGCTATCACAGGTATAGAAAGACTGCCATTAAAATGAGGAATCTGCCAGCAAACATAAATCTGTCAGGGACTGATCACAGACCTCTTGCTACCTTTATTTTAATATTTAACAATTAACTCATGAAGACTGTAGTTTTAGGCTAGTAGTTAAAGCTGTCTTTTTTGACTTTCTGGCATAAGACAGGCAAGACTAAATTACAGTTTCAGAATGGAGTGCTCTGGGGCAACGTAACTTCTGACGTGTAGTGAAGAGCATCCTCCACTTCTGTCACATAAAAAAGCCACGCATCCAGAAACCCTTGTTTGTAAGTCTGTCAGAAAAACATCTCCTCATTCTCTGGAGGTTTTATGCAAAGTCTAGAACCACCAGAAAGGTGAGAAAACATAAACCAGGTCTCTGAGCCAATCCTGAACTTCAGCCAAATCTTTCTCAGCAAATGAGACCAGAGCCCGAAGGGTTTTGTAACCAGCCCGGCAGGACCAGACCACGTCACCCAAACTGCACTGAGTCTGCAACTGATTTGAAAGCTTTTGAGCATTGTCTGGGAGGCAGATTTCCCCAGTGTAACAATCTGTCTAACAGTGATGGTTTCTGAACACAGAACCTGTGGCCTTCTGTAATCCTTCCCATCTAATCTCTTTTGGCCTTTAATTTAAAAATCTTTAAAATAATTTAAAAAATCTTTCCATTCCTATGATGCCTGTAAGTTTAGCAATTCTTGGCTCTGTGTGAATGACTCTTTCTTTCTCCTTTTTGTGCTAGCCTGGTAGGATTTTAGCACTAACAAGGTTTTTAATTGTTCTATTCTGAAGTACACAAACACAGAGCCCTTTGGCAAGGGCACCCTTCAGAAATAAATTGAGTCTTCATCCTCATAATAGAAAAACAAATTCGGTATGGATCTGTCCTCTAGTTAAGGGCATGCTGATCCCTCAGAGAATGGTATACCCAGATGACCAGACTCTTGTTAGTGACTGCTGTTTGCTTTTGCTGGCATATCTCACTCTCCTGCCTCTTGAAACATTTTTTTGATGGCTGGTACTGTAACATGCTGATGCGGATCAGCCTGGCCACTGGAACCCCTCCGATGGTGCTGCTGTACTTTCTTGACCAATACACCATCCACTGCTGAAGGGCTCAACTTGGAGACCGCCTGTTCTCTGCCCTGCCCAGAACCTAGCTGCCATGTACTTTCTGCCTCCCTTTCACACAAAACATAGCTCACAGTACAACCCCAAGTTTGAAATAATCCCATCCTTCGTATGGAAGGATTAACGCTATAAAATTCTATCTGTCTACAGAGGTAAGATTAAAAATTGCAGGCTGGTGTTTGTCCCTGTTGAGGGTGAGGAGCAGAGCAGAGTTGTGAGGGCTGCAGGGATCTGTTTCTTTGGTCATTTCTCATGTGTAAGTGGCTGAAGGGTGGCTGATTCCTGCGATACCTGATCTGGCACAAAACCTCCCAGTGAGACACCAGCCCTGTCTGAGCAAATCTGAGACACCAAGGTGGATTTATCCTGGATCAGCTCTTTGCACCATTGTTAGAACATCAAACCAAGGCCTCTTCAGACAATTCCTCTTCTGCCTTAGCTCTCTTGTACTTCCCCTCTCTTTTTCTTTGCTGTCTTCTGCTCTCATTGGGAGGGACATGGGGGACAGGACTGGAAGGAATCTGAAGGTTCCACTGGCTCCAGTGGCCTTCAAAAGGTATCAGGCCAATTCACAACGTTTCAAATGTCGTTCAATGCCCTTTCCATCACCAGGCAGCTCCGTGAATACTCTATAAAGGCCAAATAGCTGACAGTCTTTTACTGGTGACAAAGCACTGGCTCAGGCTGCCCAGGGAGGTTGTGGAGTCTCCTCTGGAGATACACACAACCCACTTGGATGCCATCCTGTGCAACGTGCTCTAGGTGGCCCTGCTTGGCAGGGGGGTTCTACTGGATGATCTCCAGAGGTCCCTTCCAACCTCAGCCATTCTGAGAGTCGGTGAAACTGAAAGTACATGTCTCAGAGGCTGCTTGGGCTGAGCTATACAGACAGGTTTAGCTGGGTTGGTGTTTTACTGCAGTCAGTTGATTTTTATCAGATGCTTTTACTTCATACATTTTCCTTGGCAGTGGGAACAATCCAGCAGATACCAAAAATGCTGGAACACAAGGGGACGTGCAGCCAAAATGATCACTTGTGTAGCCGGATCCCCTCCTGCCCAAGGCAGACTTTGCGCAAGCTCACCTCAGCATCATGTTCGCCCGCTGTGGGCAGAGCTTTGGGTTTGTCTCCAAGCAGAGCTGGGTGAGCTTCATTAACCACAGGGCTTAACCTCATGACTTTGGAGGCTGCATCACCTCGCAGCACATTGCATTTGTGGTGGCACAGCCTGGCCAGTGGCCAGGGCCCAGCCTCAGAGCAGTCTCCCCATGGGGAGGGCAGGGTGCAACTGGTGTCTCACAGCTTTTTTTTCCTGGCTCTTGCAGGGCAAGTGGCCCCTTTTAGCACAGATCAACAACAGACAGGTCTGGGGATCATCAGCTGCCTCCCAGCTAATTCCCAAGGCATTTCAAACACAGCATCACAAGAGGCAGGGATAATACATGTGAAAGGCCCTTCTCAGTGGGACTGATAAGCACTTACAGAGTTATTACAGGAACAGAGAGACAGGGCACCGAGTTTCTTATGTGGAGGACTGGCTATATCCAGGGAGAGGACAACCATGAAAAAAACATGAATGGTTTCCCTAAGTTGCCCCCGTCCTAGTCATACCATGACATTGTGACCATTACCCCTTGTCCTGTCCCCACAAACCACTGAAAATCCCTCTGTCTCCCATACTTAAGGTATCTGTAAACATTAATAAGATCCCCTCTCAGTCTTCTTTTCTCCAGGTTGAACAGACCCAGGTCTCTCAGCCTTTCTTCATAGGGAAGATGCTTCAGGTCCCGTATCATCTTTGTGGCCCTCCGCTGGACTCTTTCCAGGAGATCCCACTCTGTTTTGTACTGGGGAGCCCAGAACTGGACACAGTATTCCAGGTGAGGCCTCACCAGGGCAGAGTAGAGGGGAGGATCACCTCCCTTGACCTGCTGGCCATGCTCCTTTTAATGCACGCCAGGATCCCATTGGCCCTCTTGGCCACGAGGGCACACTGCTGGCTCATGGCCAACCTGTCGTCCACCAGGACCCCCAGGTCCTTCTCCTCAGAGCTCCTCTCCAGCAAGTCGTCTCCCAGCCTGTACTGATACATGCGGTTGTTCCTTCCCAGGTGCAGGACTCTACACTTGCTCTTGTTAAACCTCATTTGGTTTCTTCCTGCCCAGCTCTCCAGCCTGTCCAGGTCTCGCTGAATGGCAGCACAGCCTTCTGGTGTGTTGGCCACTCCTCCCAGCTTTGTGTCCTTGGCGTACTTGCTGAGGGTGGACACTATTCCCTCATCAAGGTCATCGATGAAGATGTTGAACAAGACCAGATTGAGCACCGACCCCTGGGGAACACCTCTAGTCACAGGTCTTCAACCAGACTCTGTGCCACTGATCACCACCCCCTGGCCAATCAGCCAGTTCTCAACCCACCTTGCTGTCCACTCCTCTATCCCACACTTTCTCAGCTTTGCTAGCAGGATGTCGTGGGAGACAGTGTCAAAAGCCTTGCTAAAGTCAAGGTAGATGACATCCACTGCTCTCCCCCCATCTATCCAGCTGGTGATGCCATCATAGAAGGCAACAAGGTTGGTCGAGCATGACTTCCCCTTGGTGAATCCATGCTGACTACCCCTTCATAACATTCTTCTCTTCCAATTGCTTGGAGATGGCATCCAGAACAAGCTGTTCCAACACCTTTCCAGGGACAGAGGTGAGACTGACTGGCCTGTAGTTTCCCGGATCCTCCTTCTTGCCCTTGAAGACTGGAGTGACATTGGCTATCCTCCAGTCTTCAGGCACCTCTCCTGTTCTCCAGGACCCTTCAAAGATGGTAGAGTGCGGTTCTGCGATCACCTCCGCCAGCTCCCTTAGCACATGTGGATGCATCCCATCGGGACCCATGGATTTGTGTGCGTTGAGCTCACTCAGATGCTCCTGAACCACTCTCTCGTCAAACAGAGGGGAGCCCTCCATTTCCCAGACCCTTTTTTCTCCCTCCAGGGTCGAAGAGTCCCGGGGGGGGAGTACTTGAAGCAAGCTCCTATTCTTCTCCCTTTTTTACTTTGCCTTTTTTAGAGGCAAAATCCAACAGCACTAGGGCCTTTTCAGCATATTCCTTTCCACTGAGTTCTAAGCACAAAAACTTCAAGCTCAGGCCTGAGCCCAGTGTCACTTACTCTGAACTTTTCCATGGCAATCTTCCATCCTCCTCCCATCCCTCTCCCTGCCTTTGACAGCTCAAAACAAAACACTGCCCTCCTGAACATTTTGTTTCATGAATACAGGGCTGTTTTTTAAAAAAGAAAGAAGTGCAGATACAGAATCACACTGGACCGCTTGTCCTCCATCCCAGTAGACCAGCACTCCACCAGTTCAAACTGATATGCAGAAGCACTGTTGCATTACTCCTTGTCAGGAGGAGACTACTGGCGTTTTTCTTGAAGCAGAGCAACTTTCAGAAACTTTATCAATGAATACGAGTCCTTTATTTGGGAGTAAAAATTCCACTTACAGATTCTAGTCTCTGTTCATATATGAATGTATTAAATAGAGGGGACAGACTTGCAGGAGGGCAGTAGGGAAGAAGGTGGTGCAATGTTTTCAAGCTCTTTACACACAAAAGCTTTTGTCTTTGGAACGGTTAAACTTGGGCACACCTCACAATGGGTTATGGAGAGATTAACAGTAGGATTGTTCTGCTGATTGTTGTGGTGGGTTTCAATCCAACCATGGGCTCCTGTAGATCCCTTATGACTAGTAGCTTATTGACCAGGAATTTAAGTGGGGTGGAGATGAGAGAAGCTAAGTATTACATCAGAAGTCTTATCTTCCTGTGGCCCTGAAACAGGAATTTACTCATGGAAGTTATCTGACCTTAGAAGTAAAGTGAAAGGCTTTATTAACAGCAATGTCAAAATGATCATTACTAGGAAGCTGGGTTAATCCACTCAGAAGAATGGGGCAGCTCCCTCTGCTCGCTGCTGGTTACCAGACATCTTGACCTGGTTCCATGCTCTGCGGTAGCTCTGCAAGGTCATCTGCAAAAGAAGAACGGAGAAGGCCTTAGTATGTTCAGACAGCAGTGGTATGTTGTGGAGGAAGCTGCTAGGCTCTAAGCTGTGGTACTGCATGCCCGTTCACTTGCCCCACTCCCACCTGAGCACAGCACTCGCTGCAGCACACTGAGAAGAGCTCCTGCAGGTCTAAACCAGCTTTGGTTTTCCTCTGAATGCTACAGGAAGCCTGGAGACATCACACAAAAGCACTGCGTGGAGACCTACAGCCCTCTGCACAGCAGCAGGGCTGTTTGACCTGTCCTGCCACAGAGGGGCTGGCAGGAAAAACAAGATCCTTGGTGACGCTCCTCTTATCTCAGGGACAACTACAGCATTCCTCTCTTGTCCCTTGAGCCCTGACATCTCTCTAGCTCCAAGGCTGGCAAGGCTCTGGGCACTGCACATGGAGTGCGTCCAAGCCAGAGCCCAGGTCTGTGGCTGAGGAGCCCACAGGCTCTGCAGCAGCTGCGTTCAGATCCACACCTCTCAACCCGCCGTGCTGGCTCTGGAGGTTCAAGCCCAAACACTGTTCTGACCTCTGAGAAAGGCTGGACCACAAAAGCACAGCCAGTCCCAGCCCAGGGTACTGGGGACGAAGTGCTGGGCAGACAGGGCCCAGCACCATCCCACTCCCAGTCCCTGCTCAGGGGTGAGCAAGGTGCTGATGGGCAGGACCGCATGGCCTGTCCTAGGGGCTGGCTTTGCCCCAGCAGCATCTCTCCTCGCCCGCTATGCACACAGACATCCCGCCCGGGTAGGGACAGGGATGTGTCCTGCTATCTCTGGGCTTTGGCAACACTCCTGTCTTATCTCTTCTCCTCCCAGGCTGCAGGACTTGGGCCAGGGGCAGAGACAAAAATACCGTTCTTGCAACTCTGCCATGAACTCATGCTTGGCTCTTGGCCAGGCACAGCCTTTCCTTACCAGGGAAGAGTCAAGGTACAGATGAGGAATAAATGTCTGAGATCATCAAAGAGGACCAGAAGCACTGGAGAGCTGTCTGGGGTGCTGGGGAAGGCCTGTGCAGAGACAGACATACTGGGCCACCACACGTCCCCTTCTCCTTACACACCCTTCAGGTGTCAGTATCAGAGCAGGGTGGTGGTGCAGCCTGTCACCCTGCACACTGCACCCTTGCACCAGCTCCCGCGCTGAGCTCATTTAAAATTCATCCTCCATCCTGGGGGTAGAGAGCAGCCACCAGAAAGAGCCTCCAGCGCTGCCCTCAGCAGTGACACTGGCAGCCAGAGCCCGGCCCACGTGCACCCAGCTCTGTCTTGCTTACCTCAGCAATTGCTGCCCTCCTCTGCCAAGCCTTGATACTCTTTTCCAGGTCAGTGACATCCATTGCCGTCTGCACATAACTCATCACGGGAGGGGTGCTGTAGTCTGACAGCTGTTTCTGCAGCCACCGGTCCAGACTCTCCGCTTCGGCTCGTTGCTGCAGGAGGAAAAGGGACAGAGGGCAAGGACATCCCAGGAAAACGTCCCCCTGCCAGCTGGTGGCCAGCCCTCCAGGGAAGCAGGCAGGCAGGATAAAATGAAGCCCCAACAGCAGCTGCACATCTGAGGGCACAGTATGGTGCATCCACCTGTGCCTCCATCCCACTGACGGGCTGCTCAAGAGCTCCTTGAGCCTGCTGCCCAAAGGGTAAAGCAGTGCCACCTCTCACTGGAGAGGACACTGTTGATGAAAAGCTCAAGGAAATAGAACTTCAAGAAGACTGTGGCTGGTCGCTGGAGGGGCAAAATCCACAAAGGGTTCACCAGTATTAATGGCTGACCAGTATTAATGGCATTGGCAGGAGTTCCAGGACTGTGTCTGAGTCCCACCATGGCATGCACATATCCAGGTTATTGCTGGACCTCGGATGGGCATCAGTGTCTAATGTACCATAACAAATACCTCCAAAGAGTCCTCTCAGGTTAAGTCTCAGGGATTCCCAAATCGCTCTCTTACCTCCTCCACCAGAGTACTTTCTCTTTCAATCTTCTCCAGCAGCTCCTTCTTCTGGGAGATGTCTTTCATTAGAGATGTCGATGTTTCCATGGTGTTCTGAAGCTTTTTCTGGAACAAGAGAGAAGGACACTGTTAGTAGATGCAACAGCAGTTCTCTGGTACGTTCAAAGACATCTCTACTGCTTATGTGGGCCCTCTCCTTGGGCTTTGTCTCAGCTGATGGTGCAGGAGCTGTGCTCCAAACAAGGCCCTGTGCTGCCTGCCAAGCACTGGCACTGCATTAGTCAGGAGTGATGGCAGCTGTGGGCCACAGTCCCGTATTGACAGCCCCACATCTCCAGTTGTCAGCGGCAAAACAGAGCCACGTGTCAAGAAGGGCAGGAGCCTGTGTCTGCTGGGGCATGGTCAGCAGAGGGGTGAATGCTGTTATGCTCCATGGGGCGTGACTTGGGCTGGGGGTTTCCAGTCGGTGGCCACAGCTACTGCTTCAAGGTACCTGGCTGTCACAGCCTGCATTACACCGGGGCACAGCAGCCTGGGTTTAGGATGGACCCAGACAGAAGGGCTCACCTGAGAGACACAAATCCGCCCCAGCTGCAAAGCAGTTTTCACTGATAAGATCAGGGGCTGCAGCTCATGACATCTTTTCAAATGTCACGTTATGTAAGAAATGTATTTTTCTATGCATCAGCACCAAAGCTCTTTCCTATGGGAATTTTCATCAGGGTATAAAATAACCTGTCTGCAAAGCACAAACCTCATCATCAGGCTGCAGCTAAACATGAATGAGGACATCACTGCACAGAGGGAGCTCAGTGGGGCTCCTGGCATGTCAGGCAACCCCCCCACCCCCCCAAATACACACACATACTGAGCTGCCACGTCAGTGGAAAGACCGGGAGCTGCCTGGCATCCTCTGACTGGGAAAGGGAAGGATACAAGAGCCGCTAATCAGCTCATGTGTGACCCTCGGGAACAGCAGAAAGGGAAAGCGGAGGCACTGGGAGTTTCACTCACTTTACAGAAGTTGAGGATCTGGACAGTCTTCCCGAAAGTCAGTTTTAGCTGCTGCAGCTCCTTGTTCTTCTCATCAATCTTCTCTTCGTACTGCTCCTTTGTAACCTGCAGCTGCTGTGAGCGGACCTCACGGAGAGTCTCTCCCATCCACTCCTTCTGCAAACCCCAGAGATGCAGAGCTACAGATTGCTGACCAGAGCTCAGCTCCAAATAAAGAGGGCTTTTTTTGGTGGGAAAAGCTGTCCTAAAGCAGCTGTGTTCTTCACAGGCCATCCCACCCCTGCTTCTCCTGGACTCCTGCAGGTACCTGCCTGAGCTGCTGCTGCAGCTTCTTCATGTAACCCTTGAGGAAACTGTTTTCTAAGCGCAACTTCTCTTTCATCAGATCCTAAAGAAAGAAAGCAGGTTATAGCGGGACAGCAGAGTCTGGGAGGAGGAAGAACACCAGGACCTCATGCTTCCCTGTGTATTTTCCCTTCATTGGGTGACACTGGTAGAACGGTGATGGTTGGACCAGATGATCTGGAAGATCTTTTCCAACCTTAATGATTCTGTGATTCTACGATTCATCTCACCTGTACTGCTCCAAAAAAAGGAGCACTTCCCCTCCCATGAGAAATGCTGTTCAGATCCTCTTGCCCCACGTGTGGGACGTTGGCTTTGCACTTTCCTGGGTTCTACTGAGCTGGAGGGATGGCCCTTGCATCACCTGGACTCATAGTTGGGCTCACCAAGCTGATGAGCAGACGGGGAAGTTGCTAAGATAGTTTGAAAATGTGAGGCAGGCCATGTGGGAGTATGGGAAATAGGTTTTAACCTATTTTTTTTTACCATACATTTCAGATGACAGACCAGTCTCAACTTCTGCCCTGCTGCACTGACCCTTTGGTGGTTCTTCTCCTCTAGGTACTTCAGCAGCTTCTCGGAAGCTATGATGCTCCCTTTCTTGTTGGAGATGGTACTGGCAATGTCTTTCTCAAAGTCACTGATTGCTTTCTTAACATCAGTCAACCAAATATCTGTTTCTTGTATGACTGCCTGTAGAAATGAAGTCAGGTAAAAGTCAAGAGGTGCTAACTTCCCTAATTCAAACAGTTTAGGGAATAGGGGGCACTGGAAATGACCAGACACAGTCTGATGGAGTTAGGAGCATTTCTCCTGTGGGTGCACTGAGGTTCCCCCTGTGCAGCACAGGGCACATGGCAAAGTCTTACAGAGCACTGCTACTTCACTCATTCAAAAACAAAGATCAGAATAAATCTCTCCCATGCCTGACTTTCAGCATCTGCCATTCCATACTGACTTAGAAACATCACCAGCCTTACTAAGCCAATACTAGGATTGGCTTTTGTTTACAGTGTATGGCCTGTGGCCACACCAGAGGGACGAGGGCTGCCTGCTGTCTCTGTCCCAGCTGCTGCATCAGCGGCATGAACTGAAGGGCAAGGTTTCTCCTTCCCTGAGAGCTCCTGAGCACCCTGACTAGGAGGAGGTCTTGGCAGACGGCATAGGGCTGATCATGACGCAGCAGCAAGGAGCCTGCAGCAGGAAGGCAGCCTTCCTCCAGTAGATTTGGAGCATATGCAGAAGAAATCCTAGAGAGACTGGAAAGGCAGACACTGGAGAGGTCTGCACTGAGCCCAATCAAAGCAGGAAGCTCTTGAGAATTTCTATATTGAAAAATGTTTGGCAAGAAGGACATACATCCAAGAAACTGACAGAAAGGAGCTTTTGCTTTCAAGAAAAAGCTTGGGAATTTCTATATTGAAAAATGTGCCTGGCTCAAGGGACACACATTCAAAAAGCTGACAAAAAGGAGCTTTTTCTTTCAAGCATCTATTTCTTCATCTCACATAGCAGACCTGAGCTTCTCTATCTATAAATCTGCTATCTTGTGTTAGTTCTTGCCATAGTATGCACCAGAGACAGCTGCATCTGATCTCTGTTGGTGCACTTGCCTTCAAGAAACTGTGAAGTTGGGGGCAGTTCTGGCTCCCACTCTCAGCTCAGGACAACTAACAACAATGCTCTGCTATGAACAGCCCACGCCAAGCAAGTCTGTCCCACTGGCCTGGGGATGGCATGTTGAAAGAGGTGGGAAAAGTTACAAGACAGCAGGACACATTGGTGGTTCTCAGGTTTCTGGAGAGCTGTACCTCGAGGTCCTGCAAGGTCTTCTCTGTGTCCTCCTCCATCCTCTGAATTTCACCCTTCATGTCCACCAGCTCCCGCTCAGCCAGCTCACATTTCTGCTCCACTGTCAGGCCTACGAAATAGCCTGTTGAACGACGCATCTTGGATTTGGACCTGCCATGTGTCTGCAACAATCAAGGAGTAGCACAGATGCCATCAGGTAGCCAACACTGGCCAACTGCTGCTGCATATTCATGTATTAAAAGAGAAAATAATCTCAGCAGTCAGGTTTGAGGGATTCCAGCTTACAGTAAGGACACAGAGGTGTATCCAGAACAGAGGTAACTTGGGGCCACACCTAGCTGGCCTCATTTGTCCTCTCATCTACCCACAAAATCTTCCTACATAAGCACTTTCACTTCAATGGGCAAGCGCAGGGCTAGAGGTTAAAGGTAACGTGATGTCTTCATCTGGGCACATACAACACCTCTCAATAGTGGAGATGTTAATGGACATGGACGTTATCTAGACCTTGTTGTGTAGGACAGATAGGGTCTTCTGCCTCTTCCCAAGGAGTGGAGGGTCTTGCAACATGGGTGGGCTAAAGCTCAGTCTTTGGAGAAGCGACACTGCTTGGGTGTGATCAGCAGATCTGCAGAGATACTGGGATGCCAGCACTGCTCTGCACAGGGCAAGGTCCCTTCTGGCCATAGGCAAAGTTTCAAAAAGAAAAACCCAAAAGTGGCTCAGGCATTGCCAAAGCCCCTTGGAAGAGGCTAGCTGAAAGGAGCTCCACAGCAGAGGGTCTAGAGCTTCTGCTCAGTGCATCGCTGGTGGAAGGAGATGTTCAGGCCAGGAGGCAAAAATCTGCCCCAAAAACCTGATCATGGCTACAGTGAGAAGGAACAAAGCAACATGCACTCAGAAGAGGAACCTGAGTGTGGATGCACACAGGTCTAAGCCTACAGGGGCTCCTGCAGGAGGGGAAGAGGAGGAGAAACCTGTTACAGAGCACCTGACAGGGCCTGGGGAAAGTCCCCTGCTTTTCTGGCATCAGCCCCACTATGTGTTTAGTTTCTCCTTCAGATTACTTTGTGGGGGAGTTAACTCATTGGTGTGTGAAGTGCTTCCAGATCTACCTGGCACTTGCTGTTCAGGAGATCACAGTGCTGTCAAGCAGAGGCAGCACCAGCTGAGAGAGGAGAAATCAGAAGGCAGCCAGGACTCTACACTGAGTGCAGAACAGCAAGGAAGCCCAAAGCTTATACCCAAAGGCCCAGCTAGCACTCGGTTTTGGGCAGGTGTTGGGGTTAAGTTACTTGTGCAGCCCACACAGTGGCTACCCCGCTCCGTACCAGTATGTGTGCCAGCTCTGGTGTGGAGTCGCGTGCCACCGGCTGCTGCTGGAGACCCGGGCTGCTCGGCTCCATCTTGCGGTACTGATTCTCAAACATCTCCACCTCTGCTCTCAGCAAAGCGTTGGCATTACTGCAAAATGATGGGATCCGGATGAGACCCAGCTCTCAGGGACGTGCACCGGGCCAAGCACAGTGTCACTGCGTCTGGCCGGTGGGCAAAGGCAGAGCCGAAAGAGGCTAACCCAAGGCAAAACAAACACCCCCAAACGAGGGCTGAAGGTCTCTCCTCCCTGAACCAGGATGCAGAAAAGCCCCCCAGAGCTGCCCCTGCTGAAAAACCCAGACCCCAGAGACCAATGGAGCCTTGGACAGGAGCCCTTTAGGAAGGGATACTGGTGGCCCCATCCCTGTCCCTCTCCCATCCTGCCTGAGCCTCACTCCCTGCCCAACCCCGGTTACAGCCCAGGCCCCGCCACCCCCTACATCCATGGGCTGCTGCACCAAGCCCGGGACCCCCACCCCACCCTGCACCCCCCCGGCTGCCGGTACCGCTCCTCCTGCAGGCGTGCCCGCAGCTGCGGCAGGGGCAGCACCGCCAGCACCTGCTCCGCCATGGCTGTGTTGTGGCAACGGTGGAACGGGCACGGATGGTGTGGGGGCAGGACTCACAGGCATGGGGAGGCCCCAGCACAGGCATGGAGGCCCTGCTCCCTGCCTTGAGCCCTGCACCATGGCCACTGCCAGCTCTACCATCAGGCAAGGCGTGGTTCGGCCTCTGGCACAGCTCCGTTGTGGCCTGGGGATCTCCCACTGGGGAGGTGGCATGGCCAGGTCCAGGAGCTCTGCCAGGTGCTGGGCATCGTTTCTGAGAGCCACAGTCACGCTGTGGCCTGACTGGACTGTGGGCAGGCCGGTATAACTGTGCCTCCCTCCCCAGCAGTTGCTGATGGGGGTGGTGATGCTTCTCTGTGGCTCTTCTGGGATGAAAGATGCAAGCCAACCTGAGTACAGAACAATATAAACCCATGCCATGGTGATGCCGGTCCTTTCTGTGGCTCCATGACAAAGCTGGTTTGGAATGGTGCACCCCCCATTGCTGCGTGTGCAGGAGAACCCGGTGAGGAGGCCTCTCGTCTGTGTGATGGCCAGAATGTGTCAAAGCTCGTCTTCAAAACACATCTGAGTCGTAACCACAGCTGGGAAGAGCCCTGCTTCTCATCCTCATGCCAGCACCAGGACAAACACCTCTCGCAGGGCGATCTTTGTCACTGACAGGCACTCATTGCCAGAGCACAATGAAGCTTCTTGAAGTGTGCACACACAGAGGAGAGGGGAGAGCAGCACAGTCTGGAGCCCATCTTTGCCCTCAAGGTGTGATGGGGATCCCACTAAAACTGGAGTCACAAATTAAAAGTTGTGTTTCTCTGACACACCAAATTACTTTGGCAAAACTTTGAATGTCTGTTTATTGTTTTTATTTGCCACCATTTTCCATGGACTTCGTTTCGCATTCATCTTGCAGAGTTAAGGTTTTACAAACGTGTAATCCAAGCAGATGAAACCTGCTCTGCACTTGGTGCTGTGTGAGTCTGCAGCAAGGTCAGAGTGTGCCATGCTTGCAGCAGATCCCCTGTCCAGCTGGTTTGTGTGTACATAGTACCATTTACTCAGGATTTGTGAGTTTGGGGTCCCTACAAGAATCTTTCCTTTTCTGACACTAACCTGAAAAAGCCACTGCCTCACTGTTCGGTGGGACGGGGAGAGGCAGCTGAACAGTCCTGGGAGCAGCTGTGATGGATGGGGAGCTGCAGGCGGGACTGGTGGCTCTGGAAGGTTCAGCAGCATTGTGCTGGAGGCCTTCCAGCTGCAGGAAGGGGGCATGCAGATTTCAAGATGTTTATCACGCTGCCGAGCTCTGCAAAGCTTTTCAGAGGTCAGCAGAAGACAGCCCACCCATCTCTACCACAAAAATTGTCCCTTGCCAAATTCCAGGATCCAGAGCTCTGAAGTGCCTTCAGGACAAGATCTGTTCTGGCTTTTAGTGGCCAAAAGTATGTTTTCCTTGACTTTGCTCTGGGAAACAGATGAACCTTTCTAGCCAGATTTGAAAATAGCAATAGAAATAGTTCAATAAGCATTTCAGAGAAAACTTGGAAAAGCTTTAGTGAGCTCAATGTTTGAGCACATGTGCCTGAATAGCAGCAGTGCAGATGTCTGGGGGAGTCCTGATCCTGTCCTCAGTCAGGTGTGCGGTGACAGTAGCTACAACACATTTGCTTTGCTTGCCAGCTCGTACATGCTGATGTGCACATAGGAGTGTGTATGCAGATTTCCATAATTAGTCACTGCTCTAACTCCCAGGGGCGCAGTGAGTAGCTCCACATGTGCCCTAGCCCCGTGTCTCCGCTTCTGCTAGCAGGGACGCCTCAGGGCCATCTCCCCTCCCACATTGTGCGCGAGCAGTGCTGTGTCCTGCCGCCCAGAGCCCAGCTTCCAGAGCCAGGCCTGGGGCGCAGCCAGGCTTCAGCAGGTTGCAGGGGGGCTTACACCTGGTTTTAATGCAATGTCACGTAAAATTTACTGTGGCAGACAATTGTCTCAGCTGTGTAGTGGTACAGCTCTGGCCTTCTTGATCTGAGAAAAAAACATTTGCACACCAGTATTGAGGAGCTCTTTTAAACGTACGCCTCAATGCCTTTACAGGTGCTGTCGCAATTTACCAAAGGACTGGCCAGTATGCTCTCAAAGCCTATGCACTTCTGCGTGTTCCCTGTGTTCTGTTCCACTACGCTTTCGGACAACAGTGTTCTTCTCCCACCTGCAGTCCTGGCAGGAAGAGGGGGGTGAATCGTGCTCTGGCCGTGGCCGACCTCCCGCAGGCCAGCCGCCGCTCCTCTCCCCATGCGCGGCTGCGTTGAGCAGCAGCGAGTGTCCACCTTGCCACTTCTCTCCGGTGCCGTGCCCTGGGGCAGCACGCATCTGAGCACACCCACCTTGTGCTCCAAAGATCCCGTGGGAGCCTTACCTGGCCTACAGAGCCCACGGATAAAACGACGAGGCGTTACTTGTTTGGTGCATTCTATTCCGAGGTGCTCGCAGCGCACGGCTGGGTCCTTGCGTTTATGTTTTCAGTGAGATTTTCCCTAGGTTTCGTCAGCTGTAACCTCAAAGCCCAACGTCCGAATCAGCTTTGGCTGTGCGTATTGAAACTTTTTTCACAACCTAAGGAAAAGAAAACCACGTGTGTTTGCGTAAGGGAACGCAGCCTAAGGGTTGCTTTGCTCCTCTGCCAGCGCCGCTTTTACAGATACCAGCCCCATGAAAAGCACCGGGGCGAGCAGCTGAGCCTCCCAGGGCGCATCCCCGGGACCCGGGGCAGCAGGGCACGGCCGGGCAGCGGGCAGTTGGTGAGGCGGCCGAGGGGCGCCGGGGCGCGGACAGCGCCGCGCCGGGGC
>CM021741.1:9449676-9504459 GCA_011075105.1 Heteronetta atricapilla
TCCTCCTCCTCCTCCTCCTCCTCCTCCTCCTCCACCTCCTCCTCCTCCCGCAGCCGCCGCCCGGCGCCGCCATGCCCGGCCCGGCCGCCGGCAGCCGGGCGCGGGTGTACGCCGAGGTGAACAGCCTGAGGAGCCGCGAGTACTGGGACTACGAGGCGCACGTCCCGAGCTGGGGGTAAAGCGCCCCGGGGGATCCCCTTCCCGGCCCCGCAGCCCCTCTGCCCCCGGGGGGAGCGGGGCGGCCCCTGCCCGGGCCCGGCGCCCCTCAGCCGCCTCCCTCTCCCCGTCCTTCCCCTTCTCTTTTCTTGGTGCCCGCAGCAATCAGGACGACTACCAGCTGGTGCGCAAGCTGGGCCGGGGGAAGTACAGCGAGGTCTTCGAGGCCATCAACATCACCAACAACGAGAGGGTCGTCGTGAAGATCCTCAAGGTGAGTGTCCCGGCTGGCTGCCGGGGCTGCGGGAGAGCTGGGTCGGCAGAGCCAGGGGCGGTTGGGTCCTGCCCTTCACCCCAAAACTCTTTTTTTTTTTCTCGTTGTGGGTGTTTGGGTGCTGGATGTTGGACTGGAGACACATTTAGCGTCTCCCATGCTGTGGGGATGTTTTGATGCCTTCACCCCTTCAGTCTGGCAGTGCTGGAGCCTGCCGTGGGCTGAGAGCTCCTCTGGAGGAGGAATGCTCGGAGCCCTGACATTTGAGCAGCATTGCATGTGCTGCCTGCGTTTGGTAAATCGTGTCTGGCAGTGTTTGTCTCAAACAGCCCGGAGACTGCCGTGTCAACAGGAAGGCAGAGCTTGGAGGGGGAATCCTCCTGTTAGCCCCCACGCAGCTGGCATGCGACCTCCTCACGCTCAGGCCGCAACCTCCACAGAGGGAGGCCGTGGGGTGCTTGGAAAGCAGACAAAATTGTGTATTCCGTCCTTTAGAGGATCCGATACATGGGAGAGGATTTGGTACATGGGGGAGAACTTCACTACAGACAGGCCAAAAATACTGAGAAAACCTGAAGAGACTAAAAAAGACCATTGGATGTTTGGCAGCATCAGGGACGTGTATTCTGGTGTGCGGGATGTGGGGGCCTTCACGCAGAAGTACCAGGTTGTGGTTTGGGGTGGCTGCAGTGCGGGGTTACCTGTGTTTGTCATGGAAGCAGCGTGGTCAGAGAGCTGTGGTAACTGTCCTAGCAGCAGACTGGTTTTTTTTTCTTTCTTAAAAAAAAAAAAAAAAGAATAGAAACTAAAGGTTAGAGTTGAGGTGCTTTTGGTTTTGTCTTGGATGACACCTGTGGTTGTTAATTGTTGGACCAGCAACACCTGTCACTGGTTCCCCCCAAGAGCATGTGTTGCTCTTCAAAGAGCAGGAGGCTCTGAGCTCAACCTGCCCTTGCAGCCACCGAGGCTGGCAGCTGCCTGGGACACATCTGCATTGGGCTGAAGCCCGAAGGCGTTTGCTAGATCCACTCCGATGGCGCAGCTGGCTGGCTCGCTTTGTGGCTTCCCAACTCACTGTTCTGCTTCCTTGGGAACATCTCAGCTTCCTGGGAAGCTTGTCTGTCCAGCCACAGCTCTTAGGCAAGGAGCGATCTCCCGTTTGCCTCTTGGAAGCATTAATCGCATCCCTGCCTCAGCTGCGGTCCAGGTGGTGGCTCGGTGAGCTGCTGGGGACAGCCCTGGGGCTGAGCCTGGTGGCAACGCGGAGTAAAAAGGCTCACGTGGCCTTGCAGAGCTGAGTTCCCCTTGCAGAGCTGAGTTCTCCTGGAATGCTGCTGGGGCATCCCCCACCTTTGGATGCTTTACGTAGCTTTTGTTTTGTTTTTGTTTTTGTTTTTTTTTTTTTAAGTAGGTCAAGCAACAATGTGTGTTCTGAGAGAGACACTAGTCAGAGGTGGCCAACGCAGAGCTGAGTTTTATGGCAGGATGGCTTGTGGTTAGACTGAGGAAATGGCACTTCTGCATGCTGCTCTGGAGCCCTTGATGGTCTCTTTGGGACTGCTGTGGTTTTCTGGGAGTCCAGGTCTCGGCCCACAAAAAAAGGCACCATGAGGTAGAGAGACTGCAGGGAAGGTCTTCAGAAATCTTCCTCTTTACCTCTTACCAGCCTGAAGAGCCTCCCCTGGAGCGACGCTCCTCTCCCTGTGGCTGCCAAACTCATCTCTAGGGAGCCTGTAAGCGCTGAGCCGTGAGTCAGCCGGCAAGAGTCATCTCGGGGTGCCTGGGTGCTCCTTCTGCTTGGGGCCTCCACGCATTGCCTTAAAGCCCTCAAGCAGGGCACTAGGAAGGCCCAGGTTTGACGTGGCCGGGGTTCCCACCGGTTCCCCTGGGTGCCCCCGGCAGCATTAACGTGCAGGCGGCGTTCCTGCGAGTAAGCAGGGAGAAGCAGGAAGTCCAGATAAATGACCGTGGACTTTCTTCTCAGTGGAAAGTGGGTCAGCGAGAAGCGAGTTTCAGAGCACCATGTTGTATGCGTTATGAAAACCTGCAAAGTGTGGCAATAACAGCACTCCGAACCGTGGAAAGTGCCTCTGGTTTCCTGTAGCTAGACTCAAAGTTAATTGCAAATGTAATTACATGTATCTACGGTGGAGCCTCAGCAAATCAGCTGGGCGGCTCTGATCCTTGTAATTCAGGCTGGGTTCTCTGGGGTGGGAAACACAACGGAGTCTCCAGGTTTCTGTGCGGCAGTAGGGGTGGGACGGAAGGGCGGGACAGCTGCTGGCTGGTGGATGTGGCGCTTCAGCAGTCACTCCTTTCTGTTTAAGGTTCTTTGAGAGAACAATTTGTTACGCGTTAGCGTGATCTTAATATCCCTGCCTCGTGAGGTGGCTGGTGTCTCTCGTCCCAGCCTTGTTCTTTGAAGGAGCTTATTCTTACTGAGCTGGAGTTAGCACGTAGCAAGTGCTTCCCCTGACGTTTTTCTCCCCTTCTTTGGTGTTGCGGTACCTGAACATCTTGTACCCTCCTCCAGAGAGGTCAGGAAATTTTATCACCCTTTCTCAGCTGCAGAACTGAGCCACAGAGATTTCCTGTGTGACTTTGGGCAAGTCCCTTAGCCTCAACAAAGCTGAGACTAGAGCATAGGTCCCAGTCTAGTGCTGGGTGAACGAGATAAACTGCTTTTCCTCTTCTGGAAGCTAAATGCCTTGTTTCTTCAAGTGCCCTATGATGACCTAAACAGTGGACAAGGTCAGGGAGCTTAATGGCTCTGATAGGTATCACAGCGCCCCAGGCAGCTTGGTCTTGTATAAAGCATGTTTCCCAATTCCCTGGCATTCCCTTTCTGTTCTGCTACCCCAAGAACAGGTCCAGGCATAATCCTGCAGGACAAGGGGTTGTGGCCGTGCCATTAGCTGTGACCATGACGTGTCAGTGAAGGAGCAGAGTGAAGACCATGCAGGTGACTGCGATGTTAGTGTTATGAAGCCAAGTACCTTTCTTTGAAGGTGCAGTGCTCTTGGTGATGCTTTTTTTTTTTTTTTCCCCCCAGGAAAGTTCTGCAGTCCTTAAAAAAAAAAAAAAAGGAACAGTTTCCTTCTCATTCCACTGCCACTAGTTGTCGGGTTGTGCTGTGCAGGACAGCAGCCACCAAGCACTGGAGCAGGAGCTCTGATTTACCCCACAGACACCCTCTGACAGCATCCTCCAAAAGGTGTTACATGTAGAAGCAAGGCAGAGGGCAACTCTGCAGCTTTCCAACCTATCCAGAGAGAAGAGATTTGGGGTGGGGGGGGGAAGCACCATGGGGCTGAAGTCCCCTTGGCGTGCAGTGGAGTGCTCAGCACTGTACCTACCCCTCACCGTTGGTAGGGACATAGAGGCTGTGTTCCTGCTGTCTCCAGCTGCTGCAGGAGGCTCCTGAGGGCTTTCTGGTCAGGCCCTGCACCACGCAGCTGTGGGTACGCTTCCTGCATGCTTAGGGCCAGACCAGGAAGAGGGAATGTGTGAATATGTCCTATGTGCTTCTGCATCTTGCTTAGATTGGATGCTAATGTTTGGCTTCCAGGATGAGGCCTCAGATTTCTTTGCGTGTACTAAGGAAGCTTAAGACATCTTTGTTTCCAGTGAGTTACGTGTTGTCTACATCCAGTGCAGGTACCCAAAGCACATCTTGACCCTTCCATATCTTAACCACGTAGGTTTTTGGTGGACTGCTGAGGTCAGTCTCCAGCAGTTGTGCTGTCTCTGAACTCCCCATTTCTGAGTGATGCTGCGGAGTGCCTGCAGTCCTGCTCTCCTGTGCCTTATCTACTGGGGTAAAAAGCAGTGTTCCTGGGAGATGTGGGCAGCATTGCAAGTTGCACTCTCAAAGCCAAAGATAACCTTTGCCCTTTGCTGGTGACTCTTGTGGGTGACTTTATGGCAAGAATGCTGTGGTGTTACCTGCAGCTGAACTGCAGGGTCCTTCACAGCCCGTCCTCTTGCACTGCTTATCACCCGCCTGAGCGTCTGCCCAAGGTGGAGGTTATGGCATCCACCTTGTCCGCTTTCTGCAGGACTCATCCTTCCTGCTTCGTGCGTGTGTGTCTACGTACAGGCTGTCTGCCTGTCAGGCATTAAACCCACCACATAAAGAGACTTTTGTCTCCGCGTATGGGCGCTGTCTGAACAGGCAAAACAGGCAGAGGTTAAGAAGAGAGCGTAGCTGCAAGGAGAGGGACTGGAGGTTCTGCAGCAGTGGTTAAATGGTCCCTTTCTCCTCTGGTGCCTCTGTGCTGAATCCATTGGCTGAAACTTTCAACCATGTACGCAGTTTCACAAGTGCATTCTTACTTGTTTTTGTTTTTCCCCTCTTCCCCTTTCTGGGTTATATGAACCCTCTAGAGCTGCTGCTCAGACACGGGGCTGCAGCAAGGGCCTTTCAGAATTAAACTCAAAGTATCCCTGTAGTAGCTGGAGGACCGTGCAGGGGAAGATAGCTCTGTGGCTCTGGTAATTTTTCTACTGTCTCTAAAAGCTTCAGAGCCCTCGTATATTGGTGCGCCTTGGTTGCGGACTGAAATGACTGGTGTGCAGAAGGGATTGCACAGGGAAATACGATAGGATGATGCTGGTCCCTCAGGGCTGGGGCTTTTGACTGCATCACTGACCTTCCACCACCAAAGCCGTTCAATCCCTGCTCCTGGTAGCTATCTGCATCTCTTGCTTCTCCTGCCTTTGTACTCACTGAATCAGCTCTCCCCAGCCCACTTCCTCCTCTGTCAGCGCTGAAGTGAGCCCTTTTGCAAGAGAGCAGCATGCACGACTCTTCTGTTTCAAACACCAGTTGCCCACACTGAGCTTGGCACGGTCAGCAGCTGGAGGCCAGCCTTGTGTGGAGCTGGGACCAACTGAAATTGTACCAGCCGTCTCTCAGAGGCCTGGAGATGCAGCTGATGACTCTCCCGCTTGTGTTTTGCCACAAGGAGCTGGTGAGCTGCAAAACTGCAGCTCCTGGGAGGAGGAGGAGGAGTTACAGCACTGTTTGCAGTGTCCTAGGGCAGAGCCCAAGTGAATGTTGCTCATTCCTTGAAACGGTGGCAGCAGGGATCAGGGCTTGATCCTCGTGTGTCTCCTTCTAGTTGACTGCATCGGTCTGGGTGCAGGGGGGGCAGTCCTGCAGCCCCAGAAGGGCTCGTTCAGGGATGTGCTGTGGGGAAGAAAGGTGCTACCCCCCAAACATTTGCTGGTATGCTTTAGCAAACCTGAATTAAAAAGCAGAAGTGCTTCAGTAGTTTCAGCCTGGATTTTTTTTGTTGTTTGTGTGTTTGGTTTTGACTCTTGTAAAATTCAAGAGCAGCTTGGGATAGGAAAATCTGAATTCCTGTGATGGAAGCTGTAAGGTGCAAAGATGGAACTTGGTGAGTTGTTTGCATCTTACAAATATCAACACAAGTGGGCTCCTTGATTTTCGTAGCTCTTTTGAAAATAATTACTTGGTTTCCCATCTGATGTCTCACAAAATAAGCACTGCTGCTCTAAAGCCTATTTTCCTGTTGAGCAATTGGCATCAGGCTTTACAGGCTGATTATTATGATCCTTTCAATAATACTTGCTGGAGACAAATAAGCTTGTGGTGCCAACTTTTAAACATTTAAAGCCTGTCATAAGGATGCTGCTCAAGCCTTCTGCTGCTGCTTGTGTGTTGTTCAGATTTGCCTGTTCACTCAGTGCGAGTATTGGGGTGCTTCTGAGCTATTCAGGTTTGGTGGGCAAAGAATAGACTTTTTTATTATTATTGTGTGGTGGAATAAAATGACTTGTTTTTCTTGGATTTGTATCTTTTGATGGCTGTTCTTCTTCAGAGCTCCTGCTGGGTAACACCCAGCACCTTCTGGGACTCCTTCAGAGCAGCATGTGTGCTCCTTGGTGGGCAGTACCCATGTGCTGCATGACTGCCTGCTTTCAGCTAATGTAGAGTTATTTTTATGCTTTGAACCTTACATGGATTTCCCACGTTTTCCTGGTCACCGTTTTTCTTTCTCATTGTGAAACTTGGGACAAAAAAAATCTGTCTTTTGTTGAATTCAAGTGATGGGTTCCCAGGTTGTTGGGGTTGGCTGGAACTGAAGAACCTGGCAGATGCGTGCTCCGTTTGCTTTAGAAACCAACCAAAAAAGATGGTTAACCAGGCAGACATCTATTTGTTCAGGACAGGAAGTGATGGTTGCTGTCTTGTATTTAAAGGTTTATTTTAGCAAACAATGTTAATGCTTCCAGCTGGTGTTTGCTGCAGCTGGGCTCCTTCCCTGCTTACAAGTTTGTGATCTCGCAGTGAGTGACCCAGGATCTGACCTCTCGGTCACAGAGAGGTGTTTTCTTCTGCATCTACCTGCCTGCAAAGCGACTGCCTACCCCATGCCATTTCTCGCCTCTGGCACAGGATGGCATCTCGGGATGCTGTCAGATCTCTTGGGGCGAAGGTGTTTGGGGTGGTACTGGCCCCTGTCGCTGTCTCTACTGCCCTGGCTGCCTTTAAGCAGACGGAAGCACCCTCGTGTGATCCTTTTGGCGGGTAGGGCAGGAAACCTGCAGCAAAGCGCGACCGGCTGGGACAGGCAAGTGAGAACCATTGGGTTCCGTGGAGACCTTCCTCCTGGCTGGAGGTCACCCTCTGCTCCGAGTGGTCAGAGCATTGGACAGCCACGTTTTGTCTCCACTACCTGCACCCATCTGAATTCTAGTTTGGCTAAGAAAAGAAGCAATTTACTGGAAAACTGGCTAGTGCTAGACAGTCATGTCGTTCCGAGGGGACTGCTGCAGTTGAAGTGATTAAACCCCTCCCAGTGTAGGCACGGTTAAACTGAGACATGTCTTTTAGCCTGGTTTCCTAGGGAAACGAGCCTTACGCAATTCTGCTGTCTGTCAGCCTTTCTCCCCCTCCCCGCCAGCAGTCCTTGCACTGCTTGGCCAATCTCAACCAAACGCGACAGGAGCCTCCAAGCTGCCGGGTTTCCACGGCTTTCATGGAAACAGGTGCCTCGGAGGGACTCCCTTGGTGCCTGCCGGAGGGAAAGGCCACAGCGAGGGTTTGACTCTTTCTGGCCACTGGAGAATCCCAGCTCAGAAGAACGCTTCGAAATGCCTCTGCTGTGGGAACGGATGGAGTTGGCGTCGGCACCTTTCTAAAACGTTGCCTGACAAACACAGGCTGGTCAAACTCAGGAGCAAGTAGTTGTGCCTCGGTGGCTTCATTACTCAGCGGGAAATGGCCCTCCCAGGACAGAGCGGACTGAGCCACGTAGGAGACACAACCTGAAATGCCACTGTTCCTAGCCTTGAGTAATAAAATAGCCTTAAATCAGTATGGTTAAAATACTCTGGCTTCAATGACTGGTGTCTTAGAAGCTGTTCCTGCAGGGAGAGGCAGATGGTTGGAGGCCATAATATCCCCTGTTGGTTCACATTTAATCCACGTGTGTTTGGAGTCAACACCCTTGGACAGATCGGGTGGCTGTGAGTTGTAGCAGCCCAGGCTTAATCCTGGTGCTCGATGGATGTGCTGCCGATGGCCTGTGATTTTAGCAGTGCCGAGGCCGGGGTGAGCGGAGTCCCGTGGCTGTGACCGGCTTGCTCCGGCAAAGTGTCGGACACCAAAGTGCTGCCCCTTGGTGATGTTAGGTGCTGCTCTTGGTGACTATCTGCAGGCATTTCATTAAAAAACCTAACTTTCTTCTCTCCTTTTTTCCAACAGTCACTGATACTGTCTGCTCGTGTCTTTCAGTAAGTGTGTTGCAGGGGAGCGCTGGGGTAGATTTCTGCAGGGACTGTGCTGGGCATCCTGTTCCAGTCTTGGGCTATGTGGAAGCACGTGGAATTGACGTGGTGGGGGAAGACCTCTTCTTCCCCAGTGGGAGTGGTGGCAGCTATGGAAGGAGAAATGGGAATGTCTGAGGTGTATGCTCCCTACCTAGCTAATGCAAAAGGCCCCTGAAATAGCTGCATTATAAAGGAAATGGTCTTTCAGAGTGGCCTTTGGGCCCCCTTGGCTGTGTTCAGGCACTGTTTCAGTTCCCAGTCAGGTGCAAATGTCGCAGCAGAGTGGCTCTGATGCATGCAGGAATCTGTCAACAGCCTGGCTGTTCAGCGAGCTCATTCAGGGCGGCAGTGGTTGAGCTCCCGCTGTGAAGGTCCCTAGAAAACAGTTTGTGTGTGCATCTGCCCTGCTGGACAAACAGAGTAACTGAATTAGGTCCTCTAATTCCATCTTGCCTTCTGGTAATATCAGTGGATGTGGGCGATGTAAGCGTGGTGTCCATCGCCATGCTGACGTAAATGAAATTAGTCCCCAGTGAAGTATCTTCATCGCAGGTTCAGAAATGTAGCCCTCACTTCTGCTTGTTTCCATCCCCTGCTCTGGCTCCTTCTCCATGTCTGTCTAACCTCACGCCAGCTCCAGTCATGTCTTGGTATTGCCCCAAGCTGTTTTCCTGCCCCCTTCCCAGTGAAGCCTGCTGCTCATTGCTCCAGCTCTGGCAGCTGTGGTGGGCCCTGCTGCCGTTTTCCACAGTGGCTTTACAAGGTGCTGACACTCCCTGTACCAGTACAGGTGTTATTTTTGGCACTTTGCTTAGGGCTGAGATTCTCGTATTTTGACTTGAAAGTCTAGCTCCTGCCTTTTAACTTGGAAGAGGAGGAGAGCAGGATTTGAAGCTGAAGCTACCTGGAGAGCCTAGAAAGTCAGCATGTTTTATCGCTGACATAAATGATGTGTTTTCTGACTGTATGAAAGGCTTTGGTTCCTTCTCCCATTTGCATGTACATCCCTTTGAGCAGCCTGAAATCAGAGATTATCTAATGTGAGCACGAGCTGCCAGGTCGGTGCTCCGCAGCCATTGTCAGAGCACGGAAGGCTGTGGGAGAGGCGAGGTGACAGAGCACGAGCTGTTGAGCTCTTGTGGCTCCTCATCCCTTGTGTAGAAGGCCCAAACTGCTGACATCCGGTAACTTGGGTCGCTTTGGTAAGGTGCTTCGTACCTCTTGGCTGTTCCCCATTACTTCCTTCCTCACGGACCAGACTGTGCTGGATGGTGAATGTTTTAGGAAGCTAATTGACTGGGAAGGCATGTTTCCAGGAGCAAACCTCACAGGTAGTGTAAGAGGTTTGCTGGTCCCTGCACGATGTCTCTGTGGCAGTAGAAGAAGTGCAGAAGGAGCTGTTCCAGCTCTGCAGTGAAGGAAGGCTGCTGGAGCCAGCAGTGGTATGCAACTGGTGATGCCCACACTGGTCACTAGCCAAGGCTTAAATAAAGTCTCACTTCATAGCTGCTCTAAGCTGCCCAGAGCTAAATTTGTCTTGGGAGTGTATGAGTTACAGAAATGATGGTTCCTTTTCATTACAATGAACCGCTGGATCAGCAGAGTGTAAAAGCTAATCCAACCTCCAGGCCCCTGCCTTGGGAGCAGCTGTTCTTTGTCACTCTGTGCAGGGTGATGTCCAGAGAAAGCTGACTTTACAGAGGGAATTCCTGGGACCGCATGGATTTGAAGAGGAGTCAAAAACTGTTTAAAATGTCTGCATGCTTTAAAAATAATCTTGGTATACAGAGGCGATGGCATGCCATGCAGTTGGGCCCACTCTCTTAGGGTGGCTGTGAAACACTTGATCATAGTTAAGTACAGCAGTGGCTGAGCTTATTAGAAATCATGGTGCTGAAGACCCTCAGGTTGTCATTTTGCTGGATTAAAGCACTTGTTGAGAAAAATGCCTTGGGAGCAAGAAGTAAAAACTGTTTTGTGCTAGTAAACAAAGCTGAGGTATGAAAGCTTACCATGTTTGTCCGCTGTCTCTAAATGTATAACATAGAATTAGTGTGCCAACATTTCCACACAGCAGTCCAAGGTGCTTTTAACCACGGTTACTGGAGTCACAGTTCTGTTTGTCTAGAGTGGTTTGATTTCCTCTGATGGCTGGAAGGCTTTCACTGAAGATAGACGAACCATAATTTGTTCAAAGTGTCTGTCTCCTCTTTGAAGCTAAAAATGTTCCCTTGTGAGGGTGGGAGCAGGGGAATAGGGGAGGTATTGGGATCTAGTCAGAATCAGTGGCAGAAATCACTGTTAATGTCTGAAAGGACTCTCACTTCTAATTGCTTTTGTCTATTTAAGCCAGTGAAGAAAAAGAAGATAAAACGTGAGGTGAAGATTCTGGAGAATCTGCGTGGTGGCACCAACATCATTAACCTGATTGACACTGTCAAGGATCCAGTGGTAGGTACCTGGGTGTTGTGTTGGGGGGGGCTGGCCTTCTTGCTGGTTGTAGGCACAGCCCTGGGCATCCTTTGGGACACGGCTGGTGTGACTTCTGCTCTTGGCTGGGATTAGGCGTTCACTGTGCCTGTGCCTTTGCTTGACAGGGCGCCTGGCATCTACTTCGTTAGGGTCTCCTGAGATGGGTCACTTTGGATGAGTTAATGTTCCTCTCCGAGTTCCCAAGGCTCTTTTACACACCTTCTGTGTCTCCTGTGAGTTGCCCATGGCTGATGGGGGAGAAGTTTTGTAGCCTTCCAAATCTGCTGTAAGAAAGCAGAAGTGGCAGCCTTCCAGGTCCTGTCTGGCATCTGGAACATAAAGATTTTGCAGGGCAATTGGATATTAAGCACTTCTCATCTTTCTGATTGCTGTGCTGTCCGGTGACCAGGGGTCATACCATTTGTCTGCATTGCCACAATTACCCCATTCCCAGGAAATTTTCGGACCAGCAGCTGACTGAGGTCTGTGACTAGCAGCTCGCTGGCATCCAGGGAGAGGAAATGACACTGCTGAAGTGTTGGCAGTCCTGGCTGACCTTCCTGCCGTGGGCTGTGAGGCTTTAGTGCCTGATGACGCCTTTTCTCTTGTCCAGCACGTTTTCTCATAGGTGGAGTTGGGGGAGCAGTGCTGGCCAAAATGCCAGGTTGTCTTTTTGTGTGGGGTGCAAGTGGAGCCTCCCTGCCCTGCTTGATGGACTGGGGCTGTGCTTCTCTTGATGTTCTGCTCCTGCCCCACTCTGCAGTAAGGGCTGAGCAGGAAGCCAAAGCTTTCCCAGGTCTCTTGGAGCCAAGAAAGGTCAAGAGGGCATTTTAAACCATGACACACTCTCTCTCTCTCTTTCTCTCTCTCAGTCAAAGACCCCTGCTTTGGTGTTTGAGTACATCAATAACACAGATTTTAAGGTGAGTCTGCCTGCGTGTGGAGGGGGGAGGCCTCCTATTTCTGTTAAGATTGCTGTGTTCTTGGGCTGTCAGATACTTCTTGAGAGCTATGGGGAGAAATTTGGGTTTGTTCCTTATGTGGAGGAAGGAAGGTGAAGATGATATAAATGAGAATCTTGTGAAGTTACTAAATAGGCTCTAAGTGAGAAGCAACAAAAACCTTGCGTGCTGAATGGCCTCATGAGGGTTAAGCCCAACAGGTTAGATCCTCTTACCTCCCTCTAAATTTACCAATCACCGTTGTGCTGTCTATTCAGCCCAGATTAATACCCCTACCCAATAATGATGTTCTGTTTATGGCAGTCCAGTTGATGGAGCAGGTGATGCTGATTTGTGCTGGGATCCTTCAGACCTGGGGCCCGTGGGGTGGCTGAGGCTGGAGAGCAGGTTTCTCCCTGCCAGTGAACCTGGTAGTAAGGGACTGAGCAGTCTTGAGAGCTCTTCTGTTTGTCCAAGGCTGCAGCATATTCTGGTTTCTGGGGAGCCTCAAGTGGTATTACTCCTTTCCAAAGCTTGGGGTCCTTCTGTCTGATACAGCTACAACTGCATGTGCTGCTGAAATGCTTCCAGCTGGCAGAGGAGAGCTGATGTGCAGAAGGGTTGTGTGATTAGTAACCACACCTATTTTAACGGTATCTTTGCTTCCCCCTTGTGAATCTCTGACCAAAGTTACTACATCAGTGGTGGAAAATTAATTGAGCAGTTACCATTAGAAAGGCAGGCATCGCCCCTTCCTGCAGTCTTCAGAGATCTCTCCCATTTCATATCATAGGACAGTGCTTTTTTCCTCCTGTCCATACAGGAGGTGTGCACCTTGTAGGATACGGCTTCAACAGATCCACCAGCCGCCTTGAGAAGGACTCCGGGTTGGTGCTGGTGGAGAGGACTGACCTTGTCACCTGGCCCACAGACCGTCTCCGCTGCAGCCCTGCATGCTGCGAGGCAGCATGTGTTGTTTTCATCCCCTGGAGTTTGTCTGGCAAGATTAATCCCTCTGGGTGGGACACAGCGGGTAGCGAGGACTGCAGCCGTTCTGGCAGCGGTGGTGTTAGTGCTATTTAATCTCATGCAGAGGCTTACTAGAGAGGCTAGAATAATAGTGACTTGCAGGAGTGTCTGCCCTAACAGCTCTGGGCAGGGAGAAGAGTTACCTCCAAGTAACCAGCCATGAGAGGAGTTCTGTGTAACCTTTCAGGGCTAATTAAAGCAGGCATGGTGTGTCTGGGCTTCCTTGGCATCAGCTGGTCTGTTCTAGTGCTGTGTATGTTGTGAATGTTCCCATTTCCTTCTCCTGGTGATCCAGGGACTCTTAATAAGGCTGATTGTGGAAATTTTCAACTTTATATTTGGAGCTTTTTTCTTTCTTAAACATTTTAATGTATGGCCTGAGATGAGATAGATCACTAAGGCAGCAGCACGCCTTGCTGGAGGTCGCTTTGTGTATCCTCGTCAAAATATGATTGCACCGTTCTCTGGTGTCCTTAGAGGGAAAATTTCTTGTCAAAAATACCACCCAAAAACTGAAAGGTGTTTGTGAAGTAGAGTGTTAAGTAGTAATTCGAGACTGGTGGCCAACAGGAACTCTGACAGAAAAACACAAGGCTTGGAGTATGAGGTAGGCCAACCTTGGCAGCTCTGCTGGGAGCTGTCAGAGGCTCTTCTGCAGCCACTAAAGCAACCTTGGTCTGTCCTCAGCAGAAGCAGCAGTGCTCATCATCTCTGGCTGTTGCATTAGAAACAACTGGATGGTTTTGCAGCAGATCGTTTCTGAGCTTCTAAGAAAAAGCCTGCCTCCTCGAGGAAGTCCAGATTCATAGTTGTACAAGTCCAAGAATGAAAGAATTGCTGCTTTCACCTGACGCTGACTGGTACAAGGCAGGAATAACTTTGTCTTGGGAATGCAGGCATGCCCCCCAGGGCACGCAGTAATGCTGTTGGTGTTCAGAGCTTATTTGTAACCCAAATTTCCCCAGCCACGTATGGGGCCTGTGGGTTATTCAAGCAACACTTGCATGAGCTCCTCTGTCTGGGGAGGCTCTTAGGGCTGCAGTTAATTGGCAGATTGCAGAGCTGCTCCTGTACACAGGTGCCTGTGGATATCTTCTATGTAGAGGCTCCCAAGCTGTGTCTTCCCGTGCTCTGAAGTCATGCCAAGCAGGAAGCACACACAATAGATGAGACCACTTGTATTAGAGGTCTTGGCTTGATCTTTATCTCTACACATGAAGCAGCAAGTAAGCTCCCAGAGTCATTGTCTTTCCATTGTCCCTTCTGCTCTACAGTCCTGGTCTCCATGGGGAGGTAGATTCTGCTGGAGTTAGGTGTCATGTGAGCTAATCCTGGTGATAGGGACCTCTTCTCCTTGTGGGGTGGCTGCTGGTGATCTGCCCATCTCTGATTTGACTTCTAGATTCATCAGTACAGATGAGTACCGTACTCTTGCTCACAGATCTGGCAGGGTCCATGAGGGGCTCCGGAGGCAATTCCCAGGGCAGCTTGTAGACAGCCGGTGGTTGCCAACTGCCTTACGGGGTTACATTTTTCTCTGTCCTGTTGGAAATAGTTCTTCACAAGCTTGGATGCCTCCTTTTCAGTAGTCTCCTTTCTGGCAGTTGCTTTCCTTCAACCAAATTATTGTATCTTTGTTGAATGTGAATTCTTTCACCCCCGTGCCCATTCAAAGGGCAGCTGTCGCTGTGTCTGCGTGCCCCTGGAAATGGCTGGTGCCTTTCCTCAGCTTTCTGTGCGCAGGCAGGAGCTGCACTTCTGTGGGGCTTCAGCCATGGCTACGGACAGCTCTAGGCCATCAGTGCAAGATTGTATTCCAGCAGGTTTGGTTATTTTCAAATACCTAAGGTGTATAAACAGAAAGCTTATGTGATACTTCTCCAGAATTGATTTGTTGTCTTAAATTATCTGGCTAGGTCCCTTCTGAACTTGGCAGTTCTGCCATCACAGGAATAATGTGTTTGGAGCTAGAATAAACGTATGTCCTGCTGCGTGAGGAAGGCAGCTTGTGTATGTGGCTAGTGTTTCTCTTCAGACCTGTTGCGTTGTCGTCTGTGAGCGTTCAAGCTACCGACGTCCATTTGCCTTAAATCATAGCTGTGCTGCAGAGCCATGCAATCAAGCCAGTAGTCATCAGTGAAATTAAAGGACTTTTCCTAATTGGTTTCAAACCTGAAATGAGACACCTGTTGTTCAGCCAGCACGAGCTGTCATACATGTTTTGTAGTCGATGAGTGTACCTGCCGCTGCGCAGGCCGTGGCCCTTCACTGTATCGCAGAGACAAACTCCTTGGGAAGGAGAGGGGCAGAGCCGAGGCTCCGGGAGCAGCACAGTGCTGTGTTTCCTATTTCGTTCTTGGACATTAGCAAGTTTGCAGCTGGAAGAAGAGGAGAAGGGCAAAAAAGGCAAGCAATGAAAAGTTGCTTCAGGATGTTCAGGCTGTTGTGGGGACAGAGAGCTTCCGAGTCAGACCTTCCCCTTGGTGTGCGCTGGGGCGATTACAGTTGCTGTGAGGAATTGTGTGTGTCTTATGGAAGGTTAGTATAAAAAATAGTTGTCCTGGGTAGGAGATGCAGAAATCTGAAAGATTCTCTTCCCTTGTGTTGCTGCCAAAGCCAGGATGCCTTGGAAGCCTGCATTCCAGAGCAGTGTCTGTCTCTGAACGCTGCTGGGAGCCACCCCCTTGCTTTGCAGATGCTGCTTCCTGCAGATAGCCAGCCACGTTGCTCACTCAACAGAGAAGAAATAGCGTGTAGCTCCTGTCAGCATTGTGGAGACAGGAAGCATGTCAGTGCCTCCTCAGGTGCTAACAGAATTAGTTGCGGTAGGTTAGTTCATTTGTGACCAAAAAAAATAAATCACAAAAAGCTGAGGAGGTTTGGAGGCTACCACAGGGCGCGTTTGGCCTTTCCT
Source organism: Heteronetta atricapilla (assembly GCA_011075105.1). NCBI lineage: Eukaryota > Metazoa > Chordata > Aves > Anseriformes > Anatidae > Heteronetta > Heteronetta atricapilla. Next base: position 9,465,263 of record CM021741.1, read on the forward strand.
CGTGTTCTGTGTGGAGAACGTGGAGAAGGTGGAGCTGGGCTGGTCTCCGAGGCCTCCTGCTATCCTGGCAAGGGGGGTGAGCACATCTTCCAGCAGGCTCTGAGGCCACGATACCTGCAGTGGTGTTTCTGATAATTGTCTTCTGAAGAGCCAGCTGAAGGAGCAGAGCACGGGATGTGTCTGTGAATGAAGTGTCTGCTCTCCTGTGTGAGGCTGAGCAAAGGGGATTCAGAGCCTGCTGTTGAAGCCTTCTTGGGGCGGTGAGGCTGAGCGTGCTTGGGCAGGGGCTTTCCTGAAGTAAGGGCAGCTTGGGCACGGCTAGCTGCACTGCCAGCCTTGGCAGGGCGAGAGGGTCAGAGGCGCTGGTTGTGCAGGCAGCTCTTCTAGGGATGTCTGAAAGCTGCTTGTTCAATGGCTGCCTCTGCTGTGGGCTGTGGGTTGGAGAGCCAGCAGCACCGTGGTCCTGAGAAGAAAGGCAGCCGTGACCTCTTTCCTATCCCTTCCCTGCCCACACAGGCAACAAGGGGCAGAAGAACCAGGATGCGGGGAAAAGGAGACCTAGCCTTTGGGTTGTGTGAGGAGGGAGGCTGCCCACAGCGGCCTTCCCCAGATGCATTGATCTTGCCAGGCAAGGCTGAGCAGGGTAGTGATTCCCAGAAAGACGTGGGTTTTAGGCACCTCTGTTGCCTGTAATAATTCTTATTTAAGCAAGTCAATTAAACTCTTGAAAGGGCTCAGCTGTTCTCTGCTGCCAGGCTTGGCCCTGGGACATGCATTACAGGGCCCTGCGCAGCCAAGTCAGGAAATCTATCCCTGCTGTAGCTTGTGGCTATGTTGGTTTTGCTCCCTGCTCACTTGTCTGCTTGACCAGGTTGCTCCAGAGCGTTAGGATTATCCCAGCTCATGAGAATAAAACACAGCTTGCATCCTGGAGGCCATTTAAGCTCCTCATGTGTAAATGACACTTGTATTTACCAAATGACTTCTCAGAGCCGTACTGGGGGTGGTGGGGCTGTTTGGATCTAGCCTGTAAGCATGGCAGGATCATGAGGATCTAAGAGGATCTTGCCTGGGGCCTGGAGAGGATCCAGGGCCAGAACCTCTTTCTTGGAATGTGAATTTCAATCCCTTGCTGTGGTATTTTTCCCAGAGATGCCAGTGGTGTCCTTGATGAGCAGTTGACTCCAATGCTGATGCAACCGGTGGTTTAACTGGGCTGTGACAAAATCCTTATTTCTTAGAAAGGACAGAGGGGTCGGGTCCTGCCGTGGGTGTCTCGTGTGTCCTTCCTGGCCCTCCTGCTGCCTTGCTGTCTCACCTTGCTTTTGCTGGACGACAGCACGGCCCCGTGGTGCCAAGGTGGCACAGCTGCCAATGTCAGATACAGAGCAAAAGGCAAACACTGGGATAGTCGTGACCTGCCATGGGAGCAGCAGGATGACAAGGTTTATAGTGACTGCGCTGGTGGTATGGTGGAGTTTAAAGTGCAGTCTGGATGTTGTCGCTCCCCCAGTAGTAATGAGAGCAGCAGCAGGACACAGAAGAGAGGAGGGTGGTAAATGTGTGCTGGCAACAAGCACTTCACTGAGACTGTGCTGTGCTCTACTTGCTCCCACAAGCTTTTCTGTGCTGTTGAGTCGCATTCCCCTTTGTCTTTAGAGGGAGGGGAGCCTCCTCTGCTCCGAGGCCCTCTACCCCCCATGCTTCCCAGCCCCACGCTGCGTTAGGTTAATATTTTCCTCTCCCCGCCCCACTCTGGGCACTTGGAAGGCTTGCCCATGTGTTCCCTGTCTGCCTGCTCTGAATGTTACTGATGTCAAGTCATCGTGATGACATTGCATGTGAACAGGATCGTCTGTGCCAGCTCCAGCGTGTTCTGAAGGCCTTGCTGTCTCCTCCCTGGACAGACAGCTTGACTGTCTGCTGCGGAAAGAAAGTCATGACAGGTCTGAATGATCCCAGTGGCTTTTCACAGGAGCTCTTGCTTCCTTTCTGGATTTCCTAGTGCATAGCCCTGGCAGATCTGAACCCAGGACAGCCCTTAGGAGTGACGATGTTTGCAGGGGGACCTGGAGTAGGGTTATTGATGCTTGGTGGCAGGTGGGGTGCAGGAAATGAAACTAATTCAAATCTGGAGTATTTATTTTTGTTTCTCTTTTCTCCCTCCCCAAATCTATTTCAGCAACTGTACCAGATCCTGACAGACTTTGATATTCGGTTTTATATGTATGAGCTGCTGAAGGTGAGTGGCATTGCATATGGCAGTCTGAACGTGGAGGCTAGGAATGAGAAAGGAAGGCAGTAGCTGGGTGACTGGGGTAGTGCCATTAAGCAGTTACTTCTCTCATAGCCAATGCAGAATCCATGTTTCATAACCACAGAAGGCTTAGGAAATGATCAGGCATTATAGCCAAACTGGGGACCTTCAGTCACCTCTGAACAATCTGATTCTCTGGGGTCTGTGCCTTCCCTGTAAGTGTTTGATTGCTAGCGGCCAGGTAGGGCTGTGCTTTGTCTCGTGCCTCTAGCACCAAGCAGGCTGCTGTGAGGACAACCCACTCCTCAGCCAGACCCAGTACAAGCACTGAGAGGCATTTGCAGGGTGAGGAGCTGGGGACTGTTCAGAACCACAGAGAGACCAGAATAGAGGTATTGCCTACTCCAGGCTTTCTTCTGCTGCAGAATTTAAATGCAGCCCCAGAAGGTGGTTTCTGCCCAGGGTCTTCCATGGCCCTGTGTCTCTGCGTAAGGGATGTGGAGCATTTGAAGAACACATTGACAAGGTCAGTGCCCTGCAGGCACTGAATGTGGTCTTGGGAATGAGGTTTCTGGTCATGCTGGCATTGCTTTAACACCAGTATTTTCACTTGAAACCTGCTGGCCAAAGCCATCGCTCTTTGCAGAAGGATGAGGAGCGCCCTAAGTACCTCCCCTTACCTAACCTGCACCTCCCATGGAAGCGCTCACAGAGCCCCATGGCAGATCCGTGTGATCTGCAGCACAGCCTCTCTGCAGTGGCTGGCTACAGGACCTGGGGGGCAGCAGGGCGTTAGGGAGATACGTTAGGCTGATATGTTTCAGCTAATCCCAGGGCTGTTCTGTGCTGACCTGCTGGAGCAGCAGCTTGTCTGTATCAGGTCTCAGCAGGGTCTTGGGACTCCTTGGCTGGCACTTTGCAGCTTCACTGCCCCTGGAGATGAGTGGGATAGGTGAGGAAAGCCCTTTGTGCTTCAGCACTTGGTGACTGCAGGAGATGACCTGAAAGAGATCTAGTGATCACGAGGGAGGCTTTCTTCTCTGCACGCCCAAGCTTGCTCCACCTGTCTGCAAGGGACAGACCTTCCTGCTGAAGGCTGGAGGGATCCCATGTGTATCAGGACTAGGTTGGAAGAGTTGATAAGGATTAGATGATCCAGCCTTGGGACAAGCAAGATACCAAACTGCTTCATCTCTGGAAGCAGTTTGTCCAACCTGTTAAAGATCTCCAGAAGTGCAGACTGCATGACCACCATTGGCTGTAACTCTGCTGTTGGCTGTGAGTCCCTGTGAGTGACATTGCAGGGATCGTTCCCTGCAGCCTTGCTGTGATAGAAGCTGCTGCCTCCTGTGCTTCCCGCTGCAGCAGGGACCCAAGGACAATGTTACTTGCCTGGCACTGATGTCTTGCATATTAAATGACTGCAGACTGTGCCCTCCCTCCGTGCCACTGGAGGTCTCGGTGCATCTGCTAGATGTTGATGGATGGGTCTCCTTCCCCCTGAAGTTGAGAAAACACTGTCACCTCCTTGCTCCAGGGAACAGCTGCATGGGGGCAGTGAGTGGTGCAAGGTCACAGAGCTGAAGAGCTTCTGCGGGTTCCTGCCTTCAGGCTTGAAGCAGTGTCACTTCCTTGCATGCTATCACCTGCCTTTTGTAAGCACAGCTTTGGCTTAAATGAGCAGATGTGACTTTCTAGCTTAAGTCTGTTTTGGAACACCAATGAAAGCCTTCACTGGAAGGCCATAAGACTGTGCACATGAACTGTCCTCTTTTGGAGAGAAGAGCTCTTCTTTGGTCACCCAGGAAGTGTGGGGCTGCCCAGGTTGGAGCACTAAGCCTGCTTCCAGGTGGGATGCCCCTCTGCATCACATTCCCCCAAAACCCTACAAGGAACACAGGTCCAGGACCTGTGACTGCTGTATGACAGGAGATCAAGACCGTCTTGTTGCCAGTTTGCCAAGTGCAGAGTAAGAGCTGAAAATGCTAGTTCCTTGTGCCAGGGCTGCAGCACTTCCTTGTGGACAGGGCACTCTTCCTGCTAGCTGAGAATTGTGTTATATTGTTAATGCTGTGCTGTGGTTAAAGTGATGTCTAACGTGTGTGTGTCTGCCAGGCCCTGGATTACTGTCATAGCATGGGGATCATGCACAGGGATGTCAAACCCCACAACGTCATGATAGACCACCAACAGAAAAAGGTATGATGGCACCAGGGCTTACAAGCAGGGCTTTTCCAGGGAAGCTTGAAACTCTGCCGTGTCTGTACCCAGAGCCAGGGCGGCTGTGCTTACCCCTTCAACCTTTTTCTGCCTGCTCCCCTCCACTTGCATCCACATCAGTGGAGCACCACAGCAAGAGTCGCTGACTTGGAGGTTGCTCAGCTCCTCAGTCAACCATGCTGGATGTCTTTGAGGAGAACAGATCTGCTGTTAGTCTTCACCTGGGGAGGGGAGTGGGGTGCAGATACCTTAGGCAGAAGTGCAGCCTTGTTTGAAATACGGGTGATTTTACCCAGTGAGCATAAGCTCCTTTTGTAGTACAGCCCGCCTCCCCTGCAGTGGCTTCCTCTCTTTCGGGACATGCTGGTTAGGTCAAAGGAAATGTTTGCACCAAGCTTACTGCCATGGAAATGGGCAGCAAGGGGAGCCTGCCCTCCCTGTTGTGGTACCCGAACCTCTTTGGGTGATGTGTGTACCTGCCTCCTAAGGGACCTGGGATTTGCAGCAGCAAATGAGTTACTGCTCCACAGGTCCCTCCATGTGAATCAGCAGCGGTTGTACAGGCAAGGCAGCATTTATAAAGAAGGGGGAGGCTCTTACTAGATCCGTTGTCCTTCAGTAACACGGCTGGTCCTCTGTCCCTATGGCCACAGAAGAGAGAGTCTGCCCTGCAGAATGTGGTGGGCTGTCTCCTGCCTCCTTTCCTGCTCCCAGCCCCTAGTTAAAACTGACACTGCCTTTGGCCCAGCCCCTCTAAACAGCAGGATAACATTGTATGGATTTGCTGTATTTGCCTGCTCCCTAGCACACAGCATCGTGCCTGCTGTGGCTGATGGCACTGGTAAGGAGCCAGTCACCCAGCAGTGATGGTCTTTTTGGAGCTGGGAGGCAGGGAAGCTCACTAAGCTGGAGTCTGCTCTGCCAGCACAGCACGGTGACAAGGGGAAGGAAGAGCGCTGCTGAGAGCGTCTCGTATCCTCAGAGCACCTCCCTGCTTCCCGGCCTACATGTTTGCTTCATGGGACTGAGAGGTTTGGCAGGCCTTTCCTAGCTTGCTCATGCTGAGGCTCCTGACTCTGTGTCTCTGTATCACATGTTCAGCTGCGGCTCATAGACTGGGGTCTGGCAGAATTCTACCATCCAGCTCAGGAATACAACGTCCGCGTGGCCTCTAGGTACTTCAAAGGACCGGAGCTCCTTGTGGACTACCAAGTAAGAGTCTGCCTCCTCCTTGCAAACGAGTGATACTGTTTGTGGCTGCACTTCAGCCACCCTTAGGTTGTCTGGTTTTGCCTGTCAGGGCATTGCCAGGATTGGAAAGAGGCTTGTTGTGAAGTGAAAAGGCTGAGGTTGTCTGCTGCTGTTGGGGAATCAGGCCAAGGTGAGCATACCTTTCTGACGGCCTCTCCCTTTTCCCCTCAGATGTATGACTACAGTTTAGACATGTGGAGTTTAGGCTGTATGCTGGCAAGCATGATCTTCCGTAAGGAGCCTTTCTTCCATGGACAGGACAATTATGACCAGGTAAGGACTTTGATACCTGGCTTACCTAATGAGACAGGTGTCACCAGTTCATCTGCATGTGTGTAGTGGGGAGGTGCTGGGGATGGGACCATCGGGCTGGGAGGATGTTGCGATGTGCTTAGGTGAGCCATCTGGGCTTACATGTAACTGCCTTGTGTAGGAGATTGTTTTTTGTGCATGTTGCAAAAAATGAGGTTCAAGAGAGAGATTCCTTCCTTCTGGGAAGTTTCCAGAATAAAAGCTCTTGCATTTGGGCAGCTCTCCTCTGTAAGACAGTACCCAGTCCTGTCTGTAGACATCAAACCAGAAAGGAGCCACAGGTTTAACAGTAACTGCTCCAGCAGAATCTGCTCCTTCTTCCACGCCTGTTCTTCTGCTCTCTTTCAACTTGCCTTTTGTTCCAGCTGGTCCGCATCGCAAAGGTCCTGGGCACAGATGAACTGTATGGGTATCTCAAGAAGTACCACATAGAACTGGACCCGCACTTCAATGATATCCTGGGCCAGTAAGTGGAGAAGTAAAATGCAGCTTTATTTATTTATTTATTTACCTTGTAAAACAAGAGAGGGTGAGAACTGAATGTCCATCCTCTGAAGGACTCTCAGCTAAGGTCTGCTTTGATCTTTTGGATCCCAGTGTTGCTTTCAGGCCGCCCAGCAGGTCGTTGAAATACAGGCTCTTTCCTTTTGCCTCTCCCCTGATCCACGAGTTTTCCCATGCTTCTTCCCTTTCTTGTTTGTTGACATCCTAGAAATGGAGATGTAAACACTGGAGTTGAGTGTGGGCTGAGGGGCTCAAAAGCTGAGGATCTCTAAAAGGACTAGAGGCAGATGGGATAGTGAAGACAGCCTGTGTGAGGCAGGCTGGCAGGCCAGAGCACTTCTGGTCCCAAGGGTGTCACCCTGCCCGCTGTATGTTGGTGTGTGGTCTCTGCGGACAGAAGATGCTGCAATATTGCGCCCTTCCCAGCTTACTATTTCCCAGATGTTGGACATCCACACAGTTCTGTGCCTAAACGAGAGGGCTTTCTCCCTTTGGCAAGTGCTTACTGACTGGTAGCTTGTGCAAGGGAGCGTGATTTCCCTGGGACCTCTCAGTACTACTGTGCTGGTCAGAGCTGGGCGGTGACAACAGGTCCCTTTGCAGGCATTCCCGGAAGCGCTGGGAGAACTTCATCCACAGCGAGAACAGACACCTGGTCAGCCCTGAAGTCCTAGACCTGCTGGACAAGCTCCTGCGATATGACCATCAACAGAGGCTGACCGCCAAGGAGGCGATGGAACACCCCTATTTCTGTGAGTCTGCGGAGAAGCTGGGGCCAGCTGGGCTGGAGAGAGGGTCTTGTATTGGGGAGGAAGCTTCGGCTCCCCACTCAGCAAAAGCCTTGGCAGGTCTGTGGGGTTTTAAAGGCAGTTTCTCTGGAAGGTTTTGCCAGGGTGGAGCTTCCGCTTTATTAAATGCTGTTTCCTCTTCCTGCCTGGTCTGTGTCTCCTGCAGATCCAGTGGTGAAGGAGCAGTCCCAGCCCAGTTCAGAAAACGCTGTGCTCTCCAGTGGCCTGACAACAGCACGATGAAGACTGGAAAACGACGGGTAATTCAAGATGTTTACAAATAAAAGCAAAACCTTCGGTCACACAGTGAAGGGAAATGAACCAAGGACCCCCCCCCCTTCCCTCCCCTTTATACTCGGCAGAAATCTAACCTTGGGGAGGGGGTCATAAACCTCAGTTCCTCTCTGGTGGTTGTGGTTAATGTAACTCTAACCCTGTGGTACCAAAGCCCTGGGCAAATGGTCTTGCAAGAGTTAAACATGTAGTGATATCCCCAGGGCTCAACATGACTGATTCTGGTTCACATCTCTATGGATCCTTCTCTTCCTTCTCAGTCCAGTCTTTACCACCGTGCTGGTGGGGACAAATTGGCCATTCCACCATCAGCCCTTAGCATGCCTCTTTCTAAACATGCCTTTCTGACTTGTAGACTCCGGGTGAACCAAATTCAGGCTGGGGGTCAGCAGGTGCAACTCTGCTTTGAGGTCCAAGTCCTACTGCTCACTCTGGGCTTGAATTTGGCCCTTGAATTCCAGTTTTAATTGCAAATGCCAGGGAGTTAGGGGGGAGAGGGGAGGTTTAACAAAAAATAAACAACAACAACAACCCACAAACCCAGCAGCATCTCAGGATTGTCTGGAACATTAAAACTAAGGCACTGAGCTGAGTTGCTGGGGAGAGGTGAGATCCCCCCCTCCAGGTGTGTTTGACAAAGGCTCACTCTGAAAAGAAACTAATAGACCTGCTTTGGAAACGTGTGAATGTGAGGGCTGCTCTTGTGACAGAAGAAGGGAGGGATTATCCAGACTTTCCCACTGAGCTCAGGAAAGTCAGAACTCCCAAGACTTCTTGTGATAGGTGTGCAACCACGTGTACCTCATGACGTGGCTCCCATGAGAATTTGTGCCAGATGCAGACTTGTGCCAGAGCACAGCTCTGGCACGGTTCAATCCGGCACCGCAGGACAGAGGAGCAGAATGGAGGCCTGGGAGGAGAGCACAGGGAGGGGAAGGATCAGCAGACAGCGGCGTGGTCTGCTGGGGAGAGGGCTGTGCAGCTCCTGGTCTGGGACTTGGGATCCCACATAGTGTTTTAATGAAGTCAGCCACTTGTTGATTCCGGGGGGCCCGTTCGGGTGGGGGGGGGTGGGGGGTTCATCTTGCGGGTTCTTTCATCAGATCCCTCGATGGCTTTATAGCCCCACGATTCACAGTTGCCTCCTCTACTTGTTCTGTGTGTAATTTCATCAAGTGGTTCTGGTGATGCTCAAACCTAGAAGCTGGAGATAGTGTTTTCCCACCAGCACCTAAACACAGAATTTCCTTCTGCGGCATTGTCGAAATAGTTAATTTTTTATAAGGTTGCAATGTTTCTATTTGAAACATCTGTTTACATTCCATATTCCAATAAAGTTCTATTGGCATCGATAGCAGGTCAATCCATTTGTATAATTCACTGAAACCAATAAATATCTATACGTCTGAATGTCTGCTGTCTCAACTCTGTGGGATAGCCAGAGAGGTCGGGTTGGCTTTTCTACCCCGCCTCTTCTGAATATTTTGGGGTCTCTTTAGTTATCGGTTGCAGTCTTTCATGCCATCAGCCCTGAGAGTTTTGCTGTACTCTGGGGGGCTCCAGGGGAGGCGTGAGGTGTTGGTGTGCTGTGGGGGTCAGCTCTTGTGGTACGTGGGACTCGAACAGGCAGTGCCCAGGTGCTGGTCTCAGACTGTCACAGACGTGTAATGTCTGGTCAGAGGAGTCACTGATGTGTGGCTGGAAGTCATGGATTCTCCGTGCATGTACCCACGTGCTTATCTCCTCGCAGCCCAGGTGGATGCCTTTCTCTAAAGGTGTGCTCCTACCCCAGGAAGTGACAAGTGCATGAGCTCTGTTATCGGTGGCCAGGCTGAGGAGCTGGCTGAGTTTGGTGATGCCGCCACGCTGCAGGGCCCTCACTAACCTGAACTCTCCTGCAGATGCTGCTTAAGACTTCAGCAAGTGTTCACAGCCCCCGACCTTCCCTCTGCCCTGCCTCCAGGCTGCCTGACCTGAGAGACATTGAGGTCTCCCGTGTTCTTAAGCTCTGCTAACACCAGCAGGGGCGGTTTTGGGATTTTAACAAGTATTAGATTGGTCCCTTGAAGTGAGAAATGAACATTTCTCATAGTTCACATAGTCTCCCCAAGCTGCTGTGCTCCAAATGGCCTGTCTGTAGCTCTCAGGTGTTGGCCAATGCAGAAGATGCATGAAGAAGACAGTTCCTTGGAGGAAGTTCCATAGGTGAAAGATGTTAATAGTTACATATGATGCTTGACAGCGTCCAAACCTGATGGAGAAGGTTCAAGGTGGTGCTTCAGGAAGCAGCAGTTCTGTCCCTCTGAACTAGGGACAGAAATGTCTTCTGGGAACATTCAAGCAGAGGAAAAGAGATGCCCTCCCTAGCAGGGGGTCTGAAACAGATAGATGTCTTTCCCTGGTTGCATTGACCAGAGAGGCAACAACAACCTGCCCTGAATCCCCCCATGTCCCTGCACTGATTTTAGGGCATGAAAAGCTGTGACAGGTTCCTTCCTATGGAGCCTCCTGACTACGGCTCCTGTGATGGTGCGTACCCTTGGCTACAGCTCAGGCTGGTTCTTCTGCGCTCGACAGCTCTTCTTTCCTCTGGATCTTACCCGAGTGTGGTCCTGCCTGTAGGGACAGCCAGGAGCTGGAGGAGTTGATGTCTCAGCCCTAGGAAGGCAGGAACCTGGGGAACAGGCAGCTTTGTACCCTTTCTCCTGCATCTGGCTACTGCTGCCACGTGGTGCAGGAGAGCCCTGGTGTGTGTCCTGGCCTCTCAGCTGGCGTGGCCCTAGGTTTCTGGCAGAGGGGGTGCCTCTTGCAGTGGTGTTACACAACGGAGGCCCTCAGCAGGGCTAGAGATGTTTGAGGCAGCAGAGAGAGACAATGCAGGAAGCTGGGGAGGAAAAAAAACTGAACTTGTGTCTGGCTGCCTGTGAAAGCACTGCTTTGCTGGACTGCAGCTCTCCCACGCCTTGCTCAGCCCTGCTTTCCCTGCTCACCCTGCCGCCTGTTCTAAAGCGGGCTGAGGTCCCTGCTGTCCCCGTGTCCTGGGGACAGCGGCTGGGACGGCTCTGCCTGGCTGGGAGTGGTGCGGCATGACGTGGGGCAGTGCACCTGCCCATCTCCTCGCCACCAGGGCCAGAGGAGCTTTTTGTTGTGCAGGTGGCATCCTGCAATGCTCACTTCCCTCCTCCTGTCTCTCCCCAGGTCCGGTGCTGTTGCTCCCAATTTTCCATAAGCAGAATGAGAACCGTTCCCGGCGCGCGTAGAGTGACGGCGGGCAGACTGTGCAGCCTGGGCAGGGCTGCGTGGGGCAGCGTGCCTGGCTGGATGGCACTCACCTTATGAACACAGCCCTTCTGTCCAAGCGTAAAAGGTTCTTCTGCCTTTGGTTCCCTGTTGATCTTCTCCTGACCCAGAAAGCGTGGAAACGTGAAGGTTGTGCAGAGCGGTTGTTGGTTAGCCGTTCCTTCCTCCACCTCCACTCTCCAGGCTGTTCCCCCTCCCAGCCTCTGACGGACAATGGTTAGCCAGCTTGCCCCAGTCTCTGCCAAGGCCTGGGGGTGGCAGGGCATGTATCGTCGTGATGGACAGTTCTACATTATAATTGAAAGAATTCTATGTTGTTGAATAAAAGTTTTAAAAGAAGCATATGAGGAGTATTCAGTGAGGAGGGAGCCCTGTGGGGCAGGACTGGCCCCCTAGGACTCCCTCTGGGGCAGGACCAGCTGTGCTGAAGGATGCCTGCAGCAAAGCCTTTCCCTGTGGACTGCCAGGGTGGGCTCAGCAAGGAGAGCATAAGGGGCTGGTAGTACAGGCTCTGAGAGCAGAGGCAAAAGGGGCCACTTGACACCTTTAGGAGCATTCCTTCTTAGACACCCACACTCTTCTGGAGGTGCCTGTCTGGACGGCAGCCTGGGTTCTGATGCTGGTACCCACTTCTTCCAACCCATGGGGCTCATTCATGGCTGTCTCAGCACACCAGGAGCTCCTTTCTCTTCCTCTGTCCTGGGCTGAGACTCTCCTCCTCCTCCTCCTCCCCCTCAGTGCTGCGGCTGCAGGCAGCCTTCGCTTCTAAGCCAGTGTTGGGGGCTGGATGTTAACTTGAACTCTAAACTACCTGAAACTCTTGTCTAACCCTTCTGACTGGACTCTATATGTAGTTATTTATCTTGCCTTGCCCCACTCCTTCATTCCCCATGTGTTTTTTCCTCTGTGTCCCAGTAACTGAAGGTGCCCAGGCTGAAGAGACCTCTAAAACAAGGCTCTGTGTGAAGGTCAGACCCAGGGTCCCAGGAGGGGAGTTTGGGTAAGGTGAACATGGGTGGACCACACCGTGCTGCTCTGCGCTGTCCCTGTGCAGCAGCTGAGGTGGAAATGGAGGAGCTGGTCTTTGCGTGAAGCCTGTGAGTAGCTGTGCAAATTTGCCACCACTCTTCTCGTTGTATCACACTTGGACATGTGCTGGCATGGAGTCAGACGTGGCTGTGTACTTGATGGTATGTGGTAGGTGACCTTAACGTTAACAGTACAGGTAAGTTCAAGTCAGTTCCTTGATCCCAGGGAAAAGAGCCTGGCTCCATCTTCGCTGCGCTCTCCCTTTGCAGATTCTGACAAGGTTACCCACCTAGTTGACCAAGGGAAGCCAGTAGGTGTGACTTTTTCACTTCTAGCAAAGCTTTTGAAACTGTCTGTTAGAGTATCCTTCTAGACAAAATGTCCCTGAAAAAAAAGCGTGTCCCTGCAGGGAACAGCCCATTGCAGTGTCTGTCTGAGGCCTACATGTGTTAGGGAGAAGAATCACCACAGGCTCCCACTGAGCCATGGTCCCTGCAGCACGGTGATGCTCCTGAGTGGTGCTGTGTGGAGCCAGGGGTTGGACTTGATGATTGTTGTGGGTCCCTTCCAACTCAGGATAGTCTGTGAGTCTGTATGAGTGCTATTGACACTTCATCCATCCCCCTGACACTGCTGGGGCTTGCTTCCCATCCCCGCTTGCTGCCTGCCTGCTGTTAGAGAGCAGCTGGTCTCTAAAGGATGCTCTTGGTAACTAGCATTTTCCTTTTTCTTTTATTCTTGTTTGTTAAAAATAAATTCTTCTTTGCCAGCTCATTTTTTGTCTTCGGTTTCTCCAGAGCCAGAAAGGTTTTGTTAATCCTTGCACCTTGCAATGCCACCAGGGGGGCACGTCCCACTTCCTGGAGTTTCTCTGACAGAGTGCTCCAGCCCATGCTGGTGCTGCCTCCCGCACACACTGCCTCTCCGCTCCCCTTTTCTTTTCTGATCCCTTAGCAGCAGCCAAGCTTCCTCTGTTTCCTCCTACAGTGCTCATAGTTCAGCCAGCAAAGTCTTCAACAGAGGCCCACAGTCTTCAAGAGCCTTCATCCAGGTTCCTTCAGCATCCAAAGCTGCTTACACGCCTTGCCTTCCTGTGTGTTGTGGCTCTGTGTCCTTCCTAATTCCCTTTTTGGTTTCCTCATTACAGCAGCCCTTCACCCAGTCCCACTCGCAGAGGAAAATCCAAGCTGGGGGAGATGGCTGGAGTCATCTGGGCAGATTCCAGGCTCCCGTACCCCTTGCAGAAGTCATTGCTTTGCTCTTGTTTTGCCATGCAGTGAAGGCTTTTGGCTCACAGAGGTGCTGACTGAATTTGGTTCTGGTTTTGCAGTCTGGGCACTCTCCTTTCAGCTGGCCCACTGGGACATGCAGCGCTAACAATTGCTCTGCTCTCCAGCGATGGCCCATGCTGAGAAGGCATTGGTCTTGGTAGGGATTTCCCAGGCCATGAACCCGGAGCGTGTGCCCCAAGGCAAGCACAGGCTTGCTGATACTAGAGAGAGCTGCTATGTTTGGCTCCGGTAACCGCATCCAGCCATGTGAAACTCCAGAGGAGAAACATTTCAGGAGTTTCCTGAAGATCTTATTCCTCTGAAGGCATCAGATTGCTGGGAACTCTGAAGGGCAGGAAATGCTTTAGTGGACAGCTATTTTTGGAGCTGCTCACTTCTTGGACCAGATCGTTCTCTTAAAAGGGGCCTTTTCCTCTGTGTACTCCCCAAAATTCAGTTCCTCTACCCCCTGTGGGAATGAGGAATGGGGCAGGAAGGAATGCCAGCACCTTGCTAGTGATCTTCCAGGTGGGTAACAGCAAGTCTCATCAAAGTACATCTCCCAGAGACCTCTTTCTGAATGCCAGCCTTGGCTGTTAATGTGTGTTGACTTCCCATTATGCTAACGTGCCATCTTTGTTTCTGCCCTCTCCTTCAGCCTGCGCATGCCCTAAGGAAGGAGGAGAGATGACAGGTATTATTTTTCTTTAGAATTCACTTAGAAATTGAGACAATTTGAAACTGCAGCATATTCCATGTACATCCCTTGCAGCAAAACACGACATTGAAATGGTAAGTGGAGAGCGTGTGGAGGAGCAGGCTGTTCAGGAATGACAGCTGGATATTTGTCCCAGTTGTCTCTTACCATCTAATTAAGGGAACAAGTTATTTAATCATGCAGTATACAGTGTACTCCAAACAATTGACAAGGTATAGCTGATTATTTCTAAATCATGCCTTGCTTTCATGTGCTCTACTTGTTTGTGTAAGAATTAACAGCCTGATAGTGTGAAATTGTAAACGGAGGAGAAAGCACTGCTATCCCAGGTGCTACAAGGGACCGGGTATTTGGCACAGCTGAAGCATTTGTGGCCCAAGGGAGAGACAAGCACAACTGGCAAATGATGTGATCACCAGTGGGATTTGAAGGGGGTATTTCTTAGCAACAACAGCTATCCAGGGCCCTGGAGCTAAACAGCACAACTATCAAACTGATGCAGGATGATAAATTTTATGCTATTTAGTGTCTGTACGTTGCAGGTAGACGCTATAGCCATTATTTCAGCAGATAGAAATGTAATATAGTTCTGTTTAAAAATGCAATTTCTAGCTCAAGCTGTTCCTGTTCAGCCTCTTCAGTTGTGCAAGGCTCTATCTATATGTAGAAGCATTTTCACAACAGTAAAGTTGTACGTCAGCCTCCCCTGACATTGGCAAGGCACTGCATCTTATCCCAGTTCAGAAAAAGACAAAAAATATTTCTTTGTAGTCATGCAGTAAGACACAAGAGCTGTTGATGGCACCCTTATCTCGGAGCATGGTGATGGACATAATCCAAGAGATAACACTTTCCATTAGAAGCTAGGCCAGAGCTGAAAGCAGTAACAATTTAAAAGGAGTACATAAACAGCATGAAAAAATAGGGTTATACAATGTAAACTGACACATCTTGCTCATGCTCAGATACGAATTGCTTCTGAAGATGAAATAAATTTGGCTCTTGTCCTTGTGCCTCAGAGATTTCCTGAACAAATAAATGGTCCCTTGGCAGCAGGACAGCAGACACTGCAGCGATAGGACTCTACCCACCCATGTACTCATGTGCAAGTGGTTTCATAAATCCTGGTTGCAGAGGATTTTGCTCGTCACCATCAGTGAAGGGTAGTGGCACCATTTTGGTTTAAGCAGAGGCAGCTGGTGAAGGGCAGAGAGGGAGAATCCCTTGCTCCAGCATTCAGCCACATCACCTGTTTCCTACACTCACGGGAAGACTCTTTGCTCTCTTGCCTCCACTGTTACTTTGGAAATTCATTTGTGCTTGGGTTTTGGTGCCTGTCTCTGCATGCACTGAGCTGGGTACTTCTGCAGATGTCAGTGGCCCACGACCCAACAGAGAGCACGCTGTAGTCCCTCAGTGGCTGTGCCATCCGTATTCCTAGACCCAGGAGATGGAGCTGCTCTACAACGGCAAATATGCCTCTGTCCATTAACCCACGAATCCAGACCACCAGCTGGCCACGGGTCTGCACATGCCAGCACAAACAAGCCAGGCACTGGGGCTGCTGGCTTGGGGAGGAGACCTCCGCGTGGCCCAGAGCACCAAGCAGAAGCTGGGCTCTTTGTGCTGGTAGCGCTGCTGCTGCTGTGTTTGAGAGGTTTCCCCCCGGTCTGCCTCACGGCAGGCGTCTCTGGTGTCGGTGCACAGTCCAGCCCATTTCCACACCCAGATGGAGCCATGTGGGAGCAGGTCCAGAGGGCCGCAAAAATGTTGGGGCACCTCTCCTGTGAGGAGGGGTTGAAGGAGCTGGGGTTGTTCAGCCTCAAGAGAACGTTTCAGGGAGACCTCGTCGCAGCCTTTCAGTAAATAAAGGGGGCTTATAAGGAAGACAAGAAGTCTTTAGCTGAGCCCATGGTGACAGAAGGAGCACTTTAAACTCAAAGAAGGGAGATTTAGAGGGGACCTATGAAAGAAATGTTCATGATGAGGGAGGTGACACGCTGGAACAGGTTGCCTGGAGAAGAAGTGGGTGCCCCATCATTGGAAGTGTTCAAAGCTGGGTCGGACGGGGCTCTGGGCAACGTGTCGGGGTGATGGCAGGGGGTTGGACCGGCTGCCCCTCCAGGGACATCGTCTGCGACCCCGTGGTAACGGCGGCCCAAGGAGCTGCCTGGGGGAACGCCCGCAGGAGAGACCCTCAGGAGGCTCCCCCGGCAGGCGCGGGGTTGCGGCGTCCCCGCAGCTCCTGAAGGGAGGCGGCACCCCCCGCACCCCGGCACCGCCACCGGCGGCGGGCGAACGCCCAGCCCCGCGCCCGGGCCGCGGCCCCGTTGCCCCGGCAGCGCCGCCCCGGAAGCGGCGTTGAGCGGGGAGCGGAGCCCGGGGGACGGCGGCGCCGCCACCCGGCAGCGCGCGGCAGCGGCCCCGGCCCCGGCCCCGATCTCGGCGGCGCTGCTGCTGCCGTGTCCCTGCGCGGAGCGGCGGCCCCGGCCCCGCCGCCATGTTCAAGAACACGTTCCAGAGCGGGTTCCTCTCGGTGCTCTACAGCATCGGCAGCAAGCCGCTGCAGATCTGGGACAAGAAGGTGCGGAGCGGGGCGGGGGCGGGGGCGGCGGGGCCGGGGCGAGCCGAGGGCGGCGCTGTGCCTGCGTGCCTTGGAGCGGGGGGTTCCTCCTCCGAGCCCCACCGCCTCGCGTTTCCCCCCCTCCCCCCGTCCTCGGGGTGCCTGTGCTGCCCCCCCGGGCCGTGCCCCCGCTTGGACGCGGCGCTGCGATGTGGTGCTGTGCTCCCCGCTGCCAGGCGCGATCAGCCCCTCGCGTTTCGGCCTAACCTGGGTCCCTGGTGGCTTGGAAGAAGCGCAGAAGCCCTCACGGCAGCTCGGCGGGGTCGTGTGCTGCCCCGAGAGGGCTGGTGCGGGTACAAATGGGGATGGGGACAGGCACAGCCGACCCAGCCGCCTCCCCACGGGCAGGGAGCACGGGGCTGCCTCTGGGGCTGGCTGCTCCCGTGTGCCTGTGTCGGGGCTTCTGCGGGAACGCCTCTGGTCTTAAAAAGGGGTCGGCGGCTTGTTTGTGCCATGCAGGGCCAGCACGCAGAGGGACGCGGCGTGCCTCCAGCCTGGGTAAAGCCGTGGGCAGCCTGGTCTGGCCCTGCTCTGAGGAGGTTGTGGAGGAGACCTGCAGGACCTGCCGGCACGAACTGCCCCGCGCGTGGTGGCACCGCTGTGTGCATGCGGCTTGTGGAGCGTGCAGCAGGAGCTGGGCTCCTGGGGTTTACATAAGTGTCTGTTTGTACACAAGGCCTGACCGGGCTGGCCGGAGAAGACTAACGCAGTTTGCAATGCTGTTGCCAAGAGCAGCACCTTTGTGTGTGTGCAGGCTGCTTTTTGTCACCCGCTGTAGTGCCTGTGTGCAGCCGGTCCTTAGCACCGCCTGGTCGCAGTAGCCCCGCGCCCTGTGAGCAGTGGAGCCACACAGGAGAGCTCGTCCTGCTCAGGTTTCAGTCCTGAGGGAGCACCTCTAGCTTGGACGGGCTTCTTGTGAACACTGCCTCGGTAACAAAGGTGTGGAGGGAAACTGGAGTGGGTTTTCTGGCTTCTTTACCCGTGGATGTCAACGCATTCAGTCTTCCAGTTCAGTTTTGCATATAAAATGAGTTGAGGTTGTGGGTTTGTAACGGCTTCGTCACTGCTGTTCTAACACCCTTGGTGCTTTTATGGCAGCAGGAGGCAAAGGGTGGCACTTAGAACATGTGGGAGCTGAGAGAGGAGTCCTCGCAGGTCATGCGTGGCTGTCACCTTTACAGCTCCTCCGGAGCCCCGGGTTGTGCTGTGGTTCTGTTTGTCGGGCTGTATGAACTTAAACCGAGGAAAGTGCCACTGGTGGTCTGGGGCTGCCACGCTGCTGAGGGAGCCTCTCCGGCTTGATGCAGGAGTTGCCAGGTCTGCAGCAGCAGGGTGAGCCAGCGTCTGGCTCGGGCAGCGTGTGCTTGCTGTTGGGGCACCGTGCTTGCCGGTGTGCTGGAGGCACGCGGACAGAGCCTGTGCCCGCGCTGTCCACCGCTGGGCTGGGTGCTTTCACAGCAGGCAGGTATAATGACTGCCAACCACGGTCCGTACTGGAGAAGTGAGAAGGCCTGAAATGAGTATGTGATCAAAAGTTGTGAGGATTTCTCCAGTTTTTTATTTCTGGGGAAATGCTGATCTGTCCAAACACATCCCAGGAGTCTTACAGCTCTGGCATTTCTACTGGAGAGGGTTATTTGGGGCTGGGGCATCAAGAAGGGGAGAAAACTTGCTGGTAATTAATACTACAAAAATCAAGATGAGCCAGCAGTGTGCCCTGGCAGCCAAAAAGGCCAGCCGTGTCCTGGGGTGCCTCAGGCACAGCTCTGCTGGCTGGTGAGGGAAGGGATTATCCTGCTCTGCACTGGTGCGGCCTCACCTCGAGGACTGTGTGCAGCTTTGAGCACCAAAATATGAGCACATAAAGCTATCAGAGAGCATCCAGAGGAGGGCTACAAAGATAGCGTAAGGTGTGGAGGGTGTGACACTTGAGGAGCGGCTGAGGTCCCTTGGTTTGCTCAGCCCCGAGCAGAGCAGGCCGAGGGGAGGCCTCATGGCGGCCTGCAGCTCCCTCACGAGGGGAGCGCAGGGGCAGGCGCTGAGCTCTGCTGTCTGGGGACAGCGACAGGACCCGAGGGAACAGCATGGAGCTGGGACAGGGGAGGGTCAGGCTGGGGGTTAGGGAAAGGTTCTGCACCCAGAGGGTGGTCAGGCACTGGCACAGGCTCCCCAGGGCAGTGGTCACGGTACCCAAGCCTGTTGGTGTTCAAGAACCGTTTGAACAGTGCTTTAACATAACCTGATCTGCAGACATATGGTTTGATTTTTGGGTGGTTGTGTGTGGAGCCAGGAGTTGGACTCCATCAAGTTTGTGGGGCCCTTTCCATCTCAGGATAGTCCATGATTCAAGGATCTCTGCTGTTTAAGCTGAGCAAGGCTGTTTGTTTGCTGGTGTGGATCCAGCCAGCAGCAAAAGCGTGTTCCTGCAGGGAACAGCCCATTGCAGTGTCTGTCCGAGGCCTACATGCGTTAGGCGGAAGAATCGCCACAAGCTCCCACTGAGCCACGGTCCCTGCAGCACGGTGGTGCTACGCTGGCACTTCAGCCCTCTTCTGCCGCTGCTGGGCACGCCTCCCACCCCCACTCGTCCTAATGTGGTCTTTCTTGTCTTTGCAAAGTTACCAGCAGATGGTGATTTCCCCCCTTCCCCTGTCCCCACAGTGAAAAACGTGGAGAATCTCAAGCCTTTGTGACATGAGGAAAGCATGTCAAGCATGTCTTGTCTGGCTCTTGTAGGACACACACCACTTGCCTCGATGGAGGCAGTAGGATGTGAAGGCTTCATGATTTGACAAGAAAATAGAAGCAGGGCACTAACGGCCTTGCCTTGCTGTGCCACGTGGGAGTCCATAGTGTCCCTCTGTGGGGCCAGATGCAGTCCTGCCCTCCTCTCCCATTTCCCTACAGCATATAAGCTCTGGGGCAGGCGCTGGCAGTGAGACCTGCTAGGCTCCCTCCCTCCCAGCCACCAGCGTCCTGCCCCAGGGCCCTCCGGCAGCGCCACCGCGGCTGGTCCTCAGCAGGGGTGCAGCGACTGCCCCCTGTACTGCTGGTAGCTGCTGCCATGTGCTCTCTTCTCTGGCCTTCCTCTGCTGCTGAGCCTCTCCTGGAGACCCGTCCGTGAGAGGGTTCCATTTGCCTTTTGTGTGGAGTTGAGAGCCCTCTGTTTGTTCCTGCGGCATCCCTCAGCCGGCGTGTGGAGACGCTTGCCGGTCTCCAGGAGACGTGTTGATGCTTTTCCGCAGGGCGAAGGGGAATGGCTTGAAGGAGCTTATCAGACCTGTTAATCCTTGTGCTGACTGCCCATTTGTTCTGCTGGCAAGTCGAGGCAGAATATCACGGCAATTTCAAATGCTGTGGGGAGGATGCAAGCTCAGCCAGCATTCGATACCCATTTGAGCATCAAATGAGTGTTCTGCCACCAGGATGCAGATAGCAATTTCCCTGATTGACGTGGTGGGGGGTGAGAGGTCCTTATCACAGTGTTATCAGGGATTCTTGCAGCCCTTCTGACTTGGTAATGTGGGGACCCTCCTTTGCTTCTCTCACACAGTGTCTTTGTCTGGGTGGCCCCAGATTTCTGCGCCTGGAGCGCAGCAGTGGGCACCGCTCGCGGACCCTGGCGCTGCGTGCACCAGCAGCCAAGCCCGGCAGCCTCCGCTCCTGCCTCTTGTTCCGCTGCCTCTCCTCGCCTGCCGTGGGTGACGGCGATGGCGCCAGCCATGTGTCACAGCTGCTGCTATGGCTCCAGCCTCACACCAGCCCCTCATCGTCTGGTGAGGGCAGCAATTCGGGAGCAAGCCTCCAGAGGTCGGCCTTAGACCGTGCCGCTCTGGCTTGCTTTCCTTATGGCCTTTGTTACCTTGGCTGAGTGTGGCTAGCAGCAATGACAGCTGTAGGGGATTCCTGTGTTAAAAGACAATGAACTATCTGAAGCTGCTGCTCCCTTTAAACCCTGAGAGGTTTGGGATGTGCTTCTGTAAAATGAGCTTTTTCAGCTTGTCCTTAACCAGGAAGTTATGTGCTGTCTATCCTGTTTCAGAGGAAACTTGAAGGAATTTTCCATTCTAAGGCTACTACCTTTTCTACCAGCTCCCAAAATCCACTTTTGTAGATTTAAGGCAGCTAGAAAATAGTATCTGAGAAAATATGTGGAGTGTTGTGTTTATCTGTCTAAAGTTTCTGAAATTAGACCTTTCTGCCTCACTGTGAGGTAGAGGAAAGCCCCTCAGGATGGGGGCTGTTGCAGAGCCACTGCTGGGAGTATCTCCTCTCTTTTCTGTTTCTATCATCCTCTTTCTGGCCGTGCTGAGGAAGAAGAGTTGCTTCTTTTCATTGTCTCTGTAATCTGGGGAAGGAAAGCCCTCCACAGGCTAAGGACGGTGACCTGGTGGCAGACAGAAGCACTGCTGAGTAATCAGTTTAAAGCATGTTTAGCTGTACTCTGTTTCTGTCCTTCCCGGAGAAGTCCAAGCTCGAACCTTGTTGTGCATGGAGCCATAGGCCACCCTTGGTGCAGAGGCAGCCTTTGTTCCACAGTGCTGTGTCGTGCTTGGGCAGGGTTATTTCCTGGTGTTAAGTCAGCATGCTACACCCCTGTGGGTTACAGGATTTAATTTCCTTTATGCTATTTACTTATAACAGAGAGAGGTACATGGGGCTTCTGCTGGGCTGATGATGTAGGGGAAAAAAAAGGGGGAAAGGGGAAAAAAAAAGTCAATGGCACAAGTAAGGGGGAGAGTGGAGAAAGGCATGGAGTGCAGATCTTGTGTGGTTGTTTTCTCCTGAACAGACTTATAAACCCACGGGTGCAGCATTTGATGCAAAGTGTCCTGTGAGGATCCTCTCTCTGAGCTCAGTGCTTTCTGGAAGCATTTGTGTGGGCTCGGAGCAGGGTTACGAGCAGTCTGGCTGGCCCAGCTGCACTCCGGCACTTAGCAGCAGGGGTTGCGTGACCCAGGCTGAGGTTTCATGAAAGCACTTAGTGGTTGCTCCAAGCCACTCAGAGACAGGCAGGGAGGTGGGCTGCTCCAGCGCTTCTCTGTCTCCCAGCAATGTGTGCGGTATCCCCCAGGTAGGCTCCTGTGAGGAAATGAACTTTGAAGATAAATTGCCAAACTTGTAAATCATTTTGTGGCTCCCGACTGGAACCATCCCATTAGAAGCTTAATGTATCCTGAATATTAGCGGTGGTGATAGGTGCTAAAGAAATTAATTTGTGAAATTGGAAGGAGATGCAATTTGCTGATCTAGCATTGAGGAAGGCTTAATTAGCAAAAGTACCTTTTAAATTGAGATTAATTTGATGGGAAAAGAGCTGCTTCGTTAAGGAAATAAATCCTTAGGCCCTGGGATTCGGCTATCTTTCTTGTGGAGAAAAATAAATTTGTGTTGGCTCCTGGTTCCTGCCTGGCCTTCCTGAGCTCTGTGGGGAGCTGGCCGTGCCCCTTGGCAGAGCAGGCAGCGGCTCTGTGCTCGTGTGCTCTGTGTTTGCCAAGAGTTTGAACCAGTCCCACGCCTGGTCCTGCATTTCCGCAGAGGCAGCCAGCTGTGCCCAGCAACAGGCTGAGGCCCTGTGGTGGCTGCTGGTCACTCCCTTTGCTTGCATTTGTGCTGCCCATGCTTGCTTTTACCCCTTATCGCACTTTGGATTGCTCTTGCTCTGACACTGTTCCTTTTGTTTGTTTGGGCGTCTTTCGTGAGGCTTGAGTCACTTGTGTTCGCTGTAACGTGGTTGAATAAGTTCATGTCTTGCACTCAGTCTTTGTGTGGCCACAGGCTCTGCCTTGTAGGCCTGGCGCTCTGGGGTGGTGATCAGATCTTGGAAACAGAGATGTCCAGGGCAGTAGGAGCCAAGTGAATATAGAGGGGTCTTCCCGGGGTCTTTTTCCCCTTGTCCATGTGTCTCCTGATTTCTCTCCTGAATAATGTCTATCCCGCTTCTCTTTCAGGTGCGCAATGGCCATATCAAACGAATCACCGATAATGACATCCAGTCACTGGTGCTGGAGATTGAAGGAACTAATGTCAGGTAGGAGAGGGCTGCTTCTGCCCTAGCGTGCCCTGGGGGCTTGGTCCTGGAGCTGAGTGAAAGATGTCGGTGCCCAGCAGACATTTCTTCAGGCTCTACCATGGTCTCTTTGTCCATAAACTGAAGGAAATGATCTGGGTCAGATCGCTGCTGCCTCTCTGGCAGTGTACTCTGCCTCTGAGAATCACAAAGGTTGAGGCTGACAGGGTCCTCTGGAGGTCATCTGGTCCAAGCCCCTGATCCAGCAGGGCCACCCAGAGCAGCTTGCCCAACACCATGTCAGATGGATTATGAAGACCTCCAAGGAGGGAGACTCAACAACCTCTGTGGGCCACCTGTGCCAGTGCTCCATCACCTGCACAGCACAAAAATACTTGCTGAAGTTCAGAAGGAACCTCCTGTGCTCCAGTTTGTCCCCATTGCTTCTTGTCCTGGCACTGGGCACCACTGGAAATAGCCTGGCTCTGTCCTCTCTGCACCCTCCCTTCAGGTATTTATAGACATTGATGAGATCCCCCTGAGCCTCCTCTTCTCCAGGCTGAGCAGACCCAGCTCTCTCAGCCTTTTCTTTTAGGAGAGGTGCAATGCAATGACCTCTTCCTGGATATGCTTGTGGAATTCCCTGTCATCCTCGATGGGACTGAAGGGAGAGTCCTTTTATTTTTCCATCACATAGGAAAAAATGATGTATTTGGTACCTGGTTCCCACTCAGTACCAGCTAGTGAGAAAGCAGCCCTCTGCCTTCTGTATCTTTATTGCCTGAGGCCTGCTCTGCTGCTCTTCACATGTGACAGCTACTCCTGACAGCAGAAAGGAGCATCGAAGGGAAACTTATGAGGCAGACAGCTTATGTTGGTTGCTTCACTTAGCCACCCTGTCCCCACCAGCGGGAGAGGAGGACGCGGGCTCCTCCGTTGGCGGGCTCAGCGTCCCCGCAGCCACGGGCTGGTTTGGAGCAGGGTGCTCCTTATAAGGGAGCAGAGACTCCTCTCCCGCAGGCAGGCTGCGCCAGCGCTGCTCTTCCTCCCAGGATGTGTTGATACAGAACTTGCCAGACATGACGTGTATTTGTAGGGCTTGTGACCTCTGTCCTCCCAGCTATATACAGCACACAGGGCTTCTGCTGTGCTCTGGGGAGCTCTACCTGCTCGGGTAAGGAGGTTGTATTAAGAAACAGTGCTGACATAGCCTTGAAATGAGAGGTGAAGCCATTCAAGAAGATGTTTCCCACCCTGGGTGGGAGAAGTGGGGTTTGAAATGTCATCTTTGGGCCTTTTAGCTTGTTCACCCTGCAGGTTACCTCTGAAACTCTCCCTCCTGTTACAGGAAGCCCTACTTGTTGCTGAGATCTTATGGTCACAGCTCACCCTTCCTGCCTGTCCTCCAAGATTGAATTAGGACAAGTGAAAGTCTTGGAACTTGGGGCTGTGTGCTTTGTGCCATGTGAGATCCTAAAGCATTTTTCTGTCCCCCTTAGTACCACATACATCACATGCCCTGCTGATCCAAAGAAGACCCTGGGCATCAAACTACCTTTCCTAGTGATGATCATCAAGAACCTGAAGAAATACTTCACTTTTGAAGTGCAGGTGAGGAGGGCAGAGTGGGGAGTCCCTCCAGGGACTAGTGAGGAAGCTGCCAGGGGTCTGCGCTCTTACTGGAACTGACCCTAGCCACGTGCAGTCCCCAGAGCAGTTGTGCTGTCACGGCTCTACTGGGTCTTCTGCAGACAGTCACAAGCTCACCTTGTCAAGCTCATCAGTCAGCTCACAAGTGTGACATGGCAGCTATTCCTGAAAGTGTGTCTGTTTGCTGTTAAAAATACTTGTGCTGCAAAATGAGGAGGTGAGAATGGGAGAGCCCCATCTCAGAGACAAGTGGAGCCTGAATCTAGAACAGATGCTGTCTCAGGAGCTGGAGGCCTCTGTCACCAGGGTCAGCAGCCTTTCTTTGTTGCCCCAGGTGCTGGATGACAAGAATGTACGCCGGCGTTTCCGGGCCAGTAACTACCAGAGCACAACTCGGGTGAAGCCCTTCATCTGCACCATGCCCATGCGGCTGGACGACGGCTGGAACCAAATCCAGTTCAACCTCTCGGACTTCACACGCCGGGCCTATGGGACAAATTACATTGAGACCCTAAGAGTTCAGGTAAGCAGCAGGTTCCTACCCACAGGAACCAACCCGGCAGTCTTCATGCTGGCTGGGGACAGCCCTGATGGAGATTGGGAATCCAGGCTTAGCCCCAGCTGGTTACTCTGCCAGTCCAGCTCTTGGCAGAGCTGGGAGAGCAAAGACACGACTGAGATGGCATGAGGTCTTGCTGCCTCATGTTACCAGGCTAGACAGGGGTGAAGGAGTCCATTTCCATCTTGTTTCTATGGCTGGCTGTCAAGAGTCACAGTTCACCTCAAGCTCTCTGCAGCGTGCTGTATGTCCTGGGTGGATGCTAGGACTCACTCTTTTTACTTTGGCTCTTAGATACATGCCAACTGTCGCATCCGACGGGTGTACTTCTCTGACCGGCTGTACTCTGAGGACGAGCTCCCAGCTGAGTTCAAGCTGTATCTGCCTGTCCAGAACAAGGCCAAGGTGAGCTAGCGCTGGGCAAGGAGGGCAGTAGCAGCAGTGGGGCCAGGCTAGCATTAATCCTTTCCCTGCTGCCTGTACAATCCAGAATTTATTCTAACAGCAGAGTTGTCACCAGCTTTGGCCTGTGGCCAAGGAGCACCCTCTTTGTTTCCAGGATGAGCAGTCTGTGCTGAGTGGCTTTCCTGCCAAAGCGCATGGAAGTTGTCGTTCCCATCTAGGAGCAGAGAGAACTGTGCAGCTGCTCCCCGCGTCCTTTCTGTCCGTGCTGAAGGACGCTGGACAGAGTGGCAGCCTCCCAGCATCTCTCTTTAGCTTTCGCCCGTGACTCAGCACGGTGCCTTTGCTATTCACAGCTAGCTGCAGCTCCGCCCTGGTCTTCCGAGGGTGGTGGGGCTGCGCGGTGGGCAGGGGATAGGCGAGCCTGTGGCTGTCCGGCAGGAGGAGATGCTGAGCTCCGCGTTCCCAGTGACGGGACTGGAGTCCTTGGTGTATAGGCAGCAGACTTGAGGCTCTGCAGAGAAGCACCTCCTTTTGCCAAGGCCAGGCTGTCCCAGTGGAGATGCTTGTTTTAGCAGGGAAGATTCCTTGGCAAGGATCTTGGACACTGATCGTAGTGGAAGATGGAGGCAGTGTTAACAGTAGGCAACACCTCTGAGGAATCTATCACTGCCTTCTGGGCTGCCCAGGGAACTCTGAGCCCTCCCAGTACAGTCTTGGTGTTACTTGTATGTTGAGTGTCCTGTTAAGTGTCTCCTTTCTTTTCCCTGCTCTGTCCAGCAATAACACCACGTTCAGAAGAGATGCGAGAAATATGTGGGATCAACACAAGCAGGTGGAAGAGACGGCCCTGCTGAAGTGAAGTTTTCGATCAGCTCACCTTGTCTAGGGTAGCTTAGATTCATCTGGTATCCCTCTTCTAGACAGGACACAATTAACCATGTAACAGGTCTGGGACTATGTTGTTGGTGTGCGAGTTGCACAGAATCAGAGTTTTCCTAACAATTCCTAACGTGCTGAGCCTAAACACTGCAAGTGGCATAGTACCTGATCTCACGTTGCACAAAGGTTGCTCAAAGTGGCCAGAGTCCTTTCAAATAAGGGATTCAGCAGGAATTACAGGGTTAAGTGTGCCCCCTTGAAGATACCAACTTTATCTTTCTTTCCTTGTTTTCCATCTCTTATTTTATATATACTCTAAGTATGGATGTAATACTTGCTCTTGGAAAATTATTAAACATATGACTTTGTTTGTTTGTAAGTCGTCTTCTGGCATCTTCCTCCTTTGGTGGATCCTTTAATTTCCATGTGTTAGCACTGCGGAAAGTGCTGAGGAGTTTCTTTAGGAACTTAAATGTTAGGATTTGTCTCTGAATTTGTCTTTGATTGGCAGCCTCACTTTTTAAGGGTCAGCACAGATGCGGACAACAATAATCTGGAGAGAGGAAAAATACCAAGGTTTCAGTAGAGGAGACAAGATCTGTTGTACACAGTAGCTTATTCCGATTCAAGATCTGGGGATAATTGACCTGTGACAAAACCCACAGTGTTCACTTTTGGTGCATGGAAATAGGTTTTTCGTTCCCTGCTTATTTGAAGCCATTTTCCCAGCAGTGACAAATTGTTCTTACCTGCTTGTTAAACGGGCACAGCTCTGATAGCAGTGTAGTTAAACAACTCAGTCCTGCTCTCAGCCAAGCATTTAGCAGCTACTTATAGCAAAAGGCACACAATAGCCTTCCAGCTGCCAAATTGTTCCTTTCCCTGGGGATCAAAGGGGAGGTTTAGCAAAGCAGCAGAACAGAAGCGAACAGAAGCGGAAGTCTTTTCCTGTTCTGAAGCTGCCCTTCCCTGTCTCAGACCAATTTGCCTTTGTTGTGGAAAGGCATACTGAGAGGAGGCTGCAAACCTCTACCAGTAATGGAGAAAGTCTGAGAGAATCTGTTGCCTTTCCTCGCTGGGGCCAATCCCCAGCAGCTCCCTGGGCTGGTGGGTACCCTGGGCTGGTATTGGTCCCTCCCTGGTTCTGGGCCGTGCAGCAAATTGGGAAAACTTCCCTGTACATCATTGTCCTGTAAAACAAAGCTGGTGTCCACGGGAGCAGAGTGTGCTGGGGGACATCTGCCCTGAATCTGCAGCAGGTTCAGAGTTCAATCCAGCTGGTTTAAAGGCTTGACATTGCTGACCAAGGGTACACAGCTGCTCCTTTACACGGGCTCCCCGTGGGTCACCTATAATGCACATGCCTTGTATGCACCTTGAAGCTGCCATGATTTGAAAGGGAGGTACTGGGCCTATGCTGCCGACCGGTGCTGAAGGCTTTATGGAGAAAATCTTTCTCATTTTTATAGCAGCTGAATAGCTTGGTAGCTCCAAGGAGCCAAGGCAAGGAAGCCCACGTGGGAAGGCACCATCCATCTTGCTTTGATGTCTGTCGTGGCTTGGCTGGACTTGAGCTTTGTCAAGTGGAGTCACGCTGCATCGTGTGCCAGGGATCAGTCTGAACGAAGTCTACGGCTAGGCTTTCCTGACAGGTTTGCAAAGCTCACCAGGGAGCAGGGGAGTCAGGTGCTGAGGGAATCCATCAAACCCTGGCAAGGTAAGGCATCCCTTCCCGCGGGCCCTTGCTCAGGAGCACATTTGCAGAAGTTGCCAGCAGCCAAATTCTCACACGGCATGGCTGCTGCCTTTCCTAGCCCAGTGGGCCCCCATCGCTGGCTGTCCCTCGTCCGTTGGGGATTTGGTCTTGCTCTGGGTGGCTAACCTGAACTGCATTAACACAGGGTCCCCGTGCTGGCTGCCTCTGTGGGGGGATGAGATGGGCCCTGCTGCCAGTTCCTGTGCGGTCCCTAGGAGCTGTGCCAGCGGGTTTGCTGGGATGAACTCCTAGCCACAAACCCTTACATCTACGTGGGCTCTGTGTATTTTTTTTAATATGAAGGAGAACACTGAATCTTCCTGTTTATATGCTGTACAAGGTGCAGCATCATCAGATGCTGTCCCTTTCCTGTAGGGGCAGATTGTGGTGGGTTTATAGAGTGCAGTTCAAGAATAATCCTATTTTAATCCTGCTCTCCCTCTGGAACTTTAACAATCCCATTGTTGTGAAGGCAAGTAAAGTTGGGATGTTCTTTCCCCTCCCCACAGGAGAAGAGGATGCTGCTGGCAGACAGGCCAAAATACCACAGGAATCGCATTAGTAGTCACTTTCTAGAGTAAATGTGCATTAGCAAAACTCCTGTGATGAAGGGCATGGCTTTTTACTGCTTGGGTTAAGGCTCCTGAGCCAGCTGGGATGCAGCATCCCCCTACGTGGGAAGAGTGGATGCAGGAGGGATGCAGGACCACAAATGGGAGCCTACCCCGTGGATGGCTGCTGCATGCGAGTTCTCCATGCAGTGGGATTTCCTGGGAAGGGTTTCTGCCCTTTGTGCTCTGCGGCCTGGGCAGAAGTTTGTGTGTCCAGCCCGGTGGAGCAGCAAGGCATTGGTACAGGCTTCTGTCCCTGCTTCTGGCTTTTCCCTTGCTCTTTGTCCCCTTCCTGTTAAGGGGATCCTGACATAAAGCACCAAGAGCAGAGTCACAGGCCGGATCCCTGGTCTGGAGTGTGCTGAGGTGTGTGACAGGTACCTCGTGGGCTGGGTTGTCTCAGCTCCTTGCCTTGCAGAGGAGCAAGTCTCATTTGCTTCTGATCATGGAGGTGATAGCCAGGAATCAAGAAGATCTGGGCCAAACTCTTATTCTTGCCCTTTTTGCCTCCCTTTCTGTATCTTCCTGGATGTCTTTGGCTAAATATTTCTCTCTCTATAGAGGGTTTATACCTCCAGCATGATGCTAATCCTCTGCAGCTGTTGTCCAGTGTGGGTTGGGTGGTGCTGGAGGCAAAGGAAATATTTATCTTAAGTTTTGCCATTGGATACTGCCCAGGAAAAATGAATGACCGTACTGGGGGCTTTTGCCACTTCTGCACACAGCGGGCGGTGACCTTCCTGCCATGTGCAGGAGGGGACTGAGCCCTTCCCCTGCTGAGCTGCACCATGGGCCCACCCAAGCAAGATTTTATTTGGATGCGGGAGCGGCTGTGTGCCCTGACAGCTACCCTGGTACCGCACGGAGAAAGCCTCGGTGTTGCTGGAGGTGAGATGATGATAGACGTGAGGCTGTGCTGAAACCAACCTGCAGACTGGCTGCTTTGCTGTCACTTGTGTGTTGCCCCCGTGGCCCCCAGGGTGACTTTCCTCCCTGTGAGATGAAGGCTCTGGCATTAAGGAGAGTAGGCAGGTGGCTGCAGGGTGGCTGTGAGAGGAGGTAACGGGTGCAAGCAGCACACATGGGACACCTCGATGTGCCTGGTGGGTGCGTCCCACCCACAGTGGAGCCATCTTAGCACCACTGTGCACCCCTGCCCAGGTAGCATCCCGAGCCACAGCCCTTCCTCATGGTGTGTCATGGTCATAGCAAGTGGCTTTACATGATTCCCTTGACTCCACGGCTCTTCCCTCTGTCCTCCTGCAGCAGCATTTCCTCTGGCCTTGAGGCAGGCAGGCGGTGCTTTGGTGTGTCCTGGCCCCGGCTCTTCCTCTACGCTGAGCCCAGCTTCCTCTCTGCTTTCCGGGTCCTCTCCCTGCAGCATGCAGGATCCATGCCCTGGCTCTGCAGAGGAAGAGGAGGGTGGGGGCTCCTGCTGCAGCTCCTTGTCCGGGCCTGTGGGCTGCAATCCTTCCCTTTTGCCCTGCCAGAGGACAAAGCATGTCAGCCCCTGTGACAGCACTGAGCTGGCAGAAGCAAGTCCCTGCCAGCCCTGGTTTCCCCCATCACCCCTGTGGGCAGGTTGTTGCGGGGTGCATTGGGTGGATGGGGCTCTCCCTGCAGATGGAGCCTGCTGCCCTTGGAATAGAGAGAGGGGAACTGAGGCAAACTGGCTTCTGGCTCCCTGTGAACACCATGGCATGTCTGCCTTCCTGCTGTTGGCCCCCGAACAGCACCAGGCGGGCTCTGTTTATCGGCTGCAGCTATTCACACCTCCCTCCCTCCCTGGGGGCAGTGGGTGCTGCACGGAGTCGCTCTGGGTGCTGCTGGGTCTCCTTCCCATGGTGGCAGAGGTGGCCCCAGTCTGCCTGGCCCCCGGCCGGGAAAGGGAACGGGGCAGGAGGAGCCACCTTGCCCTGGATTGTGCAGCCACAGGCTCTGGTCTTGTCTGAGCCAGGGCATTTTGGCAAGGGGATGTGGGTGCAGGACAGCTGAGGACAGCCTTTCTGCCAGCCCTGGGTCACCTCCTGCCCCTCTGCAGCACAGGGCTGTGGGTGCCAGGGGCCCCATCCCAGAGGACGCTGAGTTGCGGGGCTTTTCCAGGTTGGGCTTCTCCAGACTATTTTGGGAAGCTGGGACTGCCTGGCGGGGGTGTATCCCGGCAGGGCTCAGCTGAATGAGACTCCACGCCTCGAGCCATGGAAAGCTGCTGGGAGAGGCAAGGTGCTGGGCTGAGGGCTGAGGGGTGTCCCTGCCCACCCCGAGGGGCTTGTCTGCATGGCTGGAGGAGCGCAGCCCCTACCGGGGCATGCAGGGCAGAGCGGGAGCCAGCAGTGAGGAGCCTGAGCCCTGCTGAAATGCTGGAGATTGTCTCTGGCAGGTCCCTGGCTGCTGTCAGCAAGCGTTTCCAGATGGCCCCGGGCTCCTGGCACCAGCTCCGCTAGAGCATCCGGGGAAAAGCTGGGGGTGGGAAGTGACGTCCCCGCTGGCCTACACGGGACGGCCCCGGCCCCTGCTCCCACACGGCTCCTTCCCTCTTAGACTGCTCCCAGGCCTTGTCCTCCGCTGCTGCCCCTGCAACGAGCCGCCCCTCGCCAAGGCGGGGCTGCCGACGGCAGAGGATGCCGTGAGCCTCTGGCCCTGGGCATCCTCGGCCAGCTCGGTGGCATCTTGGGGTGCCAGGTGCCGGGTTCCACCCTGCTCCTTTCCAAGCCCTCGGTACCCCCAGGAGAGCCGAGGGGAGCGCAGCAGCCGTGGGAAATGCGTCTGCCGTGGGAACCGCAGCTGTGCCGGCCTCCGGCGCTGCCTCTGTGGGGGCGGCAGTGGCGGATCCCAGCCGCACGATCCCGCTGCCTCGGCTCTCGGCCGGCTTCGTCCCTTTTGTAGCCCCCCCAGCTGGGAGCAGGCTGGGCCCACCAGTGGCTCCACAGAGCCCCCGGCCCTCCTGCAGGACCGGCACCAGCAGTGAGGCCACAGAGCGGTGGAAGAAATCCATTTGTGTTGTGAGACAAGTTTTTTTTTTTTTTTTTCCTCCCTGTTTCCTGGGCCAGAGCTAATTCAGGCGGCCTGGCCTCAGGGGGCTGTCCTGCCTCCCATCCCCCTCTCCCCAAATCTGGGGGAAACGAAGGTTAAAACCTAATCGAAAGGCAGCAAAGCTCCTGCATGGCCTCGCAGGTGAACAGCAAACAGAGCCAAAACACCTGGAGGCGTGCTCCCCCCCAGCCGGTCGGGAGCTCTTCGGCCTCCCCCGGGGCTGTGTCCCAGCCACCCGAGCAGTGGCGGGGAGGGGCAGGGGCTGGGTGTCCCCGGCCATGGGGCTCCCTGGTGCCAGGGCTGGCAGTGCGGGAAGGCGGGGTGGGAGCCAGCAGCCGTCCTTCCCTTTTAAAGCAATTAGCGGCGCTGGGAGCTGGCTGCAGCCCGGCCCGGGCTCGGTGCCAGCAGCCCCAGGCCCGGAAGCGGGGGCGCGGGCTGGGGGCTGGGGACAGGGACGGGCTTGTCTCCCTCGCTGGGCCGGGGGCACAAAGGCTTCGTCCCCCGCGTCTCCTGCTTGTGACTGGGGGGGAGGGGGAAGGGAACCTCCCTCTGGGGCTGTCGGGGTCGGAGAGGGTAGGGATGAGCGGCTGCAGCCCCGGGGGAAGCGGGGTGGGAATGGCTGCTGCTCCCTGCCCCAGGCCCCGTGTCAGAGCCACCAGCACCCGGTGTGAGAGGAGAAACCGAGGCAGGGCACAGCTCCGTGTGCGGCCCCGTCTCACTGCGGGGCCAGGGAGGGTGCAGGACTCCTGAGGGCCAGAGGTGAGGTGGGGGACAGGAGCTGGGGTCTGCTCCCACAGGGCAGCCCAGCCCCTCGTGCTTAGTACCAGGTCAGGCTGCCTGCAGTACGGAGATGCGGTCCGGGAGCAGCTCTGACCCCCACGGCTCCCAGGGCAGCAGCTCAGCCCCTTCCTCTGGCAGCCACCCGCAGCCAGACCTCGCATCCCCAGCAAGCTCCTGGCCAAGCCTTGCCAGCCAGCAAAGAGCAGCCCCTGCAGCTATCAGCACCGCGTGGCTCAGCTGCTGCCTGCCCACGGCTGCCCTCATGAGTAACATTTTTCCCTGGAAAAAAAAAAAAAAAAAATCCTACCCTAGGATCTAATCTCTCCCACTCCCAAGCTTATTTCTCTGATCTCTGCAGCTCCTCCAGCTTTCATCTTCCCTGAGGAGATAGCTGTGTCCCGAGAAGCAGCCAGCAGGACACGGCCCCGTTCCCACAAGAAAAACACCAGGCCTGCACGGGGACGGGGACCCGTTCCCCCCACCCCAGAGCACCCGTGCAGCCCTCGGCTCCAACAGCCTCGGCGGGGCCCTGGCAGAACAAGGCAGGCTGTGTTCCCACGGGGCCAGCCCGGCGCGGCCGCCACCGCTGCCGAGCCTGTGAAAGGCGGCTCTGTGTGCCGCTAGCGGGCTGCTTCCAGTGACCCCCTCAGAGCAGCCCCCGGGCAGCAGGGCCACGAGGAGCAGGTGCAGCCGGGGGGCAGGGGGAGCCCTGAGTGGTGCTGGTGGTGCTGGGGCCTTTGCTGCAGGCAGGGGTCCCAGCCCGCTGCTCCCACCCCTCTCCTTCCCCTGCCCTGCCGTGCCAAAGCCCCCGCACCGCAGAGGCCCTGCCCTTGGGGGAGCATCGGTTACCACCCCACACCCACTGGACACCTCGTCCCTTTGACTCCTGCCCCCCGTCCATTCCTCCCCCCCATCCGCAGCCCCCATGCCCCATCCCCACAGGAAGGACAGCAGCGTGGCTCTCCTCGCACCCAACCCTTTTAATACAAGTACAAGGCACCCCTGCCTGCGGGGCCAGGGGAGGCTGGCACCCCAGGAAGGGACCACACGCCCCGAGGGCTTTGTCCTGCAGCAGCAGTGACCTGGGCTGACATCCGAAGCAGAAGGAAGGGACCAAGCTGAGCCAAGGGGGTTGCAGAGGCAGCACCCCACTCCTCATGCCAGCCAAAGACCCTACGGGAAGGGAGCCCGGCCTGTCACCTGCCTTCCGTGTTGGGTTTCCCGAGCTCCTTGCTATCTTTAGGCACTGCATCCCCCACCAGCCTGTGGAGGGAAGCGTGGCCGTGCTCAGCCCTCCCTTCCCCTCACTGCCAGGCAAGCAAGGGACCAGCCAGGCCACAGGTCCCAGCAGCTCCACGTCCACTTGCTGCTGAGACCTGCCCGGGTGGGGACTGGGCATGCAGTGATCACATTCCCACCTCTCCTACCACTCACACAGGCACTGCCCACAACTCAGCAGCTGAACGCTCGCTGGAGAATGCAGGGCTGCTGGGGCAGAGGCACGGGGTGCTGGGGGACACACTCCTCTGTAGCAGCCTGAGCTGCTGGCAAGGGGGGATGTCGTGAGAGAGGGGGGCACCCCACCAGCCTGCGGGACCTGGCTTCCATCCAGCCCTGCTGCCCCCAGCTCCTCACAAACATCCTCCAGCCCCAGACCAGTTGTGGAACTGGGTTGCACAGACAATGCACGGGGGGCTCAGGGACACCCCTCACCCTAGGCTGGGGCAGGTGGGGATCCCCCTTCTGGGGCTGGGGACACCAAGCAGCGGCAGTGCACAGGGGCTAGGGGGGAGTGGGACGAACCTCTGGGTATAAATAGGCTGCTGGGGAGGGGCAGGGCAGGCTCGTCGTTAGCACCATGGTGGCAGAGGGTGGGGAAAGATGGGGGTCAGACCCACTCCTGCAAGGAGCGCTTGCAGTACAAGAGCATTCGGGGCGTGCCCTTCCTCTGCATCTGCACGATGACATAGATGAGGCCGAGGATGCAGAGCAGCAGCACCAGCAGCACCAGCACCATCACGACGCTCATGGTGCGTGTGTACTCGTCAATCTGCACCACCACGTCCACGTCACCGCCCTGCTTGCGACCGTCCTCGCTGTAATCCTCCTCATCCTCCTCTTCCTCCTCCTCGTCCTCCTCGCCTTCAGACGGCCCAGCAGGGTTCTCATCCCCATCGGGGTTGAAGGGAGGCTGGTCGACGTCAGGCCACCGGGGGTTGGGGTCTGGGACCAGCTCCACGTGGCAGCCCATGAAGTCCCGCAGGATGGATTTGGGATAGCCTGGCTCCGTTTTGAGTCGCTCATTGTCGAACTTCCAGTACTTTGTGCCTCTGTAGAAGTACGTTGAAGCTGGGGGAAGAGAAAGAGATGGAGGTGAGTGGTGAGAGGCTGTAGTCCCCTGCCAGGCACAGCACACAGCTGACCCGCAGATTGCAGTGTTTGCTTCAGGATCTGCAAAACAGGGGAAACAGGACTCCATGCACTTTGGAAAGACTAGCTGGGCAGCTCCTGGGCTCCCTCCCAGCTCCCATGTGATGGAGAAGGGCAGAAAGAGCAGAGAAAGGTGGCCTCTGTTTCCATCTGATCTCTGCAGCACCCTGCTCTGCACACATGGCCATGCTCTCTGGCCACCTGCTGTTGGAGGGGCACGTAGCTGCTGACAGAGGAGACTGCAACCCCCCTCACCCCCTCTTCTCCTCTACTTACAGGCATCTGAGCTGAGGAAGGCACCCTTGGGTGAGGGAGGGATGCCCACCCAGACAGAGATAGGCTTGGGGTACCCGGGGTCCACCGAGCGCGTGTCCTCGTTGAAGCGCCAATATCTGTGGGAGGCAGAGGGACCTGGTGAGCTGGCGGGGGGTACGGACACAGTGCCCCCATCCCACAGCTGCAGAAGCACGGGCGTCTCTGCTGATGAGCTGTGGTGGCCCCACTTTTTCCCCCATCAGCTCAATATACCCCGCTGTGCAGGAAGCCATTTGCCCACAGCCCACCGTCCCCCCTCCACCCAGCCCACCCCATCCCCACTCCAGACAGGAAAACGGAGGCACGGGACAGGGGACAGGACGGAGGGTGACCCTGGAGCCCTGGCGGGGGCAGCACGTACCTGTCCCCACGGAAGAAGAAGGTGTGCCCCGTGGGCTCCCACCAGACCGCAGTGTCAATCCTGTCGTAGGGGATGCCCTGCCCATAGGTGGCCAGGGGCTGCGGGTACCCAGCCTCCAGGTTGGCTTCTCGGAAGAGCCAGTACCGGTCACCTGCGTGGGAAGGAAACGGAGAAGGCAGATGAGGCTGCAACCCAGCTGGTGCAGCGTGCATGCCTCCGGACAGGGAGGGGGTGGGATGCCCGTGGCCACCCCAGCACTTGCCCAGAAGCCTTAGGGACCAGACAGCAGCCCTTCACCCAGCAGCCCTCCCACCCAGCTCCAGCCACGCTGCTCACCTTTGAAGAAGACAAATCTCCCGTCGTGCCTCTCGTAGGCAGCGTCGATGTCCCCAGGCAGGCCCCGCCAGAAGTGCCCGATGGGCATGGGATAGTTGTCCAGCACCCGGTTGTGCCGCACCCTCCAGAACCATCGGCCCTGTTGGGAAGCAGGGTGTGAGCAGGGCACGCAGAGCACATGGGGACGGAGCTCTGTGCTCAGGCAGAGGGGCCAGGGCACCCAAATCCATCGTCTCATTAGGGCCTTCCACCTGAGAACTCCAGAGCAGAGGCATGGAAGGGCAGGAAGGGGTCCTGGAAGGTACCTTGAACACAAACATCTCCCCCCGCAGCACTGCCACCGTGTCGAAGTTCCCGTCGCAGATGTCGGGGCCGTACTGGTCAGGTCGCTCTGGGCTGCCAGGTTTGGGGGGCCGCTCCGGCTTCCCTGGCGGGCGCGGCCTGGGAGGTCTCTGGTCTGGCCTGCCGGGTCTTCGGGGCGTCACGGTGGGCAAGGGCTTGGTGGGCTGAGGGTGCCCATCTGCCGTACCTGGGCAGAGGAGGAGAGAACGGATGGAGTGCTTGCAAACCAACAATATCAGCGCCTCCTTCCCCCCGCTCCCAGGCCAGGCACAGTTCCAAGACTCCACACCCAGCTTCCAGCTGGTGGAGCACCCATGTCCCTCTGCCCA
Organism: Heteronetta atricapilla; assembly: GCA_011075105.1. Classification (NCBI taxonomy): domain Eukaryota; kingdom Metazoa; phylum Chordata; class Aves; order Anseriformes; family Anatidae; genus Heteronetta; species Heteronetta atricapilla. The sequence goes on from CM021741.1 coordinate 9,501,626, forward strand.
GCCCACATCCCAGCGCAGCCGGCTCCCTCACCGTACAGCTGTTGGATGCCCTTGAGGTCATCCTCAGGCAGCTGGAAGTTCTCCGTGTCCATCCACTGGTAGAAGGGGGCCATGATAGCACTGGGGTTGCTGGAATGTTCCAGGCCCAGCGAGTGCCCCAGCTCGTGCACAGCCACCAGGAAAAGGTTGTTCCCTGCAGGGAAAGGCACCGTCAGCAAGGCAGCAGGGCACCTGGCACGGGGCAGCTTCCTGGCCCCAGCACTCCGCACCCTGTGCCAGGGATATCTGCGATGGAACCAGAGCGATCTGCGTCACCCCCAGAGGAAATCTCTGCCTGCCCCGCAGGCCCTGCAGGCACACATCACCCAGGTGCCGGGGCACAACCAAACCCTGCCTTCTCCAAGCACCTTGCCACCCCAGCCCTCTGCATCGGCTCACCAGACACATCCGTGTTCTCCAGCGTCCAGGGCTCATCTGAGTCGAAGTGCGTGTCCCCACCCATCCCCGGGCCGGGGAAATAGGCGTGAGCCAAAAATCCCCCGACGCCATCAAAAGGGGAGCTGTCCCCGTGGAAACCAGAGGCAAAAAGCACCATGATGTCAGCCTCCTTCTTCCGCTTCTGACGAATGTCCTCATAGGGCACCTCCTGGAAGACGAGCGGCGTGGCCTGCTCCCACACCCGGAAGGCTTGGCGGATGGCCTCATACGAGTGGTACCGGCCCAGCTTCTCCGTGTAGTTCTGGATGCTGGGGGCACAGAGCAGGGCAGGGCCTCGATCAGGATGGCCCAGGGCAGCGCTCACCCACCGCAGCCCTGCTGCAGCTTTGGCCCAAAGGGTCTGCAGCCGGGCTGTGAGCAAACCCTAACCCAGAAGAAGCTGCCACGTGCTGATTGCTGGGTACCTGAACGTGAGATGGCTCTGGCTCCAGCGCCGCCCCGTGAGCGCGTACCTCTTCCGCCTCATGTTGGACTTCATCTGGACCCCAAACTGGTCTGGGACCCCACAGCGGGGACGCTTCATCCACCTGCCAGGAGGGCACCAAGTGAGGGCTCAGCGCACCACCCGGGGAAAAGCACCCTGAGAAGTTACGGCCACCACAGGCAGCGAGGGAAGCTGCAGGTGCGGAAGGGAGACATGGGTCCCACGGGAGACAGCACCCACGCTTCTGGGTGCGTATGCAGGCAGGGCTCAGGGGGACAGCAAGCCGAGCTTTCCATAGCCTGCAGGGGCTCACTGCCAACACAAGATGACAGCGGTGGCGTGAGCACAAAAAGCAGATCAGTCATCTCCATCGCTCTGGGAAAGGGAACTTGTGGTCAGCCAGAGGCCGATCCCCACTAAAGGCACTCGGAAAGAGGTGGGCCAGAAAGTCGAGCTCCCTTTCTGCAAAATCAAGAGAGCAGCTCATGGAGAAACTCACATTTTGGTCTCCTCATCCAGGACACCAGTGACGGTGATCCCGTAGAACTTCTGCATCTCCGAGAGGGCTGAGGAGAAGATCTGAGCAGAGCGCATGGTGGACATCTGCCTGCTCGACTGGGGCAGGTAGCCATACAGCCGCAGCCATGCCTGCGAGAGGAAAGCAAGACTCAGGCTGACCGGCAGCGATGAGGAAGCCTTCCTTTCACTACCGTCGGCCCCAAGTGGAGCTGCCCCAGAACAAAAAGCTCCTTGAGATGCCAGCCATGAGCACACCCAATGCCCTGGACCACCAGTCCCTGAAGCACCACAGCCGCAGCTCCGCTGTCCCCATCTGCTGCCAGCTCCACGTGTGCTGGCCTCACCAGGGCACCTCTCCCCGTCTCTGAAGGAGCACGGCTGAGCTCGGGGACACGCTGGGGGCAGCGCTCCACCCGGGCAGGGTGGGAGGCTGGCAGAGAGCACAGGACAGGCTGTGAAGGGGCAGATCCGAGGGGCTGCTGGCCCTGCCTGCTGCAGCCCAAGGGACACAGGGACTCGCACGCAGCCACGGCGCTCTCCTGGTAGCTCCCCAAGGCCAGAAGGGGCCAAGTCACAGCAAGAGGCATGCTCCCGATGTGGGTCCCTGACCCCGAGCCCCACGCCATCACTTCTGGGCTGCAGCCCAGGTGCCGCAGGGACAAGCGGAGAGCGAGCCAGGAGAGAGCAGCAGGGAAATGGTGCAGCTGGGCCCAGCCCTCGCCTGAGGCCGGGCAGGCGCAGGCAGGATCCCCGCTCCTACCTCCCTGGGAGCGAGCGCTTTTGTCCCCGCTCTCGCCTTGCGGGGAGAGGCGAGGCCGCCGGCGGGACCTGCGGGGAGCCGGTGGGAGCCTGGCCCCCCGGCCTCAGCCCTCAGGAAGCGCCTGGGCTGGCTGCAGAGCTCCACGGGGGGCTCAGCACCCCCAGAGCAGGACGGAGACGAGGATTCCGACCGTCCCGGTGTCCGGGGCCGTTCCCGTGCCCCCAGCACCGCTCACCCCCAGCGCAGCGCTAGGGAAGCCGAGGCGCTGAGCTCGGCAGCGTGCCCGCAGCGGCTGCAGGGAGCATCTCCGGTGCCCCGAGCTGCCTCTGCCGCCCCTCGGGGCTCCAGGCTGCGCCACCCGCCCGGGGTTACGGCGGTGCCACCTGGTGTCCGCTCATCCCCCGGCCCTGCGGGGCTCCCCGGCCCGCAGCTCTCCCCAGCGGGCACCCAGCTCCCCCCTTTCCCCTCTCCCCCGCTCACCTCAGCGTTGACCTCGCCGCCCGCGGCCGCGCCCAGCACCACCAGCAGCAGCAGCAGCAGCAGGGCCGGGAGGCTCCCGCCCGCCCCGCAGGGGGCGCCGCCGCCGGCCGCCATCCCGCGCCGCGCCGGGCCGGGCCGGGCCGGGCTGCCCGA
>CM021741.1:9509459-9522884 GCA_011075105.1 Heteronetta atricapilla
CGGGCGGGGCTGGGGCCCTGCCGGCCCCGGGCCTCGCGGGCCTGCGGCCGCCCTCACGCCGCGTTTGTCCGCAGGCCGGCCGGACCCGGGCTTCGGAGCAGCGGTCCCATGGGGAGCGGCGAGGGGCGGCGCGGGCCCGGCCGCGGGCTCGGGCTGCGGCGCTGCCTGGCGGCCGGCATCTGAGGGGGTCCCGCGGCTCCGCCCGAGGCCCGGCCGGGCGCTGCGGGGAGCCGGAGCGGCGAGGCCCGGGTCGGAGCGGACCATGCCGGAGGGGGCCGCGCCGCTTCTGCAGTTTGAAAGTACCTCTCCTGCGCCGTGTGCTCGCCTTAAATGGTTGCCGCTTTGTACCTCCCACGGAGGGATGAGTTAGACGCGGAGCTGGCGCTAACGGGGTTATCTATGTAGAGCACTTGGTGAAACAGGTTGGTATTTCTTCTTCTCTTCGGGGGTTGTACGAGCTGCTCCTCGCCGTTAGGCCGGCGGCCCGGAGGGTCTGGGGTGCTGCCTCCGCTCCCGTGGCGTTGGTGCTGCTGTGGTCAGCGCAGTCTGCAGGGGAAGTTAGTGACTGCTGCGTGCGGGGGGGCGCGCGGGTTTTATCTCCTCTTCTAGGTACTGTAACTGCCAAAGCTCGCCCATCGCATCAGATGTCAAGGTGAGCCTCGGAGGCCTGAAGCGGGAGATCCTGGTGGGAAACCGTGCCCTGGCAAGTGGAGTGTCTGGATGTTTTACTGCCTGAGTTTGTGCTAGAGGGCAGAGTAATTCAGTGTCCTGTAGGCAGAAGCGTGCACCACTGTACATCCCTTCTCTGATGCTATCAATGGTTCATGTGCCTGATAGCGGAGCGTCGTGAGGAGTTTGAGAACTGGAAGAACCGCCTCACTGGGGTGTTTCAGCTGTGCTTGGATCAGGCTGGAATCTGCTCTGATACCTGTAAAATTTTACCTGGTAGCTTTTGGAGTGCACAGCATTTGGCATACATCAGCCCATGCAGTGAATGTGTTCACCCCCTTAGAGCTGCCCCAGCAGATGTCTGGGAGCTTCCTGTCGAGCATTTTGGTCAGCCTGTACCTTCCATGTTTTTCAGCAAGTGGCTTATGCAAAAAAATCTAAAAACACGAGTGGAAATTGTAACTAGCAAACTCCTGCTGCTCCCTAGTCGAGGTGGCTGTCACAGAAGAGCTGCTCGGTCAGGGAGGCGCACTCTGGCCTGTGCCTCCCTGGAGGCTCAAGCAGGAACTGGTGATGTGTGGCCAGATGTTCTCGGCCGGTGCCCCAAGCGGGCTGGGAAGTTGGGTGACCAGCGAGCAGCGGCACACAGCAGTGTGGAGTGCTGCGCTGCCAGCACTGGGCCCGGCAGAGGCTGCTGCTTGTAAGAGCTCACCACTCAGCACGTGTCCGGGTTGGCCAGGCAGAGCCCATCCCTTTCCGTGTTGAGCAGGCCTGGCTTTTCTGACAGCAGCTTGCAGTGCTCCAGCTCTGGTTAGCTCCCCTGTGCTGTTTCCCAGGTCGCCTCGCAGGGGTGCAGGAGGGTTTGCAAAGTGAGCTGTTAGTGGGCCTTGGCTAGAGAGCTGTCCGTCTGTCCTCCGAGACCTGATGTGAATCTATCTTCTTCCTTGCAGGGAGAGCTGGTCCCTGGGCTGCACCTCTTGGCCTTCCCAAATGTGACGTATCACAACCAGCACAGAAAAGGGCCTCCTCTTGTCTTCAAGGCACTTCCTGCTACCTTCCTTTCTTTTGTCCAAAAAAAAAAAAAAAAGTGAAACGGAAAAACAGAGCACGTAGTTGACAGAGAACTTCGGCTGGTCTCAAGAGGAGCCTGTGGCATCCCAGCCTCCCTGCCTCCTAAGATCCTGGCTGCGTGCCGGATTTCCTATCCTCGATTTCAGGATCAGCGACAGGGAATCAGGATCTCGGATAATTTCAATTTTTATTTTTACTTGAACCCTTTCAACCGAGAAGCTGAAGCTGTCACTGCTCAAACCCTGTTTCTTTTTCCCAAGCATGTCAGAAAGCTGGCAGCAGCAACAGCAGCAACCGCAGCAGCCGCCGCCGCCACCACCGCAGCAGCACCACGCTGGGGCAGCCACCCTTCCGGAGCATTCCATCCCACCCAGCACTGCCGACAACCCTCTGGGCTGTGCCGTCTACGGCATCCTGCTGCAGCCGGACCCGAGCCTGCAGCACCACCAGCACGCCCCGATCCAGGCTGGAGAGCCGTCCCACAAATGCGGGGTGTGCGGCCATGACCTCACTCACCTCTCCAACCCCCACGAGCATCAGTGTTTGCCAGGCCATGACCGCTCTTTCCAGTGTACCCAGTGTCTGAAGATCTTCCACCAGGCCACTGACCTGCTGGAACACCAGTGCATCCAGGTGGAGCAGAAGCCCTTTGTGTGTGGGGTGTGCAAGATGGGCTTCTCTCTGCTCACGTCGCTGGCGCAGCACCACAATGTCCACAACGGCAACGCCATGAAGTGCTCTATCTGTGAGAAGACCTACAAGCCTCCCGAGGCAGAGCATTCCCAGCCCCTGGATCCCTCGGAGAAGCCCTACAGCTGCTCCATCTGTCAGAAAACCTTCAAGCACCTCTCGGAGCTGTCGCGGCACGAGCGCATCCACACAGGTGAGAAGCCCTACAAGTGCACTCTGTGCGACAAGAGCTTCAGCCAGTCATCCCACCTGGTGCACCACAAACGGACGCACAGCTCGGAGCGGCCCTACAAGTGCACGGTGTGCGAGAAGACCTTCAAGCACCGCTCCCACTTGGTGCGCCACATGTACGCGCACTCGGGAGAGCACCTCTTCAAGTGCAACGTCTGCGAGCTGCACTTCAAGGAGTCGTCAGAGCTGCTGCAGCACCCCTGCACGCCCAGCGGGGAGCGGCCCTTCCGCTGCGGCGAGTGCCAGAAGGCCTTCAAGCGCCCCTCGGACCTGCGGCAGCACGAGCGCACGCACAGCGAGGAGCGGCCCTTCAAGTGCGACCTCTGCCAGATGAGCTTCAAGCAGCAGTACGCGCTCATGCGCCATCGCCGCACGCACAAGGCGGAGGAGCCCTTCAAGTGCAACCTGTGCGAGAAGGGCTTCGTGCAGCCCTCGCACTTGGTGTACCACCAGCACGTGCACGGCATAGAGAACCTCTTCAAGTGCAACGTATGCCAGAAAGGCTTTAACCAGTCTTCAGAGCTGCTGCGGCACAAGTGCGTGCAGAACGCAGAGCGGCCCTTCAAGTGCGCCGTGTGCAACAAGTCCTACAAGCGGGCCTCAGCTCTGCAGAAGCACCAGCTAGCCCACTGCACGGAGAAGCCGCTCAAGTGCACGCTCTGCGAGAGACGTTTCTTCTCCTCCTCTGAGTTCGTGCAGCACCGCTGCGACCCAGCCCGTGAGAAGCCCCTCAAGTGCCCCGACTGTGAAAAGCGGTTCAAGTATGCCTCGGACCTGCAGCGCCACCGGCGCGTGCACACGGGTGAGAAGCCCTACAAGTGCCCCTCCTGCGAGAAGGCCTTCAAGCAGCGTGAGCACCTCAACAAGCACCACAGCGTGCACGCCCGGGAGCAGCAGTACAAGTGCATGTGGTGCGGGGAGCGGTTCCTGGACTTGGGCCTGCTTCAGGAGCACAGTGTCCAGCACACGGCTGAGGGCGCCTACCAGGTGGCCGCCTGCTTGCCGTGAGCCTTCTGCCCTTTGATGGCTTTCAGCTTGCATGTGATGCTCCCAAGCCTTGGCCTCCCCTTCCCTCTCCTCAGCTGTAGGTGGCCTCCTGGGAGCTGTGGGAGAAGGGGGAGGCACAGGGAGCGGTCAGGTAAATCTTCCTCTGGCCTCTGTGGTCGGTACCCACCTGTAGTGCAGGGGTGGATGGATGATGTGAAAAGCTCAGAGGGTGGAGAGGAAAGGAGGGAGGTGGGGAGAGGAAACAACGCCTGTAGTTGCCTGGTGTCCCCTGGACTGTAGTTCATGCTGTACCTGGAGTTCCAGTGCTGGGAGCTGGCAGGTCTAAGCTCAGCTGCCCCCTGCGCATAGCAGTCCTTCGCACGCGGCCTCTTTCCCCTGTCCTGCCTGGCCAGGTCAGCGGAGAGGGCTGGGTGACTCCTTCTGGAGAGTGCTGGGGAACAAGGCAGAGCCAGCCCTCCCTTCCTCCTGCGTGCACTGCTTGCTGAGGAAATAGCAGGTTTCCACCGCTGGGATCTCCCAGCTTCATGAGTCCAAACTCACTTGGGTGACTTGAGAGGACCGCTGCAGATCATTGGCATTTACTGACTGCCTCGATCTCCCCTGCTCTCCCTCTTTCTAGACTGTAGAAAGGGAAAAGCCATGGGGCCACACAGCTCCAAAATGCACTTTGGCATTGCTGCTTTTGCAGTCGCTGGCTGGCACACTTGGGAAGTGTTTTGAGCAAGCCTGCCTGCACCCCATCCCTGCAGCAGCGAGGGGAAGGGTAACAAGTGCCGCGTGCTACTGGAGCGTGTGGTGAGGACTGTCCCCGTGCTGGTACTCCTGGCCAGGAGCCTGGCATTGACGTGTTTATTCGTGAGGGGCTTCGGTCTCCTGGGAAGAAGTACCTCCAGCCTCTAGGCCCTCCTTGTACTGCTTGGGCCATGAGCATGCCTCCAGGGGGTCAGCCAGAGGGATGTCCCAGCAACTCGAACACTAAGGGCTGAGGTGAACACTACTAATAACCTACATCGTTAGAAATGGTCTCAGCCGTCCCTGATGGTAACCCACGGGGTGTGCTGGGGCACCTGGTTTGCTGGGGGGAGCCAGTTCTGTCCAGAGCAAGTTGGGAGGATCCTTCCTGGCCCGTGGGGTCAGCTCCGTGGGAAGGGGAAGGCTAGCAGCGGGTAAAGGAGGAGTGTATTTTTACCCTCTTGCAGAAGTCCTGTTTTACCCCTTTACTCTTTCTTTACCTCTTCGGTATTTTTCAGATTTTGCACAGTTCTTGTAAACATCACTTAAAAATAAATTTCCCCTAGCAAGGTTGATGCAGCCTCAGGTGTTTTCCTCCGCAGGATTTTGATGGCTTCTCACAACCAGGAGACCCGTTACATGCCAGTTAGATGCCTTCAGGGTTGAGGCATGCTGAGCAGTTGTTCACCAGCCTTCCCCTCTGCATCTTTGTGATGCTAGAGTATTAAAACCCTGTGTGCTCTAACCCCAGCTGGATGCGGTTCTGGACAGCCTGCTGTAGCTGTCACAGCTGGAGCGGGAGGTTGGAAGGAGGTGATCTCCAGAGGTCCCTGCCAAACACAGCCTCTCTGTGATCTTGGCTGGCCATCATGTGAGGAGGAATGTTTTGGCGAGCTGTAATTAGTGAACAGCAGCCAATAAATTGCCCTTGTGCTGTGCAGGTGATTAGAGGAAGTTTAAAAACCATACCCACAGCAGGTCTAAACACAGCTACCCTTGCACAGTTGGGCTGTGCCCGCGTTGCTGATAGAGGACACTAATCTGCAAGGTGCAGAAAGGCTTTCTGTTCATTTCCAGCACTGAGGGAGAACAGAGCAGGAATGTGCACGTCCATGGGGGCCGGGACAGTTCCGTGGTAGGTCTGACCCTGGGGCTGTCTCCTTCACGTGCTGTAAGGAGTTTAAAGCAAACCTTGCTCTCTGCTGCCCAAGGAAGAGGGACCGATGTTCATCTTACTTCATGCTGCCTCAGAGATGTAGAACTTCCTACCAAGTTTTCTGTCTGCATTTTTTTGTTTTGTTTTGTTTTCCTTTTGGCCTTTTTTTAAAGCAGTTTGTTAATGTTCATTAAAGAAATACCGTATAGTTTAACTTGATGTCATACTGGATTTTTTTTTTAAAAAAAGATGTAACTTGAATTTTTAAAGAACTCTGGTTCTAGGTAGCTTTTTGTTTTTGCTATTTAACATGTTGGAAGTTCACTGTATGCTTAAGTGTAGGTGTAAAAATTAACCAGAGGCAGGCTCAGCCTGTCTTTAGAGAAGGGCTTGGTGGTGATGGAGGCCTCCCTGGCTGAGGCTCAGGTCCTTGGCCAGGAAACCGAAACCTGGGTTTCTGAAATGTGGTCACCGTTGACAGCTCCAAAACCCAAACCAGAAGGATGCTTGTTCCTTGGAGACCCAGAAGGAACAACTAGCACCTCTGACCCAGCTCATGAGTGAAAATCTTCAACTAAAGGTAGTCAAGGATCTGTCTCTGGACTTGCTGCGGTGGTGGGAGCAGTGCCTTTGTGCTCTCTTTTCTTCCCTCCCTGAGGCCTGAGTGCCCCTGCAGCAGCTGCCAGCTCCCATCCCCTTGGTCCCAGTGCTCCCAGGGCACCGGCACCGCAGCGTGTTGTGGGGCTGCACGGAAAGCCCTCAGTGCACACCAAGGATCCCTGGTTCAGCGTAGGACCTGGAACAGCCAAGCAGCACGTGGAGCAGGGCGGGTGTGGGCAGGGCTGTTCACACGAGGGACTGTGCCTGGGGGAGTGGGAATGCTGTAGGGAGCTTGGAAGGGATGAGCCCGGAGTCACCTCTTCAGAGCTGGTGCCTGGACAGAGGCCAGGCTGCTCGGAGGCACGGAGTGCTCAGTGCAGCTGGGGCTCCTCTGCCAGCTCATCAGAAAACCCGGGCAGCTGTATTTGGACATTTCCTGCGGAGTTCCTTCATTTTATATTTTAAGCCTCAGGGCTTGGAAACACCTTCATGCAACGTTAGATCGGCATTAGGCAGGACTGCCGTTGGGTCTGCGGTGACTCGGTCTCCTGGTCTTGTTTGCTGCCCTGCGACAGCTCAAATCCAGTGCAGGTCTGTGGCAGCAATGGCTTCATCCGCGAGCCTGGGTGCAGGTGAGCAGGGGGATGTTCCTGCCCCCTTCACTGGCTGGCCAGCAGCTGACTGGCTGCTGGTAGCCTCGAGTATATTTTTCTAAGGAGATTGTTTAGTTGGAAGCTGTTACTTCATAACGCCGGGCTGGGGGAGCAGGTTAGTCTCCGTTGCTGTGCCTTTAGGTCATGTTTTTGTTGTCTTTTTTTTACCGTGGGGTGAGAAGTGATGAGAACAGAAGAGCAGCCAGGAGGGAGGCAAGGCGGGTGTCCCCAGGACATCACACTGCAGAGGGTCTCTGTTAGCTGCTGGGGTCTCCTTTTCAAACCAAAGAGCAGCTGTGTCCAAAGCCTCTTTGGAGTAAAACATGTTTCTACTCTGTGTCCACGCTGCACTTCGGTTCTGATGTTTATTTCGAGAAGCTTTCAGGCCTCTTTGCACCGCCTCTGCTTGGCTTCACGTGGCACTCCTCAGCCCGCAGTACCTGCCCGAGGCACCGCGCCGGAGCTGGCACCGTGTCAGCCCCAGGGCTGTGTGCTCGTGTGTCTGCAGGACCTGGCTGCCAGACGCCAGGGATGCTGTGGGGCTGGAGCGGGGCATGGTTGCCTCTGAAGGGCGCCTTCGAGTGCATGGTCGCCCACTTCTGGTCTCCCCGGGGGAAGGCAGGTGGCTTGAGCGTAGGGCACCTTTTGGGAGACGGCGGGAGACTGCGTTAGGTTGGCTGAAGGCTGCATGGATGTTGTCCCAGAGATAAATCCTCTCCATGGCTGCTGCTCCCGTGGCTTCACAGTCCCCAGGAAGAATGTAGTCTGTTACTGTGGTTTTTTTTCCGATCTTCACTTCCCTTTCTGCTGCCTACAGGATGCCTTTGTGTCTCAGCATCTTCCCGTCTGCAGCTATTCTGATTATACTTTTGCAAGACCTTCTAGGCTTCCTTGCCTTTTGTTCAGTTCTTTACTTGTAAGCAGTGGTTTTTCATCTGTTTTCCATTCCAGTTGCTGTTCCTGTGAGGTCTCTTCCCACTCCCCTTCCCCCCAGATTCCTCCAGCCTGTTCCAGGTGACGACCAAACCATTGATGGAGTCGGGGGTTTGGGACCCGCGTCTGACTGGAGCCCAGTGGGTGCTTCTGGTCCTTCCCCCAGTGAGGCCAAGCATCTCGCAGGGCATGGCAGCGTGAGCAACACCTCACCCAGCAGCCTGGGCTCTGCCGGGCTGTGTCTGTCGTTCAGCGGGCTTTGCAGGGTTGCTCTGAGCCGGAGCAGAGCTGCAGGAAACCAGCAGCAGGGAGGGAGTGTTGTGGCCACGGCGGGTCCCTCTGCCCCATCCCTGAGCCCAGCAAAGGTCTGCGGGGTGTTCCTGGGGAGAAATGGTGGCGTTGCTGCCATGGGCTGTGCCTGTTGCTTCCCCAGAGCTGCTGCACTGGCTTAAGAAGCCCCCTGGCTGCAGGTACGCCCAACTGCCCCTGGGCACTCCGGAGAGCAGATGTGAGCCCTGCAGTCTGGGCAGAAAGATGTGCGGTCTGGTCTTGGGGCCTGTGGGCTGGAGTGGGGCCGAGGGGGAGAGCATCCCCCAGCAGTGATCTGGGGCCTCTCCCGGAGCTCAGGCCCGGCCTTGCACCGCCTGGAGGGAGGGAGAGCACTTTCTGCACTTCTCGTGGGTTTTTGCAGCCTGAAACCAGAGCCTGGGTATTAACCAACAAAGCAAGAAACCTGTTGGTCGTCATTCTTCAGAGCCTGGCTCTCCCCGTGCCGGGTTCCCCTGCACACGCGTGCAGGTGTCGAGGCACAAGAAGCCCCCCGAGCGCCTCCAGCACGACGAACCCGCAGCAAGCAGGACAGCGGGGCTGCAGCAGGGAGCTGGGGCTGGCCTCCCGCTGCTCGGAGCTGTGGAGCTGGGGGATCTGCAGGGCCAGGGCTGTTCTGGGGCTCCTCGTAACCCACGGCTGTGCCTCCGGCCGAGTGCCCCGGGCCGTGGGAGGTAGTGACCGAGGATGATGAGGTTGTGTGGCTTGCAGTGCCTTTAACACTGCTCTCCGTGTGTATCTAGAATGATACTTGGTGTGTGTGTGTGTATATATATTGTATTAACACCTCCTGCTCTTCTGTGTGAGTGTCAAATGGTTTTGCTTTACTAATAAATTTATAGTTATTTATACTTCCCTGTGGGTGTGTAAGATTTCTGGAGAGGAGGCACTTTGTGCTGTCTGGCTCTGCTTGAGTTTTTGTTCTTCTGCCCCCCTCCCCGTGTTTCAGAAGCAATGGCTCATCTGTCTGGTAAACAGGAGCTATGCACGGGCTGTTGCCATGCTTCCAGTGGCCAAGAGCAGAAGCAGGAAGAGTCTGAGATGTGTTTTGCCTCTGTTAGGGACAGGGCACTCTGTCCCAGGAGGGAAGCTCACTGCCAGAGCTTTGGGGCAGAAGCAGGTAGGATGCTCTGCCAGAGTGAGTGAGGGTAGCTCCAATGCCCTCGGTCCTGCCCTGGGCCACCTGGCCACGAGTCCCTGCCCCCAGCAGCATTTGTGTGGTGGGAAACCGGCCACATCTGGCAAAAATGGGAAACCCCACCAGTGTGGGGACAGCATGCACTTGGGATCTTGCGGCTGGGAGCAGCTCTGAGATGTTTCTGCATCACTCCTCCGGCTGAGCTCCTCCAGAGGGCTAGGGACCTGCTGGGAATTAGGGGAGGAATCGGATCTGGGGATACCTGGAGCTGGGGAGAGGACGATTGTTCTCAGCTCTCTTTAGTTCACAGCAAAGCTGTGCCGGGACTGGGACACCTGGCTGTGCTGTGCTGGCGGCGAGCTGCCAAACCCTGCGCACACCTCGGGGCCTTGCGTCCCCACGGCTGTGACTGCAGCAGAGATTAGGGGCACTGGGAGACGCTGCAGGTCACGCAGGGCCGGAGGTAAACGGATCAAGCAGCAATTGGCAGGCTCAGCAAGGGGAGGCTTAGCCCAGCCCGGCACAGATTTGCTGCCTTCTGCCCCACATCTCACAGGTTGGGAACGAGCGGCAGCGCAGCAGGCACCTCGCCCCTGGGGTCTCCTCTTTGCACCACGCTGAGGGCACCCGCAGCCCCGCTGCCAGTCCCAGTACCTGCGAGGACCGGTACCTGGGTGGGCGGCCAGGACCCTGCAGCGCCGGGGTAGCCCTGGGGGTAAGTGGCTGCAGCAGCACTGGGTGCTCGTGGGCTTTCTCGGACACCTTTAATCCCCTAAGAGCCCTGCGAGGCTGGGGGGGCTTGGGGCGGTGGGAGCCTTCACATCTCGGGGGGTTCCTGGGGCGTGGGGCACCCGGGGCTTGGCCGCAGCTGGCAAGGGACTGGTGCCAGGGGCACAGCCGGGGGCTCTGCAGGGCCGCCTCTGCATACCGCGAGGGCCTCGATCCTCCAAAGCAGAGCCGGGGGATGAGTGTGGGAGGGGGCACAGCCTCGCGGCAAGGAGCTCTGAAAGGTGTCGGGGCTGGGTAACATGGGGCAGTTTGTGACCTCTGGTATCGGAGGGGAGAAAAACCCGAGGCACGGCCAGCCAGGGGCATGCGGCACTCTGCCACTGGAACCGTGTCTGCAGGATAACTGCACGCAGCTTTTTCCACCAGCTGCCTGGTCTGCCCTCACTTTGCAGGCACCTCCTGGCCACTTGCCTGTGTGACTTGCAGCAGGCAGCGTCTGGGGGATGCACAATTACCCTGCTTTTACTCCAGGGCAAGGACAGGCTTAAGTTCTGGGATTTTACATCAGCGACAGCTTTGTATCTGCAAGGAAAGGGGAGACTTGGCTGGCACAGGGGGCTTCCCCCAGCCCTGGGAAGCTTTCTCTGGCTTGTTTGGAATAAGCTTTGTAAATTTCCCCTCGGCTTATTGCAAGAGCTGGAAATGTCCCAGCTCATGGCAGAAATGCCCCTGTGCTGCATGGCACTGCCCGGTTTTCCTTGCTGTCCCCTTTGCCCAGCTCTTCCTGGGTAATGCTGTTATTGGCAGCCCTTTAATCCCTTACACCCAGCGGGAGGTGAAAGGCAGTTCTTAGTTTTTTCTGGCCATTGGGTGTCCCTCAGGGGTTTTACAAACGTGCTGTTCCAGGCTGGGGACACAGAGGGCTCTGGGGAGAGGAGCCTGCCTGCGATGAGCAGGGAGCTGGGGCTGTTAGTGCAAGGAGCCGGCGTTGAGCAGCTTCCAGGGAACTCCAGGGACTTTCAGGCAGAGCCTCTTTGGAGAGGCAGCATCAGGAGATGTCCTCGATTTGAGCTGGGCAAGAGCCCACAGACCTTCTCCCCTAGAAAAGCAGCATAGCAAAGGTGACTGAGCAGCAGCATCACTCGTCTCACGCTGGGTTTCCACCTGTGTGCTCAGCTGCTAATTTGGGACAACAAATGCAGCCTGGTGGTGCACCCAGGCTTGGAGACACACCAGAAGGAGGTGAGAGAGACCCAAAAAGAGTGAGCAAACAGAGCTTGAGCAGCTGAATAACTGCTCTTCAGTGTCTTATTTTTGAACACCCCGTCAATTTGCCAGCAAATGCTGGGCCTGTCCACCCTTGGGCCTTCCCCAGGACCCAGGTACTGAACATCTCTGGGGGCCACCAGGGGCCACCATGCTGCAGCAGACTGGGTGAGAAAGTGCCTTGGGAACTTGCTCAGCACATCCCACGTGGCTACAAGATGTTGGAACAAAGCTGTGTCCGAGAGGCAGAACGGGGAGCCATGTGTGTCGGGGCCCCATAAGAAAGTTCTGCTAAAGCTGCTGTCGTTTCTCCTCGGAGGAAATGAATTTAGTGTTCAGGGGAGTGTAGAGGACGCTGAACAAAGCATCACTGTTTCACAGAAGCATCTGCCAGGTTCACTGTGCAGTCCTAGCTGTGGAGGATGGTGCTGCAGGAGCAACACGCAAGCTGAGAAAAGCTAAACGAGTGATTGCATTTGGGAACACCAAGTTTTGCTGAGTGCATGAGCTTAAAATAGAGGGGGTACTTGGCTTGTGGCAACGATGAGGGTCGTGGCATTGAGACGGGTTTGGTCTGGCTGTGCTGCAATGCTGCGTTTACCAAGCAGGACGTGGGAGGAGGAAGGAGGACAAGGACCTGCTCGGAAGGTCTCCGGACGGAGCCCTGTCCTCACTGGGCGCAGGGATGCTGGGCTGGATCGAGCGGGTGGTTCCCCAGCCCCCCGCGCCCTGCCTGATGGAGGAGAGCCCCCCAGCCCCGGTGATGGAGCCAGCCAAGGTGAGCAGGGACCCAGCTGGGGCAGCCGGGGCAGGGGGAGGTGCCCGTGACCTCTGTGCTCTGCAGCCGGGAGGGATGGGGGCAGAGCATGTGCCCCTGGGCTGCCGGGGGATGCTGAGAGCCAGGGCTTGCAGCCTCCTTTCGGCTGAGGGCAGGGGAAGCACAGCTGGGGACGCCGTCACCTGGCCTTTGGCCTGAAGCCATCCCTCCTGCCCATCACCCCAGGTGCCAGCAGGGAAGGCCAGCAGCCCCAGGGATGCTGCAGACAGCACACGTGTGCAGGGTAAGTCCCGTGGAGGGGACACGCAGGCTCCTTTGCCACCCACAGCCTCTCCTGCTATGCATACAGAGTGGTGACAGGAGCTTTTTTTTTTTTTTTTCCTGCTGGTGTTGAAGAAACTGAAAAGAAGGTGGAATTTGCAGTGCCTGAGGAGGTGGTCCCCGCATCAGCATCGGTGTTTGAGAGGTATTCCGCCTGCACCCTCCATGGATTTTAGGTTTCAGCTGGGGGCTGGCTGCAGGGGGAAGGGGCAGCCCTCTGTTGCTGCCAGCCGCCCCTGGCCTGACACGATTGTCCCCGGCAGCGTGGGGGGCAGTGTGCTGTCCTGGCTCTCCCAGGGGCTGGAGAAGGTGATCCCGCAGCCCGTCCAGGCCCCAGGGACGCTGCAGGCACTCGGGAAGAGCTTTGAGACAAGCATCGATGTTCCTGACCAGGTAGGTGACAGACCTGGGAAATGGTCTGGTATGTTCCCCTGACATCCCAGCTTCTAGGTTTTTGTTTTGTTTTGTTTTGTTTTTCTTTTTAGCATTTAGGTTTTCTTTCCATCACCCTCCCAGTGCTTACAGGGAGCATGGGCCCATCTCCAGGCACTAATCCTTCGCCCACCTTCAGGGGAAGGGCAGACACCTTTCCTTGCTCTCTGGGATGAGTCTGGTTTGTCTGGTGGGCTGGTAACAGTTTCTATTTGCCTTTTCAGACAGAGGTCCAGGTCCTCAAGGATGAAGAAGAGGATGCTCTGGGTAAGGGGAGCTGGGCCCCCACAGCTGGTGGCACCCTGGGGGCATTTTTGGAACTCCCCATCTCCTCCGGTCAGCTGGCGCTGGAGCTGTTGGCCCCTCGGGTGTGCAGAGAGGGGCGGGGGGCCTGCAGCAGTGCCGGCTCCAGCTCCCTTCTGGCAAGGTGAGCACAGATCCTGCTCCCCGCAGAGATAACCCCCTTCGACCCGGAGGAGGACGAGCTGGATGGCTGTGAGACGGAGGCCGGTTTGGACACGGGCGCGGAGGACTGGTGGGTTCTGTGCGACATCGCCTCAGTGGGGGAGAGGGGCAGGGTGGAGCCGGGGCAGGGGGATGCGAGATGGAGGATGCAGGATGTGGGATGCAGGATGGAGGATGCGGGATGTGGGATGCAGGTTGGAGGATGCGGGATGTGGGATGCAGGTTG
>CM021741.1:9522894-9655258 GCA_011075105.1 Heteronetta atricapilla
GGGATGCAGGTTGGAGGATGCGGGATGTGGGATGCAGGGCAATCTCTGACGGTGCTGCACTCTCCCTGCAGGGCAGGAGCACGTGTGCTGAGCTGGCTGGTGCAGGGCTTCGAGAGAATGGTGCCGCAGCCGGAGATACCGAAAAAGCCTGAGGTGAGCACAGCCTGGCTGGGGCAGCCCCAGGGGCTGGGGCCTGCTCCTGTGGCGCTGCAGCTGCCACCCTGCCTTTCCCACCACTGGCGTCACATGCATGGCCTCATGCTTTGAAGAAAACAGTTTTTCCAGGAGCTCTGCTGGACAAAGGGCCCCTTTCCGCGCTGAAGGGCGTGGGAAGCAAGGCACAAGACTGAGCTGTGGCTCGGGAAGGGATGGCGGGGGCACATAAAGAGCCTCTTTTCCTTCTGCAAGCCTTGCTTGGTTCCACCCTGTTGTGTTTTCCTGGGGGAGAACAGCCCATTCAGGCCAAACATTGTCTTGACAGAAGAAAGGGAGGGAGGGCAAATTCAACATATAAACTGCTTTAGGATTAAAAATAAACTGGATTCTATTGAAAGGCAGGAGTCATTGGCAGAAATATCTCCATCCCAGCATGCCAGCTTCAAAGCAAGTGAGAAACGCTGCTGTGAGGCTGGGCAGAGATCAAAGAGGAGCAGGGTCCGCATCGTCCTGTGCTCCTGGGCAGAGACCTGGGCAGGGAAAGCCCAGGAGAGCAAAAAAGGCAGCTGGGGTGCTGCGGGGTGCTGCCCGCTCAGGGCCTGCGGGGTCCAACCGGTGCCTGCACCTGCAGGAGCAGCCTTGGGGTGTGCACTGAATGGTCCTTGTCAGGGAAATGGGGCTGCAGCTGACGGCTGCCGGTGTTGTGGTGCCTGCCGGCTGTCCTGGGGGGCATGGGACAGCACACAGCACATTGCCACATCCATCTGTCTCTCTGTCCCTCTGCAGCCAGAGCCGAAGGAGGAGAGGCACAAAGCTGCGGCAGGAGGTGAGCCCTTTCTCAGGGGACCCTTGTCCCATCCTGCTGCGAAGCTCGGCCTTCGGGACTCCTGGCTGGGCTGCCAAGAGCACCGTGGTACTTCAGCCCCACGTGTGCCCCCCAGCAGCCCATGTTCTCATCCCAGGTTGGGTCCCCAGGGGAGATGCTGCCAGGGAGGTCCCCAGAGCCCGTTCTGCTGTGGGAGGTGACCCTGTGCTTGGTCCTCTGCCCCAGCAGGCTGCAGGTGATCGCTGCATTGCCTATCCCCCTTCTCTTTGTGAATAAACCTGAGCAGGCACTAAAAGGACTAAAACCCAGTCGAAATTGAAAGAGAGCGTTTCAGCTGCACCGAGCATCCCGGGAACAGTGGAGCCGGCAGCTGCTGAGGGGCAGTCAGAGCCTGTGGCCACCGTCCTCCCTCGTTCCCTCACTGGGGACAGCAGCAGGTAAATGCAGTGGCACCTCCTGCGTGGTGCAGGCACTCCTCGAGGCTCGTGTCCTCTGGCAGGGCTGTGGTAGGAACAAAGAGCCTCCACAAGCAGGCTCTGACAGGTTTTTTTTTGCTTGGCAGCATGTTTGGATGGTTTGTCCAGGGGCTGGAGAAGGTGATGCCACAGCCTGTGACCAGGGAGAAGCAGGACACGCAGGTATGCAGTCTGCAGAGAGGCGATGGGGGCATGAAGGCGATGTGCAAGGCAGGGGGTCCCCTGCGGTGCAGGGGCTGCGGGGACAGGGATGTGCAGGGAGCTGCTGGCTGTGCCCACGCTGCAGCTTGGGGTGGGTTGTGCTGCACCGGGCTGGTGCCCTGCCACACAGCTCCGTGGAGAAGAGAGGTAAAAGGGCCACAGTGACCCAATGCCAGGAACAGTTCTGCTCTCACACCAAAAACACCATGAAGTTTCATACAGGGTCATATAACCAGAACAGGGATGCCTGTTTTATCCAAAATGCTCCTGCTGAGCATGGTGCTGGGGATCCAGTGTTGCTGTGGGTTGGAGCAAGAGCAGGGTCTGCGGCCAGGGGGAGTCCAGGGAAGGGGGCAGAACCACTGCCAACCATGCCTCACGTTTCACGTTTCTTCTTGGCAGGGAGCAGCAGCGGCAGCCTTCAGCCCCGTGGAAGAAAGTAAGTGCTTGCTCTTCCCACCGTGCTGCTCAGCCTGTGGAGGACAGCGGCTGTTTGTCAGGCAGTTCAGGAAGAGGGACTGCGGGCAGCTTTTAGGGCCCAGTGTGCTGTGGGTGTCAGCTTGGGAGCATCTGAAAATCCCCTGAGAAGCCAGGAGAGGCCACTGCGGTGCGAGAGCAGGGAGCAGATCTGAGATACAAGATTTGCTGAAGCCCACTGCTGTGTGGGGAGCCTGGGGCAGCAACCTGGGGAGATTTTCGGAGCCCCTCTGCAGAGCTGTGCTGCTGCGCCCGAGCTCCTGCCTTGGGAATGCTGCCCCAGGTGCTGCCGCCAGAGCCCTGGGCTCCCACGTCCTGGGACCCCACTTTGTGAGATCAGTGCTGCCACCCAGGTCCGTGCTCGAGTCGTGCCAGAGGATGTTTTCTGAGCTGCTGGGATTTGCCCAAAGCACATAGCACAAGTGAATTCAAATCTGGCCCTTCATTAACCCATGGTGCACATTTGCTGCTGAACTCAAGGGTGTTTCCAAAGCCTAGGGAGATATGGCTGGAGTGGTACCTGAGAAAAAATAACTCCCCTTGCTAGGGGGTCTAGACGTGTTAGACATGAGTATGCACTGCAGGCTTTGCACTGCTGCTTGCCTGCCCGAGGACAGGAGACGTGCCCAGGGCGAGCAGCCCACGTGGGAATTGCCCCCAGGTGCCTTGTGCCCCGTGCCAGCTGCTTGGCAGGATGGAGAGCATATGGGAAGCTGCCACGGCCTCGGTGGACGGGCCGTGCACGGCTGCTGCCCAGCCACGGGTCCTGGAGGGGCTGTTGGGTGGGCGGTGGGAGCCGCCCGGGGAAGGCGACCATGCTGCGGACAGCGGTGCTGGAGGCAGAGGCCAGGCGTCCCTGCGGGCTGCAGCGTCTGCCCCGGAGGCTTGCGGTGCATGAAGTCCCACGGGACAGCATTTCTCTGCCAGTGGAGCAGGGCGAGGGGAGCCAGAAGGACACACAGCTTGAGCAGGGCAGTCACTCCCTGGTGTACAGCCTGCTCTAATGCCTGGTCTGGGTGTGGTGGCAGCTCCAATCACGCAATGTGGCAAACAGAGGGAGCGAGAGATCTGCTCTGGCACCACACCACCAACAGACTCATTAATGTTTTCCTTCTCCTTTTGTTTCAGGGGGCAAAGGGGCTTAGCGCCTCTGAAACAAATGGAAAACGAAGTCTGTGGAGGGCCAGCCTTTCCCCACCAAATGAGACCAACTCGCAGAGAAAGCACAGCGGGGGAGAAAAAGCAAAGAGCAATCTGCAAATGGTCCCTAGACCCTTGCCAGCCAGGCCGCGGGGCGCGGGGACCCGAGGCTGTGTGTCCCCACTCCCTGCACCTGCCAGCAGCAGGACCCGGCCCTGGCCAGCCCTGGCCACCAGGGGAAGGTCAGCGCAGCCGCTGCCCCTGCTGCCGGGACCGTCCTGCCCTTGCTCTCTCTTGGCCTTGCTGGCTCCATGAACCAAAGCTGTTGATTTTGCAGGACAGGGCCGGGACTGATGTCTGTTGGATGGGAGCAATAATTTGTGTGAGGACAGACAAACGTCACTCAGGGCACCTCTGAGGCAGAAAACCTCTTGCTGCAGCCTCCCACAGCACACCCAGCTCTCTCCGCTTCCCCCACCCCACCCCCCAGCACGCCAATGTTTACCACCAGGATCTCTGGCTGAAGCCTACAGACTTCTGTAAATTTCTGTCTCAGTGGCATCACATTATAAAGCTCTTTAAGCTCACAGCGGCTTCATATTGCTTTTCTCCCGTTAACCGAGTGTTTTCTCCCGGAGGGTGGAAAGGGTTCTGTCTGGCAGCGGCAGATGCAGGAGAACAACCTCTAGGCAAACAGGCAGGAGTCAAAGGCCTCCTCGTGCGAAGGAGTGTGTCAGTTCACCATGAGCAGCCACTGCTTGGCCCCAGAGCCCTTCCACTGCTGCACCAAGCACGGCAGCAGGAGCTTCCCCATGGGGAACGGTGCCCAAGGGCTGCCTCCAGCTCTGGGCTGTGGGCTTGGGGAACGCGGGCATGCCAGGCTGGAGAGGGCAGGAGCCCCTAAATGCCAGGAGTTTGGTACAGACCTTCCCATTGCATCTCTTTAGTACTCCATAGGCAGCCTTAACGGTGAGTGGTGAGCCAAGCAACCCTTCTGAGCCCCAGCCCCTGTGTTTATAACGAACCCAGCTGGTATCAGGATACGATCTTAGTATTTGCCTTGTTTTCATATCACGTATTAAAAAGTTGCAGTACATTTCAAAAGCTGTCTTTGTGGTTCCTGTCCTTTGTCACAATAGCTATAGTTATAGGGAGAGGGGGCTAAAGGCAAATGAACACTCCTGGGTGAAGAGCTGGCTTGGTAGATATGGTACAGAGCAGACAATGCCACGAGTGGGCTTCCTGCCTTTCTGTATTTACATTTGTACATCTCCTATTAGCTTCCCTGGGGACGTGTAAGCTCCCCCGAGTTTTGCTGTCAGTCAGACCTCACAATAAACTGGTGTTGACCTATGTGGATGCACGTCTCCTGTTCCTATGGGACTAGGTAGGGATGGCAAGACTTGGGAGGCAGGACAGCACCATTTGCAGCAGACGTCCGTGCAGATTGGAGCTGGGCTCTCTGCTCTCAGCTGCTCTGGTGGCCGCACACCAGCCACATGCTCGTGGTGATGCTGCCGAACAGTGGGGTGCACAGCGAGGGGCCTGTGCAGGGCCAGATCCTCACCCTTGTCACCTGAGGGCTGTGCACCAGGGCCCACGGGCTGTAGGTCTGTGGGGAGCACCTGCCTTGTCCCACGGTATTGACCCAAGGAGAGGGACTTGAGGCTCTTCCCACAGCTGCTTAAGCTGGTTTGCAAGAAGAATCAAAATGTGGCCTGCTGGCAAGTGCTGGCAGAGGTTGCTACGTGCTTAATGAAGTCCAGAAGCATCTCTATAGAGGTATATGCACAGTTTTCATAGGACTTTGGACACACTTGGTACAAAATGTCAAATTTCCTTCTTCCTTCTGGCAAAAGTGCCCAAAGCATCCATCTGGCACCACTCGAAAGGACCAGTACAGCATGGATCTGTGCAGGCTGAGCAGCACTTGGATCCTGCCACATGGCAGCACCCCTGCAATGCAGAGCAGCAGCTGCAGCACAGCCAGAATGTTCTGGCACGGCCAGACCTCTCAAAACCAGGCTGTGTTCACTTCACTGCTTCTTTCCCCTTTCCCATTTCAGTTCATATCGTCCCTGTGGAGCTTGTGGAGACAGACCTAGTTGTGGAAGACATCAATGACGACTGGGGTGATGAAGTAGCTCACGAGCCAACAGCCTGGGAAGGCATGGCTGAACTGGTGGCACAGGGTCGTCCTCTTCCCCCCATAGAGGAAGAGCTTCAGGAAGAAGAGACCAGGTAGGAAAAGGGAGCAGCAGGTGCTTGAGCAAGCCTCTTTTCCTTGAGGTTGCCCCTGAGATTTGGGCTGGGGGCTCAGGACAGACACACCGGCTGCTGCGTACTGCAGCTGCAGCAAGCCCTTAGGGGACAGCTAAAGTATGGCTCTTCCCTGGCCCCCAGTAAGCAGATTTTGGCCTAAGGCAAGAGGGTTTAGACCTCATTGCCTCATGAACCAGTGCTTCATGAAAAGAACCTTTACCTTCTCTCGCTGGGTGAGGTGGGCAGCTGAGCTCTCCCAGCTGCTGTTGGGCACCATTTTTTTTCCCTTTCTTAAATCTGCTCTCACAGAGGTGCTGCCAACAACCCTTAATGCCTCTACTCTGGGAGAGCAGAGCCTTTGGAGCCAGCTGAAACTTGCCCTTATCTGACAAGGGGCAGCTTCTGGACTCTACTCACAGAGGCCACCCCTGCAGCCCCCTGTTACCCAAACCTTGCCATGCAAAGCCGCTACACTGGGAGAGGCTGCCCAGAGGAGCTGCGGATGCCCCACCATGGAAGTGCTCAAGGCCAGGCTGGATGGGGCTTTGGGCAACCTGGTCTGGTGGGACATGTCCCTGCCCATGGCAGGGGACTGGAGCTCAGTGGGCTTTAAGGTCCCTCTCAACCCAAACCATTCTATGGTTCTGTGATTCTAAAGGACTGCACCAAGATAAAACAATTCCCAGAGTCATGCTTGTTGACTCGCTGTTTGGTGGAGCTCCCTTCCACTCTGCTAAAAACAAACGGGCATGTTATAAAATTATCTTTGAGATTTTTTTCCCCATTAGTACATGAGCCTGAGAAACTGGCAGCTTGTGCAACACGGGGCAGTGCATCTCACTAGCAGGGAGATTTTGTTCAAAATCAGCAGCCAGTCATCCCTAAGCAAGTCCTGTGCTGCAAGGAGAATATGACTAGGGCTCTGGTTTTGTGCTTCCAGACTTCTTCCCTTCAGTGCTCCACTGCAGTCACACAGTGCCTCACAACAGCGTGTGCCTGGCGTGCCCCGCTGCATCCTCCAGACGTTGGCATGGGGGTGGTGGGAGAGCACCCCTGGCCCAAAGGGTGTGGAGATCGGTGATGCTGCCTGAGCCATTTGTTCCCGTGCCTCCTCTAAGGCTCAGACCTGCTCTTTGCATCTCACCTGATGAGCTTCTCCCTCCCAGGCTGTGCTCCTGCTCCCTGAGTGCTGCTGAGGAGCAGGAGGAGGAGGGTGAAGAGGAGGAGGAGGAAGAGGAGGAGAAGAAGGAAGAGGAGGAGGTGGAGGAGAGCGTGGGGTGAGTTTGTGCAGGGTCTGCGAGTGCCTTCAGCTTTTCTGCTGTTTACAGTTTGTCTGGAAACGAGCACGCTAGCCGTGGTTGTTTCAGATGCGTTTACAAGCCGTGGAGGTTGAGACACCTGCGGAAGAGCAAACTCCGCTCTGCAGAGCTGGCCCCAGGGCTGGCTGGGGGCCACGGCGGGGGAGCCCAGCGGGCGGTCAGCTCTGCTCGCCTGTGTCCCTGCCGGGCCAGGAGACTGCTTTCCAGAGGGTGCTTTGGGGAGGATGCTCCGGGGGGAGAGGAGGAGCAGGGGGAAGGGGAGCAGGATGTGCTTTGGGGAGGATGCTTTGGGGGGGATTGCTTTCGAGAGGACGTTTTTGAGAGGATGCTTTCGAGAGGGCGCTTTCATGAGGATGCTTTGGCAACCCGGCTCAGCCCCGAGATCGCTGGTGACACCGCGTCTCCTGGCGACACGGGCTCCATCGCGGCAGCCGCCTGCAGCAGCCGCCGCCCCCCTGCCCAGCGCCGGCGGTGCTGAGCGGGGCCCCGTGGTGCTGAGCAGGCCGCCTGGGCTGCAGCCTGGTCTAATTCGGTGCTCTCGGGATTCCCAGAAGCAGCACGGAGCTGAACCTACAGGCAGCACCGCGTCGCAGCTGCAAACACTCCCAGCGACGAGTAGGTGCGTTTTCGCCTCTCCTGTTGCGGAAAACAGCCGAGCTGCTGTCAGCCTTTGTAGGCGGTAACTTCGGACCAGGCAGAATTTAGAAATGTGCTTCTGATCGGCTTAGTGGTTTGCTCTGATTTCACGCGATGTAAACATTTAGGGATTTCTAACCCAGTAACGTGATACTGTTCTCTGCCTTTTGCTAATTCCTCTGAAGGAGCTAGATTTTCAGGAAGAGGCTGAAAATACATAATTATTCAGTGTTAAAAGCTTAGCTAATTATTGAATCAAAATCTGTTTTTCAACAGGTTTCAAAACAGCGTTTTACATGCTCCTGTAGGTCTACTGCAGAAACACGAGTTTCAGTTGTTGAGTGAATGAGCTCAGTCTTTGTGTTTGTCTTATGGGAAAACAGAGATGTCAGTGGGTTGTCCAGATTAGGGTGAAAAGACCTGGGACTGTATTTGAAGGGAACCTAGTACACAGAATTAAAAGAAAGAAGGAAGGAAGGAAGGAAGGAAGGAAGGAAGGAAGGAAGGAAGGAAGGAAGGAAGGAAGGAAGGAAAGAAAGAAAAAGACCTCATAAAGCAACAGCTTTCAAGAAAAGGAGATCAAGAGAAAAATCATCCGCTATTTGTTAAATACATCTTCTAGCATAGGACTTGTGGAGAATGGAGAAATATTTTTTTCCAGTATTAGTGCATTTAGCTATCTGATTTGATTTGATTTGATTTATTTTTCATTATTCCCAGTCTCTGCTTTGCTTCTCTCTCCAGGAAAAAACAAATCAGGAGATAACTGCACAGAACAACATGATCAGGCCCTTTTTCAGTTATAAAGTAATTTTCAAACAATAAGTTAAATCCTTTGAGCCCCATTGGCCAGAGTGGTGGAAGTGGGGTCTGTGCTCACTGCTGAAACCGCAGATGGAAAAGGAAAAAGAAAATTCACAGAATCACAGGATGTTAGGGATCGGAAGGGACCTGGAAAGATCATCTGGTCCAATCCCCCTGCTGGGGCAAGAGCACCTAGATCAGGTCACACAGGAACGCGTCCAGGCAGGTTTTGAAAGTCTCCAGAGGAGACTCCACAAGCCCCTGGGCAGCCTGCTGCAGTGCTCCGTCACCCTCACCGC
Source organism: Heteronetta atricapilla (assembly GCA_011075105.1). Classification (NCBI taxonomy): domain Eukaryota; kingdom Metazoa; phylum Chordata; class Aves; order Anseriformes; family Anatidae; genus Heteronetta; species Heteronetta atricapilla. The sequence goes on from CM021741.1 coordinate 9,531,491, forward strand.
GAAGTATTTGTCTCATATTTAAGCAGAGCCTCCTGTGTTCCAGCTTGCACCCACTGCCCCTCGTCCTATCATCAGATGTCATTGAGAAGAGCCTGGCTCCATCCTCCTCACCCTTTATGTATTTATAAACATTAATAAGGTCACCCTTCAGTCTCCTCTTCTCCAGGCTAAAGAGACCCAGCTCCCCCAGCCTGTCCTCGTAAGGGAGATGCTCCACTCCCTTGATCATCCTCGTGGCTCTGTGCGGACTCTCTCAAGCAGGTCCCTGTCCTTGAACTGAGGGGCCCAGAACTGGACGCAATATTCCAGATACGGTCTCACCAGGGCAGAGTAGAGGGCAAGGAGAACCTCTCTTGACCTTTTTTTTTTTTTTTTTCTGAAAATGTTCTGTATTTTTTATGCACCTCTCAGTCTCCCATGTAGTATCTTTTTGAAGAATATGATAAAGTCCCTTCTCATCTAGTGGGATTTTTTTTTGGTGCCACCACTGTGTTAAACTAAGATCGGTGTGTTGTTATCCCCACCTGCAGTGGGGCTTACCAAGCGGCTGGAGGCACGGCACCCCGCAGCCAGACACTGGGAGACCCATGTGCCATCTCCAGCCTGACCATGCACAGCTTCAGGAAGGTCCAAAAGCAGGCTCAGTCTCGTGTCTCTGCTTGATCTGTCCCCTCCAGAGCCCCGCTCCAGTCTCCGTGCCTCCCCGCCGATGAGGGGCTGGAGGACGCCTTCTTTGCAGAAGAGGCCCTCAGCTTTGCGCAGCTAGAAGAAGCTGAGATAAGTGATCTCGAAGGTGCCTTTGTACAGGTACGGAGCTCTGCGCTTGCTGTGAGTGCTGCCACGGGCACACCAGGCACCCGGGGAGCAGGGCTGGGTGGGGGGGGAACACAGCACACCCAGTCAAAACGCTGATGGAAAGGTATTTTTTTTTCCTTAAAATGGCTTCTTTGTTGTTGTTGTTTTGAAGGTGGAAGAGAAGACGGTTGAAGTTACCGAGACTGATGCTGAAGGTACCTGAATATATAGCAGTGCAGTGTCATATTGGGGTGCGCTGAAGCAGGCAAGGTGTTGCCCGGTGAGGGGTGAAGCAGATTTTGCCCTCTGAGCGCTTGTTGCCTGGGAGCGAATGACTGGCACAGGCTGGGCCCACCTGGGCTCCTCGCTAGCTTGAAACAGCCACGGCAGCAGTCTGCTGGCGGCAGAGTCCCCCGCTGGAGACAGACAGGAAAGGCTGGTACTTCATGCAGCACCCAGGCATGTTGGTTAAATAACCTCTGGTATGAAATAAATTTTTCCTCCAGCCAAAGAACACAGGGAAAGAAAAAAAAAAAAAAAAAAAAAAAAAAGATTTTCTTTACTGCTTTGTTCAATTTGGGGAATAATCAGTGACAAAATGTGCACTTTAAATAACCTTTTAGAAGGTAAGGGGTTGTTAGTGAAGCTTGGCTGTGGAGCTCCCATCTCATCCTGAGTGAGGAAAGCCAGGTCCTGGCACAGCTGCACCAAGGCTGTGGGAGCTGCTGCAGGAACAGGGCGACATGGGTCCTGCTATGGGCAGGAGGTTTCTTTTCTTGTCCAAACACTCATGCTGCCCTGGCAGAGTACCGCAGTCCAGCACCAGTGCTGCGCCCATAGATGCACGTGGCAGGATGCTCACTGCCGTTGCTCCGTGCTACCAACACCCCCATGAGGCTGGCGGCAGCTAAAGAAAACCACCAGCCCTGCATTTATCTGCACTGAAATAACTGTCCTGTCTCAAACAATTCTGTGTTTTATTGCAGCTTCAGATGCCTTGTCCTTTGCTTGAAGCACCTAGACGCCTAGCAGCATGTCCAAGCATGCCAGAGACCTTGAGCTAGACCGGCTGGTGCATGACAAGCTGCTCGACTGCGGGGACACCTCCCCTCCCGTGCTAGAGCAGCTCCCCAATGTCCCCAGCTACCGAGCTGCTGCTGCCTCCCACATCCCCGTCCTTGCTGCCAGCAAGCGAAAGGCTGGAGTTGTCAACCCCATTTTTTGCAATGAGGAGCAGTCCCCTGCTCACCCCCTAGGTACTAGAGGATCAGCTTTGACAATGGGATTGTGTAGCTAGGGTGTGGGTGCCATTCCTGGCACAGCTGATTTTTGTTGCTTTTTGAAAAACAAAACCGAAACAACAATAGATAAAAACACGCTTCATGTTGCAGCACAGGGACTAGGGAACAAAATTCATGTTTTCCTGCTTCTGCCTCATCATGACGTGCCTTTTTAGTTCAGGTCCTAGAGTGTAACTGCAAATAACCATAAGTGATCACTCCAGCTTGGTTGAAACTCCATGAAAGGTCCTGCAGGCTGAGGGTTAAATACCTGCTGCACATGCATTTTCTCCTTGGCATTCATGCAACCCACTCATACTAAGATTACAGTAAGACGGAGGTTTACTGTTTGCAGCTTTCTGTGTTTTAGCCCAGAAATACAAACTGTGTTTCTGTAGCTTTGCTTTGCTTTGTTTTTAGCCAGCAAGCCAAATTCTGCTGCTTTTCCTTACATGTGACAGAATGTCAACCTTGCAATCCAAATGGGCCTTTCCTTGGTGACTCAGCTGAGCCATGCTCTGATCCACTGGCCCCGTGGCTGTGTGGGCCTGGAAGGCTTGCACAAGGTCCTTCAGTTGGGTGAAATCACCCGTGGGGACACGCGGCATCTCCTTAGATGTGCTTAGAAAGCGAGGACTGCTCCCAGCCTGTCCAGCTGCAGGATCCAGCCAAGCTGCTCCCAGCAGCTGCTTCTCTCGTGGGCAAGTGGCGTCACTGCCCGTGCCCTGCAGACATCTGCCCAGTGCTGGCAGTGAGCAGCCCGAAGCCCCGCAAGCTGTGAAAGCAGACAGGAAGCAAACAGCACTTGTTACCGCGTTAAAAACTGAGCAGAAAGAAAAGGAAACACTGCAATGCTTTGGGGGGAAATTGCAAAATAAATGAAGGGAAAAGGAGCGCTCCTCCAGGACGTGGCTTAGGGGCCATCGGGAATGAAGGCAGCCGGTGGGAGCGGCTGCCGGCTGCCCCCGATTCACTCTGCCTTTCTCCCCTTCTCCGAGGGCTGAGTCACTGCCTCACCGTGGGTGTCGAGGACGTGGACGGCGGGGGTGACGCTGCAGAGGAGGATGGCACCTGCTTGCCGCTGCCCACCCCTGGTGACCCCCACATGCTGGTGGTGCCTGGTGCTGTGCCAGCGTCCCCCAGGTAGGGCTCTGCCAGGCCAGCCCCCAGCACCCCAAGCCGTGCGGTCGGTACAGCCTCTGTGAGAGTAGGGGCTGGGTGTCCAAAGGCTTGCCTCGTGTTTATCATTGTTAATGGCATGTTCAAATCCCATCAAAAGCCTTTCTGGGGGGTGGGCAGGCACACATCTCTCTAGGACATCAGCTGTCACCGACTCAGTACTGCCAAGACAGCATTTATAGGGCTGTCCCTGAACCTGGCATAGCCCTGATGTGCCTTTCACTTCCACAGCATGGAGCCACTGCTCTGTGGATCACCCTTTATCTGGGGAATTTAGGTGCTATGAAGCCAGCTCAGAGCCACGATATCTTCCTTTTCTTCCTGATTTCACCTTCCTGTTCTGCCTTACCTTCCTCGACTGTCTTTAGAAACGTGCCCCGGGAAGCATGCCCACCACAAACCTCTTGCCAGGTGGGCCAAGGAGGGCTGGAGACAACAGCAGGCAGCTGTATGCCTGTGCAGCCATGGGCTTGGTGGCACATAGGAGGGACCAGATCTTTAGCAGCAAAAGGAGCAAGGTGTTTTTCACACAGTGATGTCAGGTGATGCCAGAAATTAAGGAGGAAACAGAGCTGGGTGGGAGAAGGGAAAGTGGCAATAGATGAGACCTGGGAGGAGGAAGAGCTGGCTGAGGAAGAGGACACTCAGCTCGCTGCTCCCCCAGCATGGGCTCTGCGCTTGTGCCTGCAGGAAGAAGCTGCCGGCCCCCGCGGACAACCAGGATGAGGCACCGGCGAGCTGGGATGAGTTGCAGAGGGACAGGTGCGTGCTGGTACCCTGGGCCCTGGCCCATCTGGATCCTGGATCCCAGATCCTGCCATTTTGGGCAGAAATGGCGCAGATGTTGGAAATGCTGGGGTACCAGAGGGAGAGGGAGCGGTGCCTGCACCAGCGTAGAACCATGCAGCAGGTGAAGCCCTGCTGCTGCCCTTCTCCAAAACCAGTGAGCACATTTTTCCCTGGAGTAGAAAATGCTTTCTTGCCTTTCCTCTAATCAGACAAATATTCTCTTCAGGCTTAACTGGAGCATGTCTACTCTACACACGGTATAATGGAGACACCCTGCTTTTATCAACTGTTGAGAAATAACCTTTTTCTTCCGTGTTGGAGGAGACAATCTGTGCATATTGCACACCAGGCCCTTGCTTCCTGCAGCCCCATGGGACAGTTTTGGGGCGAGCTGCCCTCACTGGCACGAGATTACATGGTTTATGGGTTCAGGGGCTTGCTGCTCATTTCCACCCTGCAGTTCTTCCAATCGTCCTTCTCCCAAGAACAGGAAAGCCAGCCTGGGGTCTTGGTGCTTTCCAAGTCCCTCTGGGGGCAGCTCACATCCAAGGGCAAAGATGGGGTTCAGGCTGGTGCTCCTGACAGCATTTTACTGAGACCCCCTTAGCATGTGTTCTTCTGGTAATGCTAGCCAGATAAATATGGGCAGATCCTAATTAAGGATCCTACGGGTTAGATAATAGGTGTTGAACCTGCTCTCAGGTTTTTCTATACAAGTGAAGTGCCCAATGGTCTCCCCACAGCTTGCCCGAGCGCATCGGTTCAGCCACCAGCCAGAGCAGTGCCATCATCAATGACCGGCTCCAGGAGCTTGTGAAGCTCTTCAAGGAGCGGACAGAGAAGGTGAAGGAGAAGCTGACCGACCCTGATGTCACCTCCGATGATGAGAGCCCTTCGGCATGTGAGTCCAAGTTGGGCTGGGAGTCTGAAAGAGGTAAAGCCAAATGCTGGGGAGGAAATCTGGAGGTTTTTGAAGGGAAGAAGAGGGAGGTTTGCAGACGGTGTTGAGAAGATCGAACAATAGGAATTGTAATTTGGTTTAATGACCTGGAAAGTGTTTCCCTCTGGGCAGCTCTGGGAGACATGATCTGTAAAGGCACTGCCTTAAACCAAACTGCCCTAAGAAGATTTTCTGCTGTTTAAAATAATTGTGTGGCCTCTCCCAGCCCCCTCCAAGCCAGCGCCCACAGCACCACCACCACCGCCCCCGCCGGGAGAAGAGCCACCAGCGGACAAGGCAGCGGGCGATGAGCACTACTGCGAGATGCTGTGCTGTGCCTTCAAGCGCCGGCCCTGGCTGGACCGCCTGAAGAGCTACCAGTTCCCCAGCAGCATCGACCCGCTCACCAGTGAGAGACGGAGCGCGGCAGGGCTGGGAGAACCCTGGGCGGGATGGGGAGGACATGGAGGGGAGCAGGGGCAGCACCAGCCATGGGACGCTGTGGAGAAGGGGGGACAACTGAGCAAGGAGTGAGTTAGGGCACGGAGCTGTTAGGGCGAGGTCAGAGGAGGCCACGAGGATGATCAGAGGGCTGGAGCACCCCTCCTCAGAAGACAGGTGGAGGGAGTTGAGGTTGTTTGGACTAAAGAAGAGAGGGATCCGGGAAGACTTTACAGCTGCCTTCCAGTGCCTAAAGGGGGCTACGGGACAGCTGGGGAGGGGCTCTGTCAGGGAGTGTGGTGACAGGACAACGAGGCATGGCCTTAAACTAAGAAGGCAGGTTTATATTAGATATAAGGAAGAAATTCTTTACTCTGAGGGTAGTGAGGCACTGGAACAGGTTGCCCAGAGAAGCTGTGGCTGCCCCATCCCTGGAAGTGTTCAAGGGCAGGTTGGATGTGGCTTTGGGCAAGCTGGTCTGGTGGGAGGTGTCCCTGCCCATGGCAGCGGGTTGGACCAAGATGCTCCTTATGGTCCTTCCCAGCTGAACCCATTCAATGTTCTACAACTCAATTTACTTGTAAGCTAGCTGTAAACTCCTGCGTGAAATCCACAGGCTTCCCTAAACGCTCCCTGATGGCTGCGAGTGCCCGCAGCACCACCAGGTGGAGAAGGAACAGCGTTTTGCTGCTGTTCAGTCTTCGTAGCGGGCAAAGGCTGAGCACGGCAGGGGAACCCAGCTCCTTCCTCAGCCTGTCCTCATCACAAGGGGAACCACCGGCACCAGGCAGGCACTTAGCTCAGCATAGCCTCAAAGGGAAAATAAATAAATAAATAAATAAATAAATAAATAAATAAATAAATAAAGTTAGTATTGTGGGAGCAAAGCAAAACTAACTGTGACTGAATCAGCAAGGTTAGAAGAGGCTTTCTGATAAAAACCAATGTGCTCTGCAGCAGATAGTATTAGCTTTGCATCTAGAGCCCAGCTCATCCATCCTTCTGCTGGCCCCTGCTTGGCACTTGCCACCAGATGCTATCAGCAGGAGAACTGCAGTCTCCTGCAGGTTTCACCCTTGTGCTGGGGGCAGGCAAGGGATGAAATCTCCTCGTATAGTAGGTTTGCATAACCGGGAGATGTGTGGCCAGCTCATGAGGGTGTGTTTCCCTCTGCACAGACCTGATGTATGTGCTGTGGCTGTTCTTCGTTGTTCTGGCCTGGAACTGGAACTGCTGGCTGATCCCCGTCCGCTGGGCCTTCCCCTACCAGACACCATCCAACATCCACTTCTGGCTGCTCGTGGACTACCTCTGTGACCTGATCTACCTGCTGGACATCGTCGTTTTTCAGACCCGCCTGCAGTTTGTTCGGGGGGGAGACATAATAGTGAGTGGCAGCATGCACTGCATCCCATGGAGTTGGCATGGCCGTGGGGACGTCCCAGCCCCAAACCCCAGCGGCTGTTGGTATCTGGATCAGGCTCCAGGCAATCCAGAAACTCTGCCAACACAGCTAGGATTTGCTCTTCATCCTCCCACTAGGGCTGGGCGCACTCCGGGAGGACTGCAGACATCTTTCCTGCCGTGTAAGGGATAAGGTGGCAGTCTTTATCACTCAGACATATGTGTTTTTCCCACAAAACCAGTATTGGGCCATCTAGAAAGTACATGGTCCGTGGTGCCCTGGTTCCCAGGCCAGATGTGAGCAGCGAGGGTGCTGCTCCACAGGGCAGTCCTGCCAGCAGGGCAGTGAGGCCGTCCAGCCCTGGCTCCGCTGGCAGCCTGTGCCCACTGAGAGCAGTCAGCAGAAAAAACTCTGAGCTTATTTCCTGGAGCACAGCTAGGCAGAATTAATTAGCAATATGACAGAAGTGATTGCCATCTGAATGCGTAGCTCATGCATCTGAGATAAGTGAAAAGCCTTGGTTTCATTTCCATAGCTAATTAAATAATGTGTGAAAAATAAAACCTTGGGGATACAGCCTGCCCATTGCTCACACTCAGGGAGCTTCTCCTGACTTCTGTGGTGCTGCTGCTGCAGTGTGCTTCCTCCAGGGCACAAAATGAGCACGGGATATCCTGAGAAGGGATGGGAAGTTGGCCTACAACCAGGTCTTCTGCTCCTCTTGCTCTGCTCCCCTTCCATGCACACTGTGAGCAGGTTCCTGGTTGTGGCACAGAAGGGGAAAGCCATGCATGACTCTGTTGGTGGTGACTTTGCTCTCTGCAAGCAATAATCAACCTCTCTTTTTCTCTCTCTCTCTTTTTCTATTCCCCTGCAATTCCTAACCAGAGTGATAAAAAGGCCATGAAGGAGAACTACCTGCATTCACAGCGCTTTAAGGTCTGGCATAATTTTTTTTATTACTTTCTGTCTTTGATCTGCGATATGGCTTGCAGTTCCACCCCACTGGGCCTGCAAGTTCTACAGAGGTTTCTCTCTCTGTGCGGGTTTCAGATGGATGTGGTATGCCTCCTTCCCTTGGATTTCTTCTACTTCAAAGTCGGTGTCAACCCACTGCTGCGTTTTCCCCGCTGCCTGAAGGTGAGTGGAAGCGGGCAGATCCACGCAGACCACCGTGCCAAGCGGACACCAAAGAGTCCCTCGTTGGTTTGTGTGGCTGTGGCTTGCCAGAATAATCAACGACAGGACGGTTGTAAAGTGGATGGGAAGTCCTGTCCCGAAGGCCTTGAGGGGCTGTCGGTCAATATTTCAACCTTATTATTCTTACATTTTATTACAAAGGCATGTGCAGATGGGGTTGTGTCTGCCTGTGGCCGTTCACGCTGCAGGATTGAGGCGGGGGGCAGCCGGGGAGCTTGGCCGTGAGGGGGCTTGGAGCAGGGACATGCCCTGGTGGGTGGCTTCTTGGGAAGCTGCGGCACTCTGGAGCACACTGCTTTCCTTCTCCTCCCAGTACATGGCCTTCTTTGAGTTCAACAACCGCCTCGAGGCCATCCTGAGCAAGGCGTACATCTACAGGTGAGGGCAGCAGCTGAGGAATCACTTATGGGGCGGGGAGATATTCATCACTATTTATTAACGAGGAAAGAGATTCGCTTTGGTGCACAACAGTTCTGGCTTTCCAGCTTACTTCCCCGTGTCGCTGTACTTGCTGACATAGGTAGAGGTGATGCTCCTGGCTGGCCTTTTCCTCATCCTGGCAGACACAGAGGGGTGCATGGCTCCCAGGGCCCATGGCTGCAATTGCCATCCCAGCGTGGGCAGGGTACTGGCAGCAGAGAGGAGCAACTGGCAGACACAGCACTTTTTTTCCTTTCCTGAGCTGCAGGAGGGACCAGCAGGAGCCTGGAATTAAGGACATGCTGTGGGCCTGGCATAGGCAGGACCTGTGCTGTCTGCACACAGCTCATTGCCTTGAAGCTCCTATTTGCTGTCACTTGTGATGCCAGGGGCAGATCTCATGTGTTTGTCCCAGCAGATGCCATATTCTCTTCCCTCCTGTTCCCTCTTTTTTTTTCTTTTTTTTTTTTTCTTTGCAGAGTGATTCGGACTACTGCCTATTTACTGTACAGCTTGCATGTGAACTCCTGCCTCTATTACTGGGCATCAGCCTACGAAGGACTGGGCTCTACCACCTGGGTCTACGATGGGGAAGGAAACAGGTACAGGCCAAGGCTCAGGTCCCCATGGAGTACGGCACACTGTGATGAATGGGAGCAAGAAAGGAGATGTTTGGATGCTGCTGGTTCATAAAAGTCTCTGAGGAAAGGACTGGGGAGTCCCAGGAGAAGATGTGGAGCCAGTGAGAATGACAGGGACAAGAGGGATGGGATGTGCAGTATTACAGTGTGCTCAAGATGAGGAGGCTGGGTCTGGGCTGAGGCTGAAGGAAATGGTGTGTTGAAGAGGCTGAAAAATTGTGAGCCTAGTGCTAGGGAACAAGGATGCCGTGGGGAGAAGAGAGCACTGCATAAGTTCCCATATGAGTACTTGGCTCATATTTGCTGCCAAAGATTGCTGCCTAGTGATTAACGCCCACAGCTGTGTGTTCCACAACACAGGCAAAATAAAATACCAAATAACATTTAATTAATTTAGCACCATTCTCCCATGCAGTAAATAAGAGTTGGCTGAAAAAAAAAAGGATTGTGCAAGTTTATTAAAGGCTTAGCATGAGGTGTAGGTGGGGACAAGTGACTGTCAGCCTCCCAGCCCTAGTGCTGGGGTTTCCTACCTTGCAGCACTCAGCTTACCATGGCAATTTTGTGGCTCTATGGTTATTTTGTGTGATACACGTATGTGCACCTATCTCTAGGTATAACATCCAAAGGAGTGCACAAGACCAATGGATCCAGAATTCCCTTGACATCTCTAGAGTCCTATGCCAACAATCTGCTCACAAACACTTTTCCCCTGACTGTTTCTAAAAGTGTGAATGTTGCTGAAAATACGTTGTTGGTTTGTGGCAGTGAAGCTGAAAGATGCAGAAAACATGCATAGCCAGAGCAGCTGGGCCTCCTGTGGGGAGGTTCCTGGTCCTTCCATCCCCCTGCTCCTGTAGAGTCTCCAGAAGCACCTGGGAGGGAGTCTGCAAGCCCCTTCATTTTCTCTCCATCACCCACAATTACTTTCAACAACGGCTCCAGCTTGCTGGCCAGAGATGTGAGCTCGGTCCTGAAGGGTGACACAGGTCTTAATGCCAGAAACATGATTAAGCTGCCTCCTCTGCTCCTCCCAGTTACATCCGCTGCTACTACTGGGCAGTCAAAACCCTCATCACCATCGGCGGCCTGCCGGACCCCAAGACGCTCTTTGAGATTGTCTTCCAGCTGCTCAACTACTTCACGGGCGTCTTTGCTTTCTCCGTCATGATCGGGCAGGTGAGTGGGAGCCGCTGTCCCGGGATGCACACAGGGACTTCCCACCTTGGCTGGGGACAAGTTCAGTGGGGTTGGTCCACTGAGTTATTTCCAGGTTTGTTGTTCCCATGCAAGGGCTCTTTACCCACTCAGCACCACAGCAGAAGGCAAAAAGAATTTGGCAGATGCTGAAACCCCCTGTCACGACACAGCATATGACCATGCTTGTGTTCTCGAGACTGCTTAACCTGCGTGGTGGATAGATGATGGCAAATAAACTCTCTCTTCCCACTCTTTCTTCCATTCAGATGAGAGACGTGGTTGGTGCTGCTACTGCCGGGCAAACTTACTACCGGAGCTGCATGGACAGTACTATTAAATACATGAACTTCTACAAAATCCCCAAAACTGTGCAGAACCGTGTCAAAACGTGGTACGAGTACACGTGGCATTCACAAGGCATGCTAGGTAAGAGCCTGCTTCAAGGGTCAACACCTTCGTCACCCTCATGCTCCACATGTTTCACTACAGTTGTTTGTCTGAAAAGTTTTGGCCAAACAGCAGCTCAGCAAATAGCACGACGGGTTTGGGGCGGGGGGTGGGAGGTTATTTATCTCTTTTCTGGGCACATGGGTTGCCAGTAGGACATGGAGCCATGGTGACCTGCTGTCCCCTGCAGCACAGTGTCCCCACCGTGCTGTCCTCCTGCTACTCACCCCGTCCCCGCTGCCAGGGAGCTCTGGGCACTGAGCCATGAGTGGGGAGAGCCGGAGCTGGCTCCTGCCACCGGCCACTGGGCACCAAGGGACCAAGGGTGTGCTCCTGGAGAAAGTGCTGGAAACAGCTGGTTTTCTGTTGTTCATCTCCCAGATGAGTCTGAGCTGCTGGTGCAGCTGCCGGACAAGATGCGGCTGGACATCGCCATTGACGTGAACTACAACATCGTCAGCAAAGTGGCCCTCTTCCAGGTACCCTGGCAGCGCGTGTCCTGTCCTGCAGTGTGCCCCCCTGCGGGCACGGGCTGACCGCTGTTGGCTGTGTTTTGGCTCAGGGCTGTGACAGGCAGATGATCTTCGACATGCTGAAGCGGCTCAGGTCGGTTGTCTACCTGCCAAACGACTACGTCTGTAAGAAGGTACCAAATGCCATCCAGACGCCTCCCTCCCCTCCTTGGCTGCAGCTCACCTCGTGCAAAGCCTGACCCCTTCTACTGCAGCCATGAATGGCAGGAGAGCTGGGTGTGGGGCTGGAGGAGGCTTTGGGGTCAGGTGGGGATGCTCAGCAGTGAGCACCATCTGGATAAAGCAGTTGGAGAGCTTGCAGAAGGCTGAAAAGTCACAGGGGTTTCCAGCATGGTGTGGGGCAGGGGATCCACAATAAGGTCTTTGTTTCAGGGCAACTTGCAGAGCCCCTGTCTCTGTTGCAGGGAGAGATCGGCCGCGAGATGTATATTATCCAGGCTGGACAAGTGCAGGTGCTCGGGGGACCCGATGGCAAAACCGTGCTGGTGACACTGAAAGCTGGATCTGTGTTTGGAGAAATAAGGTCAGCGAAGCACTGCCGGGGAACCAGGGAGATAAAGCCCTTGGTCTTACATGGTACAGCAGCCATGGATACGTCATGGGCGCTTCCCATCCTGTACCGGTCGGTCACGCAGTGATAGCATTTGCCTCCCTACAGCCCGCCATCAGCGGGACTGGTTTAAACTGCAGCGTGAAAGCTTCTGTTTGAAGTGACTTGTTTGGCAGGTCATTTTTTATGTAGTATTTCATGCCAATGTTTCACAGCATTCTTTAGAAATTAGGCTTGGAAAATTTCATCATGGGTAAAAATTAAACTCTGAGTCCTCTGAAAGAGAGAGGTGGAGGCACAGAATGGGAACAGGGAGGTTTTAGGTTATGAGCATGATGCTGAGCTTGTTATTAGCAGCATTCACATCTCTTGGTGTTTCATTCAGCTTGCTGGCAGCAGGAGGAGGAAATCGGCGAACAGCAAATGTTGTCGCTCATGGATTTGCAAATCTTTTCATTTTGGATAAGAAGGACTTGAATGAGATTTTGGTGCACTACCCAGAGTCTCAGAAGTTGCTGCGTAAGAAGGCCAAGTGAGTGTGAGCTGCTTTTAGCCCGTGTGTCCTAAAATGACAGAGCACGGGTTTGAAAGTCATGGGGAAGATTTCTCTGCCCTCAGCTGCAGCCAGGCATGGGTGACCACTCAGCACCTGCCCTGCAGCAGAACGTGGCTGGTGCAGGGCTGCTGAAGTGCAGCAGGGACCCCGCGCTGCTCCTGCCATGTAGCGTGTGTGGAGCACAAGGGACGTGCTGGGACCCCTGCTGCACGTCTAAGGGTGGGGTTTTAATCTATAAAACCTCGTCACTGAAAGATGGTGCAAATCAGGCACAAATAAGGCCAGAGCACATTCATTTGGAAATCTGTTAACGTATTCCCTCTAGTTTTTAGCATTACTCAAATTTGTTATTCTGTTCTTTCTAAGGTATAAAAAGTCCCCGTTCTTTAAAAGTCTGATTTTTCTGCATTATAAAACCCAGCTAATATAATACATTCCTGGAATTAAATCATCTCTTGTTCTCCTCACTGCAGGAAAATGCTGAAAAACAACAATAAACCCAAAGATGAGAAAGGACAGCCCGGATCCCCGCTGATCATTCCCCCAAAGCCTGACACGCCGAAGCTCTTCCAGGCAGCCCTGGCTGCCATGGGGAAGACGGGAGGCAAAGGGCGTCTCGCGCACCTCCGGTGGAAGCTCCAGGAGCTGAAGGCAATGCAGACAGCGCAGGTCAGTGTGGGGAGGTCAGGAATTTGGCTCTGCTTTGTGGGGTGATGAGTGGCTGCATTACCACTGGCTCCAGAGCCTGAGCTTGTGTCTAACCTGGGCAATAGGAAAACCAGCCTCCCGTCCTTCCTCTTGCTTTTCTTCCTTTTGCTTTAATCGATATGCCGGTGGGGTGAGGGGTGATGCTGGCTCCCAGCACCCCCGGAGCAGTTCCTAAGTTTGGCAGCAGGATTTGGGCAGTCACACAGCAGCAGGCATGCTGTCCTTCCTGCTCTGCACGGGCTGCCGGGAAACTGCCTTCACCTTTCAATCATCAGGTGAAAACACTGGTAAAAACTGATTACTGGACTGGTAAAAACAGATATTATGTCCATGCAGTCGCTGTTGTTCCTCTTCCCAGCATGGAGCTATGCAGGCTAACACATGTAAAGCCAGGGAGGTGAAGCAGCAGCTGATAGGGAGTGCCCTGTGGCCTTGAGGCTGGTAAATACCTAGGGAGACACCAAACACTACTGCGTTTCTGCAGTCCTTCACAGAAGCATGATGATGTTTCAAGCTACTCAGTGCTTGCCAGTAACTGATAATGAGTTAGCAGCAGCTCTGAGCTCCATTCAGTCACAGCAGACCTGCTGCTGGGGGCGCACACATCAGAGCTGGTGGGGTGGGGGAAGCCCTAGAGCAGGATGTCCCTCCTCAGGGCACGTCCCTACGCCAGCTCGCTGAGGCCACTGCAGGAGAACTCCTCTGCAATGCCTTTACCAAGACAAAGCCTTCCAGGAGCAAAGGGTGCTGCCATGCAAGGAAGTTTCGTTGCACTCATCCTGTCTTACCTCACCTCATGGTCTGAAGGCTGTAGTCCAGCTGCCTTTCTCACAGGGCTCATCTTGGGCAGCAAGCTGAAAACCCCCATGGTGAGCTCAGGGCAGTGAGACTCCCCCAGACACCTTTGCACAGCACAGATGACAAGGTTTGGGGTGGTGGCTGAGGACCTGCCATGGGCAGAAGTTTCCTGATGTTGATTTTGCCCTTTTTTTTGATATTGCAGGATCCCAGTTTCAGTCCAATCCCACCGAAGTCACCAGTGCACCGCAGATCTCCTACTGCTTCCCCCAAAGCAAGCACCCCTCCGGGAGAAGAAATATTCTCAAAATCTTCTGATAATTTAGTCGCTATCCGTGTGATTTCAGCAGCGCAGGAGGATGAAGAAATACTTGCTGCTGAGATTTCGCAGAAAGAAGAAGAGGAAGAAGAAAAATAAGTGGATCTGGGGGCTGGTGGCACAAGTAGGAATTGGGCAAATGCCTCAGGTAGAAGCTTCTAGTTGTCAATTCCAGCACCGTGGTTGTAGGCTTTGCTAGCTAAGTGCTGCAGATGGGCTCTGCCTTTCTTCTGTGCTTAGTCCTTCACCCACTGTTGTCAAAACCCTTTGCTAAATGTCCAACTATAGAAGACTCCTGTGCTCATTCTTAGCGAGCATCTGTATGAATAGTCCCTCTATACATCAGGCCAGCCCTCTAGCCTTGAGATCTTACAGAGAGGGAGTGCAGAAGAAAAAAGGCTCTTTACAGCTCTGAATGGTTAATGAGTGTCTGTTCAGATAAAGCGTGAAGTTGTTCACCTCCAAAAGCTGAGTCACTGCGTGGCCAGAAACAAACACCAGAGGAAAAAAAAAAAAAAAGATTCCTTTGTTAGACTTCAGGCAGAGGGAGGGTGACTCATCTGGAAAGGATCTGGACTCTGCTCATAAGCCAAGCACAGACCAACTTGTGCGGGCCCACAGGCAGCCGCAGCTCCCGCAGCCCTGGGTGCCCAGGCTCACTGTGCCTGCTGCTGCCAAGCGGTGCTCGGGGGGCAAATCCTGGCTGCTTCCAGCTGCCCTCCAGCTGGGACAGGGCGGAGGAGAGGCACAAGTACTTCCCCAGGCCAGTACTTCAGGGTCAGGCCAGAGTCCATGGTGTGCAGAGCAGCATGTGCAGCTTCATCCTGGGCATCCAGCTGCACCCAGCTCCGGCAGTGTCCCCACGGTCATGCCGCTGTCTCCAGGTCGTGCCGCTGGCTCTCAGCCCCGTTGCCCACGGGGAAGCTGCTCTGTCCCCATCCCGCAGCAGCTCGCAGCAACACTTTCCTTCCTGTGGAGGAGGAGATGTGGCTGAGGAAGCTTCAGCTGCTCCGTGAACACCAACAAGTGCTGCGAGTTTCACACGTCTGCCTGTGACACATCCCTGGCATAAGGGTGGCACACCCACCTGGGTCCCTGGGAAAACCCCAGCTCCCATCCGAATTCTGCCGGCTCATCTTCATGTCATGCGGGGTTTTCCTACCTTTCCTACTCAGCTTTTTTTTTTTTTTTTTTTTTTTTTTTTTTTTTTTTTCCTCTCTTGGAAAATAAATGGGTTTCTGTGGTGGAAAGAGACGGGATATATTAGTGGTAATTCATGATGGCTTGCTCTCTTTTAAACAAAGCTTCAAGGAATTCTGAACCCACCACTGCCCTTAACGTTTCAGAGGAAAACCTGAACTCATCCCCACCTCCCTTAGTCTTTAGTGATTTGCAAGTTATTCCCTGGTTCCCTGCCGGGTAGAAGGTTTGGGGGGGAGGAAGTGCTTTTCAGTATATAAATATTTAAATAAGCAAACCAGGAAATGTGGCAAAGTCAAACCAGGGTTCTGATTTGCTGATACAATTTGATATAGCTTAGAAAAACATCAGAAGCGTGCATAACGGCTTTCATAATGCACTGTATCTACAATAAACACCCCTTAGATTACCACCATTTTCTGTGGATTTATTTCAAAATTCCAGCTTTCCTTCTCCTGCCTAAGGCAGAGCAGATGTGCGTATGGGAGGTGTGCTTTACACTTAGAGCTAAAGGACAGTCCTAGGAAGTTAATGCAATGCTCAGGTGTAACAACGAACAAACAAACAAAAAAAAACCAAAAACCTCTCTGGGGAATATTTATGCCCCGTTTGAATGAGGAAATACCCTCCAGGGACTCAGATGGGGAGAAAGGAAAAAGGCCAGTCCATTTTGGCTCACAGATTTTCCAGTAAGTTTTCAGAGACACAAAGCTCACAAAATACTAGTAGCAGAATTTATATATATATATATATATATATATATATGTATATTTCAGTCACCAGAAGGAGAAAAAAAATCCTTAAGTGATAAACACTTGCATGAGTATCTTAGGTTTCAAAATGCAGCATTAGACAATAATGGAAACGTAACTGGCAATTCTGGAAACACGTGACGATTTAAAGCTAACCTCCCGTGGATCCGTTTATGGCTTTAGTTCTTCAGAGATTATTCCCCAGGTGATAATTAAGGTCAAGGTGGGGCTGGGCTTACAGCTCAGCTCTGTTTGCTGGGCAGAACTGTTTTGAAATGGCAGGTGACTGTGAGCTCAGGAGCTGGGCAGCTGCAGGCTCATTTAGTGCCCCTGCTGTCTGGGGGGCTTGTCATAAATCATCTTTCTGCTGCATTTTATAATTCTGTTCAGTTACCACATGGTGCTACCTTCCAGTTTTGCTACGTTTGCAATGGTCTTCCTTTGCCTTGGTTCCTATTAAATATCTTAGAGCATACATTTACCCCACGTCTGTTGTTTCCACCACCCTTGTAATGTT
This sequence comes from Heteronetta atricapilla, assembly GCA_011075105.1. Taxonomy (NCBI): domain Eukaryota; kingdom Metazoa; phylum Chordata; class Aves; order Anseriformes; family Anatidae; genus Heteronetta; species Heteronetta atricapilla. Next base: position 9,548,161 of record CM021741.1, read on the forward strand.
CCTGATTGATTTTGCAACACTCTATATACCTTTACTGCATTTTGTATTAGCTTTTGCCCATTCCGTGTTGACGTGACTCCACTGCTGTATTGATGTGATACGACATACTTCCTCTAATAATATTAATGCAGAATTTGAGGATCTGTCTGTGCAGTTGCTTGTTGCCAGCCCAGTGCCAACAGTTGCCTTGGAAATTCTGCATTGCAGTCTTCCTGACCTGTGTTTCTCTCATTTAACAACGGACTTCTCAGCGGCCCATGGGCACGGAAACTGGCTATTCTTGCAACAGGATTTCAGCTGTTGCTGCTTTTAAGAGAAATCATTGGCACAGATAATTGTTGTAGGAAATGTAGAACTTGCTGTTGTTGGCTCTGTATTAATGAGTTCGTTTTTGCCTCAATATCACAAGTAGTATCTTTGTTGGAGGCTTTGTGTGCTAATTTTCTTTGTGGCCTATGCTGTTATATTTTTGAAAAACGTGGCACTTATCTGATGTTCTGTGTAAAGTCTAAGAAGACAAATATCTCAGAAAGATCAAATTGCAAAAGGAATAATATAAACCAATACAGATACCTTATTGTTTTTGTTTTCCCATGGATAGAAACAGAGTGGGTATCTTCTCTATTTATAGTTAAAGCAATCTTTTAAAAAGATTAAGTGCAATTGCAGGCTAATCACTGATAAGGTTATAACAAAAGTAAAAACAAATAAGCAGGTCTAGCTATTAAATTTCGATCTAGAAAGAAATTGCAGGACAAATGGAAAGCCCAGTTAAGTGTCATTTAATTATAAAGCTTGAAATAAAATTAAGATCTCCATGTTTCAAGATTAAAGTGCTTAACGAGGAGAACATACTCCTAACACTGTGAACCACTTTTTTCTGCATATATATTTTTTCCATTGCACAGATCCACTTTGATTCCTGCTTGCAATTAAATCCCCCTGACTCCATCTTACCTTGGTTTAAATGGAGCTGGGAGCCATCTGATTTTCTCTGCCTGGATGTGGTGCCGTGCTGAGGCAGAGATCTCGTTTTAAGTGCAGCAATGGTTATACTGGAATTAACACCCAAGAAAAAAAAAAAAAAAAAGCCAGGCTACTGGTTGGGAAGGGGTGAAACAGGGCGATGCATTCATTAGCAGCAGCAGCTTTAGCTCAGGCAGGATGACATTCCTCTTCTTCTTACCCTTCGTCATTTACTTGTTCTCATTTGGGGATGAAACTTTCCAAGTCTGGTTCATGCCCATGGGTTAATGTTTTAGGGGGATCCGAACAATATTGAGTGAGCTGGTTTTGAGTCATCTGAAGTCGAGCTGAGATATATAAGTTACTTCACACATTTGTTCCCCTTTTACAGGTCACTTGATACACAAGAAGAGCTGGAAAAGCTGAAAAAGTCAAACAGCTAAGCTCTACAAACATTCCTTGGTTAAATTAGAAGCCTTAGGCTAAGGGGAGGGATGTAAGCGACCAAAAAAGCGTGACAGATCAGATAGAGAGGCTGCTGCAGAGGGACATCCTGACAGCCCCAGGCTGCAACCTGCCGGCATGGCATGGCACACAGCACAGCACAGCAGGTGCCTTCCACCACCTGCAGCTGCAGTTCCCCTGCATCCTTCTGCACCCCAGCACCTCCCACATCCCAGCCCATGGCTCTTCCAAGGCAGAGTCTAGAGCTCCAAATTTGCAAGCATCAGGCAGAACATGCCACTGCGTCCTAGCAATGACTAGAGGAATGAGGACCAGCCAGACTAGTTGCTCAGCCCAGATAAGAGGCTCTTTCATACTGCAAAAATACCAATATCACATGCAAATCTCCCAGCTGCCATGGTAACTGCCTGGTGCAGCCTGCCTGCAAGCACAGCGGCCAGCGCGGCTGCCTCCAGAGCACGACCACCACTGAGACAGGACCTTCGGCACCGGCAGGGCTCCTGGTGTCCCACGACAGGGAGCACAGCTGCACGGGACAGCTCCAGCCCCAAACCCAGGCAGCCCCAGGCAGCAGGGAGAGCGCCGGGGAAGGCACACGGCCCTGCCTGAGCAGCAGCCTGCCGCACACCAGGACAGGCCCTGCACCAGGCACCGGCTCCGGGTATGGTGAGCTCCTATCGCTGGCAGCCTGGAGTCTTGTTATAAAAGTGATAAACGTGTGCTTTGATATGCGTAGCATGCTTCAATCTGTGCAGCGTGTGTAAGCGACATGAAGGATTCGGCTTGCCTGGCAGACAGACCCATTTCCTGTTTTTCTGGCGTTTAGAACTGCCTTGACCTCCTGGTCCCATCACTTTTAACACTAACGCACTTTTCATTAAGGTGTTTTCCTGCACACTAATTATGTTGGTTTTCCTTTTGTAAATTAGCCTGATATGATCTGTGTGTCTTGGCAAACAGCCTCCAGAACAGTAACCAAAGTCTTTTTGTTTGATCGTTGTTTACTTTGCAAATCTCCCTGGTTTTACTTTTCTGACTGCCTTCTAGAAAGCGTCTCCCAGCCTGCGTGTTCAGAGAGATTGGAGGGAAATGGGGCTTTGCAGCCTGCCTTCCTCCAGGAATGGGAGAGGTTTCGGTATTTCTGAGGCCCTCGGGCTACACCACGGGCATTTCTCCCACTGCTGTCCCCCGTCTCCTCCCTGGTCCTGTCACCGTGTGCCCGAGCCCGGCTGCACAGTGCAGGCGCAGGTCTGCACTGAGCTTGTAGTGGGTAGTGGAAAAACCCAGCTGATGCCCTCATTCCTGGTCAAGAGACATCTTTTGACTACAGCCAGTACTCACAGCAGCAGACCTGATCCCATCTAAATCTGGTTATTCCGAGCCCACCTGTCCGCGGAAGCTAAGAAATGTGTTGTGTCAGCAATGTGCCTGGGACTAACAGTGCCTCGGGAGGGGACAGGCTTTAATCTACTCTCGCTTACTTAATGCACTGGCAGATAGGAGTGGAGGGGAATTGTCCTCTCCGTTTCTGTTGTGGACTGGGCAAACCCACCAGAGAAATTCACCGGCAAAGTGACGCAGGCAGCATGGCAGGGGTAGTGTCCTCTGCCCCTGCTTGCTGAGGGCACAGGGGGGCAGTGAAGCAGCCCCCAGGCTGCACATCAGCCCTGGGGACCCTTTTGGGGCCAGAAGCCCTCAAGGAACACCACCCAAGCAAAGGCATTTTCTGCTCCCCCACAGCAGCAGAGGAGACCCGACGCCATGCATGCGCTGAGCGTCCTGGCAGCGCTGTCAGTGCTCGGCTGGAGCATGGGGAGCAAGCGGCGGAGGTGGGCCTGGGAAGGGTCGCAGCCTCCCCGGAGCGTCCCTGCCCGTCGTCATGAGGGGTGCCGCTGCCCTCCTGCTGGCACCACGCCGAGCCTGGCTGGCACCAGGGGATGCTTCGGAGCGACATGGCCGGGAGAAGGGCTGGTGAGAGGCCTCCAGGTGAGAGGCGGCGGCGGGGCGGGAGGGATGCCGGTGGGCGGCTGGGCTGGGGCTGTGCAGCCTCTGCTCGGACAGCATCTGCTCAGACAGCACCTGCCTGCGATGAAAACCTGAAACCCTCCTCTAGAGCTGAGCGGTTGTCATGAAATATGCATGGATGCTTGTACATGGGCTCCACACGTATTCTGCTGCTCCGCTTCCCAAGGGGATAATTAGGTGTCACTCTTCATCTGGCGATCACTTCAAGATCAAGGCAGTGGGTACCCAAATAGAGAAGCATCCGCTGCAGAGAGCCCTGGGCCCATCTTGTGGTCCTGGGCACGGTGCTCAGCGCCCTGCCAGCGCTTCGGTCCTCCCCCTCTTCTAGGAGTTCTTTCTCCATCTCACCCTTATTTTCTCACCCATCACCTCTGTAGGATCCCAGAATAGACCTGAAAGCCCAGACAGGATTGTATGAAAAAGGCAGCAATTTGCAGTTGGCTTGGCTTGCCGCTTGCTGTACCAAGGAAGTTACACAGGAGGCAACCCCCGCGGTGGTGGCATGGCAGCCCAGCAGGGAGGGATTTCCTCTGGTTCCTCCTGCCAGTTCCAAGCAATTGCTTCCACCAGTGTCACCAAAAAGCAGAAGGTCTTCTTTGGGTGTAAAACATCTTGGAAGGAAGAGCTTTATTTACTGCAATTTATTTGCAGTTTGAAGATCCTGTAGCCTTCTGTGACAGAAAGACACCTCTGAAAGCACCAGTGCAGGAACAAGAAATGATGCTTTCATTTTTAAACAGCACGAGTTTCTGTGGCAGTTGCATATCAATCTGAGTGTTATTTTCCTATGGTTGGAAGAGGAAAAATATATATATCCCTGTACATTTCTGGCATGCAGGTTAATGGATCTCTCTGGCAACCCTTCCTATTAATTTTGTGTAGGTTTCTGCACATTTCAGTTATGCCCTAGAGCTGCCCAGTGCAGCCGGGTGCCCAGGAGGCCCCCTGGGACGGGGGAGGCTGCAGCCAGCCCTGCCGGGCTCACTGCAGCTAGGTGGTAACAGATCATGCTAGGACTGTGCCAATTTGTCTGGGTAGCCCTGAAATCTCATGTTAAAACCCACCTGAGTGGTGCCAGCATCAGGCCACCGCTGTGGGGCTCTGAGCCATCCTGCAGTCGCATGCGAGGTGCGGATGTAGGGACATGCATTATATATAGCAGGCATGAATAATACATGGCAAGGTAAGGTTTCTGTCCTGACCCCCCACGGCGCGTTTGTCCCTGGGTGAGGGAGCACCAAGGGCCTGGTGGTTGTGGGCACCCGCGTGGGGTGAGCTCGCAATGGGACTTTGCAGGCAGGTCAACATCTATCAGCCAAAGCTGGTCAGCAGGAAGGTGTTTAACTCCGTCCGGGAATATCCTGCCTGGCTCACATCTCTTTTGCGTGCAGCTTTCACTTGGCAGTCAGCGAGCAGCTGAGCCATCTCGTGGCTTTTCCTCTGCTGCAGTATTTCCCTCTACCTGTCCGCACTGACTGTGTGACCATGTCCCTCTTCCCTGCTGAGGCCCTCACCGACTCACCTCAGTGCATTTTGGCCGCATGTCCCTGCACAAATCTGCGGCAGCTAAACATCCAGCCCGTGCATTTAATGAGCTGTGCCCATGCCCAGACCAGCTGCCTGGGCATCGTGATGGCTGTGCATCCCTCCAGCCCGGCACAGCGCTGCTACTGACATCAGCTTCAAAACCCTGTGTTGTAAATTATTCAGATCTACTAGTTTAGCTTCATGACTTCTCCAAAATCAAGCACACTTCTGAGGGCACTAAAAATAAATGGTTTTGCTGAGGACAGAATGTAGTTTTAAAGGAGATCACTGCTATCACTTCTGCCTCTGCAGAAAGGACCCTTACGCAGCTTTTGCACGCCCTGGCACTTGTCTCTCCTCACCAGGCAGGGTCAGGTGCTCGGCAGCACAGCGGGGTCTTGCCTTCACAAAGAAATTAACGGCAGAAGTGATAAAACTCTGAAAAATTCCCAGTCACCCACCTGCAGCTTCTATCCCCACACAGTATTTTTATTAATGAGAATTGTAGGCAGCACAGGGGCCCTGAGCAGGGGGCCCAAGGGGGAGGCAGGTGGCCCAGCACCCCCAGCTCAAGGCATGGCATCCTTACAGCGCAGTGTTAACACTGATTTGCTGGGTAAAGCATCCCGGACTGAATTTGCTGCGTGCTCAGCCACATGCAGCATGGGTGCACAATGGGCAGCATGGCCTCAGTCTCATCTGGGCTGTTTTGTGCTCCTCAGTCTCACTCCTAAGAGGTGCTCTGCATGCAGGAGCCCTGGCTGCCCAGCACCATGGCACGAGTGAGCTGTTGTGCAGGGTGGCCCCAGCAGGGCTTGGCTCAGTGGAGGCTCAAGCCTGCAGCAGGGAAGCCCAGCCCATGCCTCACCTGGAGCTTTCCAAGGAATGTTACAGGGTGAGAAGGCTGGTGAGAGGGAGGCAAGAAGGCTGGGGCTTCACCCACACCCTGTGCAAGGCAGGTTGTGGATCTTTTTTTTCTACCTGAACATGGGAGGTTGAAAAAGATGTCACTGTTGTCATTTGCCTGGATAAATATTCAATTTCTGGGAATTTTGCATAGGGGCCTGTGGCCATTGAGCACCAGGGCAGCCCGGAGGCTGTGTGGGTGTTGCTGGTTGGCCCTGGCTGCGTGTTCGCCACGGCAGCTTGATGCCACCTTTGCAACAGCCCTCGCCAGCCAAGGTGCTGTGCAGGGCTCAAACCTGCCCTATCTCAGCATCAGAGCCTCTGGCTTGAATTAATTCAGTCTGTGAACTCTAAAATGAGTACAAATTTCTCAGGAGCATGCTAAGACTTAATTAAAACTCGCTAAAGAGCTTGGATATCTTTGTGTGAAATACAGGTGGAGGAATGCAAGGTTTTGTTATTGCTTTGTTAATCGTTTCATGTAGGCTTGGCCGTGCTGCAGCAATGCAGAGAAATCCCCTTGTTCGGGGCTCTCAAGGAGGAGCAAAATTATAATAATGAGCTGGGTTATAATTAATTGTTCTCTGAGGACACATTCTCATTACATCTGATGCTTCTGGTGGGAATTTTCTACAGGGAGCATCTGAGTACACAGGTAGCTTCAGGAATGCTCCTGCCTGCATTTCTGGGCTGATAGTGGCTGCTATCAGGTTGCTCGAAGGGAGGGGAGGGGGGAGTTACACTTTTTCTAGAATTTTTTAGCTGTCTCCCTGAAGGTCTTACCCATGTAGGTTAAATATTTGCTTGGGGCAGAACAAATGACTAATGCAAAAGGCACCAATCTGTGATGAGTTTTGATCGCTGGAGCTTCCCTTAATCCATCGCACTCTGTTGGGTAAGTAAAATGCAAATTAACCTGCCTGGCTTAACAGCCACCTTGTTTCTCTGTATCCGAGGGGGCTCTGAGCACACACACTGGATGAAAATGGATCTAATAGCTCTGGGCAGGCTTCCCTCCTGCTGTTCTCCCAATGCAAATTGATCCTTCTGCTGGTCCCACTGATGCGTTTGTGCATTTTTTTTCTTGAGCTGGCAGCTGAAACGGATGTGGAAAAGGCCACTCCAAAAGCGAGAGCTGAGCCCGCCGGCCTTGCTGGCTCCACACGAGCTGCCGTGTTTGAACGTGACGAGAAACAAAGGCAGCGCTCCCCTGCGTGCTGCTCACAGAGCTGTGGCCACGCTGTCAGTAGCTGCCCCAGCGAGCGAGCCAGAGCTTCCCGACACACCGCGGCACGTCCTGGGGCTGCTCGCGCTGCACGACCCACACCCGGCACGCCTCAACATCGCCTGCCCATCCCTGTGGCACCCTTGGCAGGCTCCCAGGGCTGGGAGCGCTCAGGTCGCCCTCCCACCGCGGCGTGGCCCACCGGGAGCTGCTGGGCACTGGGTTAGGGCTGCCCGGCTGCCTCTGCCCGCAGGGCTCCCCGCAGTCTGCGGTCCCCGAAGCAGCTAGCCTCGCCGCTGACGGAGGCAGAGCTGCTACTGTGCTGCCCTGCTGTCCAGCCCCGAATGCCCACATTTCTTGATCCCACACAGATGTAGCTGACCCTGGGGCCACCCGGGCTTTTTACAGTGAAAATTCCCGTGAGCACAAAGCCCAGCAGGCGTGAGCAGGTTAGTGTTGGTGTCACTCCTCAGCCCCGTGGGAGCAGAGATGGCCGTGCAGGCACAGCTCTGGGAAGGACATCGCCTTGGGGGTGTCCTTGGAGCACACAGCAATGTACACGGCCTTATCGCTTGGTGGTGGTGGCGTACGACGAGCAGCCCTGTGCAGGAGTTCCCCGCTACCAAAAATATGATGCCACGCGGCATCCTGGTGGGATCACAAGGGAACAGCCCTAGAAAGGCTGCTGAACGTAGGCTGGCTTTTTAGGAGTTCAGCCCCAAATAACATTGGCCTTCAGGCTGAGCTTTATCTGACTGGCACATACACCAGGACTTGTCGCTGGTGCACGGGGCCTCTGGGCCTCACCTTCCCCTCCTAAAACTGGCCCTGGGACCGTGGGGGCAGCTTTTTAACGCCGGCAGCTGACATTTAGAATATTGCTGCTGGTACAAAACAGCACTTCAGACTTTGCTACATGCTTATTCACTGAGTTATTTTTCTGAACTGGGGAAATTCACAGATATGCCTTGTTAATTTAGAGTTATTTAATGTAATTGATAGAACTTATGTGCATTGCATAATTGCAATACCATTAAAAACCTGGTGCATTCAAAAGACAGGAAATTACTTACTGGTTAAAGCGATTTACATAAACATTATTTTACCCTTACAGCTCATGAATTAAGTCAATGACAAGATGGAATTACAGTTGCTATTGGAATGTATAAAGTAACTTTTCGTCTGTCAATATTATCGCCAAACCAGACGAAGGAACTGCACAGATAACAGTATATTTATGCAAATCATCACAACTAATTGTTCCCCGTCTCTTCGGATTTAGTATTCATGACAAGGCTGTGCATGCTGCATAAGATTTACATGAGCTACTTTCACTCTGCTGGCAACAGACTTGCTGTGCCTTAGCCTAGTCTGCATGTTTCTTTCGCAATTAGCAACCAGAGGGTGCTGAGCAGTCCCAAGTCCAGCCCACCGCCCACCCCAGCGCAGTCTGAAGGAAGCGCAGGTGAGGCAGCACTGGGGGAATGGACCCAGCGCTGCCTGAGCACGGCCCCCCTTCAGCCTTCCCCACAGCCTCTTGAGCAAGCGTATCCTGTTTAGCTCAGCAACCCCTTTAATTACCCGCACTACTTTGCAAATCGCTTCCAAAGAAATCAGTAATATGTGCTGCTAATTAATATTCTCTTGTCCCTGGGCTTGCAGCACAGCAGCACGGAGCAATGCGTGACAGCCCTCTGCGGGGTTTGGGGTGGCGGCCACGTGCCCCCCGGCTCGTGGAGACAGACACGGAGCAGGGGATGCAGCTGGCAGCGCGGGGGGCCGGGGGAGCGCCGTGCTTTGCTCAGTGCTGCGTTGCACCTCACCCCCTGCGCTGCTGGGGGCCTCTCCCACTGCGTATCTGTACGTGTGCGCACACGTGTGAGCACACGTGCACACATCTGGACACACACACACGTCCACCCCGAGGGCACTGCGCTGGGAACACGAATAAAGCTCAGCTGAAGACAATGGGAGGCACCGCTTTGCAGCGGCTGGGAGGTTTTCCCTGTTTTTTTCCTTCTGCACTCTGTGCAGGCATCTGCAGCACAGAGGTGGAGGCAGCGCCAGGATCGGCGGAGGCAGCGCAGAGCCAAGATGTCGCTCACGGTGCGGTCTGTCCCCACCAGCGGTCCTGCTCGTCCCCTTCCTGGGCTGCCTTGTGGCACCACCAGGGGTGGAAGACCAAGAGGGTGGTGCCGGGATGGAGCATGAAGGGATGAGGCCAAACCCTGCTCCAGAAGTGCCCAGACATGTGAAATACTATAATTTAGCACAGCAGCATGGGAAGCGAAGGACGTCTGCCCTGTCCCTTGGCACAACCAGAGCTCACCCCTTGCTTCCCACTGCCGGGCAGAGCAGCGTTCCCGTCTCCGGCAGTGCAGGGCTGTGACAAAACACACCTCCCTGCTCAACGTCCCCCTGGGCTCCGTGGGCGCTTTGCCCGCCCAGACCTTCCAGGGACGCTGCCACCGCAGCACCCCCGTGCCCCTGCTCCTGCTCAGCACCCAGCCCGGGCCAGCACCCCGCCCGCAGCAGGGTCCCAGGCACCAAGCACGGGGAGAGGTCAGCACAGGGCCCACGGATTTTGGGGCACAATGGTGACTCGGTGTGCCGCGGTGTGCTGGGGGGGCAGACCACGGCGTGGGGCAGTACGGGGCTGCTGCTGGCATAGGCCATCGGCATGAAGTGACCATGGCTGCGTCCTGCTGTGGGAAATATCTGGTATTGCCAGTTAATTACCATTAATGAGTCACGAGTAATATGCACCTCCCAAATCAGGGATTAACATGATAATCCTGTGCGCTACACGGACAGGTAGATACAAACCTCACACTAGAAATGCGTATAAAGATACTTAAAGCAGAACTTTTTATTCTCTTTCTGATCGCTGAGCCTGCCGAGAGGTCTGGGGGCACATCACGCCTCTTTCCTTACACCCACGGGTTACAAGCTGGATTTTTTCCTCTTGAAATCAAAGTCCTCGGAGCTGGGGGCTGGCGGCGGGGGCAGCACCGGCACCGGGCACCTCCCGGGGACCTCGGCCTGCGAGCCCAGCGGGGAAACGCATTGATTTTCCGCTCACAGCCCGGCTGCTCCTCCCGAGCCCGTTCCAGCGCAGCCCGGGGCCGCGCCCTTCGCGCCCGGGGCGGCCCCGGGGCGCTGGGCACAGGCCGAGGGCTCGGGGCCGGGGCTGCCGGTGCGTACCGGGGAGGGGAAGGCACCGTCCCCGCCGCCCGTCGGGGGGGGTTTCGGGGGTTGCCGTGACAACGAGCACCGGGGCGGAGCTCGCCGCTTCCGTCGCCCGAGTGCCCGGGAGGGCGGGGACGGGGCTGGGAGCGGGAGCGGGAGGGGGCGTCCCGCCGGCACCCCGCGCCCGGTGAGCGGCCCCGCGGGGCGGCACCGGCAGCGGCACCGGCAGCGGCGGGGGGCCGGGCCGGGCCGGGGGCCGGGCCGGGCCGAGCCGAGCCGAGCCGGGCCGAGCATTCCTTTGTCTGCGGGGCTGAGGAGCGCCCAACTCGGTTCCCCGTTAGCCAGCAGCGGGCGGCGCCGCCGACACCGGGTCTGGGGGCTTCCTGCGGCCCGGTGCTCCCGGTGGGGCTCCGCAGGGGCTGGGGCAGGGCGGCGGGGGGGCTGCCGGGGCTGCCCGCAGTCCCGGAGTTTAAAACAAAGCAAAGCCCGGGCGGCCTGGAAGGGGTGCGGAGAGGAGCACGTTAATTACAGGCACGGTTTATGCAACATCCGCTGGGTGCGCTCGGCGAGCCCGGGGCTTTCTGTGCGGCGTCCCCGGGAGAAAAATCCGCACCGAGGCGACTTGGCACGGGGCTGGGAAGCAGCGGGGACGTTACCGCTTCCAGGGCTCGCTCCGGCGCCGTCCCCTGGGCTTTGGAGTACCTGCGGCCGGAGCCACGGGCAGCCTGAGCTGGATTTCCTCGCGCTTCCCCGCAGGCGCCGCGGTATCGCAGTGCTGGGGACCCCCGTGCCATGCTCACGGCCCGCAGGAGCTGGGCTCCGGGACCCGCCGCCTCTGCGGGAGCTGCGTGGAAGCGGGACCCTCGGCCGGACGGTGAGTGCCCTCCGCGGCTCGTCCTGCCCGTCGGGCTCAGCCCGGCCGCGCTCACGCCCTTTCTCACACTTGGGCAAGGAGAGGCCGGGAACCAGCAAGCCTGCATTTTTCGCATTGCTTTCTAGCTCGGGCTGGGGGGTGAGGAACGGACTCGGAAGCGGGCGCGAGCGTTAGGCAAGGCAGAGGGTGAGCGGAGGGGTGCCTCGGTTCCCTCCTGGCCCACGAGTAGGAAGCCTGGGCAGAAAGGTTTATGTTTAAAATGTAAGAAAGAGACAGGGACGAAACACGGCAGGAAACGTGCAGGGCCCCAGCTCAGCCTTCAGTTCACCTCCTCGGAAGGGCTCGCCGTGTCCCCGTGGTGCACAGACCACACAGGTGAGTTCGGCAGTGCCCTCTCCCCAAAAAGCCGAGCCACCGTGCAGGCGGGTGGCTGCATGCTGGGGCCTGCAGCCACCGTCAGGGACAGCTCTTCCCACCGCCGTGGTGTGGTCGTGGCTTTCCACAAAGGGGCTGAAACCTTTAGGGGCTTTATGCTGCTGTGCTGGCGGTGGTTTAGCCGGGCACCGCTTGCTTGAAGGCACAGGGATGCTGCTGGGACGGCCGCGGCTGTGCCCGTCGGGGCATCGAGGTGCTGGGCGCGGGGCTTCTTGTCCTTCCCGTAAGCGCTGGCTGCGGCTGCCTCTTCCCATACCTGGGCAAAGGCAGGGACGTGAGCTCAGTGCGTGCCTTTGCCTTTTGTCTGGGCACCTGCAAGCACTTTTGAAATGCTCAGTTTTCACAGCATGGGTGAAATGTTGTGGCTAATTAGAGACAAAGTGCAGACTGATTAATTGACTTCTTCAGGGAGCTGAAAGGCCAAGCACTTCTCCATCCAGACACTGCTTCCAGCTGTGGCCCAAGTGCCTCCTGATGATTTCAGGGGAGAAACTGCATTCGTGGGGTTTTACCTGATTTTTTTCCTACCAGCCGGAGAAGCTGTTAGGCTTCCAGCAGCAGGGCTGGTGGGTGGGAGGATGTGGGCAGGTGGTTTTGGCCTAGGGTTCTCTTCACTCCTGGGAGTACCCTGCTGTGGGTGCACAGAGTCCCCAAGGTATTTGAAGAGCTTCCCTTCCCCTGGGCTCAGCACCATGGCCTTGCCATGGCTTCGTCCTTGCCAGTCACTCTTCCTGTCGCAGATGAGCGCACGGACAGCAAAAGAACTCCTTGAGATCTTGTTTTCCTTCTGATTGACTCAAACACTGCCACCGTGCTTCCTTTTGGGCTCGGTTGCATGACAAATAAAAAAACATTGGGGGCAGCGGAGTGAGCTCACCCTGGCAGGGTCCGTCTGTCCGGTTTTGGTGATGCAAACTGGGTTTGGCAGCTTTTCAGAGAGAGCATCACAGGAAGCCAAGTGACTGGACAAGGGGCAGAGATGGGAAGGGGGTGCCGGTGTCCTGGGGGGGTGCCAGTGTCCTTGGGGGGCTGCTGGCAGAGGACAGATCAGGCAGCTGGGGCACTGCAAGGTGGAGCTTGCCTCGGTCTGTCTTCCCTGCAGAGCTCTGTAAGGATGCAGGAGGACACAGCCTGAATCTCCAATTCTGCTGCACAAGTTGTTGGCAACCAGTCTTACCCTGAAGGGCTCATTTCCTATTTAACCCTGCCAGCGTTTTTAGTACTACTGAGGGCCTTTATGGCCCATTTTTTCTGGATGAGGCACATGCAGCAAGGAGCCAGCGAGGAGCCTGGCTGCTCGGCGCTGCCCGGCGCCCACAGTGGGGGCTGCCCAGCCTGGTGGGGCTCCAGCCGCCGTCCCCCAGGGGTGGCTGCGGGGAGCACCCACGCAGGTCTCCCCTTTCAGTGCAGTGTGGGCTGGCAGCGAGGAGCTGGGCTGGCAGAGCGCAGCTGGGGCAGGCAGGCTGTGTCTGTCCCTGTGGGATGTCCGCCCTGGGGTAACTTTCTGCCCTGTCTCAGGACGCGGGCAGGACGTGCTCGTCGCTGGGAGCGAAGAGGAATTCTCTGCCCAGGTCCCTCTGTTGCCTGTGCTGGTCCAGCATAAAACCTTTGGTGTGAGCTGGCCAGACTCTGCAAACCCACGCGGTGTCTGCCTGGCCCTGCAGGTAAGAAGTGCTTGATTCAGTGCAGGGGTGGGCAAACGCATCTCAGAAATGTGCAGCTCTCCCCACTGGCCTGAGTTCCCCAGCAGGGATCGACACCCAGACATCTCAACAGCCTGTGCCTGGCTGGGCCTGGCAAACAGGCATGCATCCCGCATCCTGCCTGGCCATCCTGAGCGTGGATGTTTGTGGCAGCTCTGCCCAGCACTGTGTGGGGCGGTGTGAAGGCTCCCCCCGCTCAGCCCTTTTCAGAACAATTCCTTGTGGCCCTTTGCTTTAGTCCTCACGTGTTGCGCTGGCGAGGGATGTGGTGTGGAAACAGTGTGCCAGCTCTCTGGAAAGTCTGAAGGCATCGAAAATTCTTGGGGAAAACCCGGAGTAACGTTTTCTGTGCTGTTCCTGGGCTAGGTAGCTGGAAGAACTCCAGGCAGGCGGAGATCAGTGCCTGCCCCATGCCAGTGTTTGCCAGGAGGAGGAGGAAGAGGAGAGCAGGTGGAGGGCAGGCAGTGGCAGAGGACAATGTCCTGACACCAGGATCCTGCTTGTGTTGCTGTCACCAGTTCATTTTGGACTTCAGGCAACTCATTTTAATTCTCCTCCTTTGAAAAGAAGGAAAACACCTTGTTATCTCACGCTGGCCTTGAATGAGACTTGCATTCCCTCCAGCAGAAGCCTTCTGGAGCTTCAAGTGAACGACACCTCAGAAATGCAGCTGCTCCAGTCTTGGCTCCTGCCTGGGTGCTGCTGCTGCCTCCTAAATCATTTCAGAAGCATGTTGTGTGTAATGAGCACTCACCGCGGTGCATTTGCCAGGGCGAGACGTGCTTCTTTGATGTTGCTCACTGGCAGGTGATGCCACGTGCTCCTAGATAAGATATAAGTAAGAAAAGGAACTTTTTACCGGGACAGGGGAAAAATAATGCCAGCTCAGCTGACCAGCAGCGTACCTTTGCAGAAGCATCCATTCCACTAAAGATTTTTTTAATGGTGGCATTAAAAAAATATATATTTTTTTCCTTCAATCCAATGAATGCAGATTTGTACAATAGACCCAGTTGTTTTTTTTTTTTTTACCTTCCCTGCATTCTTTTTCCCTGTCTCCCTCCAGATTTCTTTAGTTTTATTGGAGCTGGAAGCCATGCTCCGTCTCACGGGTTGCCTCTCACTGGCACTTGGTGGCAAATGAGCAAGGGCTTGCAAGTGAGAAACAAACATGTGGTGTGACCTGCTGGGGCAGAGCCCGGGGGGCTGTGCTTCACGTGGGCTGGCACAATATTCCATAAAGGCCCCAGAACCTCATGTTCAGTGCTGTGTGCAAGCCACAGCCTTTTTCTGAGGCTGTGTAGAATACAGACAACAACTGAATGATCAAGCTGATGGGAACAGTTGTCTGGGCAGATCTGCAGGCAATTTGATAAGTTCATTTTGACAAAAATACTTCGGAGAGCGGAGATGTGGAACAACCTAATGATGCTGTGCAGTGCTGAAGCAATGGGGAGAGGACCTGTGAGCGGTTCGGAAGGCCAGGCATCGCTGCAACCTCCTGACACTGACATCCCCTCGAGGGGATGGGGTCCTGGGGTGTCCCGGAGACCCACAGCAGGTCACTGGAGCTGACCGGGACAAAGCAGCAGGAGAGGGATGGAGGAGCCAGCCTGCATCGAGCCCTGTCAGGCCAGAGGGGTTGGAGGAATCAGAGCTCTGCTCCTGGCACTTGCTGTGCTGATCTAATTCCGGCTTACATTTGTTTTTTGTCCCCCTCTTTCTTATCAGCTTGGCTCTCCTAGCTGCAGTCACAGCCTGCAGCTGTAGGTTAACACTGCCTGCTGCAGTCAAGGGCTTTGGCTTTTCCCTGCCATGACCAGTCCCACTTTTCCGTCCTCTGCCACCCGGTCTGTGCTCATGCCTCCCAAAACACTCAGCTGGCTGCCAGCGGGTGCCTCAGCAGGGCCCCCACCACACGCCTGGGCAGCATGCCAGATTTTAGGGTCAGGGCGATGGGGCAGCCCCGGTGGGATGGCGCGGAGAGGTCAGCGTGGGGTGGACAGGAGTCACAGGAGCACGTTTCTTCTCACGGATGCAGGTCCTGCCGGAGAAGGGCTGGTGCCCATCCCTGACGGAGGCTACGGAGGAGCCACCAGCATCCTCCCACGAGCTGGCCAGCACCGTGCCAGGGCAAGCAGCCTGCACCATGAACCTGGAGAAAGCCGGTGAGGGGACACGTGGGATGTGGCCAGGGCAGGGGGCCGTGTGCCTGCTGGGGGGACACCTTGTGGGGCTCTCCCTGTCCCTTGCACAAACAGGAGCGCAGCAGTGCTCCCCAGGTGAGGGGGCTGTCTCCCGATGACGATCCCATGCGCACCCCTGGGGCTCTCGGATTTTCCTGCCCATCATCAACCTCGAGGTGAAGGTCGCTCCTGCTTTGCGGGGCACTGTGGTGGCGATGGCTGTGGAAAGGCGTGCAGCAGGCGTGGCCGTGCCAGGATGGGTTAATCCCCGTGGATTCCCATCTCGCTCCATCAGGAATGCATTGCCCGGGCTTGTTGGGGCGCATCGTGGGAGCTGCTCCTGCGCGTGGCCCCGGTGTGGCCGGGCTCCCTCTGTGGGCAGACGGCTGGTGGGAAGGGAGAGGGATGCAGGAGGAAGGGAGCCTGCGTGGAGACAGCTTGCTTTCCAAGTGCACTCCGAAGTGTGCTGGAAAACCAGAGGGAGCTGGCCATGGCCCTGTAGCTGCTGGCTCCACGCTCGGACCCATCCATCTGCTGGTGGCAGAGGTCATGTGGACCTGGCCGCTGTCTCTGCTCCCACAGCTGCTTTTGCAGGAGCAGCGTGTTGGAGTCAACATTCAAGTTGCCCGCATGATTTTAATTTGGCTTCCATTATATTTGTGTATAATGCTGCAGTCTTTAATAACACGATCACATACTGTTTTTCCACCAGCACCTGCTCATTCAGAAAAAAAAAAAAAGGATGTGGTGCTGCAGGATGATTCAGAGCGCGGTAGTCAAAGCAGTCGTTAACCGTGTGAGGCAGCAGCGTGTCATCGCGCAGCAGGGCTGGGTCACGGCACGTCCACGCGCGGCAGCCGCAGGGGCGGCACAGACAGATGCTCTGTGCTGTGGCACAGGATGCTCTGAGGGCATCAGTGGAGCTGCTGCTGGACGTGCCAAGCGTGGCTCGCCTGGGATTCCCAGGCAGGGTTCGTCCCTGCTTGCCCTCTCTGCAGGGAGGCAGAGAAGCCTCGGCTGTGTTTCAGGGTCCTTGTGGTGGGGCACGCTGTGTGCCCAGCCAGCTGGGGTTGGTGCCGTGCACTCTGTGACCATGTCTGAGCAGTGTGCTGAGCACATCTCAGCGTGATGTTGTTCATCTCAGCATAACATCACATCCCTCTGTCTGAAATGCCAGCGTGCTGGCATTTGCTTCCCTACTACCCCCAGGACCCCTCTGCTCTGGCTCCCAGTGTGCCGTCACACTCGTGTGTCTTTGCCAGCATGCTGGCAGGCCCACCCTGGACACGCAGTGCTCCTGTGAGTCCCCATCCCCACCACAACCCATGGTGGTCTCTCCCCATAGCCAGTTCCTGCCTGGCTGCTCCCAACCCAGCTGTGCTTGCTCCCGCTGCAGGGGGCAGGTTTTGCAGTGGGAAGCGCGCCAGCCTGCCGGCCCCACGTCCCTTCCCCGTGATCCAGAAGGTGGTGGCATCCATGGCGCACCTGCAGGAGGAGAAGCTGCGGCTGCAGGAGGAGCTGCTGGCTCTGCAGGAGAAACTGGCTGCCCGGAAGAGCGAGGAGCTCGCCGTCTCTGTCCAGCTGCAAGGGCAGGTACGGCATGGCTGGGGGCGTGGAGGGCACCGTCTGGGTTTCCAGCTGCAGGTTGCGACTTGGTGGAGTGCAGGATTTTTGGTGCTCTTGCGTGCGCCAGCTGAGGCAGCACCTTTGGCAAGAGATGCACCTGGAAGGAGTCCCTGGGGCCTGGGTGAGCAGCAGGGCCCTGCTGTGGTCAGCTCACATGGCTGGCAATGATCCGGGTGTCAGCAGCTTCCGAGCAGCTTCTGTGGCTGCCCAGCACTTGGCCAAGCAGCACTGTGCCATTCCTTGCAATGCTTGCACTGTGCTTTCCTTGCTGTGCTTGCAGCCCCTAACCGGTATTGCTGCGGCACGGCGGGGGTGCCAGCGAGTGCCTACAGCTCCTTCGGGGTGCCTCATCCTGGCAGGAGGGGGCTGCGCCAGCCCGGGGAGCTGTGGAGCTCTGACTCCCCACTGCAAGAAACCTGCATCAGGACAAGCTTGTCAAACCAACCCAGCAGATTACTTTTAGTGGCTTGCGAGAAGTGACCGTGAAGGCAGAGTCGAGTGCTTCAGAAGAGGAAAGTGGTGAGGGGATCAGATTGTGTCAAGCAGAGAGTAAAAAATACTTGAGTCAGTGCGAAATCTTTGCCATGCCTCTGTGGGCAGAAACTCTGTCTCAGCGGCGGTGAGCTGACCCCTAAATATTTCCTGCGCCAGTTCAGACGCAGCTCTTGGTGCAAGGACCTTGCTCATTACAGGGAGATTGAAATCCAGGGCTGCTAATAAAGGGATTTGCATGTGGATGTTGTGGAAGCTATTATAGTCAGGTTTTGCTTGTTCCACTGGTGTCAAAAAGGTGGTTGTAATTGTCCTGGATCTGGTTGGCATAGTCTGCATGACACAAGCGTGAGCACCGTCAGGATCCGGCCCTCCATCAGCTAGCTCACTGGCGCAGGAGAGGCAGCTGGTGGGGCCGGGGACGCACGGTGCAGGGCAAACGCCAGCCAAAGCACAGCACCAAACTGGATTACAAAGGCTCGGGGATGGCCGGGCCATGCCTCTGGCCGGATCTGACAGCCAAGGAGTCCCTGTTGCCTCCGGAGAGCAGGATGCGTCCAGAGATGTCCGAGGAGGTAGGGGACGGAGTGTCTTGGGGTGCTGCTCCTCCTGGGAGCAGCTCCTCACCTGCATGAGCTTTCTGCTGGGCAGCTCATGGCTGGGTGCGCTGCTGGCCAGCACCTTCCCAGCTCTGTGGCTTGGGTTCTTTTTGCTCTTAAAGATGTATTTGTCCGTGAGTCTTTGGAAGGGTGGCTCTGTGTGTGTGCCTGGCGCGGTGCTGGGGCTGGGAGCACGCTCGGAGAGCGGCCCTGGGGTGGCGGGCAGGCTGCGCTGCGCGTGTCCTTGTGATGCACCCAAGCTGGAGGGGTGGTGTCCTTGTCCCTCCCCTCCCAAACACAGTTAAACTTCAGTGGGAAAGGGACGTGAGATGCTGGAGTGAGGGCTGAGACGAGGACATTAATACTTCTAAAATATCTTCATAACGTAGCTTCCTGAATATGGGAATCAGGTTTTCCCACTCAGTCCGTGAGGACAGGTGAGATGGTGCCGCTGTGCTTGCTGCTTGCTCTGCTTCCCCTGGCGTGGAGCAGCCACACTGCGGGGGTCCCAGGTCTCTGCGGGGGTCCCTGGTCCCTTTGGGGGTCCCAGCTCCAGCAGGGAGCAGCCCGGTGCCGCGCGGAGCTGGCAGCACCTTTGTGGGCACACGGGGCTGCGTGGGGGGTGCTCTCCAGCTGCTGGCTGTGTTGCCGTCTCCGCAAGGGAGTGGCTTAATAACTTATCATAATTAATTACAGCACAATGTGAGCCCATTTGCATTTGTTATAAATCAGCAGTTTCTAAATTATGGTCCGTGGAGGCCTGGTTGTTTAGAGAAGGCTGGTTACTCAGATGAGGCAATAGCCTCCTGCTCTCTGGGCGGGGGATTTGGCAGCGTGGTGGCTGCTCGCTGCCTCTTCCAGGCTCAGGGAACCTGACTGGAAGTCTCGGGGACAACAGCAGCGCAGTGTGCAGCCAGGTCTGGCACCCCCAGGGCAAGTTTGGGGGAGGTGGCGATGCTCCACTGTCAGTGCAGCCGCCAGCTCTCAGGTACTGGGATGGGGATGGGTGCTTGGTGTGGGGCACAGAGCACACAGCAAACCCCTCCAAACAAAGCCCGCAGCTTCCCGCAAGGCTGCTGGCTTTGCAGAGCACTCACTGCAGCAGTTAATGAGTAACTGCAGTGATATTTTTTCAGGAGCCTCTCTGCCTTCTGCAGCAGGGAGGAAAGAGCTGGGAGAGATGGAAACCTCCGGTTCCCCGCACACAAAAAAAAATTGAGGATTTTATGAAATCTGCCTGATTTTGGGGGGAGGGCAGGAAGGCCCCCACACAACAGGCAGATCAAGTGATGACATGTTGGGGAGCATCCTCCCACTGGACTGAGATACACAGGCTTCTGGAGGAGCTCCTGCTCCCTCTTGCTCTCAAGATAACTTTCCTAGAAAGAAAAAACAGTAATAAAAGAGAAGACAAAGTAAAGCCATGTTGCAAGGGCAGGACAGGGTACTTCTGGTTCTTTAAACACAGCTGTGAATAGGTCTTTATTTTTTCTCTCGAAAGATGTTGCTATTTTTTTAATAATGGTTTCTGCTAATACTCGATGTGGACAAATTATACCTGTGGTATAACTGAGAAGCAAGCCTTTCATTAACGTTTGTTTTAATCAGCTCGTGTGAATCAGGCACTCAGAGCAAGGCAGAAAATTAGGGTGCACAGAAGGTGCGATGCAGGGTATTTGGAGGAGAAACCCTTCCCGGGGAAGCAGCGCGGGGCGGCTGCGCGCTTTGGCAGCCGGCAGTGGGAGCGGTGTGCCCGGGGCACAGCTCTGCCCCGTGCTGCAGCCTGCGAGGCAAAACGCTCCCGAGAGAGCACAGGGAGAGGGCTGGGGGCTGGCAGCGTGGGGGCTGCTCTGAAAAGCAGCCAAGAAGCGGCAAAAGTCCCCTCCCGGCTGACCTGGCCTGTGTTGGCAGGTTGAAAACTTGAAGGCGAATCTCCTGGACCAAGCCCAGGAAATCAGCAGGCTGCGCTCAGAGCTGGTGAGCTCGCCGATGTTGGGGTTGGTTGTGTTGTTCCCCGTGTCCCCAGGGGTTGGGGCGGCAGGTCTTTGGAAGGAGGTGTCAGCTGAGGAAGGGCTCTCGGCACCTGAGGTCGGATCAGAAGCACGACTATATGGCCCGAGCCCCCCATTGAGCTGCAGAGTGGGTTCTGCTGCCATTTACACGTGCCAAGAGAGAGGAATTGAGGGCTGTTTGTTTCTATGGGACTTCCTTCCCAATGCAACGCCACGACTGGCAGCACTGGGGCACGTTTGGCAAAGGCTCCCTGCCACCACCCCATGGCAGGCAGCAAAATCCCCCTGCTCAAGGGGGCTCCAGCCGTGGGGGCTCCCCGTCACAGGCTCACCCTCTCCCCGCAGCAGGGCGGCACGGACCTGGAGAAGCACCGGGACCTGCTGGCAGCCGAGAACGAGCGCCTGCGGCAGGAGATGAAGGCACGTGAGGGGGAGCTGCGGGAGCTGCGGCGGCAGCAGGCACAGTGCAGGGGCTGCACCCACCTCCAAGTGAGTCCCTGGTGGCGGCGATGCGGGTGGGACGGCGGGCACCCGTGGGCACCGCGGCCTCAGCAGAGCTGTCCTGGGACTAGGAGAACGCCAGGCTGCAGGAGCGGCTGTCCCAGCTGCAGCGGGAGGCAGAGGAGGCACGGGCCAAGCTGGCAGAGCTGGACGTGGAGGTGCAGCAGAAGACGAACCGCCTGGCGGAGGTGGAGCTGCGGCTCAAGGACTCGCTGGCCGAGAGAGCCGAGGAGGAGGAGCGGCTCAGCCGGCGGCTGCGGGACAGCCAGGAGACGATCGCCAGCCTCAAGTCCCAGCCCCAGCAGATAAAGGTGAGCACTGTGGGGCTCTGCACCGGCTCCCCAAGCTGGCCGGGACTGTCTCCCACCTGGGCAAGGGGAGCCAGGCTGGGTGTGTAATTGTGTCCGCTGGGTGCTGCCAATCCCACCTAGCCTGAGCGCGTTGGTGGTGCTGTGCTGCTCTGAAGCACGGCCCTCTTGGTAAAGCAGCCCTACGGGGGCAATGCCGGCTCTGTCCCGGCCCTCAGGTGCTGCTGAACGGGCAGCCCTGGCCCTTGGCACAGCGTCTCCGGGTGGTTTCCCTCAGTACATCATCAAGACGGTGGAGGTGGAGTCAACCAAGGCGAAGCAGGCCTTGTCAGAGAGCCAGTCCCGAAACCAGTACCTGCAGGAGCAGGTGGGGATGCAGAGGCAGGTGCTGAAGGAGATGGAGCAGCAGCTGCAGAGCTCCCAGAAGACAGCAGCTCAGCTCCGGGCCCAGGTACGGGTAGCCAACCGTAGCAGTGCAATGGCTGTGAACCAGACATGAAGCCACTGCAGCACCTGCATCATGCTTCACCTTGGCTGGGTGCCCGAGCATGCCGTGCTGTGGTGGGCTGTGTGGTGCAGCAGTGGGTGCATCACGGGCATCACACTACCAACCCCCCTCCCAGATTGCGATGTATGAGTCTGAGCTGGAGCGGGCCCACGGGCAGATGCTGGAGGAGATGCAGGCAATGGAGGATGAGAAAAACCGTGCCATTGAAGAGGCGTTTTCCCGCGCCCAGGTGGAGATGAAGGCGGTGCACGAAAACCTGGCAGGTGAGGAGGGCATCGGGCCTGTGGGATCGTGGGGCTGGGGCCGCCCATCCTCACCCATGCTCCGGTTGTGCCCACAGGTGTCCGGACCAACCTGCTGACGCTGCAGCCAGCGCTGCGTACCCTCACCCATGACTACAACAGCCTGAAGAGGCAGGTCCGGGACTTCCCCCTGCTCCTCCAGGAGACCCTGCGGAGCGCCAGGGCTGAGGTGAGCTCAGGGTTGGCCCTGCTGCCCCCCTCCACACCCTGTCTCTGCTCCCCACACGGAGCCGTGGGAGTGCAAGGGGGCTGCTGAGCCACCGCCCTCGCACCCAGATCGGCCAGGCCATCGAGGAGGTGAACAACACCAACCGGGAGCTGCTGCGGAAGTACCGTCGAGAGCTGCAGCTCCGCAAGAAGTGCCACAATGAGCTGGTGCGGCTGAAAGGTGCATGGGGAGGTGGCTGATCCTGGCAGGGGGCCTGCACCCCACCCCGGTGGCCTTGGGAAGGTGCTGGGTCAGGTGGTGCTCATCCCACCCAGTGTTTGATGGCATCTCTGGGTGTTGCGGGGCAATGAGGTGCACCGGGGCCAACGCTGTCTCTGCTCCCCGCCAAGGAAACATCCGCGTCTTCGGTCGGGTCCGTCCCATCACTAAGGAGGACGGTGAGGGTCCGGAGGCGGCCAACGCGGTGACGTTCGATGCCAACGATGATGCGGTCCTTCACCTCCTGCACAAGGGGAAGCAGGTGTCCTTTGAGCTGGACAAGGTCTTTCCACCACAGGCGTCCCAGGAGGAGGTGGGTGCTGTCACCCCTGCACCCACGTGCTGCTGTCAGTGGCAGCTCTGACATCTCGGAGGGATGTGGACACCTCCTCAATGTTCCCTGTTCCACCACAGGTGTTTCAAGAGGTTCAGGCCCTGGTTACTTCCTGCATTGATGGCTACAATGTCTGCATATTTGCCTATGGACAGACAGGGGCAGGAAAAACGTACACGATGGAGGTAACTTTGCTTGGCTTTGTCTTCCTCTTCTTCCTCAGTTTCCTGTCCCACATTGCCCTCTGTGCCCTGCGTCTCGGTGCCGTTGCTTACCCAGGCTGGGCACTGGGTCAGTCCTGGGGTGAATTGGGGACGTGGCCATACGGAGGCTCCCCACCTTGCCCCAGCTCTGCCTGTGCCCTGTGTGGTCTCTGCAGCCCCAGCTCAGAGGGGCTGTTGCTGCAGCTTCTGGGCTTTATTCTGCTTTGATGCATCTTAAAAAAAATACACAACGGGCTGTTTCTTCACCCCCTTTCTTGCCCAATTTATCAGGGAACCTCTGCAAACCCGGGGATCAACCAGCGGGCCCTGCAGCTGCTCTTCTCTGAGGTGCGGAGCAAGGCATCTGACTGGGACTACGCCATCACCGTCAGCGTGGCCGAGATTTACAACGAGGCGCTCAGGTACGCCGGGAGCTGGTGGGCCGGGGGCTCCGGCAGCCGAAAGTTTTCTGCTGGGGAGTGCCGTGCCGCTCTGTTCTTTACCTCCACGGGGCACGGGCACGGCACTTGGGAGCCAGCTCTTGCATCTTAGTCTCAGGGCCTTAGGTCCTGGGTTTGGCCATGTAAGGATTTTTATTTATTTATTTATTTTCCCCAGTGCATGCCGCTCATTCAAAGAGCTTGCTGGGACCACTCCCAGCTCCCTCTCCCTTGAGCTCCTTCTGCTTATATGGGCTCCCTCTGGCTCCGAATCCTGCCTTGTCTTCCTCTGGCGGGTTTGAAACGCCTCCCCCGTGACCCCGGCTCCCCAGCCTCTGGCTGTTATATTTAGAAACTGCACGCTGGGAGCTGAGAGAATGAGAAACATTTTCCTTCCCTGCCCGCGGCCCTGCCGTGATGCTGCCAGTGGGAGGAGGCTGGGAGCTGCGGGGGGTGATGGCAGCGGCCGCTGGTGCTCGCTAGCATCTCGGGGACCAGCGGAGGCCCTAGCAAAGATGCTCCAAGCGCACATACCTGGTGGGCGCACAGGAAAGCAGTGGGGACGGGGGGAGATGAGGTCTATAAATGGGCTGTGAAATACCCCAGGAGGAAGTGGCTCCCACAGAGCTGGAGCAGGGTACTGGGGGCACTGGCAATGCGGGTGCGTGTGCAGAGTGGCACACAGCTGGGGGGGACATGCCTACGGGGCAGTAATGGGTGCTCCCTTCCCAGGGACCTGCTGGGGAAGGAGCCCCAGGAGAAGCTGGAGATCAAGCTGTGCCCTGACGGCAGTGGGCAGCTCTATGTGCCCGGGCTGACCGAGTTCAGGGTGCAGAGCGTGGAGGACATCAACAAGGTGAGGGGAGCAGGAGGGTGGCACCAAGTGACTGCGCAGCCCCCCTTAGGGGGGCTTCAGGGCTTGCTAGCATTTGGTCCTGGGTTCACAGCAACACCTGGAGGGAGCTGGAAGCTCTGACGGGGTCTCTATGATGTTACCCCAGGTTTCAGAAGCATTTCTAAAGTGCTGGGGAGTGAAAGAGCCCAGAATAGACCCCTGGGTGGGATACAGCCGACACCCTGCCACAAGATGAGCAGCAGTGCTTTGCAGGAGTTGCAGGGGTGTTAAAAATAAATCTGTGGGGCCTGGGTGGCTGGGGGGGATTAGTGGGATACCAACCACCACTGGCTCGCCCTGGCTGCCATTCACCACCTGCCTCCAATGCATCACTGGAGTTGAGGCCAGACAGCACTCATCACCCTGATGGACTTAAGCACCTTTCTGGAGGCAATGGCAGGTGCAGGGGCTGTGAGGAGCTTGGGGCAGACCTGGCCTGACCGCCTCTCTCCCCCAAGGTCTTTGAGTTCGGCCATGTCAAGCGGGTGACAGAGTGCACCAACCTGAACGAGCACAGCTCCCGCTCTCATGCTCTCCTCATCGTCACTGTCCACGGCCTGGACCGCAGTACGGGGCTGCGCACCACAGGTGGGTACTGGGCCCGTCACCAGGGCATCTGTGCAGGGGCCGGCAGCACCACCAAAAGCTGTGGTGTGGCTCTGTGCTCGCAGGGAAGCTGAACCTGGTGGACCTGGCCGGCTCGGAGCGTGTCGGGCGGTCAGGCGCAGAGGGCAGCCGGCTCCGCGAGGCGCAGTACATCAACAAGTCGCTGTCAGCACTGGGGGACGTGATCTACGCCCTGCGCTCCCGGCAGGGCCACGTGCCCTTCCGCAACTCCAAGCTGACCTACCTGCTGCAGGACTCGCTCAGCGGGGACAGCAAGACCCTCATGATGGTGCAGGTAGGGGCCGGGGACCAGGGCATGCTGGTGTGGGAATCAGCTATTGGAGCCGTTTCACCCCGCTGGGGACGGGGCTCACCTTTTGCTGCTGCTGGGCCTGATCCCTCCCTCCCTGTGGCAGATGCCATCCCTATCAGCGTGCAGTGTAGGAATTTCCCTGTCCCCTCTTGCCAGGAGGGCTCTGGTAGCTCCATCCTTGCCCTCTGCCCCCAGCCCCTATGAATGCCTGCAGCCACACCAAGCACTGTTGGGGGATGCACGAACTGCTGCCACCTGCTGTAGTTTTCTTGGCAGTCCCTAAGGCAGGGGCAGATGGTGACAGGGATATATGTCTGGCTCAGATGATAGCTCGGGTGCAGACGCACAGGGCTGTCTCAGGAGCGGCAGGTTAATAATAGCACGACCCCACCATTTGTGGCATTTGCCATGCTCGAGAGCTGGGGCAGGAGAGCTTGGGAGGAGCGTGGGTGGCTAGTGGGGTGACGTGCTGCTGCTCCTGCTGGCTGCAGGTCTCCCCCGCCGAGAAGAACAGCAGCGAGACGCTTTGTTCCCTGAAGTTCGCCGAGAGGGTTCGCTCTGTGGAGCTTGGCCCCATCTCACGCAAGGCTGAGCTGGCATCCTGGCCCAGCCAGGAGCAGCTGGAGGTAACCAAGGTGCTGCTGGCACCCTTCCCCTCTGGTTGTCCCCGAAGCATGAGCTGACTGGTGGCTGTGTCTCATCTTTTCCCCAGGGGGATGTGCCAGGGACCGCGGTATCCTCCAGCCGGGGCCACACATCTCCCAGCCCAGGGCCACCCAGTGGCCGTGCTACCTCCATCCGCAGGAAGCTCCAGACCTCAGGTGGGTGGTGGGGCATCACGGCCCCCGTTCCACATCCCCGGTGCTCCTGACCAGCATCCCCCTGGCAGAGGAGGCTCCCACCACCAGCCTCGTCCCAGCCAGCTGCTGGCAGTCAAAGCCTGTGTAGTGGAGCTAGCTGATCTGTAATCAGCTCGTTAACTGATGGCTAATTAGCTGTCAGGGACCTGGTTTGGACTTCCCCAAGAGCCCCCTGTCACGGCACAGGGCAATGCAGGGTTGCAAATTCTCTGTGGGCAGCTCTGGCTGCATGTGAGACATCCGGGGCAGCGATGTTGTGGGGCAGCAGCAGTGCTCCCAGCTGAACCTCTCTTCCCTTCAATTTCAGCCTGAATTAGGGGCAGCTGTGGCTGCCAGGTGAGTGTATGTGGCTGGGAGCCGGTGGAGGGCTCTGCTTCGGCCTTGCTTACCAGCAGGGCAGGTGTGCTGGGCTGCACCAGGGATGCTCACGGGACCAGCTCACGCGGGGCCTGCTGAAACACTGCTGGCAAGGGCTTGGGCTGTGATGGCTGTGCCCTTGGCCTGGCGTGACTCTCGCATGTCTGTCTCCCCCCAGGGAAGCTGAGGCCAGTCCCTGTGTGACAGGCGCTGGCTTCTAGCACCAGGCCCGCTACAAGACTGGGCTGCTTGCTGGAGAGCTGTCTGCTGGCTGGAGAGGGGGAAGGCTTTGGTGCGCTCCCCTCGCCCACCTCAGTGCCCCAGACCCACCAGGATCTGTGACCGGGGGCAGTGGCATCCCTTCCTGCCGTGGCACCTCTTCCCGGGAGACATGCAGCTCTGTGACTTCTTTCTTGCTGGACGGATGCTTTTAGCCAGGATCGGGAGTGGGAAGCTGCTGGGTGCTCACTCTGCCTCTCCAGCTTTTTTAGGACAGTTGTGGTATCTGGCTGGAGGGATCAGAACTGCACACAAGCTGGAGCTGAGCTGGGATGCTGCTGCTATAGGAGCCTGGCACCATCCTGAGGTACAGCATGAGGCATGGGGTGCGCTTGGCTTCCCAGAAACAAGGTTCTACCCTGCTTCATGTTATGGCCAGGCACCCACCCAGCATCTTCTGGAGCAGCACTTCCCATACTTGAAGCCAGAAAAAGCCCAGCAACTCCTTTCCCCATAGGTTTCAAGCCCTGTTGCACAAAGGGCCGTGCATTTGCTGAACTGCTGGGGTCCCATGCTGGCCCACCCTGGGCACGGAGGGAAGAGCAGGCACAGGTCTGCCCATGTTTTGTGGCAGCTGTGTGGTCTTAGCAGTCTTGAAGGAAGCTATTGTAAAGTTATTTAACAGTTGTCTTCTCAAAAGCGATCACAGTGTGGTCAAGGTGAAAGTGTTTGACATATTTATATCCCGTTTACATGGTTGTGGAATGAAAAACAAGTGTGAAACAAACCTCCAGCCCGGACTTACTAGCTTATGTGTCATGACAGCAGCTGGTGGGGTCAGGGGGGAGGCAGCACAAGAGCCTGCACCCCTCCTGGGACAGCTAGCCCCAGGTCACTTCCTCATCCAGCAAACACCTGACTGGATCCTTCCTGCCATGGCCATCTCCTGTCACACTTCCACGCTGTATTCTTAAAAAAAAAGGGAAAAAATAAATCTAGTCTTTTGTAAGAGTAGATTTTTCTATGTATTTTAATTTAAAAAATAATGTTTTATAACAAAACTTATATTAAATACACTGTTAAAGACAGTCCTCCTGTGCTGTTGTTATTTACCTGGTGTGTTTGAGCCTTGCTCCCTCCCTACTCATGCAGCATCTCCTTTGGTGCTCTGCTGGAAAAACCCATTAACTCCCTCCTCTTCCACCTGTTTTAGGGCAGACAGGAGTTGCTCGAAACTTGCATCAAGGCAAAAACCAAACAAACAATTGCTGCTCTCAGCCTCCTTTAGTTAGAGAAAGATTTGGTATTTAGCTGCTGGTCAGGCCCTTCAGTCTTCTTGCAACTTGACCATGGTTGGATGGATGAAGCTTTACTGCTGGCTCCCACATACACACCTGGAAGCGGGTCTCCTCCCTCAAACACTAGCATGTGGCTTAATAGCTTAACAGAAAAAGCAAAGCGCTGTACAAGCTTGAAGGCAGCACCTAAGCTGTGCACTACTACCGTGCAATCTGCTGGAAAGCAGGTGGGGAGAAGAGCTTCATCAGGTCAGGGAGAAGGACAATCCACAACTGTTGACGTTGCTCTTAGGACTGGGACTTACCGGCAGAGCAAAACCTCCCCCAGCCTTTCAGCTAGACAGCTGGTGAGTGTGAACACTTACTCACAGCATCCACTTACTTACTCAACACAGCCTCCGAACAGGAAGGGTGAGAAAACTCACCCTTCTAGGTGAGTTCTAAAACCCTGCTAGGCACACAGAAAACAGAGCCCCGCTCTCCCTACATGGCCAGAAGCCATGCCAAAGTGAGCAGCACTTAGAGTGACTGAGACATTTGACACAACTTAAGAAAAGTTACAAATCTTTTATTATTAAAATTCATTATAAGTTACAGTTTCCTAGACAACAGGCTCCAGTGTATAAAACGAGACAGACTGGGAGGAACAGGGGAGGCACCAACAGGAGCCTCTTTCCCCAAAGGAAAGAAGAGGGACAGAAGGGTTCTGACAGCCATTTAATGGGGTGGGGAGGAGGGGAAAAACGGACAGACAGGATGACAAAACAGAACAATAAAACCACAATCCTAAGAGTGGTCCAGTGGATGTAGAAAGACACTAGTCCATGTCCCTCCATTCTTCCACCCTTACCCCCAAAGGCAAACATGTATGGCAAGTCCTGTTAAAGTCATGTAGGTCAACAGATCCAGGTAGACCTCGTGTCCCAGCAACAGTCTGAAGATACTAATCTTCTGTGGGGTAGGGTTACCAGCAGGGATTCTGTCAAGTTATGAGACAACTTCCTCTCAATACAGGCCCTTGAGACTATACCAGGTGTGATGGCACAGTGTCCTGGCTCACATATTTTGAAGCAAGCCAACAAGGCTGGTCCTATGTGCCAGAAGAAGAGGTCAAGTCCTTTCTGTAGGGAAAGGGCGCTCCACACCACAGCAGGCTTTCGGGGGAAAAGCTGCAGTCCTCAGCATGCTGCAGAGAGCAGGCCTGGGCCATCAGAGCCCAGTGTCAAGAACCAACAGCTCACATGCATGAAGGAAAGGTGACAAGCAGGTTTGGAGCCCTCCAGTCAGAGCAAGGCCAGCACACAGAGACAGAGCCACTCAGAGCTTGATGCTGAGGTAAAAAGCTGAAATGAAGCTGCTTCCCTACAGGGACTTTTTGCAGAACCCTCAGCCAGCCTGGTCCCCTTGCACCGCACAGGCACCTCTCCACTCAGGTCTTATACCTAGCCCATTAGGTACTGGTGCTAGATAGGTGGCCAGCCAGCAAGATTCCTGTTCCCTACTGTGCTGTGGTGGAAGTACGAACACACAGATGTGAAATCCAGTCAGACCAAGAGCAGAGGGGATTTTGGCCACGTGTTCACAGATGAGGAGGTGGCAGCTGTCACTCCAGGACAGCCATGAGGAGATGCAGTTCCCGGAAGGCACTACCATGGCGGCCACTGAGCCCCGACTTGTTCTTGACAATGTTGCTGATGTTCTTCAGCTGCTTGTAGCACAGCTTGCATTTATGGAGCCTGTGAAAACAACAGACACAGCATGAATGCTCAGCTACACAGGAGATGTGCTTGCTCCTGAAGTGCCTAAGATTCAGCTCAAGCAGGAGAGAAAATGCAAGCTCTGCAAATGGCTTGGTTGGAACAGGAGCATGACTCTGCAGAAGCAGCTTGTCTTCAGCCCACGTCCTGATGATGCAGGAGAATGGCATTCACACAAAGGCTCTTTCACTCCTGTTTTCCCCTTTGGCAGTAAAGACTGGGGAGGAAGGAGGTGCTGTTTCTGGAGAGCCAGTTCTCAGAGTGGAGCTATCCTATGAATGAACTGGAAATCCAAGGCCTGGCTGACAGCTCATGTGTCTTGTGAGGTGAAGGGTGCAGCCACCAGCTGGCTTTACTTCTGACATATTTGCACTTTGTTTAGGTATGACTCAATACACAGAAACAGAGGGGAAAAAAAAACAAACAGTCCTTTGGCCCTTTCCTCAGAGCAGGAGGGTTTGGTATTTGCAGACAAAAGGGAAGGCATGCCCAGTCTAGTATCAAAACCTTGATGGAAAGGAGCAAGACTCACCAAGAGAAAGGTTTGAAAGGAAGCATGCAGAGGTGGATAAGTGCCTTACCTTTCCTCTCTGGTTATGTCTACTCCGACAGAAGGTGGTGCAGCAAGCATGTCTGTGATCAGTGGCAGGAATCTCTGGAGAATGAGTTTCAAGGAGGTGCAGCCAGTCTGCACGTAACTGGAAAGCAAACAGAGAATCAAGTCCCACTTGAATTTCATTCCTTTCCTCCCAGCAGCCAGCCTTCACACACATCCAGTCACTGGGGATAATGTAACAAACAACTCCCCTTCACCACCTGTAACCAGGCAAGGAGACAAGTACCGAACGAGTGCCAACACAGTCTTGGTTCAAGTTGAGACTGACAAAGGGAGCCCTTTTAAAATGTCCTGGCATATACGCTGCTAAGTGAGACCTTTCTGCCCAATAGCAGAGGTGTCCTACTGAGGGCACCTGGAAGGATCCTCTCCCCTAGTAGGAGGGAAGACAGCAAACCCCATCTTCAGCAAGATGATGCATTTTCTTCCCACCCAATGATCAGATTCAAAGCAGTCTTCTAAGTGACCCCAGGACTGTTGCTAGACTTCATTCCCTTTGTCCCAAGTCAACAGTTTCATTCTCATCAGTGCACAGAGCACACTTGGTCTACATCCGTTTGACCCCTCCTGGCTGTCATAGCTGCCTTCAGACCAACACACCTACATCAAATCTCAACATCCTGATCTTAATGAGGACTTCCTGCCTACATATACTTTCCATATCTTTTCCCACACTCATTTGGCAACTCCATTGCTCTTTTCCAGGTGTTGTATCAGCATAATACTGTGTCTGCTATGACGTTCCAGGATTCTGTCAGCTACAAAACACCTAGCAGAGCTCCTTTATGAACATCCACACCTTCCCCAACAAGCACATCATGTTCTCATGGCCTCACCTTTCATATTTACTTTGGAGTAGTTTTTCTATCTGAGGCAGGACTACAGTGCACAAATCTAACTTCCAGAGAGACCTTAAAAGTAAAGAAAAGGACATGTTCTGAGACTAGAGACTGAGGATTTCCAAAGTTGAGTTGACACAAATAGAGCTTTCTGGCAAAAACATCCAAGTAGCTGCACCCAAGTTTACTGAGCAAGTTCATTGACTCCCCCTTGTGATAGAATGTGGCTACTTCCAACATATTTACTCCCAGCAGAATCACTTTATGAAGTCCTAAGACTGATTTTCTTTGTGAGACATCAATGCATACAGAAAAGGCCCTGTACAACTCCAGCAGTTACTGGCACTGCAGACTTGGAGATCTGACTACAAGCATATGCATTTCATGCTGCCATGGCAAGCTGGACGCGAAGCAGGTACAATGTGGTGCTCCTGACACCCAGCCAGATAGCTCTAGGTATCCCAGTGACCCAAGACTCACGCTTTTTGGTTGACAATGTTCAAGAGGTCCACAACAACAGACAGATCATTGATTGCTACAGCAGAGTCCACAGAGTTCTGAGAGAGAAGGGGAAGAAAAAGTCTATCGCAAGGCTTAAGCTGGCTAGTCTAATGCAATAAATACCAAGTTCTACTTTTCAAATACAAGGTATAGGGAACATGGATTTAGCCAGGTAAGAGATAACTCTCTCAAAGTTCTCTCCATGTTTGTGACCTTTCAACCACAGCTGGAACACAGCAGCACTCTGTGGTGCACCCCGGCAACAAACACGGAGATCCCAAGTTTTGTATGAGGCAGAACTGGTTCCACACCAGACAATAAAACGCTCAGCTGTTCCCCTCATGAACCTCAGGCATCTCCACACCCTTACCTTGATGTCACCAGTGCTCCATACAGCCCGCACAGTGTCCAGATTCTTGTGGCGGCTGGTGAGCACCACACACATGGTCTCATGGCCTTTCCTGATTTGGGACATGGCTTCCTCATCCACAAGCTCAGTCTGGCTTTGGTTTTTCACAGCCTGAAAAGTAGACACCAGTGGAAGAGCAATAACAGAGCAGAATGGTACAGAAAGGATAGGAGCTTTCTCTGCCTTGGTGAGAGCTAATTTTGGAGTACAGAGAAATGAAATATGGACTTCCTTTCAGATTGTTTTTAAAACCTTTTTGAAATGGAAATGCTCAATTTGTTCCAATTTCAGCTGCTTTATTTTTTTTCCTGCTAGGTCAATCACAAACACATTTAAAACTTCGGAAAAAAAATCTCAAAATAAAAGTGAAGAAAAAGTAAGTTTTCAAACCCTGTATATTTTGATGAAGAAATATTTTCATGCAAACCCCATTTGTGATGTGAAATGCTAATTTGAAACCAGCAATTTTTATTAAAAAACATAAATCTTGCACAATTCGTTAGACTCTCGATTTGATTTCTGCCCAAGTCATGCTGGAACCTCCACTTCCCCTGCTCACATTTAAAGTCTGTCATAATGAGGATGCTCTGGTCCTTCTCCTTTTCTGGGTTAGGGAATACCCTCTTGAGGAGTGGCCAGAAAGTCTCCAACATGCAAGAGGGAAAGATTACCATGAAATAATTATGTGCATGTAATGGCAGACAACAATTTTCTAAATGAATCACTGTCTAGAATGTGGAATCATTCAGTGTCTTTGCCTCATCCCTTGTACCCTAGTTTAATAACACATTCTTCATGAGCATGAACCAACCAGGCTGCATTTGCATCAGCCTGCTGTCAGTCTCAATGGGGGCCCAGTCCAGAAGCCCTGAGGTGCTAATCCCACAAGAACTGCAAGTCAAAGCAGTTTGGAGGGAGGGGAAGAGCAGAAAAGGAACATGTTCTTTGGCTGCTGCATTCAGTACCAATGACTGCAGGCTGCAGAAAGCACCTAAGACACTTTTGCACCTCCAAGAACACCCTTTTTCTGATGTCATCCAGCACTGACACCAGCCAAAAACTTCTATTCACTTACCGGTAGAAAGTCAGTGGCTTTCAGGCCAATGGGCTCATTCCTGGCTGCAGGAATCACTGACAGCTCTGCTCTGGTCACAGGAGTTGAGGAGGCAATTGGTGGCCTCTGAATTTGGTCTGGCTGCAGGAGCAATTGGGATAAAATTCTAGTAGCAATAACATGGACTTAGTGTCATATCCTCTTTCCTGACCCACTTTCCTCTCAAAGCAGTCTCCAATTTGCTAGCATGGCTGAGAAGGCAATGAAGTGTCCCTCAGGTAAAAATCAAGACTTAATTAAGGTTTGTGAAGAACACATAAGATGTCCCAGCAAGAATACTGAATGCTGTCACTGTTATTAACATCTAAAATTATGGCAATAGGCCATGGCCAGCCCAAAGGCAGAAAGAATTCTAAAGAAGCCTGAAAAACATATCCTGTCCTGATAACTGCTTGAGATTTTGACTATAATATAGTCTCAGTTCAAGCACCTGCGGAAATGTAGTACCTGAATTCTCCTCAGAGAATTGCACGCATTTTGATATTAAAGGAGAAATACCACTCTAAGTGTGACAAGCAAACAAATGCAATATAGCCATTGTCTGCTGGAGGCCTGGCCTTCAATTCTGCTGCTCAGATGACACACATGGCCTGACAGAGGCTGAAGCTGCACTCTTACTGCTTTTCAGTAAAGGAATCAGTTTGATTTAAAATAGGAATGTCCCAAACTCACAAAGCTTTCCAGTGGGGATGTGAACAGCTATTAACAGATTACACTGTACGTACAAGTTCCTGCTTTGGCAACGGGGTCTGGACTTCCACAGCTTGGTTAGGCTTCACTGCTTCCTTTGCAGTTACGGGCTCTATCAAGATGGAAAGAAGCGGGAAAGTAGAAACTGATTGTTCCTCTCAAGAGAGGTTTAGAGCAAAGGTACCATAAACAAAGACTACAAGTAATCATTTCTGCAGACATGCAACTCTCCCTGTTTTAAGGGCTATTAATCCCATTCCCACCAAGGGGTCATTTTCATACTCACCATCTTCAGGGGGCGCTGGAAAAGGCTCGTTGTTTCGTGGAGGCGTTCGAGCTACAGAAAATAGGGGGAAAAATGACAAACCATGCAAGGCTACAGATTAGTAATAGGTCAGCCTTGGAGCTGAGAGACCTCCAGCAGCTCCAGAGATTAGGGCAATCAGCAACACAACAAGCAGTTATCTCCTCCAGACCTTCCTTGACTTTATCGTTGAGTTTAAACAAAGGCTTTTTGCCTTCACAGATGGGACAAAACTGACCCATTTAGCTCACTGCTGAAGAGATGTTAAGCACAAGACAGTGCACTGTCAAAGCAAGTTACACTAAAAAAAAAAAAAAAAATTCACCTCCAATTATTTTGATTATTGCTTCCTCAGAAAGACTATCTTATTTTTCTCACTTACAGCAAAGTGAGTTACATGCATTGCACTGTGCTTCCTAAACAACAGTCACTGCTTTAACAAACCATTTAACCTTTCTTTCTTTAATGGAGGCTGCTGAGTTTACATATACCAGAATTCTAAGCAAATAAAGATTCTGTAACACAGCAATCCTTCCTGATCAGGACAGGAAGGCTCCATACTCATAACAGAGCTCTGGATTCTGGGCCAGACCTCAATGAGACATCACTGCACCCTAGTAAAGGCACAACCTTCCAGCAGTTCACTAATATGACTTATTAAGCTGGGAATATTCAAGTCTTCTAAACTCTCTCAGTCACAGGTGAAGCCTCTATTACAATACTCCAGAATTCACTTCCACTGAAATAGTTTAGTGTCTACAGCTCTGAACTAGCCACCACTCAAAAGTGCAATGATCCCTGGTACTAACAGATGGCATTCTTGGGCTGGAAGATCTCTTTGTAATCCTCTGGGTTCTGGATCTCAGCCTTTGATTCCTTCTCATCCCGGTCATCTTCACTGCTGGGACTGCGCCTCTCGCTCTCTGAGTTGTGCTTCACTCTGCCAAAAAGAAGAAAAAAACGATGCTGTTAGGGCAAGTCACACGGACCCGGTTGAAAAAAAAGAGCATTAATTTCCTTGTACATTTCCTTATAAAGGTTGCAATTACAACAAACCAGCACTTTCCCTTACCTTTGTGGCTTGCTGCAGCTAGTTGAGGGCCTGTCATAGATGCGACGAAGGGAAGACCCTGTGGGGGTGGGCTGAACGAGAGGCTTGTCATCCCTGATCAGCCCATGAGGAACTGAACCTGACTTTGTGACTCTGCTGAGATCCACAACGAAGGAAGAAACTGTGCTTTGCGCAAAGGAAACTCCTATCTGCAGAGGCAAAAGGTCAAGGTAATTCACTGAACATGCTAGCCTTTCTACGATCAGGGAGGATGGAATGGCCCTGAGTAACAGTGCTTGAGAATTTGTCAATTCAGTGCTTTGGCTTTTTCAATTTGGAACTGCCAATGCTACATGAAAGGCTATGTTAAAACTTTTGCCAAGCAGAGTTTTGAAACACTGGTCAAACTAAACTCCAATTCTTTCTTCCAGAAGCCTAAGAGATGAAATGTAGTACAAGGCTCTTGAAAGAAAAAACACACAAGATCTAGGTGCTGGACACACTGCATGCCCTGGCCACTTGCAGTCTGACAAGCTTAGAGGTCAGAAGGCCTGCAAGCAAGACAGAAGGATTTTATCTCATGGTTTGCAGTCAGCTCCCCAACTCCTCATGAACAATGACTTACCAGCTGGTTGTTGCAGATAGATAAGTCAGCTACTTTTCCCCAGTTCAGCAAGACCACATCGAAACAGCGCTCAGGCTCCCAGCCATACACACGCAGTGAATCCTGGAAACCACTATACAAACAACAGCCATCTGGGTTGAAAAGAACACACCTAGGAGAAGGCAGATAGAGAGTTTAGAAACTTCCAGCTTCCACAAAGATCCCAGGGCTGTATCTGTGACTTCACTGAATACCTGCAGCAGTTTTCAACAGTGAATGATCTGGTGAACCTGTGCAACTTTTTCTCCAGTATTCTCCCTTTCATGAAATTCTCCCTTTGCCCCCAGCTTTGGTCTCTGCCTAGTACTCTGTGCTAGGAATTTAATATACCTGACAGGAGTAGCCTCTTCTTCAATGCAGCTCACAACTTGAAATTTCTCCAAGTCCCAGAATCGAACAGTCCTGTGCACAAAACAGAATAAAAATCATCACTCGTCCCTCTGGAAATCTGCTGTAGGATTCAACATTAAAAATAATATACTAATAACTAGAATGACTTCCACTGCTGTGCATATAAGATGAACCTACACAGAGGACTGGTCTAGCTAAGATCCGTAAATCCAGACCAAGATGCTTAGAGGCTCTAGAGATGTATAGTTATTTAGAGCAGACCCAGAGCTGAAGACACTCTGGTGGCACAGCCGGAGTGCTTGCTGTTCAGATAGGATGTCAGTTTGATTAGCGAACCACTCAAACCTACTGCATTGTTTTCTAGCATGGCAGACAGCGTCATGAGTTTTATATGGGAAGGTAAGGTCTCCATATTCTGCACATCACAGATGTGACATGCTGTTGGCTAGCTGGCAGGCTCTTGCAATGGCAGTTTTGAGTTGTGTGACATTCCTGTTTGCCATGTTCTTAAAAGGAAGGGCGTTGAAAGCAGAACTGACATAAACAATTCCCTTCTTTCTTTTTCCCCTCATATACCTATCAGAGCTGCCAGAAGCCAAAAGGTACTCATTTGGATGGAATTCTACAACGTTCACTGGGCCAGCATGTCCTGTAAACTCAAACATCATCTTCCCAGCAGCCAGATCCCACAGCTGGAAGAAGGAAAGAACAAAAGACTCTTAGAAAAATTAATGTTCAATAATTTCAATACACTTTGAATTTCCCTTTACCAGTTATCTTCTAACACTTCTTCCCCCCTCCCAGAACAGACTCGAGTTTGCCAAGGAAAGAAATGATCTAGAAAAGGAACACTGTCCTGGCCACTTAAGGCTGACAAAAAACAATAATAATAATAATAATAAAAGAAAAAAAAAACATTCTCTTTTAAATTCCCTATTTAGTTTTAAGTAGTAATTTGTCCCCTAGAAGTCCGCTTTCTATTTAAAGACTGGGCTAAGATACAGCATTTCCACTTGTTCCAGAAGATAAAAATCTCAAATGTAAAGAAACAAAAACCCTAAGCTCTGAATCGTTTAGTAATTCATTCTTCCTGGGCTCCAGTCTCCATTGAAAAAGCCAGAGTTGGACTTTTACATGCATAGTGTCAACATGTGTCTGATGAAGTGCACTTGTCCAACATACATTTCAAGATGTTCTGGGCCAATGGACAATTCCCATAAGCAGTCTTGTCCCGCAAAGCCACAGGGCCCAGCCAGATGCCTAACAAACAAAAGGGGGCTAAGAGAGAGTGTTGGTAATGACTGATACAAAGACAATCCCAGTATTCCTACGTGCTACAAGCATACAAGGGAGATACCATAATAAATTACCTTTACAGTATGATCATCAGCAGCAGAGGCTAACCACTTGCCATCAGGACTAAATCGGAGACATCTAACTGCTTGAGTGTGACCCTGCAACAAGACAATATTTTCCTTTGCTTTTCTTTTCCTTTATAGGAAACTGTCTTTTAACTTGATATGGTATAATAAAATAAAATCTAGTAACTCTTTCATGTAGTCCACAACTGACAGAACACTACATTCTACACTCAAAAGCTATACCTATTCACACTGCACAGGCATAACGTCTCTCATCTAGAGATTTCTGGCATCAGTTTAAGAGTGGTAAATACAGATCTGGCTCACCTGGTAAGTGTCAAATTTGAGCTGAACAGATTTATTTGTTAAGACAGAAGTACCATTAAGTTGGCTACAAAATTAAATTAACATACAGCAAACTCTTTGGGTATAGAAAGGCCCCATGAATAGAACCATCTCAGTGCAGTGGGGATTTCACATTAATACCAGCCACAGCATAAAGAAACACTTACTATTGGGTGCTTTCCATCTCCCACTGAAGCCAAGCAGACTACAGTACGTTAATTAATTCCTATGATATCCGTTTAATGTTTCCATACAATTCACTGAGGCCTACAAAGGTTTATCAGGCCATTTTGAAAAAAAAAAAAAAAACACAACACACACAAAACCACAAACCACAGATCTCACCAGCAAAACTAAATAGTTACTTGTACATAATCACTTTAAAGTTTGCCACGAAGTATTAGACAGAAATCCTTTTCCCCTTTTCTGAAAACTAATGAAGCATTTTACCTTATACCTGAAGACACAGCCTTTTCTTCTTACATCCCAGAGCTGCAGGTGAAGAAAAGCAAACAAAAGATATGCTTAGAAAGGTACATGGGGGGCCAAGAGTTCTATCAAAACAAGAGCTCTTGCAGTCATCAGGCTGGTAACACTGCAGAATGAAATCACTGAAGTGGCTGCTAAACCTCTGTTTGCTTCAGGTACATTTCTTAATCTAACTTCCCAAGTGAGAATCACTTCTGTAAGGTACTTCTTACTACAGAAGCTCCGTTCCTGCAGTCAGATACCAGTCTGATGAAGCAGGTACAATCCATAACAATCAGGACATCTGTGCTTACTGACACCAGGTCTCAGCTGGCACCCAACTCGAGCCCTGTGGAATGAGCCACATTCCACAACTGAGGAGTCACATTCATGAGTTACCGCTGTGGAAACGCATGAATTTCACAAGCACTCCCAAATACACCTGCCCACACACATGCAAATGTGGATGTACAATATCTACCAACAGCTTGGCAGAAAGCACATTCTGTCACTCTTCATAACAAAGATGCTGCAAGTAAAGAGGGTAATCTCTAGAGGAAGGTAGGCTTTACCTTAATGTTTGTGTCCAGAGAGCCAGATGCCACAAAACTTCCAAAAGGATGGAAATCAAGGCTGCAGATGTTTGCTTTGTGACCAAATAATGTACGAAGAACTGGGAAATCGGGAAGTGGAGCAGGGAGAAATAATAAGGAGCAAATATTTATTAGTTTGTATCACCCCAACAGGATGCATAAGTTTTGCTATACTATCCTCACCATTAAAAACATGCTAATACAATGTACATTAGACACACTACGTACAGTTTATTCATCTGTATACATTATTCTATGGAAGTGTTTCCAACTTTACCTTCACAATTCAAAGAAACAGCAATAGAGGGCACCAGTTTCAATGATCCTAATGAAATTCTTGTCCTTGGGTGTGGGAAGCATGAATAAATCTCAAAGGTGTTCAACCTTAAAATGAAACTAAAAGGTACTCTTAGAGGCAGCTGTCAGGCAGTGCTATCTTTCTACTTGTTGCAAAGAGCAAAACTGGTGTGTGGGGAAATATAGTTTCATATAGGAAGTGAAAAGGACATCATTCACCTTGTAGCTATTAGACAAGCACTGTCTGAGGACTCTGCACCCTAGTCCAGGCACAAGCCCAACTTCCACCTCTGATTTTCCAGTACCTGCACTGGCCTCCTTCAACTGTCCTTGCAAGAAACATCCCAAAGACTGGGAATGGACACTCAGGAAGCATGAGGCAAAGAAAACGATCACAGCGTTTGAGCAAGTCATCAACAAAGTAATTCTGGAAACCAGAAAGGACCAGTTGAACAGGTATACCGCATCTCTGAGAGTAGAGATGAATGCAGAACTCAACTTTGAGGAAGAAAAATTGCTTATATAATGACAGAGGCAATCTCTCTCCACCATTAGTCATCTGGAACAGTATCATGGTTCCCCTGGTAGAAATTAGCTCGAGCCAGACCTGGAATGGTCATTTGCACAGATGCTGGCTCATAGACCTGCTGATAAATTCAGCCAGATCAGTTACTTTCTGCTGGTAAAACCAAACTATTTTATAACTGACCTGATTCTAATTGCCTGAATGACAGAAGTGATCTTTAATATCTATGGCACCTGCCGCTTGGCTTCCTGGCCAAAG
This sequence comes from Heteronetta atricapilla, assembly GCA_011075105.1. Taxonomy (NCBI): domain Eukaryota; kingdom Metazoa; phylum Chordata; class Aves; order Anseriformes; family Anatidae; genus Heteronetta; species Heteronetta atricapilla. The sequence continues at coordinate 9,588,106 of CM021741.1, forward strand.
ACTGTTTTCATTACATGTTCTTACTATGAGCAAGTAGCAAGCTACAAGAAATATAAATTCCTTCTACAGTATTTATGCATGATACCTTTTCAAATTTGTTCTAGGATTTGAGGAAAATACGCTAAGTATAACTCAACAGTTGTCCTTCAGAGGATCACAGCTTAATGAGTTCATAGCTTTTAAGATTTACTAAAAATTAGGTCTGTGTCTGTTTATACAGTCATGCAAGAGTGTAACAGGAGAAAAATCACCTGAAGAAAAAAATGAAAGTTAGAAGAAGAGGTCAGCAAGCAGGAGATTCTTGGACTTATGCAGAACCTAATATACTTAAAGCTCTTAATCTGGTTTTAGAGTTGGAGCACCCATTTATTAAGGCTGATAATTTTAAGCTGAGGCTATGAATATAATTTTTATATACATCTAATTACTACCTATGTGCAGAATAAAAGTATCTGGAATACAGACTTCAACACACTCAGGTCAAAACCCTGGCAACTAATTCCTCAGCTCAATCTCCACAATACGTGTGCAAATTTCTGCTTCAGTGCGGACACACAGCTCTATAGTCTCAGTAGGAATTGCACAGAAGCCCTCTAACAGTACTGGAAACGAAGAAGAAAGCAATGCTGGGCTTTTCTTCTTAAGTTAGGAACCTTCCAGGTTAGCATGGACAAGCATAAGGATATTGCAAAACTGGGTTTCATAAAGAAAGAAAGAAAACAAGACAAAGTTAGTATTTTAATTTGGTTTAGAGATTGCACAGTAATATAGCTTTCCCATGATAACCCCAAAGCTTGTGTCCCCCTCATTTTGGTGACTCTGGAGAGAAATAATGCATATATTCTTGTTTTTATCACTGCCTTTTTGAAGGGAATCCTTGGTATCTTTGGGGGGATTAACACAAAGCATCATCCTCAAAGAATACCCTGAACAAGTAGGAACTCTTTCAGCAGTTTCCCCACCTCCTCACATGATAGCTGTAGTCTTACTCAAATGGGAGAGGCTGAACTATCTTGCTATCTTCAAGTTCATCCCACTTGGAGGATAGACCATAGGAATCAAATTCAACAGTAAAAGAAAAGGCAGGGGGATGGTTGAACCAGATGACCTCAGAGGGCTTTTCCAACCTTAATGATTCTACATATTAACAGAAGAGAAAATTCATGGAAACATACTTTTGGCAGCTTCTAGGTCCCAAACACGAATGGACCCTGACTGGGACCCTGCGACAATGAGCTCCTCGTTTATATTGATCTGTAGACTCTCTATGGGTGATGTGTGCCCTGTCAAGCTCTGCAAAGAAAACCACAAGACACAATCAATGGCTACTGACACAGACAGCTTAAGTCCACAGTCATACTCAATTGATAACTGAAGCATTTAGCTATAAGTTAGGACCATGTGGTTGTGCCACTGATCCTTTTTCCTTATCAGCAACTAGCATGGTAGAGCATCCTGAAGATCACTACGGCACAGAGCACTGTGCACGTATCTCCCACATTATTCCACCTTCTGGGACGCTGACTAATTTTTAAAGGCTGCATCAACAGAAATGTGTAGCTAAACATTACCTGCACAAGCCCAGATGAGGCTGACACATGCCTGCCTTACAAAACTTATGCTACGCAAGCACATTGTCACTATGTTTGCTCTAAATGGGTCACGCAAGTCTCATGAACTGGTTACAAAATCAAAGCCAGTGTGAAAGCAGGGCCACTTCAAAACCTGCACAAAAGCAAGGAGTCATACGTTGCTGCCACAATGCATGGGTGTCACAGTGATAACACAGTGCTATTACTGAACTATTAACTCGAGACAAGAGGCCATACTTCACATGTATGCAGCTTCTTTCATCCTTGAGCATCCAAAAGCTTACAATTATATAAGAATTTTGAGAAGGCCAGTATTTAATTAAAATGCAAAAATATTTAAAAACTACTTCTAGAAAACTAATCAACACACATACCACAATTATAGACCTTTTCCTTGTCAATTAAGCAATATTATTATCCTAGACTTTACTTCATCCTCAAACAGGTCTTTTTAAACAGCTAAGCTAGCTCTGTGCCTCTGCACACATCTAGAAGCTGAGAATGCCAGCTGACAGCAGCCTACTCTGAAAGGGCTTTCTCCGAATTTCAAGCAGGCCTGCAGTGCTCTATGGCTGCAACTGTAACTGCTCAGCGTAAAACAGAACTCAAACATGAAGCAAGATGCAATGCTACTCTAAAAGTTCCTTTTCTCCCTCCTCCCCAAAACGTAACCATCTTGAATTTCAACATTAAAATACTAAAGATGAATTTCAGATGGCAAAATACATAGCACAACCACAAACTCAAGATTTATTTTTTTTTTATCTCTAACAGTGGCACAAGACCAGTTCCAGTCAACGTTGCCTCTCAAACACCAGCTTCCAACGCCTGTGTATCCCAGGAAGCACAGGACAGCTACAGCTCTCTGCTCCCACAGATGGTGGAGGGAGATACTTAGTCCTCCAGCCCTTCACATGGAACACAATACTCTGGTTTCAAACTACTGTCATGCTAGCACAAAGGGCCCAGAAAGACACAGCTTAACTATGCTATGACAGAAGCACGGGGCTACTAGAGGTGAGCAACTACTTCCACATCTATTTCAACCTCTTTATACTTGACCTCAATAAATAAATGGGAAAATAAAATAGAAACATTCTCCTTTCAGCCTTTTTGATCCTACTTTCTCAATTTCCTCCTCACAAGGTTCACTCTGTTTAGAGAAATACCTTTCACAGTGCAACATTGTTGTGTTGTTAATTAAACAAGGGACACTTGCTAAAGATACTTTTCCACAACATCCACTGGAAGGCAAAGCGATACAGGACAAGACAGCTGTTAAATGTATTTATGGTGTGCTTTAGTGGTAACTACTATTGTAACCCTACTCTTCCTAACAAGCAATGAGAGTAACGCTGCACACAGCATTACTCTTCCCCAGCCTACTGTTAAGTCAGCCAAGTATTCTGACAAACTTTGTGCTGAGAATAAATCACTGTGGGACAGGTGGAAATGCAACCCACTTGGGATGTTCCCTGCTTTGAGGGCAAACTCCAGGGTATAAAACTGCCCCCTGTAGCTTGCACTATAAAACTAGCTGTCCTTCACGGAACTGCACTTCATTATCTGTAGCACAGTAAGGAAGGCTCAGTATTCGTTACCTGAGCATATACTGGCCCCAGTGAAGCAGACAGCCATCCTGGATTCTCCTGGGGCAGCAGCTTTACCAATTACTGAATTCTGTCCCTAACTTTTGCTAGCATCTGGCCACTTGGCTTGGTCCCGTTAGAATTCCCACAGGCCCAGTAATCTTTTCCCTCATTCCCACCCTCTACATCTCAGAATTGAAGCTCCCATCCCCCAGGAAGTTAAAACCAGGCCCGTTCTTACCATGATGCAGTTGGGCTTGTTAACTGACCATATGTTGACTCGACAGTCATCTCCTCCAGTTGCCAGAAGCCGGCCTGAACTCTTCCCCAGGACTAGCGAGGTCACATTGCTGCTGTGAGCCGTGATCTCTTCTGCATAAAATGAAGCAAGCAGTTATGTCAGACTTATACAAAGATTTTCCACCCCATCCCTCCCAAAGGGCTGAAAAGTGTTCTTTCTGCAGAAAAGCTTTCCAGTTTTCACTGGACGAGCTGCAGCAACGCACAGTTCAGATAACAAGTCACGCTATTATCTGGCTTGAAACAGTCCTCCTTGGCTCTGTCTGCCACACATCTGCTGGCCAAGCTTCACAACTCCACTACTCACGTGGCTTACTGCTTCTCTCACTAGCAGCAACTGGGTAGATTTTAAAGACTGGCTAGACTGTAGAGGCTGCTCACAGGAGCTGCTTTACCTTCTGTACCTAGGTGGGTCTCAGTAACCAGAGCTGTTTCAGAAGCAGAAGAATGATACATGCATGACAAGCAACAGACATCTAGAGAAAAGCCCTTTAATCCCGTACTGAAGAGCAGCAGCAGTGTCCAAACCGGGAGGAAATGGAAGATTAGCAGTACAGTTTGTTGTTGTACAGAGGAAAAAGTCAGACTCAGCACTGGGGAGAGGTGGAGCTGCCTGCTCTCAGCTTTAGAAGAGGCTTTGCTACACTCCCACTACAGAACACGGACAGAATTTAGCAATGCAGACAGTGTGAAACTGTGACAAAGGAACGATGAATATTTTATGTGAAAAGGCACAAAAGAGCAAACATGACCTATGCTAAAAGACTATTAAAAAACAGGGGGGGCTGATAGGAAAGTGAGTCTGTGAGGGCTTCACAATGACAGAATTCTAGAAAAACCTTTTCATATGGAAAAAAGGTTGAGGACAAAGGAGAAGCCAAAAGAGCATTTTTCCATAGATGTCTATTTTTATAATGGACTTTAAAATCCACCAAAGTTTTTGGCAGGAGCTTCTGGCAGATGTATTTACTATTTTTTCCTCTTACTGGTCTCTTCTGTGAAAGTTCACTGGATTTGCATGCCTAATAGTTATGAAACTTATTTGTAAAAGGGTTAGGTTGTCATCAATTCTACTTTTGTTCAGGTTGTTTTGGTGGGAGGGGCAACTTGAAAATTTAAAATGCAACCCTAAACCGAAAGGACATTAGACAGCTGCAACAATAATTACAGGTACTTTGATCTCAGACTCTCAGAGCATTTTTTGAAAGCAAAACTGTGCAACTTTCACTTTAGCTGGAGGAATACCTTTCAAATTACAAAGGTAAATGGACTGTAAATTAAGCGAGAACAAATCTGAAAATAGGCTTGTGCTGTGTTGAAAGACTGACCTTCCCTATGACAATGCTGAAGTAAATTATGGATGCATACACAGAACTGATGGCCACAAATAATACAACCATTATTAACAGACTAGTTAAAACTGGAAGTATATATGCTAAACATTGCCGCTAATACCTCAGCAACTCCATTTTTTCTCCCCTCTTAATTTTGTTCATAATAATACAGTGTTAGTTTAAATGTCCTTGCTGAAGCACACAACTCTACTCATAAAAGCCAGGCGAGAGACTCGTTCCAGCCTTGCCCAGACAGCAACACCCTTGCCCCCAGTGAGGAGCCAGTTCCCGAAACCCACAGCCTGTTTCCGCGCAGTACTCACCCCCGGCTGATGTCACCCACCAGCTCAATGATGCCGAGCTCCTAATTAGCATCACCAAAACACTTCAAACACCCAGAACCCTTCGCTCTAAGGAGAATGCTAAGACAGGGCAGAGCCGAACAACACGAAGCATCACGACCTCCTGCCCGCTTACAGAGAATGGAGATTTGAAACCAATCAACCTCTACCTTTGCCTACAACTCTGGAGCCTCAGGACCAGGCAGGTAACACAGAAAACACAGGAAATTGCTACATTAATTATCTCAGCTCCACCAGCGCGTTGCTAGCTGACAGTGCCGTTTCCTGCTAGCCAAATTTTAGGCCCCAAACCCCCAGTCTGGAGCGAAGGTGTCTGCACCCAGAGCTTCCGACCAGCCCCTGGCAGCCCCCGGGAAACCACCGAGCACCGAGGCGGGGGGGAGCTGAGCGTTACCGCTCCTTCTGAGGGAAAACACCGGGCGAAGAGCGGCGGGTGCTTGCTGCCCCTCACTGACAGGGCAGCCTGACGGAGCCGCACGGCACCCGCGGCTGCGGCCCGGGCTCCGGGGGCGGCTCTGGCGGCCGCCGGTCCCCCAGCAGGGAGCCCGGGGCCGCCGCGACCGCGGCAGGGTGCGGGGCGGAGCGGCGGGCACTCACGCAGCTTCCAGGCCGCCTTCGTGCTGACGGGCGCCGCCATCTCCCGCCGCTGCCAGGCTCCGCGCCCGGCACCCGCGGCGCCCGGTCCCCCCCCGCGGCCGGCCCCGCCGCGCCGCCGAGACGTGCGGTTGCCCGGGCTCCGTGCGCCGCCCGGCCAATGGGAGCCGCGGGAGGGGCGGTTGCCCCAGCGACCGCGGGGCGGCCGGGCCACTCGCAGCGCGGCTTCTTGGAGCCTCTGCGAGCGCGGCCAATGAGGAGGGTGGCGCGCGGGGGCTGAGGCCGGCGTTTCATGGCGGGGGAGGCGGGGCTGGGCCCCGTCACAGCCCCGCTTCCTTCCCTGCCGGCCGCTGACGGCAGCTGCTCTCTCAAAAGAGGAGGCAGAGCTATCGTGTCGCGCTAGCACTCGACAAAATGTGTTAGCTAATCCTTAAGGGGCAGCTGCTGTGTCCCTGGTGCTTGTGAAATGTTTTAAATTAATATATTCTGGTGGCTCTTGTATGGAATTAATATGGATCAATAAACAATCATAGGCTTGCTTGCTTCTTCCTTATTTGTACTTTTTTATTTTTTATTTCTGTCTAGAAACCTTAGGGTTTTCTTTTACCTCAGCTCCCTGGGGTCCTAAACCCTTCAGGAGTTTGGTCCTAGTGATTTGGAAATTGGGCTAGATCCTGAAATTCCTTCAGTTCTTTCCCAGCAGTGTGCTCTTACCTGCATGCCTCTCATTTAAGTATCTCAGAAAAGTAAGTTATTTCAAAGCTTTTTCCTTTCCTGGCCTGTTTCTACACTGAGGAGGATAATCATGAATTTGTAGAATATCCTGAGTTGGAAGGGACCCACAAGGATCATGGAGTCCAAATCTGGCTCTGCACAGGGCAACCTAAGAATTAGACCATGTACCTAAGAGCATTCCGTGATTCTGTGAAATCTTAGGTCACCATGTTAGCAGAACACCGACGCTGCACAGAGCTGTGAGGAGCAGCATGTTGGTGGCTGCTCCAGTGGTCAGACCCTTGGGGAACGCGATGCTCTGTCATGAAGACCTGGGAGCTCCACAACCCAGGAGCTCCCTAGGAGCTGGGAGGCCCTGTCACGCCCAGGGGTGTCAGACACTGCAACTGTCTGACAGCTGCAGGAGACACAAATGCTCAGTTTTTGATAGCTGCACACAAAAGGGAGTGAATCATCCCCTCAATCAACACATAATCCGCTTAAAGTATCCATCACACTTAAAGTGGACAGCTACCATAAAACACTACGTCTAATCTGCTCTGGGTCATGCTCTGTTTCAGCTGTAATTACCATTATTCTACTATATCCCAGGAAAACATGTTTATACCACAGGAAAATACGTTTTTGCCTTTCCCCCAGCTTTAATCTGTGTAGCCTTTGCTGAAAATGATCATTACAGGTTGCTCCCTGAAGAAAGTAGTTGTCAGGAGCTGTAGGCAGCACCACCACACGTGTCTACTATGCCTAATCTACTATAGCAAAAATTAGAAATTGTTTCCTAGCAGGTTCAGGGACTTCAGTAAATACTAACGCGTGTCATGTACATGCTGTCTCTTATTTACAGCTATCAGGGGATTATGATTAACCAAAATGCTTGATTACCTAAAATTACTTGGATTTGGAATGCTTGTTTAATTGCTCTTGACATCTTTTACCCTGTCTGCCAGTATTTGTGATGAGTGATTGGAGACATTTCAAAGAGGAAAAAAATAATAAAGTCCAAAGTTGGTCAATTTAAGTATTAGTCTGCTGTGGTTTTTTTTGTTTTTTTTTTTTTTTTTGGTTTTTTTTTTTTTGTTTTGTTTTTTTTTTTGTAGCTAATAGCTCTGAGGTCACATATTTTTTGTTTGTTGTGAACAGACAAGTTCAAAATCTTTACTAGTGCTATATATAGAACAATATTTTAAGTTTGTTGAAATATTATTATATTGGAATATATATTCTCAAATAATGCTGCTTCTGGTGTCAGTAGCTGGGGAACAACTTCCCAGAAGAAGCTATGCAATTCAGCATACGTAACTTGTAGCAACTTCTGAAGCAGAATTAAAGCTAAAGTCTCATTCAGACCTCAGTGTCAACCATGGAGTAGTCACTTGACACTCTTGATATAGGTTGGCCTTAGAACAAAAGAGAGAGAAGAAAAAGACAGTGTAATAGTATAAGTTCATTAAAATGGAATCCTGGAAAAAGGTGCATAAAGGCTATTACATAAAGGCTATTAGCATAATCTGACGATCATGCAATATTTACTACAAGCAAGTAGGAAAGCCCTTCTGCATTTTTTCAGGCAGCTTGTAACAGGCTTCAGCAGTGATTCAGTGTCTGATGTGAAGGAATAAAGAAGAAATCAAGGATAACTGAGGTGCATAGCTAGGCGAGGGTCCTTGCGCAGTTTCTCTTCAAGAGCAAGGTATTTCTGTGGTGCTGTCTGTTTTTCCCTAGAAAAAGGTAACAAACATCAGAGTAAAGCTGCAGCAGGGCATACAGTAGAATATTTTACAGGATAGCTTCACAGCTGAGTAACTAGGAATGCTGACTGGTAGACCCCCCATTCTACTAGACACTGTTCAAGCAGTCATTTCCAATACCTGTTGAGCCTTAACGCTAGAATGTGGATACGGAACATGGTTTCAGAGTAATCAGCGAGGAAGACAGCCTCCTCCTCCCTGCTGAGCTGACTCTGATTTTCCTGAAACTGCTGGTTCTTCTTCTTCAGCTCTTCTACCTCCTGTTGAGGGAATGAGTCACAAAAAGTCAGGGTAATGGAGAGCGAGGAGCACAAAAGTGCAACTCAAAGTTCAGGGAGCCAAGATGAAGGAAACCACTAATAAAAGCCTTTCTATTTTCATGGCAGGCAATAAGTCTGAGATGAGGTCTCACAGAATATGAAAACAAGGAAATCAAAACACGTGGACCAGTGAGAAGCTGCAAGACCAGAATGTGTTGCCTCGCTGTAGTCAAGAAACACTGGAGAACCAAAGCAGCCCTGCTTGAAACAAGGACTGAATTTGACCCTGGAGCTATTCTGTTCTTTGATCTCACATGTTAATGACAAAAAATACACAGGCTTGTTTATGACTCTCTTAAAGGTAAAGGGGTTCTGTTTCCTGCCTGCTGTCACAATGAGATGTGTTACCCTCCTGCCAGTGCAGAAGAGACTCCAGTGACATGTTCGTCCAGGAGTAAGGCTGGCAATACCTTTTCAAAGCGAGCTTGGATGGTGTTGGCCTTAGCAACGAGACGATTCTTCAAATCAGTCAGACAGTCATCTCTGAGGCGCAGTACTTGCCCTTTGGTCATTTTCTCAGGATTGCCAATTTGAATAAGAAAAGGTGCCAGGTAATCCAGATCCTGTTCCTCATGTACGGGGAACTCATCCTCCATTGCGTTCTTCTGGAGGAGAAAGGACAGAAAGAGTCATGATCCCACTGACTTGTATCCCCTTTGATAAGGCAAAGTAAAAGCAAAAGCCAAAACTCATTCCACCCTATGGAGGAAATAAAGCTTATTTTTCCTGGAGGCTGATCAATACTCTTGCATTTCCCAAGGTGTTTTTTTATTCTGTAATTTATTTTCTATCATCCTTTTTAACATGTCTCCTAATTTCTTTGATTGTAGAGATGTATCTTACATAGAACATGCTATCTATTGAGGTACAAGCTGGCCAAAATGCATTTTTATTTGGACAGGGTATTTTGAGGGATACTAGCTTGTAGACATGTAAACAACTGGTTCTTTGATCTTTACCTCTGTGTTTCATACTAGATGTTTGGTATGTAAAATCTAGTATCACCTCTTATAAATTTTATCTGTTCAGGAAAGCTCAGCCTAAAAATCGTTCACAAGAAACATCTTGGAGATCTTGAAATGTTGCAAGTAATTATTCTTGAATCTTTCTGTATTTGTCCACAACATTTGTAAAGTAATAATTTCTGAAAGAGACCCAGGATCAAAATAGGCTTTGCAACTAATACTGAAAACAACAACAAACCAACTGATTCATAGCTGAATAAAACCCTCACACAAAGAAGCGCACCTATTTCTAACATAAATACAGAGCCCTATATATAAAGATGCAGCTTGGATTCCATTATCATACTCCCCTGATAATCACATTGTCAACTAATACTTGTTAATTATTTTATTAACTAAATAAAATAAAACAATAATCCTTCTCTGATGGGGAGGGGGGGCTAGTCCAGAGAGTCCGAAGATAATACCATGACCATGTTATATTTTCACAGGAAAGCTAAAGCTGTGCTGACCTGTAACTGCTAGGGATTTGGCTCAGTATGTTCTAATAATACTAAATGCTCATTAGAGATAATGTCAGACAGAAGAAGTTTACTTTGGATTTCTTTGTGTACATGTAATAAACACTGGGATTAATAAAGAATGCCTACCGTGGCTTCATATTGTTCTTTCCTCTTTTCATTCCTCTCTGTATTATAAATTGAAACAGTCAATTTAATGTCTGCTTCTTCATTCTCACGGATTTTCAGAATATTTAGCACCTTACAAAAAATCAGAAGACACCTTAGCTTTTCCACAAAGTGATCGTGCTTTGAAATGCTTTACCTGCTAACAGAGCAAATGCTGCATACAAGAACTGTAGCATAAGATAAAATACATTTTAGATCTATATGAATGTGCTCATACTCTGCTCATAGGTCAATCTGATAATGGTCTTATTTTTAGAGTGATGTAATTTGGAGTCCAATAATTAACATTACTCAGTAATAAAGCCATTCTGGATTCACAGTCTTGCCAATAGTTTTGAAATGGCACTGATAGCTTTAGCTTTTCTCTTTGTCTTAGGAAGATATAGAGCACAAGCAACAGGGATATTTTGACCATTAATAAATCAAGACTGCAAACTTTGGTGAGGTAGTTCATGAGGTCATGGCTTATACTCTTCAAATTTCTCAAAAATGGGCTTTGCAATCTTGTTCTTTATTGTTATTCTGTGCTAATATTGTTGCGCATACATCTCCAGCTCTTTGCGGGTTTCCTCTTCCACACAAAAACAATATAAAAAAAAAAATCAAATCCAATATCTTTGCCTCCACCTGCTAGAGTGGTTGTATTTACCATGAAGTAGCTACAAAGACTTGTAAGAACACTTGTTACAATGGTCTCGATGTGACTGGCAGTACAAGTGGTGTATTTTATGAAATATTTTCCTGCAGTTGTTCCTACAAAAATCACTTCAGTAGTATGGTTATGGCTTCCTGGAAATGCCTAGCAACTAGATTTACATTACATACAATATCCTTTCTTTTTTTTTTTCTTTTTTTTTGGTCTCATTCCCAGACAAAAAGCAGATATTTCTAAATGCCCCAATTCATACACTGTTAATTGCTCTCTGAAACTATCTCCCTCCCTAAGAACAGAGTACACCTGACCAACTCTGACACTACCACGGAGATGTCCTGTTACCTCTGCTTCAGATTGCCGAACTTGTTGCTTCAGCTGCTTCTCTTCCTCTGTTAGTTCTTGCAACAATTTGTACAGGTGTAGCAACTTCTTGTCTTTCACAGAGGACCCTGCCTGGAAGCAGATAATTTAGTGAAAGACAGTGGTGTTCTCTGACTGTGAGTCATAAAACACAAGTTGGCACAATTCTGCTACAGTCAATATAGAGATGCTGATTTACACTTTTGAAACATCTAGCCTATGGTCAATAGTTGATTAGACTTCATCTAGATTTTGAGCCTATCAGTAATGTCAGCTAGACTGTATCTCTTGCATTTCTTTGCTGATACTCCTGTTGGCTGGGACCAGTTTTACAGGGTTAGAGATTAAAGCAGAGCACTCCAGCAATTGCATTCTGTGTATTCTCCCTATCAGAAATACAAACTTTAACAAAACCTTTCATGACATAAAAAGAAAAATAAAATCTGTATTTGTGTCTCTCTGATTTTCCTAAGCACAATTGTGCAGCATCAGTACAGAATTTACAGACAGACTTCTGCTCCTGATCAGTGATGTTATTTGAGTAACCCACCCATGAATGAGAGAATTTGGCTTAATGATAGCACTCCCCCCCCCCCTTTTTTTTTATTTATGGCTATCTATGTTTTTTATCTCTCTCTCTCTCTCTCTTTTTTTTTTTTTTTTAAACCTATCTTTTTATGTTTATAGCTATCTGTCTATCAGCAATGCATTAATAAATCCTTACCATCTTGTCTGCATCTGCAGGGTGAACTGGGAGAGATTTAAACAATGTGACCAAAGAAGCCCATGGCAGAATTTGAGTTAAAATCTGATTCTGCTTCTCTGCTGTCATCTCTCCTTCAAGAGAGGACAGCAGAGAAAATTTCAGCTTCCCTGTCATGAATATGCAGGACTGAGCCCACCCAGCATCTTGCAGGATCTCAGTGGCCGTGTCTACACTGCCTGATGAGCTGATCTGAGAAGATGACCTCAGGTATGGCTGGAGACAGCCTTTCACGCTACACCAAATGTTGTGGGCCCGATCAGCATGGTAGTGCATTTCCCTGTGTGTCTGTGTTGTCAGTCTGGAGGCTGTCTGTGGGGGAGGCATGCAGATGGAGGACAGGCAGAGCATGGAATATGCCATGGACATTTCACCTACCTTTTGTGTCCCAGTGATATAGGAAAACTCAAAGATATAAATGGGTTTTCTCCATACCTCGTATGTGATGCACATTTCTGGGGTCATTATTTCACTTTGCTTCCTATATTTCTCTGTCGGTTTGAAGAAATCCTTCTTTGAGGCAGTAATGTATTTATCTTTGAGGTGGTATGTCAGATGGATCATCTCCTCCATGATCAGAAAGACACGTTCTGCTACATCTTCATCAGCAGGCTTTTCTAGGTTTCTGTGGAAACACTCCTTCACTTGCTGATGAGAATTGAAAAGAAATAGATGGAAGCAGGTTAGACAACACAGAAAAATGGCAAAATTTGTGGAGAGTTGGGTAAAAGCCAAAAGAAAAATTGGGCCTTTCTGCCTGGACTGTGACAGCAACTCCTAAGACCTTGGCCCATTCTTCTTTCACGTGCCTGAGAAAAAAAGCACAAAGCTGCTTAAAGCAATAAACAGTCTCCTGTTTGTGGAGCTGAGTGTGCTCTTCAAGCTCAAAGTTAGCTTGAGATGCATCCCTGTCTGATGGAAGTACAGGAAGCAAGGTATTTTGGAGCACAACAAAGTTTCCCAGGTTCCCCAACAAAGGGAAAAAGAAGAAGAAGGAAAAAAAAAAAAAAAAAGTGATTTGGTTGTTGGCCCAAAGGCAGATAGATCATTGCATGGCTCCATCTTGAAAGGTGACGTGTCTGAGCCATACCACCAGGTGTCAGATTTCCTCCCACTTCTCCAACTCAGACCCGACAAGAAAAAGAGGTAGGCTACCGCTTCTAACAGATCAGCACAATGGGGCACCGTCAGGAACCCAAAATATTATTAGTTTGGGGCCAGGACAGTAAATCATTTGACTATTTGAGTCCTGTGAAAATTTCATTCCAAAATCATAGTTAGGCTTTGTTTCTTCCTCTGACACACATTTCCAAGTCATAGTTTCCTAGCTTCATTCTAGCTGCTCAATATGTTTGGTGACAAAAGGTCACACTGTGGCTGTCAGTGTCAGGCAAGCATCTGCAAGACACAGCAGCTTAACAAGGCTTGGTTTCATCTGGAGTTTTGCCTTGGCTATGCCGACTGAAAGTGAACCTAAAGCCTTAAGCCGAATATTTTGCATAGTATAAATATCACAGTGACAGATATTTTTCTGTTCCTGCCTTGGCCGTACCACTATAGGCCGGGAGTTCATATAATTTCTGGTACCAGCCACACTTATTTTCTTTCCTCTTTTGCCAAATTCTGTGTGCTGGAAGTATTTGAAGTCATCCCGTCCCACGAAGTACTCTCTTATCTCACTGGCATTTTCAGCACGTTTCTGGAGGCCATCGACTCGTGCCTCACTGTAAAACTCCATCACACGTTCAGTCTCCGGCTCCATTGACTTATAGATGTGGACTGTGGACACAAAAGGGATCACATACATTTTCAGAATTAGTGACTGTAATACTAGTGAACACAGGTACATCCAGGGGAAGTTTCATTTTCTCGATCAGCCAAGAAATCAAATGCACTTAAGAGTGTTGGAAGGGAATGTTAGCTCTTCACTGCTGTGCACCAATATGCCATGGCCTGAAGATGGCAGGAAAGCTTTGATGGTCACTTTCCTCCTTACACAGCAAGGTAGTAGTGAGTGGAGCCTGGACTCCGCTCCCCAAACAAGGAACTGGTGCAACCTCTACAGGAGAAGTACTGCTTCAGCAGCAGATCTGATGCAGGACTTTCTCTCCTACAGCTACAAAACAGAGAGATTGAACATAATCCCAAGGAGAAGGTTTCTACTTCTACCACTTCTACTGGTAAAAGTACATAATATCACTCTGTAACTGTGATATAGTGTCATCTCTTATGCTAGAGGGGAAGCATTGCCCCAAACTGGAAGCACAACCAACCCAATTCTCTAATCTCAGCTGGAGACCATATTACTAATCCATGCAATTCATCCAAGAAGTATGCAGTCCCCCCTGCTTTGGGCTTTTGCTTTTGCCAGGAGGGATTCACATGATTTCCTATCAGCTGCAGTCGCTTTGGTTGCCCAGATGAACTAGAATACCTTTAAGACCAAGGAGGTGTCCTGGGCTGAAGTACTCTGTGGTCAGCTGAGTTTGTTTATTAAATTCTCTCATATCCAACATGTCTTCTCGGTTTTTGAACCACTCCCTCACCTCCACCACTTCAGTACCTGGTGGGAGACATGCCATTTCACAGCCTTACGTTGGAGATGGTACAATTAATCTGATGAGCTATCAGTGTCTGTGCATACCCTATGCTTCTGAGACGGCCACGGGAGACACATTCAGTGTACTCAATAGAACTGGCCCTGTGCACTAGGGCATTTCATAGATAAATCCTAATAGATGAATCCTAATCTACTTTGAAGTAGATGAATTACAACATAAAAGGGCTTATTTTTCTCTGTCAACAGGAACTAAAGTCATCACCTCAGGGGGAGAAGATGTCACAGTGGATGGATGTATCTGGTGAGATAAATTTCATCCCAAATATTTCATAATAGTGTCAAGAGTGAAGGGAAATGAGACTGCACCATCCAAGATGGCTGGGGACAGGAGTTCATAAGTCCAGTCAGGAATCTTTATGGTTTCTTGGACCGGCCATCAAAGGATAATGCTTTGAAGTACAGAAATGTTCACACTCTCTAGCTGCCTCTTTCTATGGCTCCTAGAAACACCAATGGGAAAAGAGATGCAACTGGACAGTTTAAAACAACTTTCCATTTCTCCGAAAACTGCAAATCCAAGCAGCTGACCTGTGGCACTAATCAGCATCACTGTTAGGATGTTAAACTGATGGAAATTCTTGCAGAACCCCCTAACAATGATGCAAAGCTCTGGGGCTTGACAGACAGTGAGTGTGACAAAGTGTTTGATGAAGTAATAGATAAGTATCCCAAAAACGTGAAAGGAGGAGGAGAAAGCACAAGAGAAACCCTGGCAGAAAAGGTACTCCACCCCCCACCCATCAGCGCACCCCAGACTGTGTTTGCTCAGTGTATCAAGAGTGTTCACTCATCCTCCTTACAGCGTAAGTCTGCGTAGACAGTGAGGCGTTTCACCAGCCCATTTCTGTTGAGGTACGGTGCCCATTTCTCCAGTTTTGCTTTCTTGTATAGAATCACCTTCTTCCCCTGGGAACAACGGGTCTCAAAATCTGCAGTAGGCAAGGGAGGTGTCAGAAGGATTGATTCCCACCAGCAGCAGTACCATATACACAGCAGTAACAGAAAGTCCATCCCAGACAAAATAATTCAGCTACCAGGAAAACACAGTGTGCTTGTGGGGATTTCCCGCCCAGGATGGGACAGAGCACAGAGGCAGGCATTCAAAACAATAGCTAAGGTATGCCTTCATCTGCGGCACTTCGCTGCTGTACCTTGAACATCCTGAAGGGAAAGCTCTTGAGAGAGATAAACAAACCTCCCAGATCCTCTGAAAGGTTAGCTGAAAGGCAAGCAAAAGGCAAAGCATAGGTACCTCTGGGAGAAATCTGAATAGGGGCTACCCATGAAGGCGGCATGTCAAAACTCGTGTCTTCCTCCTCCTCCTGTTGAAACAGAAGCAGAGATTTACATTTTTGGCAGCTTCTCTGTGCTAGGAGGCATTTTGGTTCTAGAGAATCAATCAGAGAGCAACTTGTGCGAGGCCGCAGTGCTCCTGGGCAGCACGGTAACAGAGTTACGAGAGCTGGAGCAACCACACACAGCCTGAGGACAGAGACAAGCAGCACACTGCAGTTCATGTAGGAGGAACTTCACTGCATCCCCACACTCTTGCTAGCACATCTCCATCCAAGACTAATGAACTGTGGCTAGCACCTGCTGGATAGGGTATGAACGTGACAGTTGCCATTCAAACTAATGACCAGCTTATTTTACATAAACTGTGGAAGGTGCTTTGCTCCCTGGTGATGGACACAAGCTGAGAAAACCAGACAACAGTAGGCAGTGTGCTGTTACCAGTGTTTCTCTGTGGTGCTGTGCTGGTGTAATACCTACTTTTATCATACTGTGTTTTCCCATCAAGACAACATAGCATTTTTGGCTTACAGCATGCATCCTTTTTTTGGCATATCAAAATACATGCATTATTTCTACATTTGGTTGACAACTCATAAGATCAGGGTGCTGACCAACAGAGAGAGAATATCCAGAAAAAAAATGATTTGGATTTTATTATTTGAAATTATGTTGTCCCAAATATCAACGCACTACAGGCTGGGGGCTAACCCCACACAGACTCATAGCCACTTAGGACTCCAGAAGTACCAGTGTGCTGCATCCTGTGTCTTTGTGGAAGAGTGAAAATAGCACTTGGAAGACCTACTCCAAAAATCATCAGAGCTATTCAAGATTGAGAAGGAATCTAGAGTGCCAACCACAGTATAGCTAGAGCAATAGTGATCTGACCCGGGGAGGGCAACAGGCAGGCAGACATATATATATAGGCCATGAACACAAACCAGTTCACTACAGCATCACCACTGCAAGAAAACCATTGTGTAGTTCACTTACTATGTCATCCATGTTCCTGTCAAATAGCTCATTTTCCTCTTCAGCATCCAGGGGTACCTGAAGAGGCATGTCAGTCTCTGAAAGCATAATTTCCCAGCGGACAGTGTCACCCAAGTCAAAGATGAGATCCTAGGCCATATAGAAGAAACCCACATAAATACAGAGCCGTCTCACAGGCCTGACACTTAAAAGCTGATATTGTAGGGGGTTAATAGGAATGATCTGCATTTGCTAGCTTAGAGTCTGGGATGCCATGGA
The DNA here is from genome assembly GCA_011075105.1 of Heteronetta atricapilla. NCBI lineage: Eukaryota > Metazoa > Chordata > Aves > Anseriformes > Anatidae > Heteronetta > Heteronetta atricapilla. The sequence goes on from CM021741.1 coordinate 9,605,279, forward strand.
CTGGCTCCAGATACCAGACCTGGAGTTTATGTAATCAGAACAGGCACACGAATGTGTAAGAGCTCCTTACCTTGCAGCCGTTCCGGCAGTCCTGCATGTTCACCCAGTAATTCTTGTGGTTCCAGACACTCTCAATTCCAAGGAAATGTTCATCCATGGTGCTGTGGCTGTTCCCCGTGAAGGGGTTGATGAAGAAGGTCTCAGGAACCTCCCTCTTCCCAGACAGTACCAAAACCCATGCATGCACCCGTAAGCCATACAAAGGGTCATGCGTGGGCTTTTCCACTTCCTGTAGCCCAGAAGACAGAGCAATAATTATTGCCACTTTGCCACTTTAGTCCAACCCACCAGCAGCCTTATTCTCTCCCCTGCCCACTTCTAAAGATCTCCAAGCCCGTAATACTCTTCAGAACAGTGATGCAGTACATACCCAGCATATATTTCTATGTCAGCACAACACTGTGTTCTCAGAGGCTACATGTCCATGTCCCAAATCAGAATTGTATTGTTCTTCATGGAGGGTGGTGAGCTCCAGTTTTTGGTCAGCTATTACCCCTGTCTCAATTTTTGATATTGCAGTTTAAGAGTAGAGTGGACCTTGTAACTCACCATGACCTACCTTCTCTTCCCCTCTCTCCTTGTTCTTATGGGTGTCTTCAGTTTCTGCTTTCTTCTTGGCCTCCTGCTGAAGCTCAAATTTGCTCTGCAGGTCTGGGGAGGACTTAATTCTATACTTGTTGGATTTCTTCATTATTTCCTTTGCAACCTATCTCAGCAAAAGCAAGGAATTGCTGTGAAACCCAGTAGGAATCAAGAGAAAATCGAGAGCATCACAGAACCATATAATCATTAAGGTTGGAAAAGACTTCCAAGATCATCTGATCTAACCATCCCTCTCCCCCGCACCCCCATCATTACCAACTAAACCACATCCCTTGGTAACACATCCAACTTTTCCTTAAAGACCCCCAGGGACAGTGTCTCCACCACCTCCCTGGGCAAACTGTTCCGATGCTTAACCACTATTTCTGAGAAGAAATTTCTCCTAATTTCCAACCTAAACCTCCCCTGGCATAACTTGAAGTAATTCCCTCTAGTCCTATTGGTAATTATCTGTGAAAAGATGCCGATCCTCAGCTGCCCACAACTTCCTTTCAGGTAGCTGTAGAGAGCAATAAGGTCACCCTGAAGCTTCCTCTTCTCCAGACTAAACAACCACAGTTCCCTCAGCTGCTCCTCATAAGACTTGTGTTCCTGGCCCTTCACCAGCTTCGTAGCCCTTCTCTGGACGCTCTACAGGGCCCTGATGTCCTTCTTGTAGTGAGGGGCCCGAAACTGAACACAGTACTCAAGGTGCAGCCTCAACAGAGCAGCGTACAAGGGGATGATCACCTCCTTGGTCCTGCACTATTCCTGATAGAAGCCAGGATGCCATTGGGCTTCTTGGCCACACCTGGGCACACTGCTGGCTCATGTTGAGGAAAGCATCAACCAACACCCCCAGATCCTTTTCCTCTGCACAGCTTTCCAGCCACTCTGCCCCAGGCCTGTAGCGCTGCATGGGGTTGTTGTGGCCAAAGTTGCAGGACCTGGCACTTAGTCATGTTGAACCTCATCCCATTCTCATCTGCCCATCGACCCATCCTGTCCAGGTCCCTCTGGAGGGACTTCCTACCCTCTGGCAGACCGACACTTCCCCCCAACTTGGTGACATCTGCAAACTTACTGAGGGTGCACTCAATAAGGGTGCAAGAAGGTAAAGAAACATATAGCTTAAAGGTACTTTGCACTTCCCCACCTCTGACAGTCTGTGGTATTGGACCTGGTGAGCCAAGGGTTCAATGAAGCCAAAGAAGCCACATAAAGAAATGTGGAAAATCACCCAAAAGACCCCCTTGGTGAGGACCCCAGTTTGTACAGACTGAAATGCAGTGTGGACCAGAAGCTGTTCTGGCTAGCCCAGCTCTGGAGCTCACCAGGAATGAGCAGGCTGAGCATGCTGCCTCCTGTATACCCCACCATCACTCAGGTGAGCAGTCTGGGTGGATGAAGTATGGATGTGGATGGTCCTGTCAAACTAGCAGATATCACTGAAGGGTTAATAAGCACTCACAGAAGGTCTTCGCTCCCACTTAGAGCAAGAGAATGTGGGGTACAGCATAGTCCCAAGATCCTTTTGTCCTAAGCACAGTGTGATGCTACATGGCCAAAACACAAGCAAGCTGGGGCCCTCTTAAAGTGAGGAGTATGGTTGGAAAGCAAACAGGTGATGGGACTTGGGGGCCTTGCAGATTGCCATTAGACTCATTTTTATTGCACTGTGGACACACCAGAGATACCAGCTTCACTGGCCTTCTTCTTACCAGTGTCATGGTCTTCTTACCAGAACCAGACAAACAGGCTCCCACCTGCCTGCTTGCTGCAGATCTCCTTACCTTCTGTGGCTTCCTGAGCAGTGGGCACACTTCCAGAGTCTCGTCCAGGCTGCATATGTCATGAGTGGCATATCCATTCACACAGTAGGCATCGTACCCAGCCCCAATCAGCATGGAGCACAGCAGCACACTGAAGTCAAAGCAGTTTCCTCGCTGGTACTTCAGGATGGTGGTTGGGGAATAGAGCGAACTGGGCTTGAAAGAGAGGGATACGTGTTCTTGTTGCTTGTCTTGTGAAGCATGCCCCAGGCAGGGAGCAAGAGAGAGACAGAGCATTGCCCATATCCCTGGTCTCTGTACCAATAGGGAATCTGTTATATGAAACTCCTACATAAGCCACAGACTCCAAAATTCTCCTCCAAAGTGATCTGAAGAAATTCTGACCCCAAATCTTGTGACAAATTTAGCCATGGAGAGATGGGCAGGACAAGCTCACCAGATTGCAGAGAATCTAATACTAACCACAACACCAGGGTGGGGCTTACCTCCATCTCTAGCTGGTCTGTCTGTGTCATTTCAAAGCAAAAGACTCATAAGCTAATTACAGCTCAAAAGGGACTTATTCCCTTCTGGCCCTCACTGGTGACCAGGCAAAGGGAAAAATACACACACAGTGAATACAGAGATTTTGTTTATACCATTCCAGATCTGAGGCTGCACCTTAGATTTGATCAGTCTCCGTCTACTAAATTAAGATATATTCTCAATGATCTCAAAATACCAGTATCTTTTGAGACCCTGGGACTCCTGGGACACACTTGGCCAACAAGAAGCTCATGTAGATTGTATGGGGCACTCCACAGGACATCAGCAGTCCTTGCTAGCAGAGATTGTTGTTGGTCTCTTTGCTTTAGCTGGTTCATACCACCCTTAGGACTTGCCCCAGTGTTGACATCATCTCTTCTTGCCACTCTAATTTTTGAGATTTCTAATCTCCCTTCAACTACCTCAAAACATCCCAAATGTTGGAACAGAAGTGTCTAAAGCCCCTAAAACCTAGTCACTGAGGCCAAACATCATCACCTGGGCTGTTTATGCTCCTTTGGTCCAAGGTCTCTTTGTTCCTGGCAGGGAGGCTTGGCAGCCATTGCAACCCACAGCAGACCAGATGGTCATATGGGATGACTGAGAGCAGGGTCAGGCCCAGTCTGGTAGAAATGGTGCTGAACTGCTTGACAACACTGTACGTGTACTGGGAATACAGGTCCAAACAAAGAGCACAATGCCTGTGGGAACTGTGGGGTTGCATAAGTAATTACGGGGAGCTGGAGGACTCAAAGCCCTTTGTAAACCCAGCCCCTGGGGTTTCCACATTGTGTCCTGTTGAGAAGCCCTTCTCTCATCTACATCATGGGCCTTTTTCTGATGGGACTGTTGCCTCTTTCTTACCGGTATGAGAGGGGACTTGAGGGGTTCCATGGTGAGATAATCACAGACAAAGCTGGCACAGCCATCCCAGTGGTACAGCTCTGTATAAGGCAGCAGGGTTGGCCTCACTGTTGTGCTCACAAACTTCTGTAAGGCAGTAAGAGGTCTTTGGTCAGCCAGCAGATTCCTGGTGGAGTGTCCTGTTCGTGGCCATTCTCAGACCACCCCTGGATGTTGTAGCTTACATTCAGGACTTCCCTGGAGCATGTCAACAGTGTTGGTAACTCTCCTCACCCACTCTGAGATGAAAATGCATGGAGTTAAGAGGCCTTCTGCCAATAGACACTTCTGTTTGCCTGTGGCTAAAAGCTCAAACCCATCTCAGACACATTACAGGTTCAAGTCAGACCTTCTCTTAGTTTTCAAGCAAGACAAATAGCTACCATGCCTTCCAGCTTCTACATGCTCTGGATCTTTTTTTTTTTTTTTTTTTTTTTTTTGCCTTGCATGTCATTTATATAATAAATTTTGGGGGAAGCTGGTCCAAAGAATTAATTCCACATACTCAGGGGAGCATCAGGTCCAGAAATAGACAACAGCTGTGCAGCTTGTGCCCAACCCCACACCACCCCATACCTTTATGCCACACTCATTGACTGGGTACAGAAAGAGTGGCTTGCGGTCGGGGCAAAGGTGAGTGTACTGCTGGAGGTAATGGTCAGCAATGCGCAGCAGCTTCTTTTCCCTTGGAGAGTTTGTCTTGTACGAGGATGGTAACTGGGATATATCGATGGAGCTCCAGTCAAAATCACTTCCAAGGCAAGAGGCAAAGAGACACAGGTAATAAGCTAGGAGCAATTAGAGCAGGATGACCTGCTATCAAAACACAGCAGGGGTTCCCTGTTTCACACAGAAAATACAAGGGATCGTAGCCAAGAAGACATAATTTTAAGTGGGCATGAGTATGACATAGCTAAGCTTCTCTGGAGTGATGGCAAGCTGACAAAGACCCAGAGGATCAGGGGATCTTTATATAGTACAGAAGCAAATGGATGGAAAATGAAGTGAGTTATCTTGTCTTAATCACACAGGTGCCCACTCACGGACAAACACACCCAGCACACTGAAACTCACTCCCCCTTGACCCATATAAGTGGACCACACAATGCCAGCCACATGTGTGCAGTCTCCCCACGGACCCTCAAGGGACTGTCTCTGCTCATCTCAGTGACTGACATCGCCGTGACTTACGAGACATCACTTGGGACACAGACTTCGTCCACAGACAGCTTTGTCTCCAGGTTGTGAAGTTCATCACTGATCTCTAAAGCCTTCATCAGCTCTTCTTCCCTTTGTTCCTCTTCCTCATTCTCCTCTAGGACCTCCATTCTGCCTCCTCCTGGCCACTACTGAAACACACGCACTAGGGTAAATTCAGGGGTGGGAGCAGAAACTTGCACTCTGGGTGTGTTTAGTCAGTGAGCCACCAGCAGTGTTGTTCCCATTTCTGCAGAAGTCAGGTGTAAGTACTGAACTTCAGTTTGGGCTGGGCAGGTTGAACATACAGCTGCATGCTCCTGGGCCACCCATGTATGGTGGAGCCGGCAGGACGGGGGCCTTGTTCAGTGGGTGCTACACAACAGTCCCAAACCATGCTGCGTGCCCCGCTTTCTGCACCCCTGCAGATGCCGTGCACGCCATGGGCAGTGCTGCATGGAAGGGGGCACCCAGCCCATGCCAGGGCTGTGCTGACCCCGGTGGCTGCACCCCAGGGCCTGGGGAGGGGGATGTTTTGCAGCTGCATCAGCAGCACAGCGGCCTCCAAGGCCAGAGTGCTGCTTGTATCGCTTATTTACATTTCAGGGATGTTGGGGGCTGTTTATTTCCCCTCCCTGTGGTCAGGCTGACCTGCTGGGCAGCAGGCAGCACGATGGGGGCACAGACCTTGCGACGGGTGCAAGGGGGGTTGTTAAGGGGTATCCGGGGCCCAGCGCGGCTCCCCAGCCACCCACAGCCCAGGGGAGTCCCAACCCCGCAGCCCCTTCAGTCCCACGCCCCTGCCTTCCACCGCCTCACCGCCTCCGCCGCCGGGCTGCAAGCGCTCCATGGCAACGCTCACGCACCCAGGCGGCTTCGGCGGCCTGCGTCCTCCTCCGGGGCCTGGCTCAGAGCCTACCCCGCCTTGCACAGGCCAGACCCCGGGCTGCCCACCCGGGCTTCGAGCTCCCTCAGCTGCTCCAGGCTTCCCAGCCGCTCACCTGCAAACTTCCCCACACAGCCGGGCTGCAGCAGGTGTCCAGGCAGCTCCTCCCCGCTCCCCGGGAAGCAGCCGGGGAGCTGTGGAACTCCGGACTGCGGGGCTGCCCTTACACTCACGGGTGCAGCTGCTTTAAAACACAACAAACATTCCATGCTTTTGTTGCTCTTGAAGCCCGAGGGCTGTGCTGACTTTGCTTCTCCTTGCAAACGTTGGTCCTGCTTTGCTGCTTTGTAAAATACCTGATGCAAAGCAGACGAGATTCACACCCAGAAGTGGCAGAGCGTGCTAGGACCAAGTCCCTCTCCTCGTGTCTATCACAGCATCACCAGATCTGAGATTTCAGAAGTCATTAAAAACCAGCTAAAGCAAATGTACACGTGGGTGTGAAACCGCGTGTATTCAGTACACACAGTTACTTGGCCTTTGCGTGTACCACTATGGTATCTGTTGTTACTGCTGAGTCAAAAGCAGGTACAACAAAAACAGTTGGATGCATAAAACCCCAGACTGCTGGGGATGTTACTGATGCAGGGTTGTTGCAGACTCTGTTCCTGCTTGGGGTCCCATCAAGGCTATGAATTGGGTCATCATCATTCACCAGCCCTGAGCTAATCGGAAGGGCCATGCTGGAGGACGCACTTCTGGAGAGCTTTTTCTTCCCGGTCTGCTGCTGGCCAGTGGTAATCTGCCTGTTGTGCAATCACAGAGGCAGCCTGTTTGTGGGGGGGAGAGGATGAGCTGCTCGGAGGTGATAAAAAGCTGGCAGCAGGAAGTGCAAGAAGGACCCAGCCTGCTGTGTGTAGATGAGCTTGGAGTGGTCTGACAATGGTGAGTGGGATGAGAACAGGTGAGAGCTTTGTGTTGAGGCTGCTGCAGCCAGGGGTGGCTCTTCCAGGAGGGGGCTTTGCAAGCAGAGGCACCTCCTGTTTCACAGAAGCAGAGGGCAGAGCTTCCCAGGTTTGTCAGGGTTGTCATGCTGAGCCGGGAACATGCCAGTATCTGCCAGCAGCATGGCCCTGGCAGCAGCAGGAGCCGGTTTTCCACTGAAGCTCGGGGATTGTGCCATGGGAGCCATGCCCCCAGGCGGATGGGGCTCTGCAAGCCCAGGGTTCTGTAGAATTGGTGCTTTGCGAAGCATCCCTGCTCTGCTGCAGTGAGTGAGGAGCACGGCTGGGAATAAACCTTCCTTGCACAGATTTCTGGTGGTCACAGCTGCTCAGCATAAGGCTGAAGGAATACATGATTTGCTGCCAGACCACAGTGGAGCTTTTGGCCTTACTTTGCCCTGCTCTGAGGGCATGTGCAGTGAGCAGGGCAGCAGCATGTCAGAGCCACTAGCCCCAAGTGACCCATATCCACAGCTCTGATAAGACTCCAATGTCTGGGACTGATCCAGCACCATGCCATTAATTTCTCTAAAGAAACATGTTATCTGGACTAGTGGGGGAGACTGACTTTATCTGTGGCTTTGTGATATAAATTTTAGTTGTGTTCAAGGTTGTGTTTGTTTTTGTTTTTTAATCCTATTGTCTCCATTGTTGTGGATATAAGTTACTGGAAAGGCAAAGATGCTTTTGCAAATCCTAACTGTTCAAATGAAAGCTATGGCTGGAGTGGGAAGAAATTCCTTTTCTCTGTTGGGAGCTTGGACTGATGCCTCAGCTGTGCAGTTTTACTCAGAGTGCCTGTTCATGCTGAAATATGGCTTCATCATTGCCAGCATATCCCTGCTGTCTTGTTACAGATCTTGTTACTCCCACCCCTTCTTTCTGGACTATCCCTTTTGGGTTCAGCTATATGCTACCTAAATTCAGGACAGTAGTTGGCCATTGCATTATCCTGGGTTGGGATGGGATTGCTGATTTTGCCCCTTGGGATGGGAAATTACTTCATACCATTGAACCTATAGTTTTTGGAGAAAATACACTGCAGAAATTATCATACCCATGCTTGAACATTGGCTCTTTCTGAATGAATGCAAACATCGCCAGTGAGCATGCTGAAAACCTTAGTTACCCAGAGCCTGCTTGTTTTTACAGGAAGGGACTGTGACATATTTGCTGCTGGTCTCTGCCCTGTGCCTGGCTGGCTGTGAAGGCAACAAGAGTGAGTCTCACTGCGTACTGTCCCTGCTGGGTCACAGACGGGTAGTATGGAAAGGAGAGGTGGAAGCCTCACCTGATCTGTGTTCAGGTTCCTCATACAGGGGACTGCTGACAGCTGCTAAAGGGGGATGAGGGAGCAATGCTGTGATGTGCCACCACTCTCCATGCTAGCTGATGCTACCTTCTGAGCTCCAATCCAGATTATGGCCATTCTGGGGAGGTCTTCCATGCTCTTGATCACATCCTCACATGCGAGCCAAGGCAGCAGTTTTTTTCCTCAGATTTGGTGGCACGGTGGTAGTGTGCCTGCTTTTGCTCTGAGTGAAGATCTCATCCCTTGTGAACAGTGGGGCGAATTCACTTTTGTGTCTCTCGTAGGGCAAATGTTACAGCATTTCAGCTTGCTTGTGTTGCCTTCACTGCAGGTGAGCTGGTGAGCCCTCACAGCCTGAGGGAGGGTTTTGCCCTGCGTCCCAAGAGGAATTCAGACACCTGCCTGCTGAACCCATGCCAGCACCAGGGGGACTGCCAGATGGTGGAGGACAGACCCATTTGCAGCTGCAAACCTGGTTTCACAGGGGTGTTGTGCCAAGGTAGGGTTGGGGGTGCTGGTGAGCTCAGTCTGCCCACAGGCACCAAAGAGAAGGGTGACGAGCAGGGTGCACTGGTGTTACCACTGTGGGCCCCCGGAGTACCTCCCAGCTCTTGATTTGGGTGCATCCCCCCACCTCTGCCACCATGTCCTGACTACAGTTTGATACAAGACCCAGCCACAGGCCACTTCCTTCCTCCCCAACAGTCTTAATTCCTGTAAGAAGGAAACCTTTGCTGTCAGGAAAAGGTGCTGTGGTGTAGCCCTATCAGGGCAGCCAGGCATACTGCAGAGCACAGCTGCCTCGCAGCCACACAGGCTCCAGCACAGCTACAGTGCAGGCTCCTTCCAGACACTGGTGAAAATTGTGTCTTGTTCATCTGAAATAGAGGATTGCTGTTGCTGGCTGGTTACCTTGGCAGACGGCAGCAATTCTGTAAGTGACTCACCTGAAGGGACCAGACCCATGACATCTGCCTGTGGCGTCTTGAGTTCGAGGACTATGTCCATTCAGAGTATCATCAGCTGTGGACTTGTGCAGGTGTCAGGCAACTGTCAGAAAAATAGTCGTTAACTTCTGTGCATTTCCAAAGGTTTGTCTTTTGCTTTTGCCCAGTGTCCCTGAAGACCCCTACCTGCAGCCTCCCACAAAGCTGGGGTGAGGGTTTGCTGAGCTCAGTGGGACTGTGCCATTCCATAGCTGACCTAGGGCTCCTTCAGGCCTCTTATTGCTATTGCAGATGGCTTTTTCCCCCAGATGTTGTACTAAAATTGGCCTGCGAGGAAGAGCACATGAAGATGATGGTGAGGAAGGAGGTGTTTGAACTGTTGAAAATCCCCCGGGAACTTGTCCACTTGAAGAACCAGGCATGCAAGGTTTCAGAAAGGGAAGAAGAGGGCGAGTGGTTTTTTGCAGCCACTCTCACAGGTGAAAATCACACTGCCTGTGGATCAATAATTCAGGTGAGGATCCAGCACAGATTCTCTGCATAGTTCTGAAGCCATGAGAGGAACAGACATGCTGAGTGGGTACAGCAGGGGAAAGCCATGAAGACTTTTCTTTTGTATCTGGCACTGTGAAGTTCTCTTTCCTATTGAAAGGCTGGGGGGGGGGAGCTATCAGAAAGCTCTTCTGCCTCCACCAAACCACTGCTGGCAGCACATCTTGTCATGTTCAGCAGAGCATGGAAGTCTCAGTGTATTCTTTAGGAGCTGATAACAGCCCTCAGCTTTCTGGCACGAACTTCTGAGCTGTGCAGTCCTGGCTGTAACCCCTTGGTACATTACTTAATTCTTTAGAAATGCACTGTACTGGTGGGATCTGTCAGTAGCCAGGAGATGGGTTTGACACAGCCACTGTCCCCAGAGACCATGGGCTACTTTGTGCCTGGGCAGGGGCCCCACTGCACCGGGCTCCACAGACTGCCTTGGAGAACCTGACAGGTTCTCAGACCAGGGAGGGTGCTGTGATCCACCTCTGTCCTGCACAGGAGGGCTATCACCTCTGGTCTGTGTGCTGGCTCCTGCCTCCTCTGGTGGTGGCTGCCAGTAGCCCCTGGACATGGGATTTGAAGCCTGATGGCCTTGAGCAGCTACAGCTGAGTTGCTGAGCTCTGTGTATGGACTGAGGCATGGTCTGGACACCTTGTTTTTGTGTCATTCCAGCAAAACAGCTCCCACGTGTCATACTCGAACGTCATTGAGTCAGAGCGGGAAGTACACGGGAGTGTGATCTCCCGGAGTTTTCAACTGGAGGTGCATTTCTCCTGCGTCTATGCCTATGAGCAAGTGGTGAAGGTGCCCTTTGCTCTCACTGCTGTCGACAAGTGAGTGGTTCCTTCTCACCTTGCTGCTGACAGTGTATTTGGGCTTGTGGGAAAATAGATGCCTTTAATGAGATGATCTGCAAAAGCCCTATGGAGCCACCAGAGAGCTCTGAGAACAATATCTCATCAGGGTGCCTCTCTTTCTCTGCCCAGAGAGGGCCCAAACAATTTTTCAAGATAATGTTTGGGCTTGGGACAGGGGCATGTAGAATCTACCTTTCTGCTATTCTCCAGAAAATAAAGTGGGCCCTGGAACATGCTCACTGTGGAGGTGCAGGTTAGGAGCCTCTGGGTACCTTTCTTCCAGCCCCCACTGACCAGGTCTGTGGGAACCCCCAGAGCTCTGCACGCACTGTGGAGCTGTCCTTGCCCTGTCTGCACGTAGTGCAGATGGACAAGCCCAACTCTCAGCAAGGCTGTACCTGAGAGTGGGAAAATGTCCAGGGTCAGCAACCTGGAGGAACCTGTGCCAGCACTGCGGGCCTGACTTAGCTCCTGCCTTCTTGCTGTGCTCATGAGCTTTCCTCTCCTCTCAGGTTGGTGCAGTTTGTGGTCAAAGAAGGGCACTTCAATGTCAGCATGAGGCTGTACAAGACTCCTTCCTACCTCCAGCCCTATCACCCGCCGACCACAGCTGTCCCCATCACAGACACACTCTATGCCATGCTGAAGATAGAAGGACAGCATCAGCTCCGATACTTCCTCCTGAGCGTTGAGGACTGCTGGGCCACGCCAAGCTCAGATCCCTACCAGGATGTGCGGCACAAGCTCATTGAGCAGGGGTGAGCAGTGTATCCCCTAGCACTCCCAGTCGCCGCGCCACAGGCACCGTCAGCACAGTTGCCTGTCTTTGTGGGCTGCTGAGGACAGGTTGTTTGTAAGGGAGCTGTGAGCAGTGACACCATTAAATGCTTCCCAGGCTTGATGAGCTCTCAGACTGCTCTGAATTTAGTGTGTCCCCCCCCCCCACTTCTAACCCTCATCTAACCTCCTCTGCAAGATGTCCAGCATCACTCTTGGCTGGCTGGGGAGGCAAAGGGCTAGGAGGGATGCAGGTAGCCTTTGATATGCAGAAAGGTGGCTGTGGCCAAGATAAAGTTGGTAACGTGGATATCTGGGATGTAGCCCACAACCAGGCTCGCTCCCACTTTGCCCAGTGGTGATGGCCCCACATGGCCAGAAATGAAACAGCTCCTTCACTGGTGGGAGCTCCAGCCTGGGCTGGGCATAATACACAGTGCGAAGGGAACACATCCCCACAGGTACCCAGACACAAATGATGCTGTCCAGTTCTGCCTGGGGGCTGCGCCTGGTGTGCTCTGGTGCAAACAGAGCTGCTGGTGTCCCACGCCAGGATGTACTCACTTCTTTTCTGCCTGCTGACTCATCCATCATGTCCCAGGTGTCCCCACGACGAGACTGTGACATACCTGAACGCCATAGGAGAGAGCACTACAGCCAAGTTCAGCTTCCAGATGTTTCAGTTTGTGGGGTACTCCGAGGTGTTCCTGCACTGCCGTGTCCGGCTGTGTCTCCCCGACAGTCCTGAGCCCTGTGCCAAGGTGAGCTAGGGCCCACTGTTTGTGGAAAGGGCTCTGCTCTGGTTTCAGGTGCCTCAGCATGATAAACAATGTCCAGTGGCAGGGTCTCACCTCAGGGCCCTGAACTGGAGTTAGAGGAGTTTGAACCTACAAAAGAGCTCCTTTCTGTCTTCTCTTCCACCTGCTGAGTATCTGCAGAAGGAGACTTTTACACTAGGACTTGGGGAGAAGCAGGCTAAGGTTCTTTCAGAACCATCTCCTTTCCCGTGCTCTAGGGGCTTGATGGGGCAGAGTATCAGGACAGCTCTTCCTCTTTGCCCTGTGGGTTGCACTCCTCCCCTGCCCTCTGGTCGCACCTCCTTTCTCTTGGCTTTGTTGGCAGCAATGCCCCAGACACTGGAGGAGCAAGCGAGCGCTGGCAGATGACTACAATAAGATTGTCTCCTATGGGCCCATCCACCTGCTGGCTGCTCCTTCCTTGGAAGCAGAGAGCCATCGTTCCAGGGCTGACCACCAGGATGTGCAGGGTACGTATGACACTCCTGGGAGGACAGGAGCAGTTCACAGACCCTTGCCATTGTCTAGGTAATGTCACATTATTATAACAGGCTATTAAAATCGCTGCCCAGCAGAGGATCGTGGAGTTTTTCAAGTATCACACCCACACGTGGCGTGCTCCAGAAGTCATGCCAGCACAGGGGTTAGCTCTGTGTAAGTGGTTCCCATAGAACGCACAGGTCAAGCTGAGCGGAGAAGTGGGGCTGGAAGGATCTAAGAGCCAGGAGGGTGTAGGTATTCTTCCAAGGTGAGGAAGGCTGGGTTTTCACAGTGGTGGACTCTAAATCAACCCAGCAAGTCAGGATCTTTCCAAGCACCAGGGTCAATCTAGGAGATCTAAGCAGCGGTCCAGGAACAGAGCTGGGGACAAACCTGCTGACAGTATGGCTTGGAGCAAGCATGAAGTCCAGGCATGATTTTAAATAGAGACCCTGGGCAGCAGGTGGGTGGAGGCCCTAAGTGAGGCTGGTGGGGGTAACTAAGTCCTGTTAGTGCCCTCAGGGATCCACAGTATCCCAGCTCTGGTGGTTCTTGCCCTTCACAGTCAATAGGCTCCTCTTCTGCTTGCCTCCTGCCCCCAGACATCCCACTGGCCTGCAGGAACCATGCCAGAAGCCATGGCCAGCTCAGGAGACCCAGACCTGTAACCAACCTTTCCTCTCTTTGGCAGAATCCAGCCTGTGGCTCCCTGGGGGCCTCATCCTGCTGTGCGTGCTTGGTGTGTTCGCTGTGGCTGCCGCAGCTGTCAACATGAGGAGACAGACGCTGTAGAAAATGGCTGTTTCCAAATAAACATAGCAGTAGCAGAGAGATTCTTGCCTGCATCTTTACAGGGGTTCTGGTGAAGGAGATTCAAACGGTGCTCAAAGGATGAGTCACATCAGAACATTTCTATTCCCTGTCATATCCCTTGGACCTTCTCATCCCCTCCTGGCCCACACTGAAACAAGTCCTCAGGAAAGCTGAGATGCAGGGGCTGCTCCAGGGTGATGGGATGAGGTGCCTCATGGGGTTAGGGCATGCTGTTGGGCTCTTCAGAATCCAGCAACCCAGCTGTAGCAAGCCCTGCCTGCAAGCTTGGCCTAGAGAGCAAATAGAGCCACAGGATTTTTTTTCACAGACTCTTTCTTACTCTGGGCAGATGGTTGGCTTTGGAAGGGGCAGGCACCACCGCACAGAGCAGGGGAACGTGGTGTTTCTAAAATGCCCCCGTCTATAGAGAACAAATTTCCAGAAACCTTCAGTGAAGAGGAAAAAGGTTTCTGCTTTTCTCCTCCCCAGAGTCACCCAGGCATGTAGGGAGATGGAGATCTTTGCCCACCAGAACTGGACTTTGTGTAGTTCCTGGTGTCACAGATGATGTACCGTTAGCAGAGAAAGGGCTGCTCTGTGCATGCATGCATGCGTGTGTGCATACAGATTTCTCTTCCTTCTGAATGATAGCAAATTGCTAGAAAGATTTTAGGTCACTTATACATCCCTAAAATGAAGAAAATAATAAGTATTGTTGACCTGTAAACATCAAAGACTAAATCCATAGTGCTTAGACAGCTAGCAAAGTTTTAATGTTAAAACAGACGTGGATTGGACAAGATAATTGTTTTCTCTGAGATGAGGGGTGTTGACCTGCACACACAGAAGTAATACAGCATGGAGGGGACAGCGCAGCTTGGGGAGCAGCCCCAGCTGGCTGAGGGTATGGGGAACACAGCACCCTAGTGCCCAATGGGCTGAAGCGTGGTGTCCTCATGGAAATCGCTACTAGCTGCAGTGTTCTGCAGGAGACAAGCGCAGCAGATCCACTGCCTGAAGAATTCTCCCAGGTTCATTTGGAGAGGCCGTATTGTATAGATGCTTGGCAGATTAACCCCTTTTGCTGATTCCCGGATCTGACCCTCACGGGGTCTGCAGAGTCTGGGTACAGCAGGAAAACCCACCCCTGGGCTGGCCCAGTGCCCAAGTCCACCTTTTGCTGGGAATTACGGGCAAAAATCAGCATGGCCCCATCCAGGATTAAGGTAGCCAGCTCATGGGCTACAGCAAGAGTCCCTGGGGAACAAGATCAGAGCACTTCTGAGGCCAGGAAGCCTGCAGGGACTTTGGCAGAAGGGCAGTGTTGGGATTCCTTGCACCAAGGTGCTGTGTGCCGCCCAAGACAGGCCCCCAGGAGCTAAAGGACAGCCAAAGCAAAAAGTCCTGCTAGGGTGGATCAAACCCAATGAAGGATAGACTGAGGTATGGGTGAGGGCCAGGACCACCCAGGTCTGCTGGGGTGCTTGTCCTCCGCAGGAAGCTGTGTCCTTCAGGCTGGAAGCTCATGGGCAACACGTGCGCTCACCAGGAAGAAGTCCAGCCAGCAGCTATCCCTGTGACACAGCCACGGTTCTGTCGTTCCTCATGATGTGGGAGAGGGAGTTTGTGGTCTCCTCCATCTTTGGGTAGTAGAGGACAACCAGCCAGATGAAGATGAAGAGGCCTGCAGGGAAAGGAAGGACACTCAGCAGTGGCAGCGAGAGGGGCTCCTCTGGGTGCTTCTCCAACCTCTGCACAGCACAGCATTGGTGGCTGGGACCCATTGTTTGGTGGGGTTACTCTGCTCCTTGCTAAAGGGCACAATGGTGCCAGACAGTGTCAGTGCCTTGGGACCACTCTCCAACTACTGCCAAGCTTGCTCTTGCCTCCCATGTCTTCCCAGCCCAGCCCTGGAAGCCAGCACGCTCGAGCTTCAAGCTGACTCTGACCTTGGAGGGAGTTCAGGATGGCAGAGAGGTAGAGCACAGGCACTGAGGAGCTGCCATAGCTGAGGAATGCCAGCGCCCAGGTGGCTCCCAGCAGGCAGAAAAGCCCCACAGCCGCCAGGGCCACTCTCCAGGCTTTGCAGTGTCCCTGCACCATTCCTGTGCTCCACAGGTGGCAGTTCTTCCAGGCTACCACCCCGAAGATGGCTGTGTTGAAGAGGAAGACAAGGCTGAAATAGCCACAGTTCGTGATGTAGTGGACAAGGAGGTGTTCGGAATTGATCCAGCACCTGAAATGAGACAACTGCAATGTCTCCAGCAGACCTGCTACCCCCACCTCCAAGGCAGCACCCACAAGAGCACCCCATGGTCCCCTCCGGAGGATGTGTTTGGAGATGCCCTCATGCTAGTGTGATTTTTTCCAAGGCCAGGATGAAGCATGGGGGACAGCAGGGCAGAGGGAGAGGAGGCCCAGGGAAACTCCAGGTGGACCCGGGACATCCTTCGTGTCCTGGAGGCCTGTGGGCATGACTAAGGAGGCTTGGTGAGACTGCCCAACTACTCCTGCCCACCCTAAGGTTCCGTCTGTGGCTGTGCATTCCCAGTACTGGGTGTCTGTGGCCAGAGTGCTGTTGCACGATGGTTACCACAGCTCAGTTTTAATCAAGATTAGGAAAGAGGAAGCATTGTGCAAAGCTGAACAGGATGGACACAAAAGCCACACAGCTGCACTCCCAGCAGGACAAGGTCACTGTTCGCTATGCCAAAGGGCCACCCAACCCGTGTGGGCGGTGGTGTGAGACCATGCCACGCACAGGTGGACTACAGTCTGGTGGTCCGTTGTCCGAATGCTGTATTCTCCATAGCTGCCAATGGCTCCTGCCACAGCCACCACCAGAGCAGGGAAGCCTGAAGAACAAAGGAGACCATTGTAGGATAGGCCAGGGAGGCAAGGGGGAGGTGAGGCAGCTAGCTCAGGGTGTCTGCCCGTCCATCCTATCCACACGTGCTGGCCTCCAGGAATGTAGGGAAAGGCTGAGCTCACCCAAGTGCTGGAGGCACAAGGGATGCTGCTGGGACATGACAGGGACAGGAGTGACATCAGGGAGTGGTAGGGCTTGAGGTATTCCCTAAACTCTCCATGGGGTCACCCACTTTGGTGCCACTCAAAGTGTCTGGGATGGGGAAAGCAGGTTTCCAACAGGGGTGGGAAGGAAGACCCCAGCAGATCACGGGGTCATCAGGAGATGGTGCCCTAAATTCTCGTGGGCAATGCCACTCACTATGCTGAGCCTGGATGGGGGCTTACTCTCTCTGTCACTGCAAAACCCCGTCCCTTCTGGCTGCAACCCACTGACCCCCTTGCCCTCTGGGGTGGCCCAGCAGCCAGTGCTCACCCCATCCGATGAGGCACAGCTTTGCCAGGTAGTGGCGTATGTAGGTGCCAAGGACCTTGATGAAGAGAAGGTAGAGATGAGAGCCTTCCAGTGCAGTCCAGGTGAAGCAGCAGAGAAGGCAGTAGTGAGTGAGCCCCCCCAGGGCACTGCACAGCCCCGGCATGGCCCTGCTGGAGACTGCATTGTTGAGCAGGAAAGCCAGGTTGAGCAGGAGCAGGCTGCTGACCAGGTTCATGTGAAGCCCCAGGTTGGTGCGGAGGGTCTCCTCAGAACTGAATTGCTTGTAGCTGCACCTGGCAGGGAGCAGAAAAGGCTGGGGACACAGCTGAGCGGGGCAGAGGGGGCCCACACACAATGGGGAGTGTCAGGGGAGAGGAGCATCCCCTGGCCCCGGCCCCCCCACCTGGGGGTCACCCCTTACCCCAGAGGGTTCCTGGAGATACACCAGGCCAGGGACTGCCCATGTCCCTCCCACCCCAAAACCAAACCAGGGTCCATGGAGCCACTGGCACACCCTACCTTAAGAAAATATAGAAGGCAATGGTGAAGATGGAGAAAGCCACTGCCACCCCACAGCCAGTATTGGCCACAGCCACCAACGTCTGTGCCATGGACCTGTTCAGAGCCGGGTTCTGCCAAACATGTGCAACCTGGGTCAGATGGGTCCAAACCAGCCTAGAAATCCTAACTACAGCTGCAAGAACCCCAGGGCTGCATGGGGTCCTGCAGCACAGGAGGAGAACTCCTGGTGATGTGCTGCAGGACCTCACAAGCCCAGAACCTCAGGTCTTTCCCTCAGATCTCCAGGGAGAGTGGAGATGGGGGTGGATCTGAGGAGATGCAACCTCTCGAGGTGTGGGCACAAGGTGAGGTAAGGGACCCTGAGTCTCAGTGCTTCCAGAGTCAGGCCACTTCCACCCTTTACATCCCCTACTGATATGCTCCTGCCTTCCAGGGCATGAAGCTGGGGCTGAGGTTGTTTTTAAGGCCTGGGCTGGCCTGGGAGCAGAAATGACTGTCTCTGTGCAGCTAGTGGTGACACTTGAGGGACCAAGTAGCTGAGGGATGGGGTGGCAGCATAGCCAGGGTAAAAGCAGGAGCTGTAGGGAATGGGGTTGTCACCAGGAGGAGGGTGAAGAAGGTGAGATGGTTGCAGGAACAGACTGTCTCCTTGTCCCCAGGCAGTGTGACACATCCTCTGGTGCTCCAGCCACTCGCCTGCCCTGCAACCAGCACAGGGCAACAGCAGTGAGCACCAGGCAAGGCATCCTCCAGCCAAGCCCTCCATCCCATACCACAGAGACCCTCAAGCACGGGTGGGGGAGCTGCAATGCTTCTTGGTGGGAAGGAGGTAGCAGGACAGAGGCTGAGTGTGGCACACAGCGTGCCCGTGGATTGTCTGCGATAGCGCTGTGGCACCCCTGCCCAGCAGGAAGCAGAGTACTAGGGCCATGTCCCAGCGTCAGGGCATTCCCAGCACGGACAAAGCCCTCAGCATCCCCAGCTGACTCTACATGGCAGTGGGGACCGTAGCACAGTACTGGACCCTTCACGCCCTGGCCAGAGGCTTTTGGCAGCTCTGCAGGGGTACCCAGTGCCACCTCCCGACAACTTTCTTCCACCCCACTGCACCAGAGCCCCGCTCCTGGCCCCACCAAGGCCAATACCTTTGTTGGGCTCCCAGAAGACACACAGTGGGGTGACGTTCTGCAAAGTGGAGAGTGTTGTGAGCCTGTGCCTCAGTGGACAGACAGGAGAGGGAGGGCACATCCAGCTTACTGGGGTCAGCTGCTGGTGGGCGAAGGTGAGATGCACAGGGTCCTGCAGCCCAGAGATGTCCATATCCTCCACCATGATGCCCACCACAGTGTCATCCAAGACCTGCCCCATCTGGTTGTCCTCCTGTTTGGGGCAGTGCTGGCTGAGCTGGCAGCACGGTTCCTCACAGCCTCATGGTGCTGCCAGCAGCACACGCTGGTACCTGGAACAGGGCTGGGAACGATAGATAGCTCATACCTCAAACATGCCAAGTTGCTGGATGTTAAGGACTGTCACCACCACGTGTGCTGCCTGGCTGCTCAGAGACTGGAAAATCTCCCGAGGGAGACGGATTTTGCCTGCTTTCCCCTCCTCCATAGAGCTGATTTTCATGGGGCCCTGCAGCAAGGAACAGTGGTGTGGAGGTCTCTCGCAGGCAGCGTCCCACTTGGCCACATCACCACTCTCAGTGCCCACCAGCCTTGCTCCAGGCACAAATTCAGCCCTGCTCTGGTGGGTTTTACTGAGCAAAATTGCCAGGAGCCCAAGGGCAGAGCCCAGTGCTCAACAGCCAAGGGGCAGACCTGAGAGCAGACCCCAGGGGGAGTCCCAGCCTGCTGTCACCCTGTGGGATGTGGTCCCCTGGCATGTCTAGGCCATGCGAGGGCCTTGGGACAGGCAGGAGGCATGCGATCCGACATTTTCCTCTGGACCACCTGCCTGCTACTGGGCCAGCTCCCTGGGGAGTGACGGCCAAAGAGGCAGGGCTCTTCCACAGTGCACCCAGCTAGCCCAGGGACTGCTCAGCACGGGATGCTGGAGCTGCTGCAGGTCCAGGAAGCAATTGCAAGTGTGGGGTGGAAGAAACGTGCCAAGGCGCAGCCCGCAGTGTGGGACCCCAGATGGCAGCGGTCACCCCTCACCTGAGCTGGGGAGAAGGAGAGGAGGAGGTCGTGGGCCAGCCCTCCGCTGACGTTCAGGTGCAGTGCCTGCAGCCTGTCCGTGCCGCGCAGTGCCGGCCCTGCCATCTGCACCAACCTGCAGGGCAGGCAGGGCTGTGAGGCACCAGGGCTCAGCAGGGCACTGCCCCGAGCAGCTCCGGGGCCCCGCAGTGCCCCGCCACTACCTGAGCCAGCGTGCCTGCAGGCAGCGGCAGGCAGGGCGGGTGGAGCGGCGCAGCTCTGCGCAGTGGTGGGGCAGGTCCAGGGGCAGGCTGGGGGCTTTGTTCCGCTCCTCTGGCTCCACCGTGACGTTGCAGCATTCCTCGATCCCGTCCCCCCGCTGCAGTGCTGCAGGAGGTGGTGGTGAGGCCCCAGCAGCAGCGGCATGGGGGCCAGCAGGGCTAGGTGGGCTGGGGTCTCACCGTCACAGCTGTCCTGGCCTCCCGCAACATCTGGGGAGCAAAACCCACCATCAGCCCCCCACTGTGCACTTGGCCCACGGGGAGATGGGTGCCAGTCTGAAATGAGCACACTCAGAGGCTCTCTGGCTGCCCTCTCTTGTGCTATTAAAGGCATGCCACGCTTCAAAATGTGACGACAAATGTGGGAACCGGTAACTGCAAAGGCAACGCATCTGCCTTGATGTGCCAGTACAGCCACCACTCCCATACCCCCCCAGGAGCCTCACAGGAGGGAGGCTGTGGGCACTGTTCTAGACACCAGTGCCCATCCAGATCACAGCACCCCACCCAGAAGCCCTGTCTGCGGCACAGGGCTCAGCCCTGTTGCTAATAAGGCAGAGAGGAGGCTGTAGGGGAAAAGCCCTCACCCTCTTTCCTTTCCCAGCTCTTCACATTCCAGGACTAACTCTGTCTTGGACTGTCCACGCTTCATTCATTGCGTCTGGCCCAGAGACCACGGTGGTGTTTCACCCCACAGCTTTCCCACAGGACAGGTATGGGGGTGACCTTGCCCACCCCTCCCCTCTGCCCACTACTCACCAGAAAGCATCAGGAACAGTAGGACTGTGTCCAGGTGCATGTGCTTCATGCTGCTTTGCAGGTATCCCAGCCACCCCAGGGCGGCTCTGCTCCTGTCCCAAGGCACCGCTCTTCCACAGGCTCCCCCAGGGCTCACAGCTTCTCTTGAGGCAACAGCCACGTACTCATTTCCTTTCTGCAATCCCCTTGCTCCTTTCTGTGGTTGGCCAGTAACCTCCCATCTCAAGCTCGCTGAAATAGCGCTAACGGTTAGTGCTGTTTCACATCCCCGGTGGACTCCGGGCTCTATTTTTCTTTCCCTTCCCACCCTATCCTGCCCAACCCCAGTGTGCTGATGACCCCTCAGCCCAGAATGGTGAGTGATATGTTGGGGTATCCCCGCTGACAGCCAAGTCTAGGGCTCCTGTGCCACCCATGGGCACGATGCTCACATGCCTAAGGCCAGGTGCACCCAAGCTTTCAGGTAGGAACAAGAGTGACACATGGGACGTGAACAAAAGTCCAGGTCCCCCTCCATGTGGCCCTGCTACTGCTTAGCCAATGGTCGCTGCTGTGCCTTGATACCGTTGCACAGCTGGCCATGGCGGTTCCTCTCCCCAGCACTGCTCTATGCAAAGAGGAGCTTGGGCACATCACTGAGCATTGATCTGAGCTGCCAGGGCTGCACAGGAAAAGGAAGCCTGCCCACGACCCAGCAGAGAAACACCTTCCTTTAGCTGCATGGTGGCAGTCACCAGACTGCAAACACTTCCCAAGCCCTGAGTCCCACTGCTATCACCGTAAAGCCAACAGCACCAGGCTGTTGGTGCTGTTTGTAACAGTTACTGGTCTCTGCTCAGCAGGATGGTGTGGGCTGTGCTGGTGTGCGGGGACTTGTTGAACTGCAGAAACTCAGCACAGGGAAAAACCAAGTCCTTCCCTGGGAGTGGGACAGCCCTGTTTGCCAGGGCACGCTGGAGGGATGAGCAGCAGTGGCAGAACCCCAAGGGACAGCTCACCAACAGCAGAGACCCAGGGGCACCATGCTCAGAGCAGGAACAACTTTAATGGGCACAAATCTGACGTGTGAGCACAAATATTAAACTTTTACACCATACAAAAATAGAGAAACATTCAACAAAATAACAAAAATAGATTATTTAGCTGCTAGAGGGTGTTGCAGTGGTGGTTATTCTGTCTTACCAGGGAAGGGTCGTCTTGGCAGGCAGCAGCAAGACCTGAAAATGGGGCCTTTCCCACCTGCTGTCCCTCTCCTGGGAGGGGACAGGCCTTGGGGCACTGCAGGGGACATCTGGAAGAGCTGGGGGGGGGGGGCTGTTCTTGCTCCTGCTTCTGTCCCTTGCCACAGCCCTGCGCATCTCTGCCATTCCCCCTGAGCCAGCCTGCCCCTGTGGGAACAGGTGGGGGATACCCGGTCAGGGATGGGGACACCCAGATACTTCAGGGGACATGGCGATGGGGAACGCGGAGCTGGTGGAGGTGAGGGGCTGGGGGTCTCTGCTGCAGATCCCTGTGCTCCCAGCAGCCCCATAGGCAGGTGAGTAGCAGAGTGGCCGGCGCTGGTGCTTGCCATGGCCGCCCTCCATGCGGGGAGCCCCGGCCAGGCAGCCCCGCGGCATGGCCAGCACAAGGCTCAGCCAGGGTGGCTCTGGCTGCTGTTAGGCTGCAGTTTCATGCTGTCAGAGCTGCTCTGGGAGTTGGAGGACTTTTTTGCCTGCAGCACCATGGTCCAGTACCAGAGAAAGATGAGAAAACCTGGGTGAGAAGGGAGAAAGGGTGGGTCAATCCCCTCAAAGGACCACCAGTAGCTGAGAGTGAGCTAGCCAGTCTCCCAGGGCTGTATCTTCTCATACCCCATCATCACCACACCCACAATGTCCCAGGTTAGCTCTTGCCCTTTGGAGGAGCCCTGTGCCCCAGGATCACCTTGGAGTGAGTTGATGATGGTGAAGATGTAGAGGGAGACAAGGCGGAAGTTGCCAGAGGTGAAGGAGAAGAACACCAGTGCCCAAGGAATGCCCAGCAGGATGCTTAGACCAAAGAGGGCTAGGACATGCTTGAGCTTGTGGCCTTTCTTGTTCTGCCGGAGGATCTCCCGGACCATGGCCCCCAGCATGACAGAGTTGAAGAGGAATACCAGGCTGAAGAAACCCAGGTTTACCACGTTATGGATCATCGGGCTCGTGATCCAGCATCTAGAGGGAGGAGAAAAAGCAAAGGGTTACGCTGTGTCATCCCACAGGAGGATGAGACAAAGGGTTTGAGGGTGGAGAAGGGAACATGAAGGTTCTGGGCTAACTCAGCACCCATCGTAGTTAAATCCAGAGGGGGTATCCCCTGCCCCACCTTATGCAAAGCCCCAGGAAAGCCACAGCCTTGTGGGATAAGGAGGTGGAGGGTGAACCAGATGACTTTAAGACCAGGGACCAAGCAATCAATTTCCCACGACTTACATGGTTGCATTGGTGGACTTCCCACCAATGGATTCATACACAGGAATGGAGAATGGGCCGTAGTTCGTCCAATTAGTCAGGAAAATCAGCATCACGCAACAGAAGGGGAGTCCTGGGTGTTAAGAACAGAGTAAAGTGGCCACTTTCATCTCTGACCCACAGACCTTCTGGAATGCCTTGCTGCCTCTTTTTCCTCGTAAGGTGTACAATGTCCTCTCTCCTTGAGGTGAACCAAGGAAGGATACAACAAGGGTTCCTGGTGTAAGCCCTGGCCAAGGAACAGGCTTGTGCTGCACAGACCCCAGCTGGGGGTCTCACAGGGTGATGGAAGTTTAGGCAACAAATGATCATGAGGTCTTCTTACCACAGCCTCCTATCCAAAGGAGGACAGAGATGTATGGGTGTCTCCTGTATCAAGCCCACCTTATGGGCTGCCCTGGTGTACTGGGTCTGGCTGGGATGTTAACTTTCCCTGCAGCAGCCCACACAGTGCTGTGCTATGTACTCGTAGCTAGAACAGCAGTGGTATCACACCGGTGTTGTGTTGTGTCTGCTGCTGAGCAGTGCTGGCACAGCACCAGGGCTCGCTCTAGCCCTCCTAGGGGGTGGGCAAAAAAGTGAGAAAGGAACATCACCAGGACAGCTGACCCAAACCAACCAAAGGGATATTCCATACCACATGGTGTCACACTCAGCAATAAAAGGTGAAAAAAAGAAGTGGGGGGGGGGGGGGGGGGGCCCGCGCTGCAAAAACGTCTGTCCCCCTGAACACCAGCTACGTGCGTTGAGGCCCTGCTTCAATGATGTGGTCAAGCGTCACTCATTTGTGGGAAGTAGAGAGCAATTTATTTCCTCTGCACTTCCACACAACCTTTACTTGTTTTTTTTGTTTGTTTGTTTTTTCCCTTTTCCCCTACCTTTTCCCCTACCTTTTCCCCTTTCCCTTTTTCCCTTTAGTTAAATTGCTTAATTAATAATAATATTTCCTTAATAATTATTTTTTCCCTTTAATTAAATTATCCGTATCTCAACCTGTGAGTTTTTCTTTCCTTTACTTCTTCCCCTCCCCTTCTAAGGAGGGGGAGTGAGAGAGCGGTTGTGGTGGAGTTCGGCTGCCTAGCATGGTAAAACCACCACGCCGGGGTGTCTCTTTTAGAAAGAATATCCCATCGCTATTTAAAAACCCCAAGCAGTGGCTGTCACGTGCCTCCCTTGCTGGGTGACCTGCCTTTGCTCTAGCCCCTGTTTCTGCTCTCAGTCGCTGAGTTTCCTGCCTCAATGAAGAGACGGATCCCTCTGCTCTCAGACACCACACCTATGCCTCCATCCCCATACAGGCATCATATGTGCTGGGAAAGACTTGCAGGGGCAGAAACCGACCCTACCATGTGCCAGTCTGCCCCGCTGTCCTGCCCCTGGGGAGTCCCTGCCTCCCCCATGCTCACCCCAGCCCACCAGGCAGAGCTTGAGGAGGAAGTGGTCGTGGTAGGCATTGAAGACTTCGATCACGAGCCGGTAGAGGTTGTAGCCCTCGATGCCCATCCAGGTGAGGCAGCTCAGGAGGGAGAAGTGCAGGAACAGCCCCCCAGCTCTGCAGGCCGCCTCGCTGCTGCTGGCAGCCAAGTGCTCTGAGATGAGGAAGGTGAAGTCCAGGAGGAAGATGGCACCCAGCAAGTTCATGTGGATGTGCATGCTCGTGATCTGGTCTCGCTGCTTGCTTCTGGAGAAGCGAGGGGAAGAGATGTCAGCACTGTGCTTGGCCAGTGCCCCACAACACCCCACAGTGTCGCTGGGGCAACACACCACACCCAGAGAGTTAGGAGAGCCCTTGTTAGTGTAAGGGGCTGACGTACTGACCCCACACATGGGACTGACACAGGCAGATTCAGGTCTCTACAGCTGGCCCTGCACTTCAGATTCAGTCTATGGAGGGTTGGGAGTGACATATTTTCAGCTCCCAGTCATCCACATAGGGTCAGCGATATTACTCAAGAAAAGACACCCTAGTTCTCCCTGGCAAGATCTTTGTCAGTTTCTGCTTGCCAGCTCCATGACAACAACCAAACTGATTTTCCAAAATCAGCAGGTGTTTGAGAGTGCCCTTCATGAGACCTGGAAAACAGGATAGTTTCTGGAGGGGTACATCCTACTTTCTTCCAGCCTGGCTCCTTCGTCATGCTTCCAGCTGGACCATCAACTGCCTTTGGAGAGCTTGGGCCTCCCCAGTGTAATGACAAGGGGAAAGATGCAGAGAGGGAGCATGGGGTGTCCTGTCAGCACACGGGCTCACCTGGGCACCCAGACCGTACCTGAAGTAGAGGAAGAAGATGGTGCAAATGGATGCCAAAGCTGAGATAAGGCAGCCAATGTACGTGATGATGCTCAGATAGTCTCTGTGTATGTAGGTAATCTCTGGAGAGGATACCTGGGGAGAAGAAGGAATGAGAGACAGTGAAGGAGCAGTGCCAAGGGGAATAATGTAGAGAGCTGTGGGAAGGCACTACCCACCATAAGCACAGCAAAGTAGGTGAGGTGGTTGCATCTGCAGTATGTCCGTCTGTCCCCCTCCACTGTTGTGCAGCCATAGCTATCCCAGTTTCCAGAGCTGGCTGCTAAAGAAAGGGAAAGCATCTGGTGACCACCAGAAACAGCTGCTTTGGAGCTCAGAGCTTCAGGTCAGGGCGTCCACAGCAGGGGAAGGACAAATGTGGGGGGTCCCAGATCACCCTATGCAGAACACACACTGGCAGGAATTGCTAGCCTCATGGGCAACAGTACCCTCCTTGGAGAGGGAGAAAGCTCCTAGGTTAGATAGGGAGGAAAAAGCCCGAAATTGACCCCATGGGGAACGTTTATGGAGCTGGAGCAAGGGAGTTACAGAACAACTTTTACCACCAACAGCCAGCAGGTCGATAGTATTCAGCCAAGGGAACAGAAACAGCATCTATGCTTTGCACACAAATGCAGGAGCTCCTGCGCCCATACACTCACCAGTGCTGTCCTCCTGCCAGAAGACACACTGCAGGGTCACATTCCTCTGAAATGACAAAACAACAGGTCTTGATCAGGATGAATTGCAAGTTTGGTAGGAGCTACATTGGACAGGAGGTGAGATGGTCACAGGAGATGAACTGGCCCATATCATTAGCAGAGGCTCGAGGTAAAGACTTCTCTTGGCAGTTTGCAGAACAGATACCTTCTCCCAGGCCCCAGTTTTAAATAAGGAGTTAATCTTTGAGCAGTGGCCATGAATGAGCCAAGAAATATTAACTCAGGAGTGTCCCCAGCCCTGGAGATTGTGCTGGACTTGACACATCTGCAAATTATCATCCACGGCACAGAAGTAGGCAGAGACACCACTAGTGCACATGGTGAAGCCACGAAGCCAGAAGATGCAGTAGGTTGTAGCAGGCCTAGGACACGGACCTGCTGGATCGCGACCACTCTTCAAGCTGGTAGAGCCTGAGCCATCCTTGCCTTCCGGTCCTGGAGGGATTGGGTGTGATGAGGCTGTTCCCACACTTACCAATAGTTGGTTGTGGAAGAAAGTGAGGACCACTGGGTCAGAGAGATTGGCCACCACCATGTCTACCAGGGAGATGCCAACCACCTTGTTCCCCAAGATGTGGCTGCTGTTTTCATCCTGTGGGAGAAGGAGAGGAAGTGGTGGCACTGCAGGAAGGGAGAGCTGCCAGGTGTGAAGCTGGTGACAGTCCACAGCAAAGAGGACTTGTGCCGCTTCCCTGTCAAGCCTCTAGCTCATTTCTGAAGCACGTAACATCTCCAGAGCACAAGTGAGTGCCTTCAGCCTGGTTTGGGCAGCAGGGACTGGAGCTGGCTGAGAAGGGCGAGGGCTGCAGGAGGGGCAGAGGAGAAGGCAAAGCCTAGCTGAGCTGCAGGTGATACTGCAGGGTGCAACATGCACATGAATGGCCAGGTAAGGCCAGCCCAGGGAGCGATGCCTTGTGTTGATTTGTACCATCACTCCCTGCTGCAGCTGG
This sequence comes from Heteronetta atricapilla, assembly GCA_011075105.1. Taxonomy (NCBI): domain Eukaryota; kingdom Metazoa; phylum Chordata; class Aves; order Anseriformes; family Anatidae; genus Heteronetta; species Heteronetta atricapilla. The sequence continues at coordinate 9,632,253 of CM021741.1, forward strand.
CTCTCTGCTGCCCTGGGCCACCAGACAGTGCCACCCCACTGTGCTGCATGGCGCAAGTGTTACCTGGAACATGGCCTGGCTGTTGATGTCCACCAGGAGCACCCTTTGCTCCACCACCTCCTTCTCCTTTGCTGTCATGAACAAGCTGCTTGGCAGATCCACGGTGAACCCCTGGACCTCTCTGCCCTCCTGCAAGGACAGACCCATTGGGACAGAGCTTAGGAAGATGCTGGTGGGCTGCTCCTCTGAGCTCCATCTGGGTGTGGTGGGGATGACAGGGGTGACAACATCTGCCCAGCCCTGGGGTTGCACTTCGTCCCCACCAGCACCCCACAGACCCACCTCTCTTGGGGAAGCAAAGGCCAGGTGCCGAGGAGCCTGCGCAGTGCTGACTCTCAGGACGGTGGCTCGCAGAGTGGCCTTCCCGAAGGTCTGGTTCTGCCCCTTGAGCTCCACCTGCGCCAGCATCCTCTCCAGGGCCCCAAGTTTGCTGTGGGGAAAGGGGTGCAGTGAGCAGGGCAGCAGGTGCCACGCCAGGGACCAGGAAAAAGGTGCCAGCGTGGAACGGGTTCAACAAACACCCTGCCCACCACCACAGCCACCCGGCCTGCAGCCCAGCCCCGCACTCACTGCCGAAGTGATCGCTGTGCCGTGGCACCCGAGGCCGGCGCCTGTGCGAGGAGTCTGTCCAGGGCAGCGAGCTGGCCCTCCACATCCTGCTCCCAGACGGGCATGATCTCCAGAGAGGCTGGTGGCACACAACAGGAGATACTGTCAGGGGCACAGGCAGAGCAGCTTCCCCGTCCCCAGCTGCTGGCCAGGGCTGACTCCACGGCACAGCCCTCGCAGGAACCCAAAGCAAAGGGCTTCAGTGCGGCCCCACACTTGGGAAGCCACCAGAGACCCTGACCCAGATGGGTTCTCTGGCCGCCTGGAGCTCAGCATTCCTCTGCAAAGCACATGGCTTCCTGGGATTTTGGAGGTCTGTAGCACTTTGGAAAATCTCTGCCTTCATGTTTTGGCAGCTGCTCACCCAGGGACACCTGTGTGCCAGGGGCTGCCACTGGGCTGCTTAAGCAAAATCCCTTGTCCTTCCCATCACCCTTTAGCTGTGTCTTGACATCGTCATACTGTGGCACAGCACCAGGACAACCCCAGTGCTCTGCTGATGGCTAGCACAGGCTGGGAATGGAATTGACTCATTAAAATTATCTCATTATCTCATTAAAATAACACCGAACTGCCTTTACCAGGGAAAAAGTATTCAGATGCACTGTCAAGGGAGGTGTTCTTCTGGCCCTTGAAGACATAGGAGACATTGAAGATAGAGGCCTTGGTCCTTTCAGTCTTCTGCGTGTCCGTCTCCTGGGTGATGCTGCTGGGTGGGTCCTGGCCCAGGAGGAAGCTCTGCTTCCCGTACGCAAGCCGGAGGGTCCTGTTGGGCTTGAACCAGTAGATGCAGAAGCGGTACCTGCCCAAAGTGGGAGGCAAGCTGGACTGGTAGTAAAAGTCTCTCCTGCTTGGCAAAAACGGACTTTTTATTATTAGTGCCTGGGCCGTGTTCTCAATGGAGATGTTGGCAGGACTGTGCTTGTAGATGACGGAGCTGCTCTCAGTCTGGTTCCTCTCTCCGCAGAAACGGAAATCCTCCTGGCGGACGCTTGCACCCACCCCTGCATTGCACAAGTGCAGAGAGATGCCAGCTTAGCCAGAGGGGCAGCCACCCACACGCCAGCACACAGCACGCCAGGCTCTGCCCCAGGCGTGCCAAACCCTTCCTGGCCAGGCTGTGTGGCATCAGCCACCTCCGACTTGCCCACGGTCACACTGGGAGGCTTTCTAGGAGCCAGCATGCCCAGGGCTAGAGGAGCTCCTCTCTCCTGGGGCTGGCTTCTCCCCACTGCCACCCCCCAGCCCCGCAGCAGGCTGACAGTGACAAAGGAGCACTAGAGATGGATGGAGACCTGCTCCTTTCTCCAGAAAGGACCCCTCCATCTCCAGGTCCTCATGCCAGAGAGCCTAGTGGAGGCACATCGGCCCACAAGATGTTTCACCTCTGTGGGAGCCATGGCAGCAAACATGCCTCAGTGCCTTCAGCCTTTGCATTTTGGGGCTGCCAATTACTTCCAGCAGCCTAGACGTGCTAGCCCAGGGCAGGATGTGGCTGGGACCAGCCTACCTTGGAGGGGGGAGAGAAGGAGAAGGAGCAGGACTTTCATCACAGGTGGCTCTTGACTTTGGCTTTGCCTCCCAGGAGAAAGGAGAGCCTGGAAGGTCACAAAGAAAAGAGGCCACGTAAATATTTGGGGTGACAAGAGCATTGCCCACAGCCAGCATGGCATCAGGGGGTGGAGAGCTGAGGCTGCACAGGTGGGACGGTGGCTGGTGCAACAGCCAGCTCCCGAGTGCCTCTGCCACCCGAGAGGAGCTCTGGGTGCCAAAATCCCCACATGGCCACGTGAGGCTGGACGGACAGTACAGAGGCAGGGGAGGCAGACGAATCTCCGGACTGTCAGCCCCAGCACAGGCACCAACCTCTACAGCTCGCTGCTTCACATCTTGGTTCCTGTCTTGGCTTCTTATCGCAGGCGATAAAGAACAGAAGGAAACAGTGGTTTCCTAACCTGCCAGGCCTAGAATTGTATCTGGTGATTCCAGCTCCTGTATTTTCAGCTGTGGAGCTGGTCATGTTGCAAACCACAGCCAGTGGTGGTGGGGACTGCCCGGTGCAGGACATGAGCGTGCTCTGCCCCCCTGCAGCTGCCACCCATCACCTGCATCAGCTGGCATCTGCTTGTGCATCGGCTGCAACACAACCCCACCTCCCGGCAGCAGTCTCACGGTAGCTGTGCAGCTCCTTCCCATGCTCAGTTTGGCACCCCGGGCCCCCCTTTTTGAGAAGCACCCGCCATGGCTGCAGCTGTGGTATTTGCACCAAGAGCGGCAGCTGGGGCAGGCGCTGCCTGCAGCACGGTGACACCAGCCCCACCCAGGGGCCTGGGGTGAGAGCGGCAGGAGGTGGCAGGGAACGCCCAGAGCCACCAGCATGAAGGGAGCATCCCTGGGCAGCAGGACCGTAACGAGGCTGAAAAAGGCCCATGCCCTGCAAGCTGATGAGGTAACGCAAATGTGCGCCATCCAGGGCATCACACTGACCCCTGGGACAGGACAGCGCCAGCAAGGGCTGCATGGGGCGGCTGCCAGAACCAAGCACTTGCTGATGCCCAAAGCCAAGCACCCAGGTTGCTGCCACTGCCAGGGCTGTGTCTGGCTCCCACATCGCTCCCAACCATCCCGCTCAAAACCCCCAGCACCGTTTCAGGGTGTCCTGTTCATGGGGACATAAACCTGGCCAGATGTGCAGACACCTGTTGCCTGTGTGAACGGAGCTGCAGCTGTCTCACAGCTGTGAGCACCAGGGGACACCCGCCGAAGTGGCTGCAGGGCTCCTGCAAGCATTGCTGTCAAAGGTTCCCTTTGCTGCACAGTTGAGGCTTTTCTGTCTGACCAATGGTGCGATGTCAGAGATTAGAGGAATGTCAGATATCATCTTGGTCTCATGAGAAAGATAAAAATAAAGCCTCCTCTTTGTCTCACAAGCTCTCAAAGGCATCCAAGGGTTGTCAGTAGTGAAAATGGGGAAGATTGCTGGCTTGAAAACTCAGTGTCCTTGTCACCGGGTTTCCTGGTGGCAAGGGGAAGGTCCCACCTCATGTCTCACCAAGGCTGGAAGTGGTGCTGCCAACCAGCGCTGGCCAGCCTCTCACCCGCTGCCACGGTGCCGCATGCCCAGGACCGGGTTCTGGGTTGGCCTGGGCGTCAGCAGGAGATGGCTTGTGACTGTGCTGAGACATGCTTCCCCACACAGGTCTGCTAATGTGACACCACAGCCACTTGCTGCTTTCCTGAGCAGAGCAGGAAGTCTCTGCAGCCAGCACGGATCCAGCGCACATCCTGCACCGGTGTGTCACCACCAACAGGCAGAGCGCCTTAGCCTTCCCGCAGCAATTTGTCACCCCTGGATGGCAGGGGCTTCGGGCTGTAAATCAACCAGCTACCATGGGCATAACGGTCTTGCACAAGCACTGCGCTGCTGAGGTCCCATGGGCTGGGGGCGTACAGCACGGGCGTGACTTGCCAGCAGTAACCGGGTGTGAATGAGGCCAGCGTCCCCATTCCTTGCTGCATGCCCGGGAATCACACACACGTGCAGCCACAGAGTGAGGCTTGTATTGAAAAAGCACAGCCATGTGATGGCAAAATGCAGGTGGCAACAGCAAAACACGCGGTGTGCTTAAAGGCAACGTGAAGCACCAGTGCTTGAAGCTGGGAGTAACAAAGACGTGAATGCAAACCATGGTGCCACGGCACCGAGGCAGTGCATGGGGGACACAAAGCTGCAAGGCTCCAGCCAGGGGAAGGCTGGCAGAGGGACAAGCTCTGACCCATTCTGCTGTGCTGGCACAGTTTGGATTTTGCCAAAGAAAGGGATCATCCCCTTCCAGCCATTACCGAGAGCCCAGATGAGATCAGAAATCCCCATGGAAGCGGGGCAGCTGGTATTTCCCCTCCGAGCTCTGCTTGCCCCAACTCGGTTGATTGCCTCTTCCTAAGCTACACAATGCCAAGAGAAAATCCCCTGAAACTGTTTTCTCAGCAGAAAAACTCTGTTCCCACCGATACCCACAATGTGCTGGTCCCCAAGTGCATCCTGAGGGCAGCGGGGAGCAGCGCAGGTGACGGCACAGCATCACTGCGCCCACGGCTCCCCGCCGCCCCGCGCTCCCAGGAACCCTTCTGCAAAGCCACTGCGAGGGGACCTACTGCAGCAGCCGGGCAGGGCAGCCCCTTCCACACCAGCACAACCTCCCTCCTTCCTCCCTGGAGCAGGAAGGCTTTTCCAGCCACCCCCCCTCCCAGCCGGGTAGCTCAGCTCCAAGGCTGCTCTGAGAACAATAGCACATAGAAAAGTTGCTGCTTTGTCAGAGATGAGATAAGCAGAGGTGGGGGAGATCGGGGTCTGGAGCAGGCTCCTTACTGGCACAGGGCAGGATGTGTTTTCTCAGAGGCTCAGCACGAAGTATCAGGGCATTACATTGTGTTCTCTCATCACCACTAAATTAATGCGCTGGCCTTGCAAAGGGAAGCCTGGGAATAACACTGTGTCTAAACCTGGAGGCAAGTAGAAAAAATAAAAAGCCCAGTGTTTATTACCACTGAGAAATGTTACTGATCTCCGGGTGACTTGGCACCAGGTATTTGATTACTTGGAGCAAGGGCATGTGGGTTTTGCACATGACATTTTTCCCAAGAAGGGAAGATGCTCTCATGTCTCACACAAACGGAAACGGGTAGATGCAGGGGCTTTCAGCTATTTTGCTTCCAGGCATACTAGTAAATTACACCACTGGTCTGCGTCTTGAGCCTCCAAGATGCTAATAAGGACACAGCTCTTCACCCACAGCCTGTTATTCAGCAGAGAGAAGGCAAAGTTTTGGGAAATAGATGGGGGAACTGAGGCACAGAGAGAGGCACGTGAGTGGCCCCAGGCACCCAAGACAGACTCCCCCAGACAGGATAGGGAACGATCCCATGCAGGGGGCAGTGGCCGTCATTGGAGGGGATGCTCAGGATGGCCCCAGCCTTGGTCACTCAGGTGACCAGGTTCAGCTTCACCCTGTGTCCTTGTCTTTGGCCAGCATCCCGTGGGCACAGGGGCAGCCCACACATTATTCACAGCATCAGCATGCGAGCCCTTCCCATCACTGGTGGGCATCAGGAAGGCGCCCTTGGCTGCCTGGACACAATGGGCACGTTTGGTAATCCCACTGGGGTGAGCCATGCCCTGCCCCATGCCGGCTGCGGGCTGCGGCTCAGCGGTTCAGCTCGCAGCAGCATGCAGGCACGTTCCCCTCCAACACCGGCATCTGCAGGCACAGGGCAGTTTTGGAGACGGGACAAGACCTGATAAAGATTGCCAGGGGCCCAGCAGAGCTCCCTGACACACCTGATGTCCTTCATGGGCCGATTGCCACCTTCCCTCCTGAGGAAGCAGTGGGAGAGTTGGGAGGCAGAGACAGCCCCAGCCTCCAATGCTCAAAACCAAATTACCATTTCCTAAAAAACCCTGCAACCAAAAATACCTCAGCTAACAAACCCAATGCTTCCTCTGCAGTGGTGGGGAACACACAGCATCTTGTTCGGTATCATGCAAAGCCAGTGGCTTCAGCAAGGGCTATACGTAGCCTCCAAAGGAACAGGTATGGCTGCAGCAATGTTGAGGTTGCCACAGCCTTGGAGGAGCAGCCTGCATCCTCAAAGCACATTGCAACCGATGCAGGAGGGGCAGCATGCTGCAACTGATGTGAAGTCTGGGGATTTCAGTTTCCCACCTGTAAGGAGTGGGGCTGGCCTTGCTGTGCCCACTCATGTGTCCTCACCGTGCCCTCAGCCTCAGGCATGGGCTGCAGCTGCTAACACCGAGCTGATGGGCAACAAGGGCTGCCCCTCACCCTGGGCTGAGCGGGTCCGATCGCCCCCAGCATGGGGTGGGGTTTGCAGCCTTTGAAGCCCACCCTGGGCTGGAGCTGCTGCAGGAGCAGCCTGGCCTCCCTTCCCCAACAGAACCCCCTGGCCTCCTGCAGATGGGCTCACACCTTCCACCCAAACCACCCTCAGACGGTAACACCTTCCAAAAATGCTCTATCCTGGATGGTCGCTGACAAACATCCCTTCCCGGGTCTCATTGTCATCCACAGGAAAATGTTTCCCCTCACATGGGAGCACAGAGCAGCCCAGGATTGTGCTCCAAGCCATTTCGTGTTTGGCTCGGGATGCTTTGAGGATGGCAGCAATTCCAGTGCCTGGCAAGGGAGAAGCGACTCCTGTGGGACTTTCACCGGAGGGAGGCTGTGGCATCAGAGGAGCTAGGTACAAGGGACTGGGTCACAGATTTCCTGGTCACTGCTAAAGCCCAGCTGTTGGTGAGCTGATGGGAAAGAAGTTGATGGCTCAGTGCCCTTCTGAAAAACAAGTGGCAGCAGGCTGCTGCCCAGCTGGTACCACCGGGGGCTGGCACTCACATCCCTCCCCCGGTGGCAGCCAGAGCCCCCAGCATGTGCGAGCTGCTGTCTGCAGCGCCACGTCCCCCTGACACCCATGGGTGCCACCAAAATACGCAGGAAGGCCACCCCCAGCGTGCCCCATCCCAGCAGCATGCAGTTGTCTGCAAACCTGTTGCTCTCCGAATAGCAGCCCCCGGGCTGCAGGATTAAGAGCTGGATGGGAACCAACTATGCAGCATTTTTAGGCCTTGGCTCAGTTCACGTGGGAGCGGCAAACCTTGCAGGGGCAGAGCAAAACCCACTGCGGCTGTGGTACTGAGGAGGACTGCACTTACAGCACTGCCCAAAGCCTGTTTTCTCTACTGCTGTCCAGGTCTCTCAAACCACCCCTGGCTCCCTGCTGGCAGCAGAGCTCGTAAGTGGGTACCACAGCCATGAAATGAGCTTTGGCTGGCTCCCCCACTCACAGCGGTCCGGACTTGCTGCTAGGAGGCTATTCCAGGCCTTATTTCAATTCTCCAGCTGGTTTTGCTGGGTCTTGCTGGTCTCTTTGCCCCTTTCCTCAGGGACCGCTCAGGCAGCTCACAGGCGGGGAGCACCCAGGGCAGCCCCCAGCAGTTTGGCAGGACGGGCAGCAGCAAGCCGCAGTGCTGCGGCAGGAATCCCCCGGCAGGCACTGGAAGGAGAGCTCCCTGTCGAGACAAGCCAGCCGTCCCACAGGATGCTGAGCTCTCCGCCAGGAAGGAGAAGCGGGGTGTGCCGGTGGTTCCCTGGGTTGGGAAGCGGTGGCCGCACACAGCACGGCACAGCGAAGCGGCGGGGGCTTCGCAGGGCTCAGCTGTGCTGAGGGCAGCAGCCGAGAACAGCTGCCCCCGAAGTGCACGGGGATCTGCGGCTCTGAATTCCATTCAGCCTGGCTGTTGGGCAGAGGCAAGGCGAAGCCCGATTTAGCAGGGAAGGGAAGTGCTTGTAGGGATGGAGGCTTCAAGGCAGGTCGCGCCTTGGCTGCGAATTGCGGGGCCCTGGGGGAGACCCGTCTCTGTGGGGACAGCGGCGTCACAGCCCGTGCAGGGACACACGGCACACGCCGCAGCCCTGCACCCGGCTCGTCCCACAGCCCACCGAGCACCCCGGGCCCCAGGAGGTCCAAACGGGAGCTGCGGGGCTGACGCCCGGGGCCGGAGCCCGCAGCACCGCCCGGCACCCCAGACGCGGTCCAACCCCGAGCACCGCAGGCAGCCCGCGAGCAGCCCGGCCCCGCCGCTCCTGCCCCCAGCCCCGCACGCACCCCGCGCCGCCCCGGGACCCCGCCCGGCTTAACAGACCCCGGTACCTGGGCCCGGCCCGGGCTGGGCGCGCTGTCCCGGCGCGGTGAGGCTCAGCCCGGCACGGCGCGGCTCGGCTCGGCACGGCACGGCGCGGTGAGGCTCGGCACGGCACGGCGCGGTGAGGCTCAGCACGGCACGGCGCGGTGAGGCTCGGCTCGGCACGGCGCGGTGAGGCTCAGCACGGCACGGCACGGCTCAGCCCACCCCCGCCCCCCCCGGGCCGCCGGTGACTCAGCGGGCGGGACCGGGAGGAGCCGAGCCGCACCGGGTGCCGCCGAGACCCTCTGGGACCCCCGGGGGGTCGCGGTGCCCCCGGCCTTCGGGAGCGGCACCTGGTCGGTGGAGCCGGGCCGGGTGCGCCGGGCCGGGGCGGTCCGGGTGGCCTCGCTGCTGGGGGACCCCGGCTGGGGCGGCCGGGAGCTGGGCGGCCGGGAGCTGGGCTGCTTCCTTCCCAGCACCTTTCGGCTGCCCGCACGGCGCAGGGGCTGGCGGGTGTCCAGAGGAGGAAAGGAGTTGTTTGGCTGGCAGGCTGCACGCTTGGCTGCAAAAGGGATTAAAAAATAATAGTTTGTGTGAGAGCAGCCAGGACAGAGTGTCCCCGCGAACTCTGCCCCGCTCCGCGCGGGAAATGAGGGAGACAAGGAGCAGGACAAGCAGCGGAGCGAGGAGCGTGGCTCTTGCCCAGTGCCCAACTCAAGGCTCCTGAGCGTGGGGCTTGGTCCCCGCAGCTCCACACATGCACCTGGCTCCACACAGACCCTGGCATCTGAAGGAGGTGTGCTGGGATGTGAGGTCAGGGGGGCCTCCCTGCCTTCTGAGCACAGAGAGGGGGGCCCTGCCTCTCACCCTGCAGCCAGCACCCTCACCCTGGGACTCGAGGCTGGGGGCATCACGGCCGTGAGGAGTGGTGGCAGGGCTGATCGCTGCAGAGCCCACAAAGCTGCTGCAGAGAGGGGCACAGCTCGGCCCGGCTCCAGCCAAAGCCACCTTTTGTGTGTGCTGAAAAGCAGTCGTGCGAGAGAAAGTCGGGCTCCAAGGAGATGGAGGGGAGGAGAGTGCGCTGGGAGGTGGCCAGGAAGTGCCTTGGGTAAATACTGGCTCCAGTTGTGTGAATGGAACTTTTCTTTTTGGTGGGGGAAGGGTAGACACACTGGCAGCAAGGTGCTGGGTGGCACAGAAGCAAAAGTCGGCCTGTGTGCCAAAGGTGCCACACGGCTGTGCTGGGGGACAGGGATGGTGCCTCCGCCCTCCCTCCTGCCCTGCCTTGGAGGAGTCCAGCGCAATGACTTGCTCCTCCATTTGCAGCCCCCACAAGCTGCTTCTGACTTTGTTCCAATTCCAGCTCCCTCAGGAAGCCAGGCTGCCTGCCGGGGCCCGTTCACATGGCCTCACGTGGCCACACCATGGCTAACACGGCTCCCTTTGAAGGGCAGCAGTCCCACGCTATGCAGACCGGGGCTGAGCCCGACTTCAGATGGAGCATCAGCATGGGGTCAGCAGCAGCCAGAGCTGTGGGAGCGTCGCCACGAGCTGAGCCTGCTCTTGCAGGTCACCCTGACCATTTTGCCTGACCCCATCAGGGACCACCACAAATCTGCCTCCTGGGAGAAATGACACAAAAACGATCAGCAAGCAGAGGATGGGTGCCTCCTTCTCCTTGTACCTGTTGGTGCTTGCGCCCTCCCGGCCCCTGCTGGACTTGCTGTTCACTCCTTGCTCTGGCTAGTCGGGGATGTGGCTCTCCTATGGGTCAGGTGCTGCCCCCCTGTCCTATGGTCACAGCTCTGGTGTGACTGACGAGGAAAGGCCATTTTAGGCCATTTTCTTGCAACTGTTTATGTAACAAAGAGACTTTTGTCTGCACTTGACGTTATCAGGAGGTTAACAGAGTTATTTTTAGGTTGATGTCTGCACTTGTTGATGTTATCGGATTATCTTGAAGACAGCAGGCCTTGCTGCTGTTTCAAAGACCCTTGCAGAGCAAGGGGGAGGAAATCCTTGTGTTGTCCCTTACAAGGGAAATTTGCCCTTGGGCTCAGGCCAGCAGCAGTCACTTGGCCTGATAAGGATTTATTGCCCAAGCTGGGAAGTTCCTAAAAGCCCTAAAAGTTCCTAAAACCGTGCGAGCACCCATCCCAGAGCCTGTCTGTGTGAGTGTGAACCTGGTAGTAACCTAGGTGGTCATCTAGTGTTGTTACAGCCCCTCGGGGGTATCCCTGTGTCTCATTCCGGCTGGGCTGCAGGCAGCCCTTGCATTGGCCTGAAGCCTTGCAGGGAGGAAGACCTGTCCCCACGTGGCGTGAACACTTAGGGTGGGTGAACGCCTGGTGAGGAGCAGGGCGGAGGTGCAGCTGTGGGAACCGGGCTTCAGCCGGGCAAGGACGTGTCATGATGAGCTCGCCACCAGGCTGCTGCTGGCTATGAGCAAGGTGTCTCGGTGCCGTCTGAAGCCTGAGGCATGGGCAACAGAGGCAGGAGACCTGTTGGGCTGTGCCAGTCCTGCTGGAAAGCAGCCACGGCCCCAGCCCAGAGTGCGGATCACCTCCCCCAGCCCCTCTCCGAGACCCTTTTGCCTGGCATTTTCGGCAGGGTGCAGCACCTGGGATGGAAGCTTGGGAGCCACCTCACTTATCCAGAGCCGGTGCCAGGGTGGTGCAAGGGTGGCGTGTTCCCCTCAGACAGCACAGGGACAGGAGCTGCTGCTGTGGCTGCGCTGGCCGGCTCAGCTCGGGCTGGCATTGCTGCTCCCATGGTGTCCCGATGGCTGGGGTCTGTGGTTAGGGGAGGGCAGGGCACAGCTGCTCGCTGATAGCTGTGACGTCCCTGGGCGCAGTGATCCGCTGACGCCTGCCATCCCTCCCTGGGCCCACGCTGGTTCTCCAGGGCTTGAGGCTGGCTCCTGCCTCCCTGGCTGCCCGTTGCAGGCAGGGCTGCTTGTCCCTGGAGAGGTGCTGCTGGGGTGTGAACCATGAGCTTGGCTCAGCCCAGCTCCAGTCGGTGCAGGGGGAGGCGGAGGGTGATGCAGCCACATCACAGAGCACAGAGCAGTGCTGGTAGGAGGGGACGTCTGGAGGTCCCCGATCCTGCTGAGCAAGACAGTGAGCAATGCCAGGGCAGGGCAGCCGTGCCTGTGTTGGGCTGAGTCTGGGAAACCTCCAAGGACAGAAATCCCAGTGAACCATCCCAGGGCTGCACAACGTTCTTAGCAAAGACTTTCCTCTTGTGCCCGATCTGGGCCTCCCCAGTCAAAACCACGGCGATGCCCCTCGTTACAGCACCTAGCACGGTCCAGAATAGCTGGATGCCAGCACCTCGGCCTCCCCTGTTACACAGCTGTGGGCTGCTCTGCCCTGCCTCCCGTCTGCTCACCTGGCCCCGCGCCCAGAGCCCCACTCCCCCAGCCAGTCTCACAAAACATGTGCTGCCCTGAGGGCTGCATGCTGCCTGGGCTTGAGCTGCAGCAGGGAGAGCTCATTTGCATGGGAAAGCAGGAGGCAGAGGTGGAGCCGGCAGTGCCTCTGGAAAGACGTGAGGTTTGCCTCGATGAGCCTCGGTCCCCAGCTGCTCCTGGCTTGTCCCCCTTGCGTCCAGATCCAAAACTGCCCTGCCAGGAGGTGGGGATGAATACCCACTTGCATGCCCAATGAAGGGCCACTTATGGCTCTGATCCTGCATCTTTCAGCCTTGATCGTAAAGCCAGCCTTTTACAGCCTCTTGGGACCCCAAAGGTCTCCAAATCAGGAGGCCAGACCTCCCCTCATTAGGGTTTCTCCATCTGGCAGCAATGACAACAGCAACCTGCTGGGTACCAGGACTGTAAAACCCAACTGTAGACAGCAATAAAACCATCTTGTTTGTTTGGGCTTGGCACTACAAACAAGCCGGCAGTGGTGTCTGTGAAGTCAGAGTGAAAACTGGTCGTGGGGATAGTACAAGGGTTAAGATGCTCCCATAGGACATGTGAAACTGGCGTTGGTCAGCTCTCCAGCAGGCACCTGCAGTGAAGTCCCAAAGCTAGATCCCAGATCTACATCACCTCTCAGAGGCTGGTGGTGAGGCATGGCAGTGGCAGGCACAGGGGCATTGCTGAGGCAGGAATATCAGCCCTGACAGCCTGGCACGGGTCTTTGGCTGCCCCTCTGCAGCGCTCAAGTGTGGGTCCGAGCCTCCTGCCCTGCAGAAACCCTGGCTACAATCCCCAGCAGTCCCGGGCTCCATCCTTATCCCAGCTGCTGCCAAGGTCAGAAATCCCATCCCACTCAAGTAATCAAATGCTGAGAAAATACACAGAATCTTGCCTGATAAGGCTAAAGGAAAGGTAAATAGGATCGGTTCTCCTTGAGGAGGTGAGACAGGCTGCTCCCCCTCCTGCCCATGTTTCTGGGGCACCAGAGAGGCCACATCAGCTGTGTGCTCCATGCAGGGAGCAGAGGAGCTCTGGGGGCTCAGCCCTCCCCGTGCCTCCAGTGAAAGCCCCATGCCATCTGTCCTAAAATTCATGTTCTTTCAGTCCCCATCGCCATGCCGACACATCCCTGCTCCTGGCCTGTCAGTGTGGGAAAACACTTCACATTCTGCCTGGCTCTGTGCCCTGCCGGGACCCCGCTGCCCTGGTGCTCCGGGGATAGCCTGCACAGGGAGGCAGTGACGAGCTGATTGTTTTCCAAGAGCAACCGGATACAGGAACAAGGAGTATGAACACACCGGTGTCAGTGCACGCAGTCACCAGCAAGCAGCATGACTCATGCCAGAAGGCTCTTCCCTAGGGCTTGGGGCTGGAGCTGCTTCAACTGGGAAGTGACTCCCCAGCAGGAGGTGCTCACAGTGGGGCTCATTTCTGCCGGCCAGGCACTTGGCGCCTCACCAAAGTCCAGGCTGTTTTCAATGGCCAAAGTCAGATGCTGAAGTGCTGAACCATGCACAGCTCATAGCCACGAGGTGCAAGAGAGCCCGCAGGACAGGGGCATGGAGCTGGCTGCGGCCGTGCCTAGCGCACTCCAACACTGCGCTCAAAGACCCAGACGGAAGGGCTTTTGTCTTTACTGTGAGTGGGATGGATGGAAACTCAGAGACACTTTCTTTCCTTTGTGAACAGAACAAAGAACAAGAGCAAGTGGCTTCCTTGGGTTCCCAGAAATAGGCCCCATGAAGCAGCCAGAAAGAGAAAAACACTCAGTGGAGTGGCACGGGAAGAAAGAGATGTGCAGTGAGCTGACTCGTGATGCCTGTTTTCCTGCCACCAGAGCAGAATCTGGCAGCAGCAGTAAATGGCCTTGTTGTCCTGCTGCTGCCCATGCCCTGCACCCGTGAGCTGCAAACGTGGGGACAGAGGTACAGAGATTCATGTCCATGCCAGCATCTCCATGGTGTGACACCTGTGATGTCCCTGCAGCCCAGCAGAGGGAGAACACCTGGCTCCAAAATTTGGGCTAAGAAGGGCAACATTTCAGCTTGGTTGCAGGCTGACAGAGCCCTGTGCGCTGGGAAGCACATGGGGGTCAGTGCTTAATCACCATCTCCAACCCACATTTCCCACCCCCACCATTTGTCCTTGCTATTTATTTCCTGCAGGCTGGGCTGTTTAAACCTTGATAAAGAGTTTATTTGCATTGAAGAGCTCTGCTCTGAGTCTGGTTTCATAAGAGGGAGGAAAGCCAATTTATCTTTGCTGTCAGCTCACTTATTCATTTACCACCCTCCTCTCTACTCCAGAATCACTAAGCCAAAGCCCTCGTGCTGGCAACTGGGGCTGCGGGCAGCCACTGTCCCTGACCTCGCTCTTGTCTAGCAGGAAAGCTGCTTCCCCCATGTCACAGGTGAGGAGATGCTGGGGAGAGTGATCCCCATGCACCAGTGCCTGCTGCTGTGCTTTGAGGTAGAGGGTGCCCATGGCTGGCTGTCCCACGTCCCGCTCTGCTCCAGCCCATTTGCACCCTGTGGGAGAAGTCAGTTCCAGTAAAAGTGCGGGGGGCAGCAGGGCCCCCTGGGCCAAGTGTCCGGGGTGGTGCAGGGCAGCTGGGCACAGCAGTGGTGCTGTGGGTGGGTGCAGGCCCCTGGCAGCTCCTTTGCAGCTCAAATACTTCCTCTGCAGCTCCTGGATCCCCGCAGCCCCTCAGCAGGACGTGTTATCTGGAGGTGCTGTTGTCAGAGCTGGACTTGTTGCGGCGGTGTGTGGTGAGGTACCACAGGCTGATGAAGAGACCTGCAGGGGGGTGGTGGCACGGTCACAGCTGCAGGATTCCCCATTGCCATAGTGGAAGGATGAAGAGTGGGAAGCTTGCAAGCCCCCACCAGTTTCCCTCCCCCCGACCTCTTTCCCTGCCCAGGTGCTCCCCACTGACCTTGCAGGGAGTTGAGGATAGTGAAGAGGTAGAGCTGGGGGACGAGAAAGACACCGAAGCTGAAGAAGGCCAGCCCCCAAGTGGTTCCCAGCAGGCAGGTGAGCCCCAGCACCGTTGCCCAGTCCTTTCTCGCCTGCCCCTTCTGGCGATGGATCCTCCTCAGCATTGCTGCCACAGCCACCAGGACCAGTGTGTTGAAGAGCAGGATGAGGCCAGCATAGCAGAGGGTGACATAGTGGGCCAGCTGGCTGGTGAGCCAGCACCTGACAGAGAGACACTCATGTGGGGACATGGGCCAGTGCCCCTAACCCAAGGGCTGGGTGTGTGGCAGGGCTTGGTGGTGGAGGGAGGAAGGGAGGGATGCAGCCATCCCCAGTCACCCCATGGTGCTGGGAGATGGGGCATCTGGGAGGGAATCATGCCCCTGAAGCTGTCTGAGGCCCACAGCAACCAGCTGTCAGGGGCACGGCAAGCAGGTGCCCCCATTTCTAGTGAGGTGGGGGCCTGCAGGGTTCCAGAGAAACGTCCATGCTAATAAAAAGTGTCACCTGCAGAGCTATCACCGGCTTATGCTGGCCCCGGGCCCAAGTCAGCCTTGAGTCCTTGGGCTGCATGGGGAACCCGAGGTGCATGGAGAGCTTGGGGTACATGGGGTACCTGGGGTGCATGGGGAGCCAGCAGCCCCCACACTCACATGTTCATCTTCTTGTAGCCGTCAGTGGTACTGATGACGTGGTACCCGTAGGTTTCTCCACTGAAGATGAGGACAGCCATCACAACCAGCGTGGGCAGACCTGGGGGCGAGTAGAGGCTGTGTGGGGCTCGGCTGGGGCAGCGGTGCCAGCGGAAGCCCATGGGAGCCACTCACCCCAAGCAAAGAGGCAGAGCTTGAGGAGGTATTGCTGAATGTAGATGTTGTAGACCTTGATGAGGAGGAGGTAGAGGTGGAATGCCTCGGCACCCATCCATGCCAGGGAGCAGAGGAGGCTTCCATGGAGCAGGGCAGCAGCAACCCAGCAGGGCCCCTTGGTGCTGGTGGCCAGCAGCGTGCTCAGCAGGAAGCTGCTGTTGAGCAGGAACAGCGCAGCCAGGAGATTCATGTGGATCCTGGCCGTGTTGCCCTGCAGCCGGTGCCTGCAAGAGCAGAGAGGGCAAGGGGGTGGTGGTGAGTGCCTACCTGACCGCAGGGTATGGCACGGCGCGGCACACGGCATGGCGTGGCACGACATGTCTCTACCTGGAGAAGCAGCATAACAGGAGGGTGCAGAAGGTGGCAGTGGCTGAGATGGAGCAGCCCACAGTGCTGATGTATGTGAGAGACTCCAGTTCAGGCTGGCTCAGACTTCGTGCCTGGATCTGCCCAAGAGAGGTAGGGATGGGGTGAGCCATAGGAAGGTCCCACACAACACCCACCAGCAGAGAAAATTGGGAGGGGGTCTTCTTGCAAAAACCACCCCTCATAGCACCTTCTGCACCCCCACATACACCCAGCACACCCCCAGCCCCACTGAGCTGCCTGGAGAGCTAAGCAGGGGGAAGACGGGAAAGGAAGAAGGGTTGTGGACCATCAAGACAGCAAAGTAGGTGAGGTGGTCGCAGAGGCAGACAACGGTGCCCTCTTTGTGCTGGGTCTTGCAGCCCTCACTGGTCCAGCTGCCTGCACTGCCTGGACCTGTGGGAGAGATGCTGTCAGAGGGTGCCCCAGCTCCCCACATGCCACACAGCAGCTGGGAGACAGACAGGGGCAGGCTTGCTGGCTCCTTGCTGGCCCTGCTCCATCTTCTCCCTTTTTCCCATGGTGAGAGCTGCCCGGGGGCTGGCAGACGATGCCTTCAGGTTGGCACCGAGCTGACTGTCCCCCCATCCTGGCTATGGACACACTTACCAGCTCCAGGCACCCAGAAGACACAGGTTGCATTGGAGGCATCCTGGTGGGAAGGGGATGGAGGAGGTGAGATGGGAACAGTCTCTGCTCCTTGGGGAAGAACCCCGCCCCCCCACCCCACCCCAGATGCAAAGAAACATCCTGATCCTGATGCAAGGAAGGATAAATCTTATCTTTCCCAACTCAGGAGGAAACACAATATTGGGGATCCCCCACATCCCCAGAGCTTGGCTGTGGCCATCATCACTGGTGCCCACAGTGGAGCTCTGCTCACCAGCACCATGTTGTGCCAGAACTGGATCTTCACAAGGTTCCTGAGCCCAGTCACGTTCCTGTTTGGCAGGAAGGCTCCCAGGATGTGGTTGTTCAGTACAGAGCTGTTCTGCTCGTCCTGAAAGAGCCAGGGTTCCTGTGAGGAGTGCCTGAAGACCCCTGGCTGCCATCACAGCCCCACAGAACGTCCTACCCACCCCAGGCATCCTGCATGGTGCAGACAATGCATGGCATTTGGGCCAGTGTGCTGCTGGAAAGGGTTGCTCAGGGTGGCTGGAGAGGTCTCCCCAAGCACCCTCACCCCACCAGCAAATGCCTTGGCTCACCAGGAAGATGCAAGGACTGTGGATGTAAATGCAGATGAGCTTCTGCCTCTCCTGTGCCCGGATGCCCTTCATGAGCTCCGCTGAGAATGTTATGGTGTGATTGAACTGTGCCTTGCTTCGCCCCTTTTTCTTTGCCTGCTGGGAGGGCAGAGAAGGGTTTTGCCACCCAACGCCCAGCAGTACTCCGCCCCACGCTGCCCACAAGAGCCACAGGCCTGGGGGACCAGGGTGGTGCCCTGGCTGTCCCCCAGCACAGCCACCCCAGTTCAGCAGCACTCCACAGCATTCCCCAGCTCTGGTGGCAGCTCCAGCCCGGTGCACCACATCCCCAGCTCCACTGTGGTGTCAGAGCTGCTTGTGGACATGCAGGCATTGCAGCTGCTCCAAGTCCTGATGCTGAAGACCTCCCAGCCTGCAACACAAGCACAGGCTGGGGCTGCGGGCAGAAGGACACACAGATGTCCACCCCGTCTGGCACGGCAGGGGGGCAAGCAGAGAGCAGAGGCATTGCACCAGGATGCTTTCCCAGGGGGGTGTCGTGCTTTGGGAGGTGCCCCCAGAGTGCCTCTGCTCCCCCAGGTCCCAAGCAGGGGTCCCAGCTAACACAGGGGCTCCCACACTAAAGTGAAAGCCGCTCTGTTCCGCAGCAGCTACACTTCACAAGGAAGGGAACTAGGCTGGAGCGATCCGACCACAAAGCCGAGGAAATCTCGCTGCCACTGGTGCAGGAAGTGCTGCGGAGCTGCCTCAGGACCCTCTGCTCTGTTCTGCGGAAGCGGCCCCAGCACCGTCCTTTGCATCTCCCTCTTCGTTGAGCAAAGCCACGGCTCGGGGCTTCTTGTTTTGTAAAATCAGGTCTCCAGGCCCAAACGGCACAGGGGGCTGGGTGAAAATCCCGGCACTCTGCAAGTGCGCAGCAGAAGCCCCCCAGTGCCGGTGCTGGGGAGCTGCAGCCTGTTAGCCTGGGGCAGCCCCGACAGAGCCACGTCTCCCGGGGTTTGGCTTGTGTAAAGCACCCTCAGAAGGTGCCAAAAACCAACCTGCTCCTTGTCAACCCAGGCACAGGTGAAGGAGAGCCACCCCGGCATCCCCCTAGAACTTCCCGTGCAGGGAGGAGGGACGGAGGGGCCGAAGCTGCGTACATGCTGCGGGAAGAGCCCAGCAACGCAGGGGTACTGACCGTGCTGCTGGTGAGATTTAAACCTTTGAAGCTGCCTGCCGTGATATTAAACACACGGGCCTCGACCAGTTTGTTCTTGAAGCGGTACCTATTCTTGCCAGGTTTGCTGTAGGCTAGCACCTGCTCAAGCTGATTTAACCTGCAAGGGGAGAAGGAGGGCTTGTGGGACAGGGTGCAGTGCGAACTGGCCCCTGAGGCTGCGTGGGATGTGGAGGGTCTGGGGACAGCAGGGATGAAGCTGCCACTCACCTGTCCCAGTTGTCCTGGAGGCTGCACTGCTCCAGCCCCTCAGCCAGGTGGTGCATTCTGTACTGTATATTCTCTATGTCTGTGAGAAGTGTTTTGGGAGCTGAGCCTCGATGCACAGCATCCTTCCTCGCTCTCCACCCCCCTCTCACCCCAGTCTTCTCCCGTTCCCCCACTTCCCCCCAAAGCTGGGAAGTCCCAAACGGTCCCCAAATCACCCAGCTAACACCAGCAGGCACCATCTCCAGACTCTGCTTCTTGCAGCAGGGTGGCATGGGGAAGATCTACTGGAGATGCCCCTACCTTCTTTGTATGGCAAGACAGACTCTGAGAAGCAGAGGACAAGAGTGATCAGCAGCAGGGTGGGCATCTCCACACTTCTCTCTGCTCCTGTGAAAGGTACCCAGGAGCCCTTGGCCATCACTCAGTCGCAGGGTGGGCCCTTTCCCACATGCCAAGGGCACGTGGAGCTCCAAGGCTGGGAGCAGAATGAGGACAGGGCCCAGGTGGCTTTGCTTGGAGCCCCAAGGGGGATGTTGTGGAGACAAAGTCCCAGCCTTGGGATCGCACTTGGGAAGTGCCCAGCCACTGTCGGGACAGCCTGGGCTGGGACAGGCTGCCATGCAAATCCCTGTGGTGCTGCCACCTGCCATGCAAATCCCTGTGGTGCTGCCACCCCCTCTGCCACAGCACCAGGGCTCACTGGGACTGTCCTGGTCCTGAGCTCCCCAAGAGGAAGCATCCCCAGCACAAGGGTGGAAGGCACCGAGTAAGATTTGCATCTGTTGCAAAACTGCCCTCATATCTGCTCTCGCATCCTCCTACTGCAGTTACAGCACAAACCCCAAGAGCAGCAGCTTGCCAGCTGTGAGGGAGAGAGGCTGCAGGCCTCAACGTGGTGTGCTCCCCATGCACAAATAAGTGCAGAAATGTTTGTACTGCCATCGGGGCATAACAGGAGAGACCCTTTTGCATTGCCAAGGCCAGCAGTGACAGTGCAGCTGGACTTCCCAGAGTTGTCATGGGCTGGTGACACGCTGTTGTGCTGACACCCCCCGAGCACCAAGCCATGACTGCCACAAGCCTCTGCCTGCACACAGCAGCAGCAGCAATGTCTTGGTCAGCGGGTGGCTGCTCCCCAGGCTCTCCATAGTCCCCAGCGCAGCGTTTGGCAGCCCACGGCTGGCACTTTGCTGCTACGTCCGTCCCATGGCACAGCCCACACTCCAGCCTCGCCACACCACCCGTGGAGGGCCAGCACCCCTGAGGGCTCCATGGGCCATCATTCCCCCAAGACAGAGCCAGGAGTGGAAAATGCTGATGCTGCAGGAAAGGGGGCTGGGAGATGCCTCCTGCAAACACCACGGTGAGAGGCAGCTCCTTCTCACGCTGCGTGCTCAGCCCTGGCCCCAGGAAGTCCCCATGCTGCTCAGGAACCCATCCCGCCCACCAACCCTGGGAAGTCCCTCGCTGCAGGGGAGCTCCTACCTGCTGGAGCTGGGCTGGTGGAGCTGCAGCGGCGTTCAGGTGTCCCTGGAGCTGCTGTGCCACAAGCTTGGCGCAGACACCGCAGCGAAGCTGGCCAGCCGCTGCCTATCTGTCTGCATTGTGGGTCTGTGCAGCGAAAAAGGAAGTGCTCATATGCAGATGAGAAGATTAAATCTACAGCATTTTCATATTCGCGGTTGCTTATTCTTTCCAGATGCTCTGCTGAGGTCCAGGGTAGCAGCTGGCACACCAGGGGCAGTGTCCCTGCTATGGCCAAACCAGCTTTGAGGCTGAAGGCCGTGAGGGCACAGGTCTGCCATTTGGTGTGGCCTGAGGACAATTTTCTCCCCAGTCACATTTGATATAATCAAGTTTCTGCATCAAATCAGCTTCTCACTGCCTCATTAGTAACCCTGGCTCTCCTGCCCCGAACTGTTCTGCGGAGTCTGGTCCCCACCAGCCCCCTCTGCCAGCACCACAGCTGTGCCCGTGCAGGTTTGCAGCCAGAACCAGGGAATGGGGAAAGACCTCTGAGGCCAAAGGCAGGTGATGGAGAGGAGCTCCACATGGAGAGGCTGGATGGCACGGTCTGGTGCCACAGCTGCTGCTGGCCAGACCCACCCACATGCCGTCCTCTGCACAGCACCTTGCCATGACAGAGCAATGCCCAGATGGTGCCAGCCGGCCCAGCCGAAGGAGAACACCTCTTTCTTTTTATCAGAAAAGTCCCTGGCACCTGCAGCCACCCATGCGATGAGTCTCCAGGTCTCAGCCCACGGAGTGGCACAACCACTGGTCTCCATCCTGAAGACGGGAGCCCTTTGGGGTGGATTTAGCGGAGGACTGCCAGGCACAATCAGGCACTTGCTGCTTTTGGGACAAGCTGTGAATACCGCAAAATGACTTAATGCTGCAAAAGGACCTTGAGCCTTCTGGCGTCACCATGATGACAATTTCAAAGCAAGCAGACAGGAAACACAGTATTTCATCTGATCATTTTCTGAAGAAAATTCAAGAAAGTTCTTGGTACAACTGGCTGTTTCCTCAAACGGGACTTTCAGCTTTATTTTCTTCAAATAACTTCTGCTCCCAGCTAAAAGCAAGAAGTTAACTTCCAGCCTCAATGTCTTTTGAACTTGCCATCAGCTTTCTCCCCTCTGCACTGCCAACAAAAAGCTCTGACAGGTTTCCAAGCCTGTTTCGGTGCCAGAAGGGCCAGCAGCTCCGGAAGCAGGTAATAGTACAGCCCGCCGGCCAGCACGGCAGCGCGGGCCAGCCCCTCCTCAAACTGCCTGCAAAATCATTTTTCTCCAAGGCAAATTGCAGTGAAGGAGCGTGGGAGAGCAAATCCTCTTCCCTGGTGTTTTGAAGCTGTTTCCAGTGGAAAAATACCAGGCTTTGAGGGAAGGGGTGAAAACACACACAGGCAACTTCAGCTTTGTTTTAACTTGATTTTCCCCACTTGCCCGACCTGGGGGAGTGTTGGGCATCAGCACCGCATCCCTTCCCATGGGAAACAAGTGCTCAGGGCCACGTACATTTCAGAGCTGTTGGCTGAAAAACCTCCAGTGAAAGGAAAAATATCCAGGGAAAATGGTGTTGCGGTGGTAAGATGATCCAGGAGGGGAATAACGTGACGTGAAATGCTTCTGGATGGCGAGGACCTGAACATCTTTGGGTGCATCACAACCACCCAGAATCTTTGCTGTCTGGTGAAAAGCTGGGCTGGCACTTGTGCCCTCTGTGGGGAGGAGATCAGCTCTGGCAAAGCATGCTTCCTCCTTCTAGTGGCCAGCCTCCATATCTAATAGCAATCCTAAGCTTTCCCACTATCCTGTTTTGGGACAAAACCTTTTGGCTAGGCGTGTTGTTGCTTGGTTGGAGCAGGGCAGAGCCAGCACTAGGACACACAGCACTGTGTGGCTGTCCTGGACCTGCTCACCTGCAGGGATCCATGGCGGGCCATCCCACCACTCCTAGGGCCTGGAAACACAGCACTATGTCCCACGGAGCAGGGAGGAATCCAGTGAAAACCTCTGCAGTTGAGGGTGGGGCAAGTGATCTTTGGCCAGAGCCCCTACATGGCAGACCTGGAGTGGCGTGACAGCCCCAAGAGCACACAGAGCCAGGATGAAGCTGCGTGGGAGCTGCTCCTGCAGCCAGCCTCCAGTGCTGCAGCTCCAATGGCTCTGTAAGTGCTCGAGCCTTCAGACGAAGCCTGGCAGCTGCAGCCTGCAGTTTGCACGTGCCCACAGGCGAGCACACATCTGTGCAGCCCCTCTATGGAGCACGCTCACGAGCAGACCCCCAAGAGCGAGCGCACTCCTGGGCACTCCTGTGAGTACCCACAGGCAACCACAGCCACACGCACAGCTGTCCAAATGCGTGCAGCACACCACAAGGCAGCGTGCCCATGCACACCCCTGTGCACACCCAGCTCGCCCGTGTGCGGGTGTGGCCGTGCACGCCCAGACGCCCGCCACGCGGCCTCGTGCCGGGCTGCCCGCGGGGCACCCACGCGCGGTGCAGCGGCGCCGCCTTCCTCCCAGCCCCGCCGCGGGCGGGCCCCACGGGCAGAGCACGGAGCCGGGCCGAGCACGGGGCCGAGTCCCGCCGCCACCGGTCCCGGCGCAGCGCCGCGAGCGTGGCGTGGCCTGGCCCGGCCCGGGGCGGGGGGCGGGGAGCGGGGAGCGGCGGGAGGAGGAGGAGGAGGAGGAGGAGGAGGAGCGGACTCCGCCAGCAGCGCCCCGGCCCGCGCGGGCTGCCCGCACCCCGCTGGTACCCGGTGAGCGGGTGGCACCGGGCAGGGGCGCGGCGCGGCACCGGGCGGGGCGGCGCGGACAACTTGCAAGAAACTTTGGTGGGGCAGGGCGGG
>CM021741.1:9655658-9700687 GCA_011075105.1 Heteronetta atricapilla
CCCCCGCGGGCAGCCCGGGGCGGCCGGCGGGGGGCGCGCGGCGGCTCGGGCGGGGGGGGAGCCCGCGGCGGGCCCGGTGCTGCCGGACCTCGGTGCGCTGAGCTCGTCCCTGCAGCTCGCCGGTGCCGGGGGACCCTGAGCACGGTACCGGTGTGAGCGCTTCTGCTGTCGAGCCTCTGGCTGCACCCCCCGTAGAGCTCTTCAAAAAGCCAAGGGCTTCAGCGAGTGCCGTCGGAGCGCGGCGTGGCTGCCTGGCGTGGGCGCAGCAGGAGGCACCCTCCCGGTGCTCGCAGTGCAGAGGTCCGGGACCTCACACAGCCGAGCTGCTGCTTCTGGGACGTGGCAGCTGGCACAGGTGTGTGGCCGGAGCAGGGCAGCCTCGGGTTTGCCTCCTCCACGGTGGCCGCACCACACGGAGCACATGGTGCAGGGCCCGTGCTGTGTTTTCACCCATGCCGTGCCCATTGGGAGCTCTTGAATCCACGCGAGGGCTCTGGCAGCACCCCAGCCCTGGCAGCAGAGGGGTTTGCCTGGAGGTGACCCCCGGAGCAGGGTGCTGAGACCGGCATTGGCTCTGGCTCTACTCAGATGGACTGGCAGGCTGCGGGCTGGCTAGCTCTGGCCTCTGTACTTATCCCATTAGGAGGTGCAGCAACCTCCCATTGAGGTTTCCTGGGTTGGTTTCCCTTTTTGGCAGAGCCCAGGGCTTCCCTGCTGCACCGAGGTCATTTCACAGCTGCAGGCAGCTGGCTTCAGCTTCTTGTTCCCATATTATCGTAGAGTGCACCCTGCCACCTCCTCACTCATCCTCCTGCCTTCAGTGCTGAGGTGAGCTGGCAGAGCCCAGCCTGGCCCTTTGGTGGTGGGGAGAATGCACGCCCTGCAGTGCCGGCACTCCGGAGGCTCTCTGGTTTCAAGCTGGAGTGCTCTTCCAACAGCTGCTCCTGCCATCCTCCATCCTGTTGGCACCTTTACCCTTTGCTGGAGCTGTTGGGGCTGCAGCTGGGTCCTGTGATTTGGCCAGCCCTGCTCCCCCAGTAACTGAGGGGGCCTGAACACCGGTGTTTTGCAGGAATGGGTCCTGCAGCTGTCCTGGATGGGCAGGACAAGCCGTGGGGTGGGTGCCATGTGGGGCAGGAGGGCAGCTGACCTTGCCTCCATGCCCCTGCAGTGAAATGCAGGATCCCATCCTGCCCCAACCTTTGCTGGTGGCACCTGCAGGGGGTGATGGCATGGGGGTCCCATCTGCCCTCCACCCCTCAGAAGAGACTCGGTGGCAGAACCACCTCTGGCCCCATGTGCATCCCCATCACACACCGGGCACGCGGCAAGTGTGACCTGTGGAGCCAAGCCAGGATAAGGTGTCAGTGCCTGGGTGGTGAGCTGGAGTCCTTGCTGGGGACAGCACTCACTGGGGACCCTGCTGGGGTCATTACTTGGGTCCTTACTGAGGTCATCACCAGGAATTTCTCTGAGGATGCCACTGGGGTCCCCAATGGGGACTCATCTGGTCACATCCCTTGGGTCCTTGCTGGATGCCTTCTTGGGGACCTCACTGGGGAATGTCACCAGGGTCCTTGCTTGGGTCATTGCTAGGGACCTCACTGGAGATCTCAAGGCTTAGCGTGCTGCCTCCCAAAATGAGCCATATGCCAGTGTCTGGTGCCAGGGGATGCCTTTCAGGATGGCCCCAGCAGGTAGGTGGTGGCTGTTCCTATGTCACCACATAGGCCATGCCATCCCCTTCCACCTGAGCATTTCATCTCTTCCCTCTCCCTCTCCAGCCACTGCATGGGCTCTGCTGACACCTCCTCTTTCCCACAGGCCCCCACGTCAGAGGGGACACCCCGACAGTGACGGCAAAGCTGATGCAACTGCCCTAGGGCCCACACCAGGGAGGTCTGCCATGAGCCAGAGCGGGGCCTCACGCCTGGCCGGCTCACCCCAGCTCCACGGGGGCTCACTGCTGGCCCTGCTGGGCCCCGAGCGGGGCAGCGGGGGCGAGCTGGCCCCTGCCCCGTCCCCTCCCTCACCACCCAGCGGGACACCCTCACCCGGTCCCCCGCCAGCCCTGCTGGAGGGGGACTGGGAGGGCCGGGAAGAGCTGCGGCTGCGGGAGCTGGAGGAGGCACGGGCACGGGCAGCCCAGATGGAGAAGACGATGCGGTGGTGGTCAGACTGCACAGCCAACTGGCGGGAGAAGTGGAGCAAGGTGCGGGCCGAGCGCAACCGAGCGCGCGAGGAGGTGCGGCAGCTGCGGCACCGCCTGGAGGCCCTCACCAAGGAGCTGGCTGGCTTGCGCCGCGAGCGCCAGGAAGGGCTGCAGGAGCGCCAGCAGCTGGGCCGGCAGCTGGCACGCCTCCGTGGCCGGGACCACAGCCCTGACACCGACACCAATGGAGATGGTGAGGCTGACACCGAACGGGAGCCCGTGCGCGACGTGGGGGCCGAGACGCCGCACAAAGCCAAGGTGAAGCTGCAGGCGCTGCCCCTGCCGGGGCCAGAGGGGAGGCAAGGGGGGAAATCCTGAGAACTGGGAAAAGGTGGGCATTGCAGGAGCTGGGAACGGGAGGGGGGAGCTGCAGCCAGTGGGGCCAGATGGCATGGTGCCACGCAGCAGAGCTCTCCCAGGTGGCGTGGTACTGCTGGGAGCCGGGCAGGTTGGGGCCTGAGCCCCTGGGAGTGGTGGGCTGGGGGAGTGCCACCACATGGACAGGGTTGTGAGCAATGGGCATGGGGTGATGTGACAGGGAGGGGTCACAAAACTGACAAAATGGGGCTTCAGCAGGGTCACCTGCAGCACCTGCATGTAAGCAAAGAAGAGCCTACTAGGCACCGTTGTAGAAAAATCCCCTGATCCCGTTCTAGGAATTCAACATGCCAGGGTGCCTTTCTTAGGTGCCTGTATACTGATGCACGCAGGATGAGGAATAAAGAAGATGAGTTGGAGATGTATGTGCAAATGCAGGGTTATTGTCTTGTTGGGATCATGGAGACGTGGTGGGACTACTCCCATGACGAGCGTCGCAGTGGAGGGGTGCAGGCTGTTCGGGAAGGACTGGCTGGGAAGATGAGGAGGGGCTGAAAGCCTGTGTGTGGGAAAGCAGCTGGAGTGCATGAAGCTCTGCTCGGGAATTTCTGGATTTCTGGTTTAAGATTAAAGAGATGACAGGTCAAGGAGGTATAGGTGACCTTATAGTGGGTGTCTGCTGCACACCACTGCACCAGGTAGAACGAGCAGATGAGGCCCTCTACAGACAGACAGAAGCAGCATTACATTCGCAGGCCCTGGACCTCATGGGAGACTAACCACCCTGACGTCTGTTGGAGGGACAAGACACCAGGACGTAAGCAATCGAGGAAGTTCCTGGAATGCATTGATGAGAGCTTCCTTCTCCAAGTGGTAGAAGAGCCAATGAGGAGAGGTGGTCTGCTGGACCTCATGCTCACCAAGTTGTTGGGGACATAAAGGTAAAAAGCAGCCTGGGCTGCAGCGACTATGAGATGGTGGAGATCAGGCTCCTTAGGCAGTGAGGAAGATGCACAGCAAACTCACCACCCTGGACTTGAGGAAAGCAGACTATGGCCTCTTCAGGGATCTCCTTGGTGGAGTACTGTGGAATAAAACCCTGGAGGGAAGAGGAGTCCAAGGAAGCTGGTTAATATTCAAGGACCACCTCCTCCAAGCTCAGAGGCAATGCATCTCAACAAAGAGGAAGTTAAACAAAAATGCCAGGAGGGTTGCATGGATGAAAAAGAAACTCCTGGTCAAACTCAAACACAAAAAAGGAGCCATAGAGAGGATGGAAGCAAGGACAGGTAGCCTTGTAGGAATACAGAGACATTGTCTAAGCCTCCAGAGATGAAATTAGGAAAGCTAAAGCCTAAATAGAATTGAATCTGGTTGCTGGGACAAGAGTGATGGAATAGCTAATCCTGGAAACAATTTCCAAGTACATGGAAGACAAGAAAATCACCAGGAGCAGTCAGTGTGGCTTCACCAAGGGGAAGCCGTGCGTTACCGACCTGATGAACTTCTGTGATTAAACAGCTTCCCCGATAGATGATGGGGGAGGAGTGGATGTTGTCTGCCTGTGTCTCCAGAAGGTGTTTAACGCTGTCCCCTGTCAGTCCTCACAGAGGAGCTGTTGACGCAGGGTCTGGATGGGCAGACTGAGGTGGGTTGGAAACTGGCCGAATGCCTGGGCCCAGGGGGTGGTGATCAACAGTGCCAAGAGCGGTCGGAGGGCAGCGATGAGCGGTGTACCCCAGGGCCTGATACTGGGCCCAGTCCTGCTGGGGATCTGCATTAATGAAGATCTGGCAGGGCAGAGCACACCCTCAGCGGGTGTGCGGGTGACACAACAGCGGGAGGAGCGGCTGATGCACGGGGGGTCATGCCGTAGGAGTGTTGCCACCAGGTCAAGGTGATCCTGCCCCTGTTCTGTTCAGCACTGGTGAGGTTACACCTGGAGTGCTGGGTACAGTTCTGGGCTCTCCAGTGCAAGAGAGCCATGGACAGACTGGAGAGAGTCAAAGGAGGGGCCAGAAGATGATGAAGGCACTGGAGCATCACTACCGTGAGGAAAGGCTGAGAGAGCTGGGAATGTTCAGCCTGGGGAAGAGGAGGCTCAGGGGGATCTCATCAATGCCTGTAAATACCTGAAGGGAGGCTGCAATGACAATAGAGTTAGGCTCTTTTCTTTCAGACACATTTTTTTTTCAGATCCCTCTCAGAGCAGAGCAGCTGGCCCAGGACTGCCAAAACCCAGTGCAGTGAGATGACCTCAGAACTGCACCAGGTCCCTTTCCTGGGGCTGTATCATGATGGCTCAGTACATCTGACTGCATGGCTGCCAAGAGTGAAATCTGAGAACAAACTAACAAATAGGCATGGATAATTGTGCTGTGGTAGCTGGTGTATGTGTGTAGCAGGCACAGGCTGTCCAGAGGATTGCCCCATGTTCTGCAGTGAGGTTACAGTTAGTGGCTGTAAGCCGTATTCTGCACTGAAAACAGGAAATTTCTGGTGTAAGAACTCAAAAGGAATCAGTTTGCACATTTTGAAGCAGGAAAAGTAAATATCATCGTGCTGCACTGCTGGAGGCCACAGCATCTGTAGTAGGGATGTGTTGTTCACTTTGGTCCAGCTTTGCCAGAAAACCTTGTTCTCTGCTTGCGGCTCAGCAGCCTCCCTGGCTTCCTGTGCAACCACCGCAGAGCCTCACCAGGGGTCTCAGCCCACAGCCTCTGCAGCCCAAACACCCCATGGTAAGCAGAAACAGCCAGCACAGGCTCTCTGCTTGACTTCTGAGGACATCATGTTGCTGGAAAACAGATTGCTGGGAAAAAAATCCTGTGATTTGAGGAGGGAGAGGAGGATGGGGGTACCCAGCCCTAGTGGGCACGTCCATGCAGCTCCCCTGACAGGAGCCCCGCAGTGATGGGGACAAACCCGCAGCCTCTTGCAGCCAGGAGCATCCCTGCAGCAGCTCTCAACGGTGATTTCATCCACGGGTATTTCCCAAGACCAGGAGCAGCTCTCCTCTCTGGGAGGAATTGCTGTCAACAGTATTGGCTCCCTCTTCACCAGCCAGCCATGCCGACAGCCTCAGGAGCAAGCGGGGCTTTGACAGTGACCAGGCTGCAGTGCTGTACATACCCACCCTTGGATTTTGGGGGTGTGCAAAAAGCACAAGCAAGCAAACACTGAGGGGGCTTTCTGCAGCAAGCTGACTTGCCGTGCGCTCCTGGAGCCTGGTTAAAGATCTCAGTGGCATGGTGCTCACAATCAGATCGGTGTATTAAGCCAGTACTACCCCTCCCTAATATAGCACAGTACATGGAGCAAGGTGCACAGGTCAGAAGCAGAAAGTGTGGTGGGTGTGAAAGTGTGAAGATGCACAGGGGCATCCTCATCAGCCTTGATGGGGCTGGGCTGTCGAGAAAGGGGGCCCAGGAGGGAAGGATATGGAGCGGGAGCTGGGGATACTGATGGCTGTCACACACTGCAGAGCAATGGCTGGCTTCCATGGTGCATGGGGAGCCAGGGCTGCACCCTTGTTGGGGAAAGCCTTGGGTTCCTGCTCATGACTCCTTCCTCCCTGTGCTGGGCTGGCTGTGGCACTACAGGAGCTGGAGCTGATGGAGAACATCCTGAAGAGCAAGCCAGAGGGTGCTGAGAGCTGGGAGCAAAGGGGTGCCCCCGGCACCCGGGCCTCCTTCTCCCGCCAGGAGCGGAGCCGTCTGCTCTGGGAGGATGTCAGCGTCGTTGAAGAGGATGCCACCAAAATCACTGCCCTGAAGCTGAGGCTGGACGAGTCCCAGAAAGTGCTGCTCAAGGAGCGGGAGTGAGTGCTTGGGGCTTCAGGCTTGTGGGGTGCCATCCAAGCCTGGCTGGCAGCTCTCTCCACTGAGAGGGGATGGACCACGAGGTCCTGCCAGCCCTCACTGGGGCTGCCTCTCCGCAGGGACAAGCTGGCGCTCAGCAAGAACATCGAGAAGCTGGAGGGCGAGCTCAGCCAGTGGAAGATCAAGTATGAGGAGCTCAACAAGAACAAGCAGGAGGTGATGAAGCAGGTGAGTGAGGTATCCAGAGGCTGGGGGGGGGGCATGTCCTGTGGTAGTGCCATTGATCCAGCTACAATTGGTCCTTCCCCAGAGGTCTGCAGACTCCAGGTCCTGCTAGAGGTGGCAGTTATGGAGTGGCCAAGGGGGACACATCCCTCCAGCCTCGAGGGGGCTATGAAGACAGGACAGGGCAGTGGGAGCTCAGCTGGTGCCGGGTGGGTGGTCACTGCCTGTCTCAAGTGCTGTATCCCCCTTGCAGCTGAACATCCTCAAGGAGATCCACCAGGATGAGTTGGGACGCATCTCAGAGGACCTGGAGGACGAGCTGGGTGCTCGCTCCAGCATGGACAAGAAGCTGGCGGAGCTGCGCATGGAGGTGAGACTGGATGGTGGGGGGCAGCTGGGGCACTCCGATAGGTGAGGAGAGGGTATGGAGGAGCAGGGGAACCTCGGCTACTCCTGGGCTACCCGGCATCCCCTGCCCAGATGGAGCGGCTGCAGGCAGAGAACGCGGCTGAGTGGGGCCGGCGGGAGCGGCTGGAGACTGAGAAGCTCAACCTGGAGCGAGAGAACAAGAAGCTGCGGGCACAGATCGAGGACCTGGAGGAGGTGCTGGCTCGCAAGCGGCGCCAAACGGCCAGTGCCCTGGACACCGACCTCAAAACCATCCAGGCTGAGCTCTTCGAAAAGAACAAGGTGCGATGGGCAATCCCACCCCGGGCCTCCCCAGCCCTGTGCTGCTCCCTCTGAGGGAGCCCTGGGTCCCTGCGTGCCCCTGTCACTTCAGAGGTGGCTCAGCATCCTTCAGGACCTCCTCCCAAACTCTGCCTTCACCCTTCATTTCAGGGGCAGCAGTGACCCCGTCTCTGTTCTGTTACTGTTCCTCCATCATGGGGGTTGGTGGGAGAAGTCCCCGGGGAGGAAGAGGGGCTGCTGGGGGGTACCCGCAGAGGCAGCCATGCTCAGCCCCCCTTCCTGCTGCAGGAGCTGGCCGACCTGAAACACATCCACACCAAGCTGAAGAAGCAGTACCAGGAGAAGATGGCTGAACTGGCCCATGCCAACCGCCGTGTGGAACAACATGAGGGCGAGGTGAAGAAGCTGCGCCTGAGGGTGGAGGAGCTGAAGAAGGAGCTGGCCCAAGCTGAGGACGAGGTGAGCCCCTGTGGGTGGCACACCCTGGGGAGGGGGTGGCTCTGCTTGTTAGATGGCTGCAGGCAGCCCCATCCCTGTCCTTGTCCCCTCCCACAGCTGGATGAGGCCCACAACCAGGCACGGAAGCTGCAGAGGTCGCTGGACGAACAGACGGAGCAGAGCGAGAGCTTCCAGGTGCAGCTGGAGCACCTGCAGTCCCGGTGAGCAGGGCCAGAGGGTGTGACAGGCTGGGGAGGACACAGGGGTGGGCTGGTGTGCTCCCTGCAGCTGCTGTCCCTCCACCAGCACCTCCAAGCATTGTCTGACCTGTGGCTGCAGGGGCTAAGAGCTCCCAGCACATCCTTGGAGCAGCGTTTGCACCAGTGGAAACTGGCTGAGCTTCCCCTCCCACTTAAACCAGCACGAGGCTGCCTGCAGACCAGCACAGCCTGGCTTCACTGGGATTTCACCTGATGTTGCCCAGGGTCAGGGCAGCACAAGCAGCTCTGGGGAAGTGGGAACTGATCCTAGGCTGCATTCTGTGTCCTGGGCTCCTTGGCTGGAGGTGAGGGGAAGGGCTGTGCTGGGACCAGCCAGCAGCGATGTCCCCAGAGCTGGGGAGGAGTCAGGGTGCCTTTTGTCCTAATGGAGAGCATCTTTGTCCCCATCTGGGATCGTCCCACCTGAGACATTCTACAATACAAATCACAGAGCTCAAGACTCTGAAGGTTTTTGCAGACCTGTACTGCATTCTCCTGGCCCCTGCCTGGCCCTGATCCTGAGCAACTGCTGAGGCGCCTCCATCCCTGTCCCTGGGTGGCACAGGCTGCCCTGGGCAGACCTGAGCCTGAGGAGTAGCAGCAATGCAGGCATTTGGAGCCAGCAGCCACCGAAAAGGCCTCAGGTTTTATTGCTCTTAAAACCTTTTCACTGGCCTCACTTTGCTTCTCCAGCAATAAAGAGATGAAATGGCCGTGAGAGAGATCAATTCTGCTCCCAAACATCTCTGGGAGGTACTTGGGGAGTTTGTTTTTATAATCTGCCTTAATTTTATTGGGACATCTTCATTAAATCATAGAGGAATAATGGAGGCTTCATCTTCCCCCCTCCCTGCCCCTCCAGCACACTAACCCTGAATAATTCATGCTTTCCAGTAAAATGCAGCAAACAACCAGGGAACGATGGGAGAGCTGTGTCTTCACAGTCCTGGGCCCTTGATTTCAAATTTGCCCCATAAATCTTCGCTGATGAATTTTAATGCAGGAGTGAGTGAGGAGCTTAAAACACTGAGCTTCCTGTTGGCTGGGCCATTGCTGAGCCTGTGACTTAGCTCCACATCTGGACTTTTGGAGCTGCTGGGTTTGCAGATGGGGAAACTGAGGCACAACCCCTGGGGATGTGATGGTGCCTCTGTGATTTGGGTCCAAGTTCCCAGACTTGGTGGGTGCCCCATGAGTTGGGAGGGGTGGGATGAGGCAGGGTCTTCACCCTGCTGCCAGCCCTGGCATCTCTCCCTCTGCAGGCTGCGGCGGCAGCAGAGCACACCGCTCTTCGGCAAGATGCGCAGCACCCGCTTCGGCCCCGATGACCCTGGGGATGGCACCAGCGACCCTGACGAAGATGAGGACCTGCAGATACAAGTGCCCTAGTGCCTGGGGCTGGGGCAGCACCCCAGCCATCACTGCCACGGGCATGTCCTGTGGTGGTTCCTGCCAACAAGTGCCTGTCACCACCAGGCTCATCTCAAACCACATTCCACCCACATCACCTGTGCTATGACCCGAATATGGATGGGGAAACTGAGGAATGGAGCAGCAGGAAGATTCTTGCCTGGGAATGTCCTGAGCCTGCTGCCTCCACTTCTCGGGCAGTATCTGATGCCCCTTGGCTCCAACTCCCCCTGGAACAGATGTGGGTACAAAACTAAGCATCAACTGAGCAGACCAGGAGGAGGAAGCCCAGGGTGGAGAGGGGCACTGTGCTGAGTGGGGTGAACCAGGGCCCTGCAGCCAGTCAGGCTCACCTGCCCAATTTTATATATATATATATATATATAATATGTATGTATGTATTTGTATATGATTTTTATTATAAATACAAAGCCCAGAGGGGCCCAGGCTCTGTTGGTGTCTTAGGCTGCTGATCTATCTCCACAGCTCCTTGCTGGCAGGCTCAGGGCCCTGCTTGCAGGGTCGAGGCTGGAGGGACAAAGGTACGCTTGGCCACCACGCCGCAGGCAGCACCTGGGGGGGATGATGTTTCTCAGCAAGCTGCATGTGGGATGTAGTCCGTGACTGCTCTGGTGGCTCCGGGTGCTTTTCCATGGGTGCAGAGGGGATGGCTGTTGGGTTCTGATCACAGCTCTGCATCCCAGTACCCGCCTGCCAGCCCAGGGAGCCACCAGGGCTTTGGAGGAGCTCAGACAGAATCTCATTAAAAATTAATATTTCAGTGAGCTAATCCCCTCGCTCTGCTTTTTAATTGATTGGCTAAAAGCATGGCTCTTTTTGGTGCCTTTTTTTTAATGGTCTGTATTTGCACTGAGCATTAATTTTTTTTATGGGCCAACAGAGCATGTGTGGGGGTGGAGGCACCCGCAGGAGGTTTCAGGGCCCCGCTGGTGGCAGGTTCCCGCGGGAGCCCAGAAGCACTTTTTGGGATGCAGAAGGCGATGCCCCCGCTGTGACAGGAGATGGAGAGGGGACGATCTCCGACCCTTTCCTCCAAGTGGACGTGGCTGAGATGCGGCAGCCCCGGCCGGCCAAAGCCTCCCTGATCCCGGGGACAGCCAGGCTGTCGCCGAGCAGCGACGGCCACGGGGCGTTCACTCTGAAGCCTAATGATGTGCGGGCGGGGCCAGGCGGCGCGCAGGCAGCCGGGGCGGGCCGGGACCGTGCCCGGGGCGGGGCCCAGGGCGGGGCGGGGACCGCTCGGATCCCGTCCCCCCGTCCCCCCGTCTCCCCGTCTCGCCGCGCCGCCGCGCCGGACGCTGGGGCCGCCCGAGCCTCCGGGGCCGCCGACTGCAGCGGTGGGGCCGGGTAAGGCCGGGGGCGAGGGCCCCAGAGCGCGGCTTGGGCGGGGTCACCGAGGCCGGGGAGGGGGTTGGCAGGGCCGGGCTGCGGGTGACCCGCGTCGGGGGGGCTGCGGCGCCGGGGTGACAGCGAGGGGGCGGCGGAGGTCTGGGGGTCGGGGGTGTCCCGCTCTGGGGGTGGCGCGGCTGCAGGGGCAGGAGGCACAGCCGTGGCTGTGATGTGCGGGGGTGCGATGCTCCCCGCGGAGGTGAGCGCAGGTCCTGTCCTGCGGCAGGGGGGTCCCCAGGGTGCCCTCACGGTCCCCACCACCACCCGGGGGGGTCCCGGCCCTATGGGACTCCTCGTGGGCAGCAGGGCAGCTCGGGGGAAGCTATCCTGGGGTCTCCCATGCAGGCCACGAGGGCAGCAGCGGTGTCTGGAGCTGCCTCTTGTAGCTGCACGCGGACCTCCAGGGCTGTCCCTGGTGGTGCAGGGCCCTGGGGACCAGGGGAGCTCTGGGTATGGGGTGTCTCTGGCACAGAGCTTGGCTTCCGAGCATCCTCAGGAATGCCCACTCCTCCATCAGCAGGCTGTTTCCTAGGTTACTGCCTTCCTTCGGGGATTTTTCCATCTGGGAAAGGGATAATGCAGCTCCATTGAGCTGGTGCCAAGGACCTTCCAGCCAGCATGGCCTCTGAGGCCAGCTGTGCCTCCAGCGCTCTGAATTCGGCACATGCTGGCTGCCTGACCTGTGGCACCGTGTGGGCATCACTGCAGGCACTGGCAGGAGGCAATGGCCCAGCTGTGTGGCGACAGTCTCCTCCAGCCTCCTTCCGTCCTCCCTGGGCAAGCCCTAGGCTTGCAGGGGCATCCAAAGAAAGCAGGAGCAATGGTGGCCTCACAGGACCCCAGCGGTGCCCCTTGGTGCGGGGTTGGGACACTCCCAGCCCCTTCCCAGCAGTGAGGGGACCCTCACCTGCCCCTCCCTGGCGCTGTGTGCTGGGACAGAGCCGGAGCCACGGCTGACCCTGTCCTGTCCCATCCTGCAGGGTGGTGGCGGTGATGGCCACAGCAGCATCAGGGATGTGGATGTTGTCAACCTCTGCCTGGGGCACTGTCCTGCTGGGTGCTGGTGTGGGAGGGCCGTACCGGGACGCTTGGGCAGCATGAGCTGTGTTTGGCTGCCCCAGCTGCATGGCAGAGCCGCTGGGGCTACGTGCCCTGGCAAGCAGCTCAGGCTCAGCTTTCAGTGACCCTCAGTTTTGGCCATCGGACCGATGGCCACTGCAGAGAGGTTGAGGTGTCCACGGGGATGCAGCTGGTGTTCTTGCTCTGTTGGTGTGCCTGGACCAGCCGTGATGCTGCAGGCCTTCTCCCGCTGGGGTGGTGGGAAATGGGTGGCAGGCGAGTCCCGGCACCTCTTCCGCCCTTGCTGGAGCTGATGCTGTTTGGCTTCTGAGTAATCATGTTGGTTTTTCATCTCGCTTTGAATTGCATTAATTATTTACTGCTGAGGCTCCAGGACTCGTTGCGAGAGGCTCTGGTGGAGCGGGTGCAGAGTGGCGGTGCTGGGGGAGCTGGAGGCACTGCGGGGACGTGCACACCTCCAGCTGGGATGGCCTCAAGAGCCTGCTTAGGGATGTGGTCTCGGGGCTGGAAGCAGGAGCACGCAGCCTCTTTGGCAACCAGCACCATGGCTGAAACATCCCAGGGCAGGGCTGAGCTGTCTGGGGCCTCCTGCAGCCTGCTCAGGGTTGGAGCGCTGTGTGGGGTCAAAGCCACAGACTCGCAGATGCTGACGTTTAAGA
Source organism: Heteronetta atricapilla (assembly GCA_011075105.1). Taxonomy (NCBI): domain Eukaryota; kingdom Metazoa; phylum Chordata; class Aves; order Anseriformes; family Anatidae; genus Heteronetta; species Heteronetta atricapilla. The sequence goes on from CM021741.1 coordinate 9,668,182, forward strand.
TAATTGTGTAGGACTCCAGGGATTAAAATAAATAAATAAATAAAATAAATGCAGGGGAAGCATCTTTCCGAAAGGATAAACAACTCTGGAGGCGGGTGAGCTGGGGCTCTCCTGGCCGGGCCAGGGCTGGACGGGGGGCATCAGGGATGCTGTCTGGCTTGGGCAGAGCAGGGAGAAGCAGGGGGAGGGCCGGGGGGGTGAAGGGCTGGCACAGCACCACTGCCAAAGGCGGAGCCGGGCCAGCATCGCTCAGAGCTCTGGGGCTTGTGAATGAGGCAGTGCAGTGGGTGAATGACTCTGTTCTGGTCCCATGCCCCTCTTTGAGGGCAGGGAGGTGCTGCGAGGGCAGAGGAGCCCACGGGCGGTGAGCAGTAGGCCTTACATGGCCCTTGTTCCTGGCTGTGGTAGGGGCTGGACACTGTGGTGTCCCCTGGGACACTACTGCTCAGCCAGGGAGGGGTGGGGTGCAGGACAGGGCTTGGCTCTACTCTTTAAAATTTTCCAGCTCCTGGCAAGAGGTTGTTAACGCTGAACCCTACTGATGTCAGCGCTGGTGGCCTGGGCCATTTTGCTGTCAGACTGAGCAGCCTGGGAGGAAGGAGATGAAGCACAGGAGGTAATGGAGACCTGCGGGCGAGGTCTGGCACACGCGCCCAGCAGTGCGGGGGGAGCCCTGTCCTGTGGCCCCTGGTGCTGCAGCAAGTGTTGTGTGTGCTGGGGAGGGGTGCAAAGAGCAAAGGAACTGTGCAGGTGCCGAGCAAGGCGGGGAGGCACGGCCCGAGGTGGGGAACCCCCTCGCCATGCGTGTGCTGGGGTGAGCTGGCTTGGTGCTGCTGTGCTGGCAGGGGTTAATGCCGGACTGTTCCACCGCAATGGTTCAGCCAGCGAAGGGAGGAGGAGGAGGAGAGACAGAGGAAGATGTCACCATCTCCTGTCTATCTGTCATTTTTATTTTCCAGCCGGTGCCAAGATAGGAACCCGCGCCGGGGAGAAGATGGGGGACAACGCTAGGACAAAACTGGGGTGGAGGAGGCGGTGAAACAGTGGCCAGTGGGGGGGGGAGTGCAGGTGAACGGAGGAAGAGGAGGTGGTGAGGAGAGGTGGTGAAGGCAGCGGCCTCCCCTCAGCAGCCCCCCCCCCCCCCCCCCCCCCCTGCCCGGGGGGCAAAAATTTTTAAAATAAAAAAAAAAGGCTATGGGAGGATGAAGAGCAGAAAGCTGGGGGTGAGTGGGGATGGGGGGAGGCGGGAGGGGGGGCACACGGGCGGGTAGGGGGTTGCTCCACAAGAGGTGCTGTGGCCAGGGGACACAGCCACGTTGCCTCTTGTGCCAGCCCTTGCCTCTTGTGCCAGCCCGTGCCCCCCGCCTTTGTGGCTTTTTGGCTGATGAAGCTGTACGCTGGGGCTGCATGCAGGGTGAGGGGGGCAGGCAGCCGGGGTCACTTGTGACCCAAGTCACCCTGCTGAGTGCCGTGCCTCAGTTTCCCTCGGCTCGCTGTCCCATGGCTGGGCTGTGGGGTCTGGGCAGGGGTGCCCAGCGCACCCCGGCCGCAGAGGGGCTGCCCCCGCGGGGTGCAGGCAGGAGGCAGCCCCTGTGGGTGAATGGGGAGAGGGGCCGGGCCCCCGCCTCCATCACTGGGAACCGAGAGCAGCGAGCACGCTGGGTAATTTCACGCTAATTAGGGAGAACAAAGAAGGAGCGGGTGGGTGGGGGTGGGGGATGGCCCTGCCACACGCACATGCTGAGGCTGGGGGGAGAGGGGAAGGGGAGATGCCAGGATGGGGCCGGGCAGCCTGGCCTTGGGGACCTCTCCCATATTTGCTAATTAAGCTGCAATTACGGGCGGGTAGGGTGGGAGCCTCGAGGGGCCCCGAGTAGGGAGGCCCAGGATGCCCAGCCCCCAGTGTCCCCTCCCATCCCCGGTACTGCTCGGATGGGACGGGACATGGGACGGAAGGGTCGGCGGCCCCTTGGGCTTCCCACCCGTCTGGGACCACCTGGGGATGGGGAAGCTGAGGTCAGCTTGCTGAGGGATGGGGAGCCTTGCCTGGACCCCGGGGTTTCTTCTTCCAAATGCTGGGGGGGAAAGCAAATTAATACTGGAGAGGGGGACGCACAGAAGCAGAGGTGCTGTGTGGTGCTGAGCCCCCGTCCGGGCACTTTCTGTCCACAGATCTACCGGCGGTGCTGGCTGGTCTTCCGGAAATCCTCCAGCAAAGGGCCCCAGCGCCTAGAGAAGTACCCCGATGAGAAGTCAGCGTGTCTGCGTGGGTGCCCCAAGGTGAGGGGCCGTGGCCGAGGAGTGCTGGTGCATGGAGGGGACCCGCAGGGGATGCAGCCAGGCATGGACACGGCCTCCAGTGACGCTCCCTTTCCCTTCCCCCCTCCCAGGTCACTGAGATCAGCAATGTCAAGTGCATCACCCGGCTGCCCAAGGAGACCAAGAGGCAGGCGGTGGCCATTGTCTTCAGTGATGACTCAGCCCGGACTTTCACCTGTGATTCGGGTACGGGGGCACCCCATGGGCTGGGCTGGGCTGAACTTGTGCGGCCCCTTTTTGCTGGGGCCGGTGAGAGCCCTGAGCTGCCACGTGCCTTGCAGAACTGGAGGCTGAGGAGTGGTACAAGGTGCTGTCAGTGGAGTGCCTGGGCGCCCACCTGAACGACATCAGCCTGGGGGAGCCTGACCTGCTGGCGCCCGGTGTGCAGTGCGAGCAGACGGGTGAGTACAGGTGGAAGGGCACCTGCTTGGCTCAGCCCCACTATAGCCCTGCTTAGATCTTTTTTTTTCTTTTTTTTCTTTTTTTATTTTGCCCCCCACCCCCTCTCCCCTCCAGACCGGTTCAACGTGTTCCTCCTCCCCTGCCCCAACCTGGATGTTTATGGCGAATGCAAGCTGCAGATTACCCACGAAAACATCTACCTCTGGGACACGCACAACCCACGGGTGAAGCTGGTGTCCTGGCCCCTCTGCTCCCTGCGCCGCTATGGCCGTGATGCCACGCGCTTCACCTTCGAGGCAGGACGGTGAGACACTGCCCTCGCAGGGACAGGGACTGGCATGGGCACGGCTGTTGCCAGGTGCTGTGGCAGCATTGCTCCTTTTGCCCTCAGGCAGGGCAGGCCCCGACACCAGGGTGAGGGCTTCTGCCCCACGGCCCTGGGACAGTTGCAGGCCCTTCCTGGGGCCACCCACATGCCCAGCCCTCCAGGAGCCAGGCTCCTGCCATGGGGAGGCTTCTTTGGCTCCACCAGGCCTGGCTATATTAGGAACTTTCCTGCTAATTACTGGCTCTTGAGAAGAAGAAACATGATCTTCCCGTTCATCCTGGCCCTTGGCTTCCGCTGACTCACCAGGCTGGACTCTCCTGGGGCACAGGGGAGGGGGCGGCAGTTGCTTTCCCAAGAAGGGCACCCAGGGGCACCCATCATCCCCAGGAGGTGCTGGGGGGCTGTGCTCTAGCCCAGCTCCACTGGGGAGGTTTGGGGCTTCACCTAGTCCCAGCTCAGCACGTGGCCGCACCAAGCCAGATGTTCTAGGGGCACAGAGAGGACAGCCCTTGAGGCATGGGAAGCTGGACTGTCTGCCGCTGGGGCAGCTTTTTTATCATCTCCCTGCTTTGGTTGCAGTATGGTTTTGCTCCCTTCGCTGGTCGGCTGTGGGGTTGTGCGAAACCAGTCCCAGTGGCAGTGGGGGGCTCTGGTCCCGGGGCTCCAGTGAGGCTTCAGCTGGGTGGGTTGGCCCTGGTAGGTGCTGGTGGCCCTCGCGATGACCCATGTTCCATCCCCATAGGATGTGTGATGCAGGTGAGGGCCTCTACACCTTCCAGACGCAAGAGGGTGAGCAGATCTACCAGCGTGTGCACAGCGCCACGTTGGCCATCGCTGAGCAGCACAAGAGGGTCTTGCTGGAGATGGAGAAGAACGTCAGGGTGAGCTGTGGCCCTGAGGCTGCTGGGGGTTGTGCCAGCTGCCCCGAGAGGGCAGCTCTGGGATAGCTTGTGCCCTGCTGGGGTGAGCGTGGGGCATTGTTTGCTGTGCTCAACCCCCTCTTGTCCACGGCAGCTGCTGAACAAGGGCAGTGAGCACTTCTCCTACCCCTGCACCCCCACCACCATGTTGCCCCGCAGCGCCTACTGGCACCACATCACTGGCTCACAGAACATGGCTGAGTCCTCCAGCTACTCTGGTGAGCATCTCCCTGTGCCCTGCTGGGGACCTGCTGGGGACCTGCGGCTCCTCCAGCCCCAGCATGTTCCCTGGGCAAGACCACGCTGTGCTTCGTCCCTAGGGGAGGCGTATGCAGGCGCACAGACCAGCTCGGACACCAACCTCCTCAACAAGTTCATCTTGCTGAAGCCAAAGCCCTCCAACAGTGACAAGCCGGAGAGCAGGGAGTCCAAATCATCTCCGTGACCCAGTGGTGTGGGGACCGTGGCTGCACCGGGATGTGTGAGGGCTCTGCTGGTTCCCACCCCAGTGCCCTGTAGCCACTTTTTCTTTCTGGGGGTGTCCAGGACCTGGGAAGCCGCCCGCTACTCAGAGAGGTGCCCAGCCCCTTGGCATGGAGAGACTGAGGCCAGGCATCCTCTGGGCCAAGCCCCTTGGGGTGCTGGCAGCAGGGCCTCTCACCTCAGCCTGAAGTTACAGAAGGTGACAGCTAGCTCCATGTTAAGTGACTTCAAATATATATTGCATATCCGTATTGTACAGTAAGAGACTTTCCCTTCTCACACAAATGCAAACTTCATACCTGCTGAAGAGACCTCGAGAAGAAGCTCAGAGATTTTTGACTCTCGGGGACACAGCTGAGAGGTGGAAAAGAGGTATGGGGGTGTGCGAAAAAATGCAGCCGGTTTTCTGTGGGTTGGAGGGCTGGAGAGCAGCCTGCCATGGAGAAGGAGGCAGCTGCACCAGCCTGATGTGCACTGGCCGTGCCCTACGGGGCTGCTGCACGAGGCAGCACTGGGCTGATTTTGCACTTCTCAAAGAGATTTGAACACTCTGTAGAATTGAGATGTCTCAGGAGAAACTGATTTTATTTCCAAACCGAGGCCTCATGCGCACAGAGGGCAGCACATGCTGGGACAGGGGCTGCTGGGCTGGGCTGAGCCCTGGCCCCGTGGGCCCCCCTCCCCATGTGTGCATCCCCACCAATGCCTCCATTTACCTGTGCAGAACTGGCAACCCAGGGGCCATTTTTGGACAGTAGCTGCTGTACCTTGAGGGTAAGCTTTGTGGGGGAAAAAAAGAAATCCCTGGGCAGAGGCACCCCCTCAGGCCCTTCCAGGGGACACGGGTGGGGAACAGCCGCATTTCTCAGCTGCACTCCCTTCTCGTTCTGTTTGTTCTTGCTCCTTCTATGCTGCTGCTGCCAGTGGGCACCAGTGAGAATGGGTCAAAGACCTTGCACACAAGAACTGGGCTTAATGTATTGAACTCAAAAGCAATTGATTTTCTAGTTCTCCTATTTATTGAACTCCTTTAGAAGGGCTATCTTTTTATTGCAGTACAAACCTTGGTGTTTCCTTCCAGTCTTTTGGTCTGGTTCGGTTGGTTGGTGGTTTTATTTCCTTCCTGAAAGCTCTAGGTCTGTGCTTTGGGGGCAGGGAGCATTGTGTTGTGGGAACCTGTGGTCTGTGGCCTGTAAATATGGTGTGTTGGGTCTGTGTAGCTTATGGATGAGGCTGGGGAGCTGCTGGCACATCCGTGGGCCAAAGCAGGGCTGCTCCCTGTGCTTGGCAGAGTGTCTGGGTGCCCCAGCCCAGCAGTGTGCCCTCCCTTGGGGGAGAGGTATAACCTGCTGCCTTTTCCTGGCTACAGACCTCATCCAGAAAAGATTTAACATTTATTACCAAAAATGTTTGATTAGTCTTTTTTTCTCCTTTTTTTTTTAAAGGGATTGCTCAATGAATAAACAACCCTTATCCACCCTTCCTGTTTGTCTGTTCCATCCAAACACGCTCAGGAAGTACAAGTTCAAGTATCGCATGCCAGACAAAAACGCTGATCAAGGGAGACTTTTCTAATGCTACAGGCACTGTGTCTCAAAGCTTTGTTCTGCTGCCAGTGACTGCAAGGACATTTCAAATGAAGCCCTGGGGAGGGGAAATGGGTGTAGCAAGTCGTACCCTCCATCAACTACCCCTGGGCAAAGAAGGACACCAGTATCCCACTTTCAGCTGTCTGGGACCACACTAGCACAGCACTGGCTCTCTGTATCCCTAGGAGACAGCGTTTCCAGCCATGCCAGCTCTGAGCTCTTCCAGGGTTCTGCCAGTGTGGTCAGTGCTACCCTGGCTGTCTGGCACAGTGCTTGTCTTGGGGCAAAAAGAGCAGCAGCTGTGCCAGCCAGGGCACCACAGCCCCCCATGGTTACAACCCAAGCCTGAGCCACCTGTCGGGCCATGGGGAACGAGATGCTCCTGCTCACTGCCTCTGGGGATGGGGGCAGGTACATCTACGTGGCAGAGCAACAGCACAGAGAAAGGCAGGCCCTAGCCCACAGGACACTGCAAGCAGCCCAGCTTCGGCAGCTCTTCCCTGGAGGGAAAAACAGAACTGACTCAGGCTGTGTGCCCTGCCCAGCTGGAGCAGCACACCTTCCTGCACCTGAGCTATCCCCTCACCTAGGCCCCAGGTAAGGAGCCTTCCCCTACCTTCCAGCCACCATGGTAAGGAAGAAGCAGCTCCTGCACTCTCCAGCAATGTGCCACTGAGAAGCTTGTCCCAGGTCCCCCTGGACAACAAGGAAGGGGATAAGGGGTGACTGGGCTATCCAGGGAACCCTTCATCCCCTGCCATGGTTCGCCACGTGCACCAGGCTCCAGCCTGGCATGTAAGCCAGCTCATACCTTGCAGGCTGCAGGCATGGTCAAAGCTGCCAGCTGGGGGTTGCTAACCCCAGCTCCTAACATAAAGATTAAATAGGGCATGGGTAGGCTCTGCTCCAAATGAGCCTTTAAATACAGCTCAGCCTCCCTGGCCCACCTGCATTCTCCTGCCCCGCTGCCTTCTGAAGCATGACTTACCAGGCCAGCCTCAAACTTCTGCTTTAAATATAGCGCTGTGACTGTAAACAACAGGGTTACCTGCTGGAGGGTGTTCTGCTCTCCGTAGCAGGTAATTGTCAAGAGCAGCAATCAGCAGTAAAGAGCAGTGCTCCCTCCAAAGCAGATCTCACCAAGTTACTGTCTATTGGAGGGAACTAAACACCGTGACAGCTCCTCCTGCAGCCCCACATCAGCTTTCAAGGATGACTGAACCTAGGGGGGTAAGGCTTTATTCAGCACAGGAAGGAACGGACACACAAATAATACAGGGTCATATAACCACGGTACATGCTTCCCAATCCCAAACATCCTGTGGTTAGAGTCCAAAACTCTGAGCTCACTTAGAGATAAAGCCCATTCCCATCCCAGTCAAGACATTCACAGGTATCTTCTTTTACCCTATGTGTCACGATGGCTTTCTCTGGGACGGGAGAACCAGGGAAGAGGTGTCACTGACCAAGACAGTTGGGCCAGGAAAGGTGGAGGGAAATGGGGAGGCAAAAGCCTCAGGCTAGGGTGCTGCCATGCAGAGACAGGAACCTTCTGCATCACTCCTGCCTGGACAATCTTATGCAAGGGGCCACCTCAGTTTATAGTGAGGACATCACTCTGAATCTCATGGCTCAGCTGGGTCTGGAGGTCACTCAATTTCTTCTTCAGGCCAGACAGTGCAGAGAGAACGATGGTTTCTGGGCGCAGAGAGCCGCAGGACTCCACATTGTAATAAAACCTGAGATTACATGTCAGGGGACAAAAGTTACCACGTGCTCTGGAAGGATGTGTAAAACCAGAGAGCACCCACAGCAGTTCCAGCCCATTGTGACCCACAATGAGATCTCCATGAGATCTGCTGGGGGTCCCCAGCTATCAGCATCACTGGCCTTCCAGCTGGGCACCAGCTAGCACCATGCCTCTAGAACAGCAGCCACAGACCCAGAGCTCACTCCAACACTTGTGACCCTCCAGGCTGCGAGAACATTTGTGAGATTTTCCCTGCTCAGCTCTGTGACTTACAAGCTGCACTGGGAAGCTAAGACTGGCTGGCTGCAGGTACTCCTACTCCTTCAGTACAAATCATCTGGAAGAGGATGTACCACCAGCCATCAAAGCATGAGACTCACAGGAGTGAATAAATACCGCACATGCTGGTGACATCAGTGTCTTCAGCATCCTCTTAAAGCATCTCCTCGCCAAGCCTCATACTTCACCAAATCCCCTAATGCCCTGCTTGACAACACAAACTCAGAAGAGTCATCTAGTATCTCCCTGAGAGGAAAACCTATCAGGCCTGGACATTATCACCAGTTAACTGCAACTCCTACCCTGCTTTTCGAGGAACACCAGCTCCCTGGGCTGGGAAATTTCAGAGCAGCATATCTGACATCATCAACAGAGAAATCAGTGCAACCAGCAGGGTCCCCCCCATTTCCCAGCAGTGGGAGCACATTCAGCTTCCTACCTCTCAGGCTTCCCATTGGGGTCGTATGGGGCTTGAGCATCCTCCTCGTCGATCTCCGAGTATTCACTCTTAGGCCTGGAATCAAAGCAGGGAAGGTCAGCACGGAGCCCACACTCTAGCGCATTTGGCCCTACAGCACACAAGCCCTCAGAGGAACAGCAAGCACTGTGTGCACTGCGGCACAAGTTGCACTGCCGCAGGACTGCACTGTATCTTTGACGGAGCAAGTCGCCAGCCCCAGCCTGGTGGGACCTGCCAGACTCCTGCCTCTCTGCGCAGGAGAGACAGGATCAGTCCTGCTCTGCCCCAGCTCAGCCCTGCCTGAGGTACTGTGGCTCCATCCACTGAGCTGGCATGGTCTGATAGCTGCTATGAGCAACGGGATGACGATGCCTGAAGGGACCAACCACATTGTTTCTACTTTTCACTTGGTGAGGAAAACACCAGAGCACACCAGCACTGTCTCTGCTGCACAGCTGATATGGGGTTTTTCCTAGCAGGAATTAATCAGACATCAGTGAGACTCATCCTGATGTCCTGCACCTCTGCTCTCCTATATACATCACTAGCAACATCACTGCAGTACCATGTACATCAGAGGACCAAGACACTGTATCTTTCTACCTGCTACACTTCATAGCCTTCTAGGACATCACACTGGAGAAACTAGAAGCACTTAATCCATGTGAGAAATCTTTTCAAGTCCCTCCAAACAGACCCAGCCTTATCTTATCCCAGATGGCCAACAGTGGTGAAACAGAAATCAAAACACTGAGGCATCCCAGCATGTAGGTTTAGGAGCCCTTGAGTGTCAGGCTTAAGTTCTAGGCTATTATTACAGCGGTTGTACTGGCTACCCTAGGTTGACCCTAAGACTACAGATCCCACTCCAGACAGGGCCAGCCAAGCCCTGTTTTAGTCAGCTAGGACATACCACTCCTCTGGCTTGGGATACACCGTGTGCCTCAGCGCGTTGTCTGGGTCATACTCGAAGGCTACGCCAGCCGTGGGGTTCCACTTGGCGTGCTCCTTGCCAAAGCCCTTCTTGGCATAGGCTCGCAGCTTGAGCTCCTGGCCCTTCCGCAGCTTCACAATCAGGATGTCTATGGAAAAGCACATGCCAGTTTGACAAGGATGATGAGAAATAAGTGAGCAGGATCACACAAGTGAAAAAGCAGGAATTATTAGTAACCAGGAAGATATCACCAGAAGCCAGGGCTTGCCTGGATTCTTACAGCGACTCATTTGTGTCCCCATAGTAGCTAGAAAACATCCTGCTATGTAAAAAGGAGTTGCACACATGCCCAAAGGCATAGCTCAAGCCCCCAGGCAACAAAAGACAGTAGAGCATTTTGCATCTTCGCTGTCTAAGCTCTCACAAGGGCAGACAGAAATGATCTCTGACACAGGACATTAGTTCTGGGGATAACATTTAAGCGATGTTAACATAAAATGCTAACCCCATTGATGGTGGTGTCTCTCAACTGTCAACTTTAGATGTCAGCTTGTTTTACACCTACTTTAGGGTTACATGACTAGTAAATGAAGGATGTGTTCAAAGAGACTGAAAGGAAAATCCATTTCCTCCTACAGATCTCATTCTCACTGGAACACCACTTACCGTCCTGCTCCACATAGTCATTGGGGTCATTATCTCTGCTCCGAGATGTTACCTGCAGAAGGAGAACAAAACCAAGTGAATTATCTGCAACATCACTTTTTCTCCCCACATCAAATGATAATTGCCTTCAAAAATGAGAGACTGCAGAAAACCACTTTACAGTGCCTCACAGCAACAAACTCAGCCCACCCTATCTAATGGAAATCAGGACAATTTAGACAGCTGCAGTTCCGTATGTGATATCCCGCTCCACTGGCCTGCTCCCTCCCACAGGAGGGAGGGTCACAACCTGGGCCCCGCGCAGCTGCTTGGTTCGGGGACACAGTCCAGAGTCACCCACAGTACTGCTAGAAGGTGACACACAGAACTCACAGCACTGCAGCTAGGTTGGACTAGATGAACCTAGAGGTCTTTTCCAATTTAAATGTTACTATGATTCTATGTCTAACACTTTAACCAGGCAGACTCTGGAACCATCTTCACTGTGCCTCCAGAAGCAGCCCCAGGTTACAATGACCTCCAGATGCAGCCTCAGGGACCCTCTGGCCAACACCTTTTTCAAACTTCCTCCATTAAGTCCCTCCGCATCTGTTCTCCTTTGTCTCTGCCAACCCTCCCCAAGGTGACTGGGTAGGAGCTATTTGGCAGCAGTGCTGTGGCCCAGGCTACTCACACCTTGCCACGCTGCGATCTAAGAATTAGAAAACCTGAAGCCTCTGGGCTGCTACCAGGCCTTCCAAAGGGCTGACCTTGCCAGAGTCCTGGCAGCAAGCAGGCAATAGAACGACAGTATGACACAAGCACACACACTCTGAACGTTCAAGGAAAGATAGATGGGCTGCAGCTAAAGCTTCCCATGAGGCGAGGATGAGGGATGCAGGATGAGGCTTTAACGAGGCCACACTGTTTTAAGATGTCATCAGACAGCAAGTGAAGTCCAACGAGGCAACAAAAAGAAGGGTACTGGCTCATGCTGCTGCTTCTGCAAATATTCCTGCTTTGTGCTGCCACTGCATTTTAAATGGGACTTTAAGGCAGTGCAAAACATTCTTCAAGGCCTTATTTTGTCCATATCCCATATGCTAGCCAACCCAGCCTCAATGGTAAGGTAGAGAGGGTACTCGCTGCAAGCAAAGAGATTACACTGACCGGTATGACACGGGGGTTGTTGGAGATCAGATCACGGGATGTGACGTGACGAGTCTGGTCTTCATTGCACCGGACATCAAGGGTAAACTCCACAGAGCACTCTGGACAGAACTCATCACACGTGCAGTCCTGGGACAGATGTGGGTCAAACCATTTATGCCAAAGTGTTTGCAGCAAGAATTCGTAGCATTTCCCACTAGTTCAGGCACCTACCACCACCACCACAATAAGTACCCAAGACGTTTTGCTTTACTCACTCTGGAATATTGCATCTTATCCACAATGTCATCACTGGTGAGTGGGATGAGACCTGTGGGAACAGGGTAATTAGAGACATGTCTGAGTGAGATGATGGGTGCACTGTCCCTCCTGCCAATGCTAGCTGAGGAATAGCAGCCTCATGACAAAGGTGCTTTAGCAGTCTTGAGACAAACTTTGCTCACGACCTCTGCTTTGCTATTGTTACGTTAGCCTTTCATGCCATTCCCGCCTCCCTCCTCCAACCTGTCAGGCACTCACCCAGTCTGTGGGCAATAAATTCATCATGAAGGACAGAGGAGTTGGCATCTATCTGGACCCAGTCAATAGCTGCAATGAAGAAAGAAACATGCTGAGACTTATTTCTGCAGGAAAAAAACAGGCAGTTCATAAAGGCACAGAAAACCGTAGACTACAGTGAAGCTGAGATGGCAGTAGCCCCATGAGTTACATCCAGCAGTAGTACTAAGTAGTAGCTAAGCATCCAGCGCCATCCAAGTGAGTTGAAGACAAGGTGGAGGAAAAGGAGAAAGCAGATGGGAACTGATGAGTGAGTGGCAGCTCAAAGAACCATGACCACCACCAGGAAGCGCGGTAAGTACAAGGAAATACCTATAATGGGAACTTCAGCTATGAATACTCTTCGAATGGAGTTTGCCACCCTGCAACAGAAAACGGAGCTTAAGCACTGAGAAACGCAGTGCCCTAAGACACATCTGCGGCCTGCGGAGATGCACACAACGCTCATGGTGGCTGCCGCAGCACCACGGTGGGCCCGGCCCCAGCCCGCGGCCCCGGAGCCCGCTGAGGCCGCCGGGATCGGGAGCTGCCCTCGTCCCGGTGCCACACCAGCTCCGGTTTCACCGGGCCTCGCCCCCAGCCCTCCCAACAAGCCCCCCGCCAACCCTGCCACCGGCTCGGGCCTCCGGGGCCCGTTCGGGGTTGGGAAAGTCCCCGGCCGGTGTGGGGCCGGGCCCGCGCCCGGTGCAGCCCCCCCTGAGGCGGCTCCGTCCCCGCGGGCGGCGCTCACGCCAGGTCCGTGTTCTCGATGATGAACTTGACGTTCTCGTCCGTCAGCTCGGTGATGCGCACCGTGGGCTGGTTGGCGTACGGCATGGCCGCCCCGCGCCGCCCCGCCGCCCCCGGCCGCCCCCCTCGGCCGCCCCCTGGAGGCCGCCGCCGCCCGGAGGACCGGAGCCACCCCCCCGCCCCCCGCCGGTCGAAGCAGGCGGAGACGCTGCGCGGTGTCGGTGCGCTTGGGCTTTATTGGGGACGGGCGGGGGAAGGAGGCGAAGGCGGCCCCGTCCTCGCTCCGGCGCCGGTCCGCGGGCTCCGGCGTGAGGGTTCCGGCATCAGCGGCGCTGGTTCAGCCCCGTCAGGTTGGTGATCTGCGGGACATGGAGACGCGGGCGGCACGTCAGCACCGGCGGCCCCCCGCAGCCAAGGCCAAGGGGCCACGGCAGGCGCCTGCTCAGGGGGGCAGCGGTGAGAGCCGCGAGCCGGGGTCACAGGGAGTAGGATAATGCAGAAAGCTCGGAGAAACGGTGCCCTGGGTACCGCTGAGAGCTGCAAAAGGCCCTCCTTGGTTGCTAGGCTCGGGGGTTGGAGCTGGGTTTTGTTCCTGTGACTGCACAAGCCCACACAGTGAACGCAAGCCCTGCCTGCTTTGCACGCAGCTGGAGTGCCCGGCACACCCATGCAGCACCCACAACCATGGGAGGCCTGTCCATCCTGGTTCTTAAGAGTTAACACGCTTGGGGTGTTTCTGCCCTAAAACCAGCTGGCTGGAACCCACCCCTCCAGAGGAACTTGCATCTCATCCCTCTTTTTATCTGCACAGGGGAACTATCGGTGGAACACAGGCAGGCAAAGCATCCCAGGATTATAAAATTTCCTAGACCTAAGCTGCACAGTTGTCACGTGTAGGAGAGCATCATACTGATGCACAAGGAGCACAAACAGTGCACCCAGACTTCTCTGATGGAGGATCTTACAGTCACATGTAAGATCACATTTGCAGAGCAGCTATGGCTGTGGATGTGGAGCAAGGCTGAGAAATGCTTAGGGAACAATTCCACCGTAACTGCAGGTGGAGGGAGGTGAGAGAGATTCTTCAGAATTGCTTCATACAGTGAAAATGATTTCTAATTTATATTCCACGTGGTTTGGCCTTCTTGTACTGGTAATCATCAAAAACATGTATTACTGATAGCATGGAGATCACTTTGCTGCTAAAATGCAATGGGAGTGGTCCAAAACATCATCACAGTAGGGCAGCAAAGCTCTTAAAAAAGTAATGTGTGGGTACACAAGGGACCATTTTGTGTCCTACAGGAAGTGCAGCTACCTCATGGACATACAGATGTCTGGGATGAATGAATTCATGAAGGATACTGCAGTCCCCTGAAACCAAAAGCAAATTCCCTGAGCAGGTCGCAGTTGTTGCGGTTACAATATGGCCAGAAACACCATCAGCCACCCTACAGTGGGCAGTGAGCTCCCTGGGAAGCCAGAGGGAACAGGAGCTTCTATCTTTATTTCCCACACAGCCTTATCACAGACTGCAGCTTGAGGAAGTGATCGTGCTGTGTGGCTCAGGGAGAGGTGCCACCTCCTGTGTGTCCGTGAATGCACAAACCTCCAGTCAAGATCTCCAGGGAAGGGACTGGAAGAGGAAGAGGTCTAAGGTCTAGTGACAAGTGATGGAGAATGGTGACATTCCCTTATTCTGACCACCTGCCTCTCATTCCTAAAACTCATTCTGCAGCTTTGGGCTTAATTTTATGCTGTATTACAAGTACTTTCACCACAGAATAGCAAACTAAGCCCAAACTACCCAGAAAATCATTCTAAATGTGTAGTTAAGCTATGAAAGACAATTCTCTTTCATGCTGTAGTGTATAATCAGGAGGGAAGACATGCCAGCATTAAGCATGGAACAGAACCTAATTCTGCCCTTGCAGCCCTGTTGGTTTCAGCATTACTTACAGTAACTGCAGCTCCCATCAGGCCCTGGGCAAGTGCTTCTCCGGTTGACTGTACCTAGGAGAAGGGGGAGAAGATAACCTTTAGTTTTCTTCTGCAGTTACACTTGTAGATACCCAGACACAGAGACACGATCATAACAAATGTGTACTCATTACAAGAATGTGCTGATAAAGCCAAACACTGAAGAAAAATGATAGCCAGAGATAAGATATAAGGAATGGATTTCCAGGGAATATACAACTCCTAATCATCGGGTCAGTCAGACAAAATGACAAATGTGTTGGTTTATTAGAACGCACGAGTATTTGATACGGAGCTGACAGCATTCATGCCGTCACCCACCAGTATGCCAGTGGTCTCTCAGCAAGCGTGTGGTCTGCATCTGAACAGCCAGCTGAACAGCCATCTGAACAGACTGAACAGCCAGCTCTGTCTGCACATGTTTTGGTACAAGACGAACGTTGCATGAATACCTTGTCCACAGTGTTACCTGCTTAGCTGTATTGCCCATGTTCATGGCATCAGCTATTCGGTTTTCCAGGAAGCGCCAAGTCTCTTCAAAGTCAGGGGATGAATCCTGCATCATCACCAGTTCTGTGGTGTTGTAGATGCCAGTGAGCACAGCCCGACGAGTGTACCAGTTAAACTGCAGGGACATGGATTGAGAGAGAAAGAGGGAGGCGACCTGAATGGAGATCACTAAAGCAGGCCTGGAGAACCACAAAGGAGAACAACATACCAGCTCCTCATTGTTAGCAACTGGGCAGTCCCTGGTAAACTGCTCAGTGAACAGAGCCATAGGACTGCATGTTCCTTCTTGAATTAAACTGTGCAGCTCGTCTCTGTGATGCACTGGGCCACCAGCCACCACTACCATCTGACAGCACAGCTGATCCCATGGCACCAGACAGAGGTCACAAGCACCATGTATAAAACTGCTCAGCAAAAACACCACCACCTGCTTCTCGTTGCAAGCAGGCAACTGCAGCAAATGTACCCAGCTAGTTGGCTGTATTGGGCAAGAGTTCATCTTTGCTTTAAAGACTGCTAGCAGGAAATGCAACACTACAGTTCTAGATCTGATTCAATGCGTGTAAACGCAAGGCTGTGTTTACTACTGAACTTCAGCTGTAGTTCGCTCCAAAACCATGTAGAAACAGAACAAATTGATGATAGAACTGTGCATGGCATCACAGATACACCTTACCCAAATCCTGTAACTGAAATACCAGTATTGCCTGCTGAATCACTACATACATCAGTACACTGCTGGCAGCAGTCCTGTAGAATATGCTGCAACGATAGGTTACACAATGCAAAGATTCATAAACTCTTCAGTTTTTCCACTTGCATTTGAATCACTGGCAGACAATATATACACACTTTTAAAAATGAGTCTTCAACTTCATTTCCTGCTATTATGGTGATTAAACAATTTGGGTACCTAGAAAAAATACTGGTTGTTCCATTCATGATTACAAAGCAACAGGAAAATTAAATCACTGGTCTTAATTTTGAAAACAGCTGGATCAAAAACTTTGCTGTCATTTGCAGCTGGCTCTCTCATGTGTCTGAGACTAAACTCCTCGTACTGATTTTCTTCCTGCTCTGAAAAACACTTGAAAGGGTCTCTGAGGCAACAGCATACTGCACAGCTCTTGGCATTGTGAAGAAGGCTCTATTACAAGCCAGATTAAACTCCTTTACTGGAAAGAGGAAGTGGAATCAGCATTGCAGCATCCCAAGAAAATGCTTATAATCAATCAGAGGGTGCAAAGAAAAGATAACTTCTCCCACACCCTGCAGCAGTGAGAAAAAATTAGGAACAGCTCAGTGCAGACACTGTTTCTGACGTGTGAATTTGACTTTCATAAGGAACTTGTAGCTCCTGATGCAATCAGTCTTTAATATATTTTTTCTAGTTTATTAATTCTTCTGTCATGTTATTTTTTCACTGCAGTAGCTTCTTTCATATTCAAATAAAAGTTTATTAAAGTAGTTTGTTAAAATGATTCATTTAGCTTTTCCTGTCTCTCCCTATGTCAATATGAATTAAAATAATTTATTAATTGCTTTAATTAAGGTTATAATTTTTCTTTTATTTCCTTCCAGAAAGATTAAAGCTTTAATAACCTATTGCCTTTTTTAGGTAAATCCTTTAAAGATTTTCAAGTCAAATCTGTAAATGCTACTGTTGGTAGAAGAGACAGCTGCTTCAACAGAGACACACTGCTTGCTAACTGAATGTGATCAACTTCTTAGGCTCCAAGTTTTAACAATTTTGTCTTCCCCCCACCCAAAAGCACTTATGAGTAAGTCTAGAAACGTCAGCCCTTTTAATTTGCACTAATCCCATCGGCATTAAATTTGTATTTAGTCCCTATGGCTCCTAAGTCTCTTTGGAAATTACAGTATGGCTTCTGAAGCCCCTTGGGCACTTCTAAAAGCATCTTCCCTCATACAAAAACAGGATCGTTTCAAGAGAGACACAGCCTACTTCAACCCATCATTTCCCTACAGTGCAGATGGGTAGAACCAGCCTGTCTGCAAGGCACGAAGACTTACGTCCGTAGACTGGTCTCCAGCATAGTGCCATATATCGTCAATCATGCTGGTGAGGAGGTTGAGGCTGGAAGGGATGTTATGTGGGAGCAACAGGACGCTGACAGCCTGAGAAGAAAATAGACAGGTAAATGGAAGAGTCAAACACAGAAGGACATAGCATGAAGACAGACCAATGTTTCTCTGCTCTGTTATATTTTTGCTGTTGCTGTTGACTTGACTCCAGCTCCAAGCAACAAGACCAAGTTCTATTCACCTGCCACTGGTCTTTCCAAGCAGCAAGGTTTGCAGGGAGTGTACCGTGTGGCAGCCAACCTCGCAACTTGGCCTCCACTGGAGCCCAAGCTCCCTGCTCAGCTTGAATGCCTCTGTGTTGGCTCGCTGAGCTGTTTCTCCAGGCATGGAAACACAGGACAGGCTGAGCTGGCTCACCTGTGTGCTGTGTCCCTGCAGGCAGGGACGGAGTCAAACCTTTCTCTGAATTTGACTTTGAACTCCAGTCAGCTACTAAGGGCAGGACAGACAGCTATAATGGCCTTCCTTGCAGCCTCTGAAACCAGTAACACCACCAGGAGAATCACAAACCACCCACATCCTTCACCAGACAATCTATGCTATTTGTAACAAAAGCATGAGTCCTATCTTCTTTCTCTGCAAGGAGAGTTGGATTCAGCTGCCCAGAGGCCAGCAATGACTGGACAACTGAGGCTTTGTAGCCCAAGGTTGGGAACTCTTCATTTGTTACTGTAGCCACAATTCCCATCTGACCCTGAGAAACATGGCTTGAGATTTGTATTTGAATTTTGAAGCACGGAGCCCTCTCAGTTCACCTGAAGAAGACAGCTTCTTCATATTGTCAAGGGTTTGCTATTCACATACTAGGCAGGCAGTTTCTTGAAACAAAGCAGTAGTTCTGCATTTTCAGGTGTCAAATGATACTAGTGCAGCCTAGACAATACTTCAAGGAGCCTGACACTGCAGTGACAGTAAATACAACTGAGCAGAGAAACAGGTTACCCCCCTGTGGATCCCAGATGGGTGGAGTGAACAATGGAGAGGTTTGTGTTTCTGGAAAGGCAAGGAATAGTTGTTAAAGCCACTTTTAACTGCCTTCTTCAAGGGTGCTCTCTTTTGAAGGCTACAAATCATTTGAAATCAGCGAGGCTTTGATTTATAACCTTGAACTATTCTGGTGGATAGACTATGTTGAAAGTCACAGGGTGTTTAAAATACATGCACACAAAAAAAGACAATCCTTATATGCATTTTATACCTGGGGCCATTTCTCAATATATGGAATCAGCATCCTCAGCCTGGCTTCTACAGCATCTCTCAGGAATTGATCTGTAGGCTTCTTCCTGGGTGAGGAAAAAAAAAACAAATATGAAGAACATCCAAGTTAAAATTGGTTCTTGAGAACTTCAAGCCTCAGCAACAGCAATGCAAAGTATTGTGTATCCTTGTCTCTAGTCCAATTTTGTATCTGGGAGGGTGGTATTGCTTGAGTAAATTACATTTCTGGATGGCCTCTCTGCCTATCGAGTTCCCAGTGCCTGCCAAGGAAGATGCATTTTTATACCCAGTACTCACTCTGTCTCACCCAACTGCACTCGTTTTTGTTCCTGCTCCAACAGGTCAGACAGCTTGGTGTTGCACTGAGATACAAAGTGCAGGATCAGTTCACTGCCGTCACTGTGAAACATCCCTGCTGCAGCAACAGAGAGACCCAGGGTCTGCAGGGAAAAAGGGAGAATCAGGTCATACACTGCTAAGCAGGATCCAGCTAGTAAATACGTTGTATTTATTTTATACATGATGTTGTATGAATTTAAACAAAACAATACTGTATTAAAATGCTCTGATATATATTTTCCTCTCATTAGGATCACTACTCTGCATTGTGCCTCAGTTTAACTCTTAACACTGTTACCCTGCAGTAGCTGGGATTCATTCCTGCCCAGTACCATCTGCTGACTGGGGTACGCTGTCCAAGGTTATGTGGGGGAAGCATGCAGGTCTGTCTTTGAACTTCGGTTCCATCCAGCTTTTGACTGGTTCTTTGCTTCTCTCCCACATACCTTGGCTCCCTCTGCAATGGCTTCTGCCGTCCAGCCATGTTCAGGCACAAACTCCAGCGCTGCTGTGAGGATTCGGTGCTGCAGCTGCTCCTCGCTCTCATAGTCCTCTGACTCCTGGCCGCCCTGGCCAGTGTAACTATGAGAAGGTATTGGTACAGTGAGGGGAACGTCACCATCACCCGTCAGCCACATGGACTCTACCGCTCACTCACTGCCACCAGTGTGTGTGAACATGCTTTGAGATCTGCTCACTCAGTATACATCTCATCTCTTCCTGTAAAATCCTTCCCCCTCCATTCTAAAAAAAATGATTTTTTAATGAACCTTTGCCGTTAGAGGAGGAGAGGGAAATAAGGGAAGGCTCGATCCAGTTGGTTACCTGGAGATCAACCAGCCTCAGATATCCCACTCCTTTAAAAAAGCAAAGAAAAAACACTTAACTGTACGTTTTTCCCTTTTACAGATATAAGCACATGGACACTGCAACTACAGATTTACACAAGAACATGAAGTGTGGGCCTGTGCTCTGCAGACTAGAGAGGTTTCCTTGTGAAAGCAAGTCCCATCTTGTCTTCATGATGGACAGTAGAATTTGCACTGTCCCAGCTACTGAAGCACCATTAATTCTGGACTGCCCTGTCTCTGAGCCCCAGCAAGTTTCAGCAAAGCAAGTCCTTTTGATCTCACTGCCGGCAGGACAGCTCTAAAGTGAGCTACTGAGTTACCTGGGGCGAGGGCCCTGAGGTTCATGGTCAGGCTGGGGGTCTGTTGGGGGTGAGTCAAACTGCTGCTGAGGGGAAGATGCCAGCGGCTCCTTCTTCTGCTCATCTGAGGCTCTCCTCAGTACAGCTGAGGCATGGAGGGCCCGCTGCGGTGGGCAGAGCTGGCACCTGAGCCCTGAAAGGGAAACAAGGAGTCAGATGTGTCCTTCAGATACTAGACAGCACAGGGACTCGAGGTGGAGAAGAGCATCGTGGTGACCACAGCCAAACGGCATGGAAACCTGCGGGAAAGATAGTGTTTACTTCCGAGAAACACCCTTGTCATCCTAGGCGTGCATTTACTTGATGAAGTGGAAACATCTTCTGAGGAATCCTGCACATGGAGCAAACAGAAAGGAGTTTTGCAAGCTTGTGCTGGAAAGCACAGAGACATGCATCCACCACAGCGTGTCTCTGGTCCGTGGCCCATCACAGGGAAAGAGTCCAGAAAGGGCCACTGCGGTGCTCACGTGAGGTTAGTTTGAACAGACACCACATTCCAATTGCTGCAGATGCTCCTCGCGTGACCCACAGACAGCAGCACGCCTGGCAATTACGGCTACCGTGGGAGAACTTTTAATTTCACTGCAGTGAGGTGTCGTGTTCTCAACGAGCTAGGGCTGCGCGAAGGGATAAACACACGCTCACAAGCCCTAACGCCCGGGCTCGCTGACAGCCCGCTTGCTCGCTTCAGGCTCCGCACGCCCCCCTCCGCCGCGCACAGACACACGGCACCGCGCTGCCCGCTCCCCCAGCGCCGTCCCCGACGGGCCCCGCACGGCCCGGGGCGCCCCGCGGGCCAGGCCTCGCCCCGCTGCGTGGGGCGGGGGGGCGGCGGCGGGCAGGCGGCCCCGCACCGCTGCCCTTCACCTCACCTTCCCCCGGCCCCCCACGGCCCGCCCGCCGAGCGCGCGGGCGCGGGCGGGGACAGGAGCGCGGGCGCGAGCGCGAGCACGGACGCACGCCCCCCGCCCCCTCACCCGCGCGGCCCCGCCACAGCCGCCAGCCCGCTCGCCGCAGGCTGCCTGCCGCCGCCGCCGCCATTTTGGAAGCGGGCAGGGCGCGATGACGCAGCGGGGCAGGGCCGTGACGGCGTCAGAGCGAGCCGAGCCGCGCCGCGCCGAGCCGAGCCGAGCAGGTAAGGGGAGCGGGGCCCGGGCGTCCTCAGCGGCCCTGGGGCTGCCCCGGCGCTTCCACGGCCTCACGGGCACGGCCAGGCAACGCCGTGCCTCCTGCCCCGTGTGCTCGGCCCCTCCCGGGCCTGGCTGGGGCGCCCCCCGGGCTTGGCGGCGGGGCGGTGTCGCTCTGCCTTTCCCAGAACGCGCGGGCACGGCCCCAGCTGCCCTTCAGCCAGCCGGGGTTTGTCGTCGCCCGTTCCAACACCCGTTCCTCGTCCCGTCTGGGTAATTCCCTTCCGTAGCTAACTCTGGGCCCCCGTGAACCGTTCCCGGCTCCGTGACTGGGTATTTAATCTCTGCCCTCGCCGTGGGGGTGTTTGCAGGCCCCGTCTGTCTGTTGCCTGTACCCGTGAGTTGTGCCCCCGGCCGGCAGGACCTGCCTGGCTTGCAGCCTGAGCTCGCGGTTAACTTGGAGCTTTGATGTGCTGGGCAAGGTAGCTCAAAGACTTTTTTAAACCTATGAAAGCTGGAAGCCTGCAGTACTGCTTACAGCCCCTTCCTTCCCCTGTCTGTGGGAGGAAGGGAGGAACTGTTCTTTGAGGCCTGTTGATGACCGTGACATGAAGATGAGCCCCCCCGTCCCACAGGACGCCTGCACCGTGTCCCTTCCTTGCCCCCCGGGTGACAAAGCAGCTCAGCTGTAACCGAAACAGGCTCCTTGGCAGCAGCAGAGGAAAGCGCTGTTCACCTAGACCATGGGCTGCCAGGTGCTTCCCTGAGTTAGCGAGCTAGCTTGTCAGGTTCCACAGCTGCAGGCGTGTGAAAAAAGGAAGACGGCTGGGCTGTAACCCCTTCATTCCAAATAAATTCCACTTGCTACTGGAAATCTTGGAGGGGAAAAATACACACTCTGGAACTCCCCCAGTCATTGGTTGTTTGTGCTTCCAAGCAATTCCAAGTCTTTGCGCCCACTGAAGGCCGAGTAACATCATGTACTTGGAGCAGTAGCTTCCTGCTGTCCTTAGAAAGGTCTCAGGGCATTGATGCAGGCTCGTGGTCTGGTGTTGCTGTTTGAGTGGCTTGGGCTCAGACTGAAATTATTTCCATGATGTTGTTTTGGCATCACATTTGGGATCTGCTCTCACACCTTTTTACCTGAACCTCTCTTGAACAGTCACAGCCTGGTGTTCTGAGAGGAGGGTGTGACTGTTTTATTTTCTTCTACGTTAGTCTAACAGATTATGTATCTTTTGAGGTTTTCAGCCACCTGCCTGGGAAAGACGATGTTTTGTCATGGTTAATACAGGTTTACTAGTGTTAATCTTAGTTGTGGTTGCTTAGCTGGCATTGCAAGTGCCCTCAAGGCCAACGGTGAGGTCCAATATCCTGTATCATGTGTCTGAGATCTACTTGTGGCTGGGTTGGCTGTGCAGGCTGGATTACAATCCATTCCTACCAGAGTCACTTGGACAAGGTTCAGAGTTGTCCCATGCTTCATGTCTGCAGTTTCTAAGAGTCTATGGCATGTGGAGCTTGAGGACCAGGGAGTCAAAACCGACTCCCAGATTGTGGCAACACAGCTAAATTTGGTGCAGCACATCCATAAGCTCTTTGGTGAAAACATAGCGATGATAAGGTTTTATCCAGGATGCATAATGTTGTAATGATTTTAGATGATGATCTTAAAACAGCCTGTTTTGAAGCAAGTGCATGGCTTATATCTGACTGCAGATGTAGAGGGCAACCATTATGTTCATCACTGCCTCTGTCCTCCATGGTTGTGTTAAATTAGAAAGGCTGCATTGGATGAGTAAAGTGAAAGAGGACAGGAAATTATTTTCATTAGTTGGTGCTGCAATGAGTACAGGTGACATGATTGACTCCTGCCATGATTCTCTTAGGAGGCAGATTTTCTTTGGCCTCTCTCAAAAATACAGTATTTTTAAAGTAGTATTACAGAGACAGGTTTCTCCAAACTCACTAAATACACATTCAGTCCCTCTCTTCCCTGCTGTGTAATTGTTCTCCCAGAGCCTACAATGGTAGGAGTTGAAAGAGCTTCAATCTGGAGTGCTGTGAAAGCCAAAAGTTACTCTTTTTTTTTTTTTCTTCTCATACAGTGGAGGCAAACTCCACTAGGTCATGTTGTGAATAGGAGACAGTTCTGTCAGAAAGTTGTCACTAGTCTTGCATTCCAGAAATCCTGTATACGTTTATATTCAAATCCAAAGGAAAGCATGTAATTACTTTTATTTTTTTAAGTATGGCATGCATTCTCCCTGCAAAACAAGCATCTAAACTGGAGAAAATCCCAAATTATGCCCTTAAATGTAGATATATGAATGCTTTACTTGTGGAAACTACGTGCTGCCTGTCTCCAGAAGAATTCCCATTTATTACAAGAAGTCAGTGCTCAATGACCCAGTCATATTCTGTGAAGGTTTTGGTGCAGTTGGCAGTTACCCTTCCTGTCTTCCCCTGCCCTGTACTTCTGTTTGCTGTTGCCAGGCTGTTGCTGCTGCTGCAGAAATGGGGGAGTATGGGGTCGCACCCGGGCAGCGTGTGGCCATCATCTGGGACAGTTCCTCACCGGCTGCAGCACTGAAGGATTTGGTGGATGAAATTCAGGCACTGGTGGGAGCTGATAATCGTGTCTCCGTGGAAAACATTAATCAACTGTCTCAATGTAAGAATTATCCTAATTTTTCACTGCTTCTTTTAAAGGGAGAGGGAACTTTATCTTAGGAGCTCACGTGCTCCCTGGTTTGTAAGTCAGCGTTCAGGACAGCAGTAGCACCTGCTGTTAATGTTCTCCACTGGCAGTGCTGCAAAGACAGTGATATACCCTGGTCATGCTTCCTATGACTGGTGTCTTTAGCCAGTTATTGCTGTTACACACAAGCATGAGCGTTGAAGAGCAATGTAGAATTAATTATTAAGCAAAGATTTGTGTGCCTGTACATGTAAAATTGTGCCATCTTACATCTTTCTTTCTTTGCAGCGGCTCACAAGGAGTCCAGTTTTGATGTAATTCTATCTGGCGTGGTACCAGGCAGTACTGTGCAGCACACCACAGAGGTATTGGCAGAAATAGCTCGGATACTTAAGCCTGGGGGACGCGTACTTCTGAAAGAACCGGTGGTTACAGAATCAGGTGAGAGAATCTGCATCAGCCTTGCTTTCGTGGCAACAGAGAAATTCCTGTGAGAATTAGTCTGTAACGAAAGGCATCAGGATCAGTGGCTCCCATTCAGAGATTTTCATTCTCCTGACACACTAACCTAAATAGCATTTTTTTAAAATTACGTGTTTAAGCTGATAGCCATCAGGGGTTTCTGCAGGCATTCTCCTTCTATCAAAAGTGCAGGACAAGCATGTTCCTGAACTACACTGAAAACCTCAGTGGACGCTGGTTTTCTCCTAGAGGTTGTAGTGTTAATAGATTGTCACAGGTGCCATGTTTCTGAGCCTCCAAATTGATTTTTAAAATAGGTGACAAATGCTGAGAGAGACTGTCCCAGAAATCAGTTGAGAAGAAGTAGAGGTAGAAGTTGAGGGAGAAGTGTTTGGACTAAGTTCTAAGAGCGAAGCCAGAGCACCCAACACAGAAGGAGGTGGACACAGGATTATTCTTTGTCTTAATGCCTGACCTGCAGTCAAACCTTGCTGGCATAGAGTTGGTTTAGGAAGAAACGAGGAAATAACATGCCATCTGATAACAACAGAAGCATCTGTGTTGATGATGTTTCTACTGGCACAGTCTGCAGCACTGAAAATAGTGGTATAATTGGCAACAGGAGCTCCTCCACTTTAGGAAGACTTGCCATTGTTTTGAAGCTGGCTGTGGCGCTGCAGTGCAAGAGGTACAATACCAGGATGGGAGATGTTCCTGGGACAGAACAAAGAATGTGCACAGTCTGGAGTATATGGTTTTTTTTTGTTTTCCAAAGTCACATCTGGCAGGCTGGAACTTGGTGGATTTGGAATAAAGTGCAAGTGAGAGTATGGAGACAAGGTGGCTGAACTCAGCACAATCCTGTGCCCAAGGGAAGAAGCCTGTAATGGGTCTTCAATTAAACAGTGACCATAGTAACTTATGCCTATTGGAACAAGGGTCTTGAATATTTTGTTTCTGAATTTAATGCTCATTTAGGAATCCATGTTTTGAAAGTTCATGAGTTGTTCACTGCAATACATGACAATGTTTTGGGGGATCTTTTGTTTTACTTTCTTTCCTTTTAAAATTGGTGTTGATTGTGTTGAAGGAGGTTTTGGCATATGTAGAACAAATCTGGAGCTAGAACCAACTTTGTGTCCCCAGGCCATTATTCTAATGAACAAGCTGCTCACTCTTTCTGGTTTGTTCCTGCTGTCACTGGAGAGGGCCCATTTTAAAGCAAAGGTTTGGCTTGAGTACCTCCTTGTAAAGCCGTCCTGCTTTTCAAGGTTTCAGGCACCATATCTGTTTCTTAGTGACCTCTAGTCTTGTTCTTCCCTCCTGCTATTTCCTGCTTTTGTCTCTTCTAGGAAACAACAGCAGAATCAAGACAGCAGCCAAACTCTTTGCAGCTCTGACTCTCTCTGGGATAGTGGAAGTGAAGGAGGTATGTATGTTTTACTTACTGCTTCCAGAACTCCCTCATGCTGTTACCTTGAAACGGTAGATGAGGACATGATGGGTAGCAAGATGTTTCGCTGCCCTGGTTTACTGTAAATGTTTATAGACATTGCCTGCCCCAAACTTTCGTTACTGCAAAGGTAGTGTTATTCTTTAGGGTTTAAAAAAGAAGAGAAAACTGTCTTTTGTCATGACTGATTGCTTGTGTCATACTGATCAATCCTTTCCGCTGCACTGCAGCTAGGACTGACTCACCCTCTGCTCTGAAGGATAAGCAGCTGGAGCCAGACACAACTGATTATCTCTGTTCACAGGAATAATGTACAGTGCACTGAAATACGGTGGCTCTGTGTGAAGTTAACCTAAGACCTTGTATTGCAGCTGCAAAAGGAACCTTTGACCCCAGAGGAGGCCCAGGCAGTCCAAGGTCATTTGGGATACCAAGGCAATGACCTTCTAATTGTTCGGATAGAAGGCAGGAAACCCAACTTTGAAGTGGGATCCTCAAGTCAGCTCAAACTGTCCTTTGCCAAGAAACATGGTCCTTCAGGTAATGTGTGGTGCTTGCTGAATGTGTGGATCACCTGCCTCTCAGGTGACCAATATCCCTTGGAGCAGGGAGGCTGCTCTGTGGTAGGGAGTGTTACATAAAAACCTGCAGAGTGGGGGCTTTCCAAAGTTTTTGAATTCTCTATTTGTTGGAAATATGGGGCAAAATACTGCCTCAAATTTGTTGGGCAATAGCTGGATTAGCTATTATTTCTTACTTGTTTTGGCTCCAGGAAAACCTTTGGTGGATCCAGCCACTGCTAAGCTGTGGACACTCTCTGCCAATGATACGAATGATGAAGAGATGGTATCCATTTTTATTTGTGAGACTTCGCTGTCATTCCTTCTCTCTTCTATTCTTTCTTACTGTAACTAGTTTCAGTCATGTCTCATGGGAAGCTTTACAACTTCCCATAAGAGGAAGAAAAGAATCTCTAGGGCAAAATTTCTCAGCTGTCATAAGAGGTGTTGGGTGCCCAGAGGTGTGGTGAGGGTGGAGAGGAGACGAGGTTAAGAGGGAATGGCTGCAGCACTTTATTGCTAGTGCTACAAACAGTGGCATTTCTGTGAACACAGCACAGCAATGTCATTCCCTACTAACAAGACCATTTGCTGTGTGTTATCTTCAATGGTATACTCCAGGATCTTCTGGACTCTGATGAACTGTTAGATTCAGAGGATTTGAAAAAGCCAGATCCAGCTTCCCTCAGAGCTCCATCCTGCAAAGAAATGGGCAAAAAGAAAGCCTGCAAGAACTGGTCAGTGCTGGGATTAGCATATCAGTGAACCTCTTAACTGTAATATTGAAACCTGAATGTTGCATGTTTTTTAAAAAGATTGTGGGGACTTCAAAGCATAATTTGGTTGGTTCATGTCCTTTCTTATCTTAGCTATTTAAGTATGAATCCGTATAGAGTGAGAGCTGCTATTTTGGTTAGCTACACCAAAACTGCTACAAACTACCACATTGATATGATCAACACTCTTGGAGGTAGCTGCACAGTTTGCACAGCCTTCACTAAAATCCTGGCTCCTCAGATTCCAAGGAGAAATAGTTCATGTAGCAAATGTTTTAAAGTCATTTCCCACTCAGTTCAACTGGACAAGTGTGCTTCAATGCTTGTATTGGAGAACAAAGTATGTGAGAGTCCCAGAGCCATCAGTGTCATGTGACAAAGTGAGGGCTGTTGTGTGTGAACAGGTCTGGAACAAGTATTGGTGACCTTTAAGCAGAAAGATGCAAGTGATTTCTTTATGTTCTGCAGCACATGTGGCCTGGCTGAAGAGCTGGAACAGGAGAAGAAGAGCTCACAGCCCAAATCTGCCTGTGGAAATGTAAATAGTCATTTTTGTTTCTGTGTTGTGGTTTGCAAGATGCAGTGTGTGTCTAAGAACAGTTTTTTCAGGTGACTGCTCCCTAAGCTCGCTTACTGCTTTCAAATACTGCCTGTGTGGGTGCTGCCGACCATCTGTTTTTACTCACCTTGACTCTTAGAACAGCCTGCTTTCTTGTGCCTGCATGCTATATAGCAATGCATGCTGTCTGCTCAGTGCAAGTGCCGCCCTTGTAGGTGTCAGAATGAACAATGAACCTTTACTTCATTTGCTAACCAGTGATCTCCTCAGGGAAGATCACCCTATAGAAGTAGAGGGGAACCTTGTGGTGGTTAGGGAGCTGCCTAAGCCCAGCATGCAGCAGTGGGTGGGCAGTGCAGCCCTCCTGTGGGGCTGGGGTGGAAGCTTGCTTCTTCCATGTGAGTGCCCTGCACCAGTTCCACTAACTGTGCTAAACAGGCATGTGTCCAGAGGAGGTGGAAGGGAAGTGGTTTCTGTGCTGATGCATGCTGAGCAGTAGGTCATTTCTCCAGATGGGTAAACCCTATCACAGGAAGAGGTAACTGAAAGTAGCCATGATTACAGAAAGTGTTTTTTGGTCTCTTGGCAGTGCTACCTGGGGGATGCGTTCCGCTGTGCCAGCTGCCCTTACCTGGGCATGCCCGCGTTCAAGCCTGGAGAGAAGATTCTGCTGAAAGAGAACCACCTGCATGATGCCTAACACAGACATCTCTGGATGTCCTGAAAAGGACTCCTCTGCTTTTCCGTCAGTCTGGGATGCCGTGTGAGACTTCTTGCAGTCCTCATCCTCTCAAATTCATGCTCGCCAGCTGCTACTCCTTGTGGGAAGGGACACTGTGGGCACTGACACTGCTGTGAGCTCATGACATGCAATCAGCCTTGGGCTGTGTGATAATCTTTGGTAGTGAGTGGTCTTATATGTATTAGACTTATTAATATTCCACCTTGTTTTAGCTGCCTTGACTTGATACTGAGATGCTGGCCGTCATAGCATGTCCCACCAGCAGAGGGAACTGGAATCAAATGTCAGGTTGACTTTGTGTGCAGCGGCAGGAGCCTCACCAGTACTTCCCTAGCCCACATTGTACTTCTCCTTGCCCTTATTTTACCTGGTGAATCAGCAGCTCTTGCTCAGCTCTCAAGGTGACACTTGGGCTCCTGATGTCTTTGAAATTTGAACCTGTGGTTCTTTACCAGGTGAAGGTGACTCAGCAGCTCCTGTTGCAAGTGAGGAGCAGTGAATACACTTTGCAGTGTATAGTGCCTTGGTAAAGTCTGGCAGGTGTGATGAATTTTCAAGTCTTTTAGGATGACATCCCCCTCCATGATGTTTTCATCAAAATGACAAAGACGCTCTCATTGAGAAAACTCTTGTCCTTAAGGCAAGGAGCAAATTAAATGAGTTCTGTCTTGTCCTCACACACCTTTGACCAACAACATCAAAACTTTTGACCAAGGGCAATCTGACCAAGACTGTCACCTCTCTTGGTGGTTATCTAGTGACTCACCTGCAGTGTCCAATAAATAAGAACATAGCAATAACTTAATTTCTGGATGATATTGACTATTCTTTATTTATTTGCGTAATTACTGCTAGTGAAGCATCCACACAGGTGTGGGATGAGGGAGCTCTTGGTGTTTTGTGCCAGGCTTGCTTCTCACCCAGGGAAAGAGAGGAGGAAAACCCAAGATGCTGTACAGGATGTGACTTCTTGTCATTGTGCTTCCTGAGTTAAACAATAAAGTCATGTAAGGAGCTAGGATGAAAGGCTGTTCTGTTCTTAAAATAAATGTGACCAATAGTAAAATATTTGTTTTAAAATGGGTATTATTGGCGTTTTAAACATGTCTCTCCTTTTACTTGGTCTCTGCTCACTCATTTGTGCTTGAGGATGTTTGTGATTTCCAGAAATGTTTAAATGTTGGCTTGCAGAGTGCATTTTGGAGTTCTACAAAGATTGTTCCACTGAAAGCATGGCTCAGTGGCATGGTATCCATTAGGAAGAACAGAATCAAGATATCTAGATTCATTTTTTTGTTCAAAGTAGATTTCAGAAAGAGCCTTTCTCCTGGTTCAGTAAGGAGAAGGCTTACAGGGAGAGAAATGAGTGGGTCCTTGAGGACAAAATGTGTGGATCAAGGAGCAGGAACTGCTGTGTTATGTGTCATGCTCTCTACCTGGGAGCCAGCAGAGACTTGTGGGATCGGTTGGGGTGACCTCTAAGAGCTTGTAATAGAGCTTTGGTGGTGTCGGCTGTCCTCTGGTGAGAGCATAGCTTTCCCAGGTCCTTTCCTCACCTTCCTGAGTCCCTGGCTCAGTCTACAGCAAGAACAACTCTCAAGGAGACATGTCCAGCAAACCTGTTGGTGCTCTAGTCTTGTAATTTAAAGAAATATGTAAAAGCCTCTACACTCCTCTGATCTTTAGTTTTTTTTATTGCCCTTTTTTTCAGCCTCAGTGGCAGTAGATCATATCTTACTGTGGTCAAGAGAAATACAACTGTACCTGGCAAGCAGGTGTCACCTCTTCACTGGCAAAATTGTTGTAGGAAATGGAGTGTTTATCTTTTATTTTTTATCTTTTTAAAATATATATATATATATTTTTTTTTTTTTTTGAAATGCTACATCTCTTGGAGCAGCCGGAGTAGAGCACACCTTCCAGAGACGGAAGAGCTGGTCACTGGGGTAAATGAGCTGGATGTTTCAATATGAAAGGTCCCAGATAAAGGCAGATCTTATACTGAGTTCTGCTTTCTGAGGGAGCAGTGCCTTTTGTTTTACAATGATTCACTCAAATGGAATTTAAACAAGCTGGAAACACTTTCAGATACTGCTGTGTTCAGTTAAGGATGTTTAAGGCTGTATAATCTTGTTCTCCACTTCAAAGTGTTGCTTGCCCTGGGGATGGGCTTTAGGGGTGGGAAGATGCTGCCATCAAGCTGGTTCTGAGGATTAGTTATCCTTTTAGGCCCTGTCCCATGTCTGCAGGCTCCAGCCACTGTCTGCTTTTGCATCCCAGTCCTTGTGTGTGGTGACTCTCCATGTCTGGGAGGGTGACAGTTGTCACCCCCAGGGCCTGGATACTTGCCCAATGGAGCAGATCCTGCCCCTAGCTGCTTGATGTCCTCTTCGTGTTGCCTGATAAAACATTCAAATTCATCACCTGGTATGCAATAAACCAAATAAACGGACTAGATGAAGATATTGTTTATGTCAGAATTGCACAAGTTGGGATACCAAGTGGTTTTCCACAATGCTGGCCCACCTCCTGACTTTCCTTGTTGATTTCCATACAATTCTACACAGTCATTATCATGTTAGTACATCCCACTAAATTCGAACTGACAATACTAAACTGGGAGGAGCTGTTGACTCTGTCAGAAGTGGAAAGGCCTTGCAGAGAGAGCTGGACAAATTGGGGAGCTGGGCAATCACCAACCTTATGCAGTTTAACAAGAGCAAGTGCTGGGTCCTGCAACTGGGAAGGAGCAACCCTGGCTATACATACAGACTGGGCAACAAGACGCTGGAGAGCAGCCCCACAGAGGGGGATCTGGGGGTTGTGGTTGATAGCAAGCTGAACGTGAGCCAGCAGTGTGCCCAGGAGCTAGGAGGGCCAACTGTATCGGGGGGTGCATCAAGCACGGCATTGCTAGTCAAGGGAAGGGATTGTCCCTGTGTTGTGGCCTCACCTCGAGTACTGTGTGCAGTTCTGGGCACCGCAGTACAAAACAGACATGAAACTATTGGCTGGTTTCTGGAGAAGGGTTACAAAGATGGCCTTTTCGGTCCATGCGAGCTAATAAGCATAATGTGCTAGGGATCTGGGTTTTGTCTTTGAGTTAAGGTTGGAGAAGTTAGCAGTAAGATGAGTGGATTCCGGTCAGAGGGAGAGGTAGCATATAGGGGCTAAGTTAGGGCTGATAGTGGTTTGAAGTAGAAAAAGGGCCTAACATGAATGTTTTCACTGTCAGTGTGGCAGCGGCATCAACAGTACCTGAGGCTCAGTCCATGTCTTGGACAGGTACACCCTTTGCTGGGTTAAAAGCTGGCTGGGTGGATCAGCCACTTTCAGCAGTCTATCTAAGTTTGTCTTTATTCAGCTCCTCATCATTTATTATGTAATTGCTATTACATTAATTAATATTAATATTTATATTTATAATTTTCTATCTATCAGTATACAATACTGTCGAGCTATCCGTTTTGGGTAGGTGAACTTCACTGGAGTCATAAAACTGAGGAGTATGTTTTATTTTTTTGGTAAATTGTCTCATGTTTTACTATTACTTTTTTAAATATAAAATAAGAAAAACCATTCTGTGACTGTGTGCAGCCAATTCTCTAAGGAAAGCAGGTGGGATTTGGAGCAAAGGAGCAGGGAAATCTGGCTGCTCCAGTGTAAGGAAAAGTGAAGCAAGCCCCAGGTGGCCCATGAGCGAAATGGCTGTCCTGGTAAGGTGAGGAGCAAGGTTGTCCATCCAGTGACTGGCTTCAAGATACTGTTTTTCCAACCTACCCAGACCTCCTTAGGAGAAACACCAATTAGGGAATGCTGCTGTCACTATTTGCCTAAACTGAAGACCAATGAAAAGTAACTGTTTATTAAGTGCTCATTGAAGCTTACCTCTTTACCTTTCCAGAACCTCCCTAATTAGGCCTACAGTATTTAAAGGCTTGAAGAAAATTGTTGGGACATGGCTTGTTAGGCCTTTCTGTGTTTTAATAACCCTATGGTGTATTTGGTGCTCTGATACCTCAGATACTGAGAGAAGATTGAAGAAATCTCTCAAGGAGCTCAAGTTAGAAGCAAACACCAAAGTTTCTTGGAGCATTAAATTGGCCCCACTGAAGGTCATTAAAGACAAAGCTTCCCCGTGGAACTGATTGAGCAGATTAACTGGAAGCCATGATTACAGGTAGACAAGGGCACTGT
>CM021741.1:9700697-9919049 GCA_011075105.1 Heteronetta atricapilla
GACAGTGTGCCCAGGTAGGCAAGAAGACCAACAGTATCCTGGCTTGTGTCAGGAATAGTGTAGCCAGCAGGATCCAGGAGGTGATAATCCCACTGTACGCTGCTTTGTTGAGGCTGCACCTTGAGTACTGTTTTCAGTTTTGGGCCCCTCACTACAAGAAGGACATCGGGGTCCTGGAGCACGTCCAGAGAAGGGCTACGAAGCTGGTGAAGGGCCAGGAACACAAGTCTTATGAGGAACAGCTGAGGGAATTGTGGTTGTTTAGTCTGGAGAACAGGAGGCTCCGGGGAGACCTTATTGTTCTCTACAAGTACCTGAAAGGAAGTTGTGGGGAGCTGGGGATCAGCCTCTAGAGGGAATGGCCTGAAGTTGCACCAGGGGAGGTTTAGGTTGGAAATTAGGAGAAATTTCTTCTCAGAAAGAGCAGTTAAGCATTGGAACAGTTTACCCAGGGAAGTGGTGGCATCTCAGTCCCTGGGGGTCTTTAAGGAAAGGTTGGACATGGTGCTTAGAGACATGGTTTAGTGGGTGACATTGGTTGTAGGGTGATGGTTGGTCCAGATGATCTTGAAAGTCTTTTCCAACCCTAATGATTCTATGATTCTGTGATCTTCGTGGACCTTCTCTGGAGTTTTTCTAAAATATCCATGTCCTTCTTGTGCTGGGTGTCCGAAAGCTGAACACAGCTATTATAATAGTAATATCACAATGATCAGGCGATGTCCCTGGTGTCTGCCACAAAGCAGTCTGACACTGGGCTGTCCCCTGTTTGGGGAGTATCTTGGCAGGGAATGTCCTGGATGGTCTCAGCTGAGTTTAGGGAAAACATGAGCTAGCACCAAGGAAGTCCTACAGCATCCTGGTAAGAGGAACAGGACCACAGCCAGTTGGAAGAGGGAACTGATTGTCCCTTGATGTTGCGTACTAGAGTATTAAGATAGCCTGTCCTGCTTTGGTCTTCCCAATAAAAGAGAGGCTTAAGTGACTTCCTTGGAGTGTATCCAAATCTTTCAGGGTTGACACTTTCAGGCAGATGACACCAAGCTGAGTGGTGCAGTTGAAACAACAGAAGGAAGGAACACCATCCAGAGGGACCTGTAGAGGCTTGAGAAGTGGGCCCACATGAACCATAGGAAGTTCAAAAACAGGAGGTCCTGCACCTGAGACAGGGTAATCCCAATCATGAATCCTAGCTGGGCGCTGAGTATACTGAGAGCCACCCTGCAGAGAAGGACTTGGTGTTCCTGGTGGATGAAAAGCTTGACATAAGCTGGCAACGTGTCCTTGCAGCCCAAATAGCCAACAGTATCATGGGCTGACGTCAAAAGAAGAGTAGTAACCAGGTCGAGGGAGGTGATTTTCCCCCTCTATTCTGCTCTTGTGAGACCCCACCTGGAGTGCTACATCCAGCTCTGGGGTAGCCAGAATCAAAAGGACATGAAAGGAAGAAGTTCTTCACCACGAGGGTGGTGAGGCACCGGAACAGGTAGCCCAGAGAAGTTGTGGGTATCATTTCCCTGGAAGTAGTCATGGCCAGGCTGAATGGGGCATTAGGCAACTAGATCTTGTGAAAAATGTCCCTGTGCATGGCAGGGGAGTTGGACTATATGGTCTTTAAATGTCCATTGCAACCCAATCTCTCCTATGATTCCATGATTCTATAATCCTATAATTCTATACAGTAGGTGATCCCCAGTCTGGACTATGGTGTCCCTTTCTCTGCCTTCACCATGCCAGCTCACCAGGACAGAACAAACTGAATCAGGGCCCCTGGGCTCCTCTGCAAGCTCCAACTCAGCTGGCTTCTCTAGCTCTGGGGCTATCCTAATTCTCAAAAAAAGCTACTGGTAGGGCTTCTGGCCACTTTAGCTGAGCTTCCTGGCAAATTTTAGTTAACTGCCTTTTCAGTGTTTGATTCATTCTTTCTACTCATCCACTTGTCTACTTGACTGTGGTCTCCGAGTAGTATGTAAATCCACCATAATCTGTAATGCTCCTGATATTTCTTGAACTACTTGTGATATAAAATGAGGTCCATTGTCTGAGGAAAATCCCTCTGGTGTCCCAAGGCATGGGATTACTTCTTTCAGTAAAGCCTTTATGACCTCCCTAGCTTTATTAGATCAGTATGGGAAGGCCTCTGGCATTCAGTGAGTGTGTCCACCAGTACTAGAAGATATTGATATGATCCTTGTCTAGGCAATTCAGAAAAGTCCACTTGCCAATACTCCCCAGGTTTCATCCCTTTTCTTATCTACCCTGGTGGTGGTTTTGGTTGGATCTTGGGATTGTTAACACAGAATACAGGACACTTTCACACTATTTGGTTTGTGATCGTTTGCATTTTTGGTGCAATTGAAAAATGCTTCAGGCTATCTACCGTGGCATCAGCACCAAAGTGTGTTCCTTCACATAAATATTTCATTAGCAGTTCTGTTACGGTTTCTGTTATTAGGATCCTTGTTTTCTCCAGTTTAAGACTACACTGCTTTGGTCCTCTCAATAATAGAGAAGCTTAAGTGACTACCTTGGAGAGTGTCCAAAACTTTCAGGGTTGACGCTTGCAGGCAGATGACACCACACTGAGTGGTGCAGTTGACATGACAGGAGGAAGGGATGGTGTCCAGAGGGACCTCAAGAGGTTTGATGGGGCATTAAGCAACCTGATCTAGTGAAAGATGTCCCTGTGCATGGCAGGGGAGTTGGACTAGACAGTCTTTAGAGGTCCCTTCCAACCCAATCCCTCCTATGATTCCTTGATTTTATGCTTCTATGATTCTCTACCTTCACTTTCTCTGCTTTCACCATGCTCGCATTTTCCCTGTACCTACTGTGGGCGAAATACCCCCATTGTGGGGAATTGCAGAGTCCTCATTCCCTGCGGATACCTCAGCTTAGCACATTACCTTTGAGTGAGTCCACTTTGGGTGATTTTTCACTTTGTGGAGCTCCAGCCACTGGCCTATCCATGGAAAAACAGTTCCTGGAGACCCCCCAGGCTATCCAGGCTGCTCCACACTTCACTCCGTAAGGACATCACCTGCGTGTCACATGTGCCCAGGGAATGAAGCTCAGTGACCATTCACAATCTGCACTATCATGGGACACCTTTGGATGACTTCTCAATCCATCCCTGGGTCTCCAGTGGCTACCAACATCAATATGACCTTTTGTCTTCCAAATCCAACTATAAACAACCCTAGGGTGGGTGTTAACCCATTTGGGTGAAACAGCTTGAGCTTGTTAACACCATCCTTGGAAGAAGAGCCCAGACTTCAGGCACTGCATTGGAGAGATCCCATTTAATTACAGACATGATAAGAGAGCAGCAGCTCTGACACAGTGTTAGACACACTTTTATAGAGGCTTCAGGTGAAACAGAGAAAGTTGATTCCTCAGGAGAAGTTAGATGAATCCAAACATAAATATAGGAACATAATACCACAGATTTCTACAAAATAATATTTACAGCAGTACTGATAATAAAAATCCAAATAAGAAAAAAAAAAAAAGAAATAAAGAAACAAAGAACAAAATGAACACACAGTACATAGGAGAACCTGAGAATCATTAGCATAGAGTGATGGGAAATTTATCACAACTGAGAAACATCTGTGAAATCACTTTCTGTATGGCATCCTTGAGCTCCTTGTTCCTCATGCTGTAGATGAGGGGGTTCACTGCTGGCAGTAGCACTGAGTACAGAACTGTTGTCACCAGGTCCAGGGATGGGGAAGAGATGGAGGGGGGCTTCAGGTAGGCAAACATGGCAGTGCTGAGACACAGGGAGACCACAGCCAGGTGAGGGAGGCATGTGGAAAAGGCTTT
This sequence comes from Heteronetta atricapilla, assembly GCA_011075105.1. Lineage (NCBI taxonomy): Eukaryota > Metazoa > Chordata > Aves > Anseriformes > Anatidae > Heteronetta > Heteronetta atricapilla. The sequence continues at coordinate 9,704,526 of CM021741.1, forward strand.
GTGTCTTCCCTGCTCAGAGGGGATCCTCAGCACGGCGCTGAAGATCTGCACGTAGGACAGAAAGATGAAAACAAAACAAACAAAAGCTAAAGAGACACTAACCATGAGAAGCGCAACTTCCCTCATGTAGAAGTGTGAGCAGGAGAGCTTAAGGATCTGGGGAATTTCGCAGAAGAATTGGTCCACAGCATTACCTTTGCAGAGAGGTAGTGAAAACGTATTGGCTGTGTGCAGGACAGCATTGAGAAAGCCACCGCCCCAGGCAGCTGCTGCCATACTGGCACAAGCTCTATTGCCCAGGAGGGTCCTGTAGTGTAGGGGCTTACAGATGGCAACGTAGCGGTCATAGGCCATGACAGTGAGAAGACACAATTCTGCTACAATCAAAAAGAGAAAGAGAAAGACCTGGGCAGCACACCCTGCATAGGAGATGGCCCTGGTGTCCCAGAGGGAGTTGGCCATGGATCTGGGCATAGTAACAGAGATGGAACCCACGTCAAGGAGGGCGAGGTTGAGGAGGAAGAAGTACATGGGGGTGTGGAGACGGTGGTCACAGGCTACAGCTGTGATGACGAGGCCATTGCCAAGGAGAGCAGCCAGGTAGATGCCCAGGAAGAGCCCAAAGTGCAGGAGCTGCAGCTCTCGTGTGTCTGCAAATGCCAGGAGGAGGAACTCAGTGATGGAGCTGCCATTGGACATTTGCTGCCTCTGAATATGGGGATCTGTCCAGAGAGGAAAAGGTAGTGAGAGGTTAGGAGAGTAATCGAATTCTAAACTATTTTGATTTCTTATCAAAATCCCCCAAACTGCCTTTAACCTTCCAGGAATAACTTTTTCAGGTGCCTTATATGACCTCTGTTTGATAGTATCTGAGGGTGTTACTGGGAGCAGGGCAGTTTAATGGGGACTCTTTAGCAGCAACAGTTAAATAAAAGCAGAGGGTGATCTCAGCATAAAACCACTTACTATATCAAAGAGCTTTTCACCATTGTCACTCCTAATTCAAGCAAATTCTGAACAGGGCTGTAGGGATTGTATGCTTTGTTCCTGTGGCTGCACCAAACATTGGAAAGTGTTTCTAAGGCAGAAATCCTGGGCATCTCTACTGCACTGCAAATGGAGCCATGTAGGTCTTGTGAGGCACAGGTACTGTTCCTGAGTCCAGAGTGAGGAGAGCTGGTTTATACATCAGTACTGGCCTCAGCTGCCCACTCCTGGCACCTCTCTGAGCTGGGCAAAGATCACATTCAGACATTTTCCTGCAAAGAACCTGGACACTGCTGAGATCAGAGGAAGCCAGGTTCCAAGTTCAGATCTCCAAATTGCTCACCTGTCTCATCGCACTTGAGGAGGGCTTCACCCAGCTTTTCCCCCAAGCAGGGCTTATTTCCACCCAAAGGGCTCATTGCAGGTGCCCAGTGTCACTTCCATGGCCTTAGCACCAAGGTATCTTCTCCATGGATCTCCCATCTCTGCTCTCCAGGAGATCCATGGATCTCTCATCAATGAGATGGGAAAACTGTGCCTTTGTGGAGAGCAGCCTGCAGCCCAGGAGTACCCCCCAGGGAAAGACTCCAATGTCTTGATGATGGGGTGTCATGAACAGCAGCATACACACACACACACACACACACGTGCAGTGCCCAGAGCCTTCAGGCTCGATGGGGACAAAGGAGGCAGGGAGAGGAGGGGAAACATGAAGAAATACTTCTGGTGGCAGCTCTCTCTCACTGCCTGTCCATGTCTCTGCTGCCTGAAGCTGTCCCTGCCAGGAGCTGTTTCTCTGTCCCCACATCTCCTCCTGTCCTCACTGACATGCTCACAGACACCATCCTGCATGCCCTGTGCTCAGCTTTGCCCTGCAGACACCTTCTGAGGACAGGGCACTGTCTGTGGGCATCACAGCATTTGCAGATCCTAATGACCATTTGAGAAAAACCCTGAGGGGACCATAAAGGTGAGCATGCAGTGTGTAGGCTGAGGGGTGTGAGGGGACTCTTTGAAGTTCATCACTGACATATTGATCTGCAACTGCAATTCTCTAGGAGTCTCAGTCTCCTGTACAATCCTGACAATCCGTTCTCATGTCACCTCTCTCCCCTCCACAGCAGGAATCTGAAAGCCCAAGCTCCAGAGAGTGCCTGCCCCTTCAGGTTGCCCATGCCTTGCTCTTCCTCTTGAAAATCACAGAATCACATGGAATCACAGAATTCTAGAGGTTGGAAGGGATCTCAAGAAATCATCGGGTCCAGCCCCCCTGCCAATGCAGGTTCCCTAGAGCAGGTTGTCCAGGTAGGCATCCAGACAGGTCTTGAATATCTCCAGAGAAGGAGACTCCACAACCTCCCTGGGCAGCCTGTCCCAGTGCTCTGTCACCCTCAGCATGAAGAAGTTCCTTCGCATGTTGGTGCGGAACTGCTTGTGCTCCATTTTGTGGACATTGCCCTTGTCCCGTCCCCACAAACCACTGAAAAGAGGTTGGTCAAATCCCTCTGTCTCCCACACTTAAGGTATTTATAAACATTGATAAGATCCCGTCAGTCTTCTTTTCTCCAGGCTGAACAGATCCAGGTCTCTCAGCCTTTCCTCATAGGGAAGATGCTCCAGGCCCTGTATTATCTTTGTGGCCCTCCGCTGGACTCTTTCCAGGAGATCCCTATCTTTTTTGTACCGACCCCCCCCTCGGAAATGCCATTCTCTAAAGCCTCTTCTACTCCACACAGGAGAAAGAGGGACAGTTATTGTTACATAAGCTATAGAAGAAGCTTTAGAAGACCCCTTGTGCAACCCCATCTGCATTGCCCTGCTGCCAGAGAGTCACTCACGGTGTAAGAAGCCTGCAGCTTTGTCCTGTCACACGCTGTCCTCTGTTGTTGCACTCTTCACAGACTTTAACCTCTCTCCTATACTCTCCCCTTGTAACCAGCAGGCAGTGCCCCTAGCCCTGCTGTGCTGAGCAGAGGAGCTGCTCCTGGGCAGAGCTGTCTGTCTGCAGTGCTCCCGGCTTGCCAGGAGCTCCCTCCAGCCCAGGAGCCCAGAGCAACTCAGCAGCAGAGGACCTGACCATGGCATCACTTGCTCTGTCCCATGGGGCTCCCTGGAGATGTCCGACAGCTCCTGAAAGGCAGCAGGGTCTCTCCTGGGGTGTGTAGTCTGAAGCAGACTGAATTCCTGTCCTTTCCTCCCTGAACATGGGAGAGACTGACATGAGGAGTGTGCTTTGTTCTCAGAATGTGGCTGTCTAACAGGAGGTACAAGTAATTCCCTCCCTTAACCCCTGTTCCATGCCCATTGCCTGGCAGAACACCTTGGCCATTACAGTCAGGGATCATTTCAGCTCTCTGAATTTCCTTCACAATTTCTTTAAGCAACTAAGAAAGAAGTGCCTAGCTCATTGGTGTCCTACCAGGAGAGAGGGCACCAGAACGCCCTAGAATTTCCCATGGAGAAAGGGGAATGGGACAGTCAGACATCATTGATGGAGTTTTCCGTACTGTGAGTATGAAAACTTTCTCAACCCTGAGACAAACCTCTTCCTCCTCTCCCAGCACAGTGACCGGAATTTGGAAAAACCTCCTCATTGTGCTGATGGTGGCAAGGCAGCTTCTGCAGACTCCTGTGGACTTCTTCCTGGGGAATTTTTCATCCTCACAAACCTTGTACAGCCCCACCATCCTGTGTCAGATTCTGGCAGGCTTCCTGACTGGAAACAGTACCCCCTTTGCTCACAAAGGTGGTAATAATTTTAGCTGCACCTTTTGCACATCCTGAGTGCTTCATGCTGGTGGTCGTGTTCCTACAGTCAGCCCTAATGTCACGGACAACTTCTAGGATTTTGCCCCACTGCCGGAGCGTTTCTGCAGTGACACCAGGACACTCATGCTCTTTGCTTTCATGACCTGCATTCCTTGTCGCTGCCCACCGCGAGCAGGGAGGGGCCAGCAGCATTGCGCACCGGTGTGCAGCTGGCGTGGCAGGGCACGGGACTCTGCACCAGCTCTTGGCAATCTGCAAGAGCACACACCTACCATGGTGTCCACTAAGCAGAGAGCTCACTCTAAAAAGACTGTGGTGACCCAGGTGGAGGGCCTGCCCAGAGACGTGGCTGTTCAGGCCTCTGGCTGCAGGAAGTGCCTGAGCCTGTTGCTGCTGGGGAAGGGCAGCGGAGAGACCGCCTCTCCTCAGGTGGAAGGTCTGCTCGCCATGGTGGCTGAGCTCAAGGAAGAGGTGGAGAGACTAAGGAGCATCAGGGCATGTGAACACGAGATTTCCTGGTGGAGTAACTCCCTGGTGTGGCAGAGAGATGGGCGCTGGGGGGATGCCTCCCAGAGGGTGGTGGAACCCCTGCCCTGTTGCTGTCGGGCAGAGGGATGACTTGCAGAAATCAGACTCTGTAACCTCGGAATAGTTATAAAGCTGGCGTGTTTGTTTGGCAGTGTGCACACACACCGGGCACAAGGGGGATAGCTCCACCTAACTTGCGTGCCAGTGATTACTGGCGGTGTGCTTATATTAGTGGGACAAATATATATTCATTTCGTTTCCTGTAAGTCTCTTGTATATTCATCAGGTCTCCGACGAATCATTAGCATAGGTTCTGTCTCTATTTGTGTGCGTACTGGGTGGTCGGTCGTCTGGCATACTCTGGTGGTCTTTTGTTGAATGTTGAAGGCCAGAATCTTCCTCATTGCTTATCTTCAGGCCTTTCCTGTCTTTGACAGACTTCAGCAGTCAAGCCAGTTCTTGCTGGTTCCATTATCTGTGCATAGTCTTTTATTCCCTTATCTTTGGGTCGTTAACATACAATTGTGCTAGGAATCACCAGGAATTGTGCTAGGAATCACCTAGGAATCACCATCCTTTATCTTGTTCCCTGCCTCAAGTCCCCCCTTTTCTTTATCCTAAGCAAATTATTTTGCTTATAACACTCCTTCTTGATTCAAAGTTTTCATAAAATTCTTACCAATTTCTACCTGGTGCTTGTTTTGGTTGCACTTACAGGTTTCGTAATCTTCTAGTCTTTTCATACAGCACCAAAATGCACACTGTACCAATACACAGGTTAAGAATACTAGTAAAAGCAAGAACAATATTCCTATAAACAACTGCTTAAGCCTTTTGGGTAACCAAGAGGTCAGTTTGTTCCATATTTCTTGAACCCACAAGGTGTCATCTTGAACTACCTTGTGTAAGATCTTGGTCTTTTCCCGAATATTTTTGAGATCAGTCTCAATTCATCCTGCCTCATTTACATACATACAACAACATTTTTTCTCATGTCCTTTGTTAGTAAGCCCACACACAAAACAAGAAATCACTCCTACTTATCTGTAAATATGGGGGTCTAATACGATATTGGGGATAGGTTGCTGCCAATCTAAAGCCACTTTCTGTCCGCCAGGTGTTAAACTCCTAAATAAATTTGCTCTCCCCCCTTCTTACCAAATTCTCAGGGCTTGAGCCCAAACCACCAAAGAAGTGACTCTCTCCATTCTACCACTTCGATAATAAGTCAGAACTCCACAATCAGTAAGACTGTAAAGTAGGTATGTTTATTCGGTGCTGGGCAGCTCGGGGGGTGTAGTCACCAATGAAAAAAACATTAAGCCTGAAAAGAAAGAGGAGCATAGGGGAGGAGTAATAATAAAAATCTTGCTACTTTGTCACAGAGCTTGATGTAAGAATGAAGTAACACTTTTTTAAGGACCTAGATGTCAGGGAACATTTCCAACAGCTGCCTGTGTGGGGATGCATGTATTTTTTATCACAGCAGAACTCCACCAGAGAAGTGCCAGGTGCCACGGCTCCCCAGCTGCCTCCTTTTACAGAACTTTCAGGCACACGCTACGCTTTGGATTCGGGGTCTGGGAAAGCCCCCCTGTAGCAGGAGCAGCAGGAAGGCAAAGAAAGGCAGGGCTCTCCCTCCTCACACCCACCGACACCCCGCCGCTCTCAGCGAGCCGAGGCCGGCCCCGCGCCGCCCCCTGCCCGCGGCCTTTCCCCGCCGCTGGCGGCCGAGCCTCAGCCAGGCGCCGTCGCCTCCCTCGGCGCCACCTGCGGGCGGCGCACGCGCGGTGGGGACCCGCGGGGGGCTTCTGGAGCCTTCTGCGTGGGGCTGGCTGCGTGCTGCGCTCGGGCCTCGTGGCTGTGGGGATGGTGGCACTGGCTCTGCCCCAGCTGAAGAGCACTGCTTTGACTTCTGTCTTCTGAAATATTTCGTTAGCTGCTCACTCGCAGTGTGAATTCTTCGAAGCGGTAAGCTAAGCGCCGCTGTGATGGGGGGTGTTGTGATGTGTGAGGCTGTGCCGAAATGGCATGCAAAAGATATGTTCTGTTCCAGTATAAGTGTGCTGTGAAGAATGAGTAAAAATTTCTGTTATACTAAACTTGTTGGCAAAGGTTGGGATTCATGGCTTTGTATTTTGTTTATTTGTTTGTTTTTAATGATGTAAGCAATTGGGGTTTTGCTGACCGTTTGGTCAAGTAGGTTGATCGTAGCAGCCCCAGTCTCCAACCAAGATGTTTCTGTTGGCCTTTGGATGTAAGGTAATGGGCTATATGCTGCAACTAGTTTGAGATAGGAGAACAACGTGTGTTGTGGCATGTTGAAGATGGATGTGGTTGTATGTGAATAAACATGGACGGCTGATCTTCATTGGGATTCAACACGGAGCCCCACTAAGAAGGCTGGTTAGAAGTCTTCTGTACATGTAAATCAGTTGTCTAGACTAATGCTGCTTATACAAGTAGCAAAAATATGTAGGCCTGCTTTAGAAGTACACTTTTTAGATGTGCTTTAGAATAGTTACATGTCTGTTGCTTTCCTACAGTAGCGTCAAAGACTCAGCGGGGCAATATGGAAGTCTTCATACTACAGGTACACTGATATTCTCAAAAGTTGAGAGGCTTGGTGTTTATTTTAATAAAACTATAGAAGTCAGATTTACAAATAAGACTATACCTTCATTTCTGTTCAGCAGTCCGCTTCTTACACGTGGTGGGGTCATTGACAGATTATATACATTTTCCCATGCTTTCCATGTGTTTAACTTGGTTTCCTCTCAAAAGGTTAGTAGGGATGCAGCAAAAATATAAAATGGAAAATATCCTGTGTAATCTTAAATTGAGTGTAGTAATAGGTTTCTAATTAATGCTGCAAGAGATCATGTAATTTTTTTTTCCCAGAATAGTGACTACACTTACCAGCTACAAGACTGGTATATAAATGCTTACAAAAGCTGAGCAGAAGGCTTTGGCCCTATTTTAAAGAAACTGACTGTCTTATAAACCGTCTGAGCCTTAAGAAAAGCCTGTCAGTCGCTTTTTTCTTTCTTCCATGTTCTGAAAATACTGTGGAAGTAAAAAGTTTATATCTCTGCGCTTAACTCACAATATTTCATTTAATAAACTTTTAAAATAATGCTTCTACCTTTCAGAATACATATGTTGTTAATTGCAGTGCTAAAGAAACTTACAAGTTTAGAAGCCATTTATTGAACTTACCGTCTGAACATAAAAGATGTATTATGCCTATTAACATTCTTTATGCTGAATATATATTCGTATAATGTAAGGGGCCTTGCTAAAGGTTTTAAGATTCATGTTTACTGCTCAGATGCTCATGAAAACACCCTGTCACTTCAGCAGGAGATAATACTTTTTTTTTTTTTTTTAATCTACTGTTTGCACCAGATTGAAGATCCGAGTTGCTTTTGGGTTACTATGAAAGGATGTGGGCCTTACATAGTTGATGAAATAGAGTATAAAAACCTGAATGCAGAAATGAATCAGTTCTATGACAAATCTTGTGCAAATGTGGATGAAGTAAAGCCAGTAACATTAGAAAAAGGCCAGGTAAAGACATTGCTATGTTGTGTACAATAAAATAAATAATTTGGTATTGCATTGGTTTAGTGGGTGAATTATTGAAGATGTGTTTTTTTGTTTGTTTGACTACTGCTTTGTAGTAGAAAAGGACATCTACATGGTTTGTATCGTCTTGTCTGTAAGCTTCATCGCTAAGGAAGCTGCAGTATTGCAGTTTATAAAGTAAATAGGGGCTGCATCGTAAACACTGTTTTCTTGCCTTTAAGAAAACTGACAGTGATGTTTGTTCCGTTTACAAGAACCTGTTGTTTTGTTCTTTGTTTTTCAGATTTGTGTGGTTTTCAGTGAAGAACTGAAATGCTGGTGTAGAGCTGTTATTAAATCAATCATGTACTGTGCAGGTCATTATCAAACAGAATGCTTTCTTGTGGATTATGCCAAATACACTTTTGTTAAAACAAAGGAGTAAGTGTTTTTGGTTTTTCTTGCGAATGTCACTGAAATGTAATTTGTTGGCTATCAGTATTTACTTAGTTTAATAGTCACAAGGCTTTGGTTTAATTGAAGTGTGGGTCCACAAGAAACTGCTATCCATATGATGGGCCTTTGTCAGTCTGGATGCAAACCAGTCTTTGTTTTGTTAACTTTTTAAAGATGTTTTCTATTCTATTTTTCTTTTCCTTAAAGACTTGAAATTGGAGTAGTGTCAGTTTAATATGATAGAGATTTATGGTTATCAATTAACATTACGGAAACATACCTTATTAAGGGATAAATAAATAAAACCATTATGAAACCAATTATTTCTAAAGTCTTAAAATGTGTCTTAAAAAATCTCTTCCAGCTTTCAGCCATGTTTAAGGTTCATTTCTTTAATAAAATATTCAATTTATTGTATAAGAATCTTAACCAAGTGTTTTATAGTATTCAACAAAATTAAGAAAGCTTATTTAAAATATTTTAGAACAAATATTTTTAAATCTTAAGTTAAATAACATTTTAAAATTGAATGTGCCTGTATCAGAGAGCAGCTTGACAATGCCATGAGTTTAAAATACGTTCTGATAGAATTAAACACATGATACACTGCTTTTTCATTATACAATAAATTGGAACAAAAATGATAACTATATGGATCTTAAAAGCTTGGTATAGGTGGTGTCTTGCTGGTTACTAAATGTCTCCCATCAAATCGTTCATAAGATAAGGGGTAATTATGTATAGTTCAAGGCTCTATACAAAGATACAAAGATTTATTATTTCGTTTTAGGGAAATGAGTACAGGTGCATGTTAGTATACTTCTTACTGATTTTAGTCATACCTGGTTTGCACTCAGAGGTAAGAATTTGCCAAATGGCATACGCAGCGCCAGATGGTATATATACTGTGTGAGGGGTAAATATAATGAAAAGACTTCAAACTGTACTGCAAACCTTTCTGATGTTTCTCTACTAAATGGGAAGTGCATTCATATTCAGGGCAAATGTGTTTATTAATTGCTCCTTACAGGACCTGACTTAAGTAAATAAAACAGGGGTTCCAGGGAGTTTCACTGTAGGAGCCAGACTTCTAGAAGCCAAACTTCTAGAATAAATGTGTTGTTGCGTACAGGATAATGAAAGCATGTGTTTGAAACACCACTGGAGAATAAAGTCTGTTCTGTAAAATGAGATTATTTCTGCTTTGTTTTTAAGTGTTCGAGTTGCAGTGAAAGCATTTATGCAAATCCCATATAGAGCAAAAAAATGTAGATTGTATTGCACAAAGCCAGTGACGTTGCGTATCAACTTTTGTGAAGATACAGCACAAATAGTGTAAGTAGAGTTTAACAATTGTATTCTAGTCATAAATTTCTTAGGTGTGAAATTTCATCACAATATATTTATTTTTTTCTTCAGAGGATACTGTTTCAATAAGAACATAGGAGATGAGATGTGGAAAACGATTTCTTTTTTACAAGAGCAATTCATAAACAAAACTTGCCTAATGATTTGGGTTTTATTATTCATCTATTTGAATCTTTTGATGTTTACTTAGAAACTAAGAAATTGAGACAAATTTGGGGCAGTTGTTGCCCTTCATCTGCAATCCCAGAACTGTGATTCCAGCACAATTGTCCAGTTCTCTACTAGTTGATCCATGTGCGGTTTCGTACAAGTGCTCATCTTATTGCTGACAGTTTTGTTTGTGGTCATCACGCATTCTGCCTGAGCTGAAGTTCTGTTAATGTATAATCATTATAGATAACATTGGTTTTCCCCATTACATATGTCTCCTTGAAATATTTAGGATTCATTTTGTACTTTCCTTATCATATTTATGCTAGTTTTGAAGGAGTGGAATAAGGTTTTCCGTGGGATCTAGTGGTGAAGAAAAGGGCTTGTGTGTCCTTTGAGTTCTAGGATGTTATTGTCAAAGACCTGTGAGATCATAGGGAAATGTGGCATTATAGCAAGTAACCTATCTTGATTTATGTTATTAAAGAATATTTATAACCACATGTAGTTAGACATTTAGGTTTGTTATTTATACTGTCCTTTGAAAGGAGGAATCAGTATTTTACTTAGATACTCTGACAAAACAAATACTAGTTTAGTTAGGATGGGAATAGCATACATCTTGAGTGGGCCATCTTTGTGAAAAGATAACTGAAGTTCTCTACATATATCTACTATATTTTGTTTACAGTGCTTTACATTTGATTCCTTTTTTTTTTTTTGTATTTGCAATTGCTGAAGATGGTAAGAACTTGATGGAACTGAAGATGGAAAGAACTTAATTTTCTGTTATAGACCATAAAGTCTTTACAATGTTTTTAAAGTGCTTGTTCAAAACTGCTCAATACTTTAAAAAAGTAATTAATATGTTCTATTCTACAAGTGGATTCTCATTCTATTTCTAGTTAATCTATTTTTTTCTTGATTGCCTTATTTTATGTTGGACGTAAGCCATCATACTTTGACAAATCAGTATCTCGTAATTTTCAGGCAGTTTATCTCGTAATTTTCAGGCAGTTCATCTCATGGATGAACTGAAACATCAAAACTGAAGTTACATTCAAAGTAGTAAGATGGTGCTAATGTTTCTGTTAGAGGCACTTTTTGAGACTTAGCATGAACTGAGAACGTTTTTTTGAACGTGCAACGCTTTTCAGGTTATCGTTTGAAGTTTTGATTATGTGGGATAACTGGTTGTGTTTATTTTCCTAGGCCAGCCCAAAGATGGGATAATGCTGCTACTCAGTATTTTCAAAGTCTTCTGAAAGGTAAATATGTTATCAAAATCATAATTGGCCCTTCTGTTTTGGGAAATAAGTTGTCAGAGAAATGTAGTACTGGAATATATATTTGATCATAGTTCCTTTTTAATTTTCACAGCATTCTAAAGAGAAGGGAGTTACTCAATTTTTTTGGTGCGATTTGACTTAGCCAACAATGTGTGTAGACTTGCATCTGTTAAAGGTGACTAGGTGGTTACCAGCTTGGAATAAACTACCTTGAAAGAAACTATCTACTGCTACAAGTAGTTATTTAGTGAAGTAGAGATGCTTATTTTCCAGTCTGTTGACCTTTGCCGTGTGTGGTGTATCAGGAGCACATTCAGTCTTTTCCATATCCAGCATTCTATTTTGGTGTGAGGGTGCTTGTTGGTGTTGGTAGAAAAGGAGCCCTTGATGGGTCTTGTCTAATCTTGTTTATCTGCCTCTACCTGAAAAACAACCTACCTGCTTATTTGCAAGTACAATACACTACACACAGATATTTGAGGAGGAGAGAATGAATTTATAAAAACAGTAAAGAGTCTTCAGGCTTTTAATTTCCCATACTAATGGAACATGGCACTTTCATGATTTACAGGTTTTCACACGTCTAAGTGTAATGCATTATTATGCAAAGTAAAGGTCAATAGGAAGCAATAACAACATGGAACTTAATTTCACAAATATGTATAAACATACAAATAATTTTAGTGTATGAATAAGACTAGTTTCTGTGGACAGGTCATTAATGTTTTTCAGTTCTCCATCTTCCTTCAAAGACTGAGGACAACTTCATTTTTCGAGCTTTGTTCTTAATACCTTGTTAGATTCTTGTTTAATTTAAAAGTTACAACATTTGTATTAGTTCTTCAAAGAAATAGGTTGCATTCATTTAATCATTATTTCTGTTTTGGTATAGCTTGAAAAATACCGATAATTTAATACAGGATTAATATTTCTCCTTCTTACTTACTACTACATTTAGCAACTACGCAAATCAAAGCCAAGTTATGTGCTGTAGAAGATAATACGTTTGATGTTATTCTTTATGTGACAATAAAAGATGAAAAGGTAAGATACTTCTATATCTACAAACCTATTTGTGTGCGTTATTATGTAAATAATAACTCTGTAATCAGCTTAGGACTGAAAAGCACTATCTGCAAGTGAGTTTTGTCATTTGCCAGATACAGTAAAAGCTAAATCGTTAACTTATTAAAGATATTATTTTATGCTTTTGTTGATGTAACTCTCTAGAGGTGTTCCAGGAGGCAAAAATTCCATCTTTATTCATGTGTACCTTTCTTTTGAAGGTATTTGCAGGCAAATGAAGTACAAGTCTGTAGCATTGCACAAAGATATATTGCGTAACAAAAAGTACAAATTGTCATAAGAACTGCACATTTAGGTTATTTCATGCAAATTTGCCCTTTCAAGTTTTCCTTTCATTTTAAGAACTTCTGATGAAGGTAATTTATTTTATGAATTTATCATTTACAATTTGGCTTGGTTTAGGTCTAATTACAACTGTTAGAATTACAGGACAGGGTACAAGAAAAATCACAAATGAGGCTCACAGAAAATGAATGTTGTGTTCCCAAAGCTCTTTTCCTGCTAACTTGGTCTGGTAAAAAGCTGAGCAACAGTGGATACCAGACAGAATCAATTCTACTCACTATAACCTCATTCATCTTTTTCCTCATTGTCCTAATCACGTATATTTCAGTGATGTGTTAAAATTTGAAGTAATACATTAAGTTTGTCACTGTTTAAAGAAAATATATATTTTTAAAAGAGCAGATAACAAAAAATTAAGGGCTATCAATATTTTATGGAACTTGAATTTTAAAAAATTGGCCCAACCAATGTATTAAATGCGTAAGAAATGTGTGAACACTGATATTAGTGTTAAAACCAGATCGCTTTCATTTTAAATTGGAATTGTTGGAGATAACTTTAAATGAACTAAAATTATCTTGGGTGAGGTGTTGTTTTTATGTTGTTCTTGTTTGGTTTGGTTGGTTTTTGCTATTCCATTCAATTACCTGGAGCTGTAATGCACAGCTGTTTTGGAGGTTGTTACACTGAACTATGCAGTAAAACTGTATGTCTTTCAGAATCTGTTACTTGTTTTCAAGCATTCTAATATTTTCTTTGCTTAAAACAAATACTGTTTTTGAGGTTTTTCAAGGAATATTTGATGTTATTTAAGCTGAATTACTCTGCATCCTACAATAAGATGTCCCTTTAAAAATATAAATATACAGGAAGCAAATCAAGTGGACAGCTATGTGAATTATTTACTGCATTTTCACGCCTCTTGTGTTATATTTAGAATATTTTGCAACTATTTAATTCAGGTGTCTTTAAATACCCGTTCATACTTGCTTTGTATGGGGCTTTGAGCAACCTGATACAGTGGAAGGTATCCTTGCCCATGGCAGGGGGGTTGGAACTAGATGATCTTTAAGGTGCGTTCCAAACCAAATGATTGTATAACAAGACCGAGTCCTCAAACCTTCAGGGGGAAAAATAGCTCCACTTTTCAAAATGTTTAACTTCTGCCAATAATGTGTTGTAGTTACTGTCAGACTTAAGCAGCTGTACTGTAGTTAAAATTCACTTGCATCTGCTTGGAGCACTCAGTGTTAAAGGCTGTTGTTAATGCTGTGGTCTTTGATATAGGCAATAACTTTGAAGGTACATATAAAGTCTAATACCTTCTATTCAGTTCAAGTCTATCAGCTTAGATGTTACTATAATTTAAAACTTCAGATATACCCTAAATAAGTATGTGATGTTGATTTGTTGATTCTGGTCAATAAGGATCTTTTTTTTTTTTTTTAGGTATGCATTAATGATGATCTTGTCTCAAAGAACTTTGCTCGCTTTGTGGAAACTGAAGAGAATACTGGAAGTCCTGCAAAAGATCAAGAGAACCAGACATCATTAAATGTTGAGTCTTTTCCAGTAAAAATTGTTAATCCTACATTTGCTTTCAAGCCAGTGCTGTTCAAGGAGAAAGTACCAATGAATCTTGAAACAGGTAGGAACCATGTATGTGAGAAACAATCAAATAGACAATATGCTATGTGTCTTTAATTGGATATATTGAGCACAAACCTACTCTACTGTCTCAGTTTGAATCAACAATTGATCAAATGGTATCCTAACAAAAGATGCGTAGAACTCCAGAACAGTCATCAAATCACCAGATGTAGGCATACTTGAATACTTTTTTTTTATAGTATACAAGACGAAGGATGAGAAGTGAGTTCCATGGGCACTTGTTGATATATTTAATAGCGTTAGATATTGCTGAAATTACTTCTGTAGTGCATTACTGTGGTTTTAGCGTTTGGAGGGGATTATTTGAACTAGAGGTACTTGTAGAACTGTAGGGTTTACTGTAAGTTGTCTCATTTATAGTGATAGAAGAAACTAAACAGCAAATCAGTGGCAACTTACTGTAAATAACAATATGGGCTTTTTATTTGTTCAGATAACTTCAAAGTTTCTGATTATCTTCTTAGGTCATAGTGTTTCTAGTTCTTTTCCTGAAAAGACATACCAAAGGTCAAGCATGGAGCTAAATGAAAGTACTGAATCTGTAAGTATCATATTGTGTAATAAACTTCCAAAGGTGAATTCGATTAAGCGTATATGGGACAGATAAGGAATGCTATACTCATCTACCTGTTTCTTCTATGTAACAGATCTGGGGGACTGTTATTATTGATAGAATTAAATTGGAGTGGAACGTTGTTTCTTTTCTTCAAAATACAGAACATTAAAAGAACATATCCCTGGAAAGGTTCTGCCTACTTTTTTACTCCTTTGCTGTTGTTCAATTTTCTAAATATAAAAGAAGGCAAACTTTAATGCTGCCCTGAAAACAAAGTAGTCCTTATGCTACAGAATGGTTAACGTTTATTGGAGTTTCTTCTTATTTGTTGAGTAGACTAATGCCAAATTACCTTTATCAGCCACCTGAGTGATGCAGATCTTTGACCATGTCATGCCTGTAGACTGCTTGCGATAAAAGATGATTGTTAGAAAATCCCCAGTTCAGAACTGAGGATCTTTTGGATAGGTCTGGATATAGTGTCTGCTACAGGTTATTCCACTGAGGATTTTCACCGTTGTTCAATTTACCTTCATGTGCATTCACCTGTTTCTGTTTTTCTTCCTCCAGTCTGAGGTGTATAGACTTCTCATGAAGTTTTATTTTTTTTTTATTTTTTAGAAAGATGTTTAAGAACTAAGCGGTGTGTGTTCATAGTAGTTCAGATCCCCATTAGGACTATTGCTTGAGATATGACTATGACCTAACTTTGTTTTGTTTTGTGGGCAATGTTCTTGTCATGTGCTTGAAAGAAAATACTGTTCTGTAAGAAGTTAGATAATCTTCTGAAGTTTGCTTCATTAAAATTGTTGCCTCAATCAGACGAACATATAGTTTGGTACAAAGACAAATACTAAATACTTGGAAAATCCTACAGTTAAGTAAGAAAACTACTTTTACCTCAGTAGGTGGAAAAAATACTTTCTTGAACAGTATTTTAGTGCAAATAAAAAAATAGTTTTCATCTTTTCCTGATAGATCGTTAAAGTATTTCCGGGTGACTGCAGTGCCTGCCTTGTGCTCCTTGCTGCCTCAGTGATGCAGCTGAGTTTAACTTGTGTTCTCTTACAAAGGGAGAGGAGCAAAGTTGAAACTGGGAATGAAGGAAGAAAGGTGTTTTTCCATCAGTGTGAAAATGTTTTGTTGTTATTGTTTCCTAATAACCAAGTCGGTACTCAAATATTTATATTACTTGGCAAAGTTACCTAAAGTTGAGTGTGATTTTTGTGCATCAGTAGTTGGTAACAACCCTGTCTGTATTTTAACATCTCTTGCTCTCCTGCTTCTCTACCAACCCTATGGAAGAGGAGAGTGAGCAGGTGGTTTGTGAGTGCTTGGCTGTGAAGCCAAGCCACCACAGTGGATTTTTAACAGTAATTTTTTTACTGTGTTTTTGTTGTTGTAGTTGAGCACTATCTGTGCATCCAGCATCTAATGCCTTTTTTTTTTTTTTTTTGAGTACCTTAATTAGGATAGCTCAGTCAGAAGCTCAGGTCATCAAGACCAACTGCCTGAACCCTTCTGGGATAAAAGAAAGTTGGAGCACCTTATTAAGGACATTATCCAAGTGCCTCTCAATCACTGACAGTTGTGGGGCATCTTTCATTAAGAAAGAAATACTGAGTATTTGTGTCATCACTGCTCTGTGTAGCTGATCAGTATGCATGAATCACATTTAAAATGTATTTACACTTTGTTTTTCTTATTTTTTATCAAAATCTATTTTTTTTTTTAATACAAGAAGTGTTCTTGAGTCATCATAAGTAAACTAAAACCCTTTTATTTCATGTTGCCTTCAACACTATCTACTTACAGTTTCAGAGTTCTCACAGTCTTAGTGAAGAAGGGAACTTTGTCTTTCTTAGCAACAAGATTGAGCCATCTTCAATTCTGGAAAAAGCACCACTTTATGATGATCTGAAAAAGGTAATACTAATATCTGATTTTACATTGAATTTATTCTAAGGATGATATGTTTCAGTCTTAAATACTAAATCTGTTGTTATAATAATACCTTATTTTGATTAGGGAATGTCTAGCATGTTTTTCATGTGATGGAATAAATGAAGAAACTCAGAGAGATGCTGACACAGACACCTGTAAGAATTTATTACAGGTTTCTGTAAGGTCTCTACAGGTGTATCAACTGTTGTCATAAGTTGTGTGACTTTAATTTCAATGTCATAATTTAACTAATTGACCCCAAAGAATTTTTCATATTGCATGTTAAGAATACTTAATGAAGTGGGTCAAATAGTTCTTAGATCACATAGTGTTTTTTCTTTTTTTTGTTTGGTCAGTATGTAAGTACACAGTTTTGACATGGAACTCTTTACTATCTCTTTCTTTAGGAACTTACTCGGGAAAAATTCTTAGGCCCTACCTTTACAGAATCTTACTGTTGGCCGCCAGTTGCTCGAGGATGTGATGTAGTTGCCATTTCACATCAAGGAAATGACCCTTCCTTATATATTCCACCAGTTCTTACGTTCTTGCAATTGGGAAGCTGCTACAAAGCCTTGCCAAACAGAAATGGAGTATGTATATATTAGAGTAGCATCAGGTTTTCTGTTGTAAAGTGCAAATGAGAATAATAATTAGAATGTGTATTTCTAATGTGATCTTAGTATATCTTCATGATGCTTGCTGGTTTATAGGCCCTTTGTGTAAAGGCTTATGGAGATAGACTGCATAAATATTGGAAGTCTAAAACTTAGCAAGTTATGTCTAGTAAGTGGTTAATGTTATAGCACTTTGATTCTTAGTAGGTTTGTTTTAAAGGAGTTAGTCTGTTTTTGCTAAATTGAAGTTTGTATTAGCAGTTTGAAATACTGTAACTTGTTTTGCAACTTGTATTAAAGCACAGAATTATAGAGTTACTGACTTTGTAAGGGACTTTTAGGTGAGGATTGTATGTTACTTGGGGTTGTACTAGACTGTGCTGCTGCTTCTGTTAAATTTCTGGACTCTTTTATGCTATGCTACTTTATATATCCTTTTTGTCTTCAGGTAACTTGGCATATGATTCCTTGGGTCTGTAGCATCTGCACTAATGAGATGATACTAAAAGATTGAGTTTTTAAGCACATAAAGGGCAGTGTTGCAGACCTTATTTTTTTCCTAAATGTTGAGATGTTCAGAATTGTAAGAACTGTATTTCTTGTCCAATACTATGGTGTAAAATTGTGTATATGTATGTAGCCCCTAGCACTTATTTTATGTCCTGGCTGGAAGAAGGCACAACTTGTTTTTGAGTTGCTGAAAACTTACGGCAGAAGTTCCAGACAGCTTCATCCAATGTTGGTAATACTTGGGCAGAAAAAAGAAGAAGCTAAAAGAGTGAAAATTCAAGGATGTAAGAATACTTTCTATTTTCTTAATTATTCTTGAGAACAGTGTTACTGGCATTTAGTGTTAAGGAACAGAAATAGATATATTTTTGCTCCATTGCTTGAAGTTTGACCTATGACAGTGGGCATTTTAACTGCCTCTTTACAGACACATTTCAGTATCTTATTCTGCCTGAATGTATGTAGAATCATACAGTTTTGAAGGGGACCTCAAGAGATCATCTAGTGGTCCTTTTAATAAAATTGACCTG
The DNA here is from genome assembly GCA_011075105.1 of Heteronetta atricapilla. Lineage (NCBI taxonomy): Eukaryota > Metazoa > Chordata > Aves > Anseriformes > Anatidae > Heteronetta > Heteronetta atricapilla. The sequence continues at coordinate 9,722,839 of CM021741.1, forward strand.
ACCTACAGTGTTTTTTAGTTGTATTTTTTAAAATCATGAATGAAAAACATTAACAGTCTTTTCTTCTGACTTGTAGGTGATGTAATTGTGACTACACCATACAGCTTCCTGAGACTCTATGAACATAACTGCTTCTTGTTTTGTAGACTTTGCCATCTTATTTTTGATGAGATTGAGGTACTGTTCTCTGAAGCTACTGAACAGGTAAATGGGTTATGCATTCATGTGGTAAAATGCTGTTCCAGTTGTGCATATGGCAGTCTTGAAGATAGTGGAAAATGATGCAAATACTAACTAACCTTCAACCCCTGACTAGAGTATAAGTTGAGAAGGAAACGGAATTAAAAAGAAAAATCGTATCTGTATATTTCTGACAGAACAAAACACTGGAGAAGTAGAGCTTTGGTCTATTAATCTAACTTTTTTTCCTAACTATGAATACGTGAATATTCATTTTTCTAGTAGATTTTATTGGCAAGGGGTTTACTGAAGCTGCTTCTTCAGGTGTTAGTTGTGATCCTTGATCAATATAGTCAGTTCCAGGGAGGATGTTTGTGTGCATACCGTTCTTTCATGTTCTTCTGTCACTTTCTTCTTGCTTCAGAGGTGTTCAAATAATAAGACAAAAGCACACAAACATTTTCATTTGGGATATAAAACTTGAGTCTTTTGTGTTGTAACGTGAAAAAAAACCAACAGTATGCTGGAGCAATATACACTCCACTGCTTTTAAAGACTCCTTGGAATAGGGTAAGAGGATGATAGTTTTTTCTTTATAGGTTTTTACTATATTAGATTGCTACAAGAAAAACATTATTACTGAAGAATGGGAATATTTACCGCATCAAATTATTGCTGTTGGAACTCATTGGAATAAACATATAGCACGTTTAATAAAGGAGTTCATGAATGATCCTTACGTTGTGATAACAGCTATGGAAGAGGCTTCTATTTATGGAAATGTACATCAGGTAAAAATTTGGGGGTGATGTTGCTATTGGTTTACTAAGATGTCTTGTTGTCTGTACTGATGAAGCTCAATGTATATAACTGTTTGTTGTAACTGGATAGTGCAGAAATCATAATTTAGGTTGCTCAGATGTACTTTCCGTGTACGAACTGAGGTGATTCTTAGAAAACTTTACTGAATGAGGTGACGGTCATTTACCTTAGTTTCTAGGACTGGGGTGAAGATACTCCCTCAACTATTTCCATACTCGTGCTTACAGGTCTGGATTTTATGTGAGTGTTCCCAAATGGTATAGTTTGACAAAATTGCTAGAAAGTTGTTTTAACTATTAATTGTATATGGCAAAACTATAGGGTAAGTTCTCTCAACACACCTTGTTCTACTGCAGTGCACCATGCAACAAAATAACTTACTTCTGGAAATCTTAGGTCAAGATATTGAGTGTTTCTAAGTGTATATTTAATTTCTAGTACATACAGGGTAACCCTTGGTAATAATACAAAATGTAAGTATGATCTGAATTCTTCTGTATCTAAGAATAATTTATAATTTATGCCATAAATTCGGGGCTGAGCATGTTGAGATACTTGATAGATGTTCTAAGATGTTCTAGATGACTAGATGTTCTAAGCATCTCCCCAAATTGGAAAACATACCCCTCCTTGTGAGAAATCTAGTTAGTAGTTTGGCAGGACTTACAATGTCAGTGTTTAAATGCTTTAGTGTTTCAGCTGGAGCAGGATGTTTTTTCTAGTGTGAAGATTTCCAGTAGTACTTGAAAATGCCAAACTTAGAATGAAAGATTGAAAAATCATCTACAATTAAATGAATGAAAAATCATGTCTGTCATTTTAATGGAGCATTTAATCAAATTCTTAGTCATGGGTGTTTGATTACGTGATGTAAATACATGCTTCTGGAAGGTATCAAGTAGATGTCCTGTGTGGGAACTGTATATTTTGTAAGCTTAATAGAAGAACTACTGTTTACTCCTTTTTTTTCTCCTTGATTTAGGCTGTATTGTGTAACAATTCATAGTGTTCATTAAAATGAAGAATTATGTTGTAAAATATGTTTAGATTATACGAATTATCAGTCATCTATTTTGTGTCGATTTCTAGGTTGTGCAGCATTGCATGAGCAGTGAGAGAACTGCTATGTTACTCAAAATACTGGATTTTACCCTTAATCATCTTCAGAAGGTGTTGGTTTTCACAGATTCAGTAGATGAAGTAGAAATGGTACATCAGGTAACAAAATAAGTAAACTTAGTTAAGTGCTTTTTTTTTAATTGTTAACATATAATAAGCTATGTGTACTCAGCATTTCCAAGAGACAGACCAAGGAGTTTTCCTGCAGTTGATCTTTTTTCAGGTAAAGCAGCAGCAGAGAGCAATAGAAAACAAAAAATGTCTTCTGTACATTTATTGTCTCTGCTGGTCCTTGAACAGTACGAAGCAAGATAGGAGAGCTGTCAGATTTCACTGGGAAGCAAGAGATGTGAAGCAGTGCTGATAAAACTGGAAATCGTGGTGGGGATATTTTTTTTTTTTACTAAAGGAAGCAGGCTGTAAGAATATTGGAATGAAAAACTTTAGCAGTAGTTTCAAGGGTGGGATAGCAAAAGAATATATGGCTAGACTTTTTGGATCTAATAGGAATAGATATGTCTGTCAGTCCTGAAACAGAAATATTTTATCTCCTAGAAGCTGGAATAGATCCTGTGTTGTTTGAAAGATTCTTAATACATAATTAGTGTATCTGGAATGCTTAGTTCTTGAAGAATTTCTTCAGACATATCAAAAACACCCCCTGCTCAAATGCCACCACTTAAAAAAATATAAGTTTGTCAATGCTACAGAAGTACTGAAGGTTTTGGAGGAACTTGTATGTAGTAATCCTTGTGTACACCAACTTCAAATACCTTAAGTGACATTAAAAAAAAAAAAAGCTTTAACTTAGTTTATTATACATGCATTCTTTCTAAAGAACAAAGGCTTTTGTAGTGATTAATTTGTGAACCTTGAATTGACAAATATATAAAGCCTTATTGAGATTCTTTATTCATGCAAGTTAAGTGTGGGAGATTGAGGGTTTTTAGCACTCTTCGGGAGTCTGAAATGTGAGCCTGTCTGATACTAGATAATAGAATCCCCTTAGAACAGAGAGGACATCTTAATGGTGGGAAAAGCTTCCAGTTGACGTTGCACCTTTCTAAACAGATGCTTAATGTATTAATCTGTAGGAAGCTGGGCTTTATTAATTTTCATTTTACACAGGAAATGAGTAACCTTAAGTATTTTTCATATAAACCTAAGAAACCTAAATTCTGCTGATTTTTTTCCACTTTCCTTCTATTTACAGTAGCTCTAGGGTATGCCAGATACTACTAAGATACATTGTTAGAGTTCTCAGAGCTGTTATTGTTGCATTGCAAAAATGTGTAACTTCATTTTGTCATCAGGCACTGAAGAGCAACTCAATATTTGCCTTGAAAGTACATAAAGAAAAGGAGTTTAACTTCAAGTGTGTTTTGGATCACTGGACAAAAAGCTATGCTTCTGGTAATCATGTTGTATTAGGTGAGTATTTTCTTGTTTTCTAGTTGTCTGTTTATTTCTTCACAGTGACCTATGTTCTACATTAAACACTTAAACTAGGTTATCTTGTCACTTGGTTATCTTTTTACTTGTTAGTGCTGCATCTAGTCTACTTCCCCCCCCCTCCCCCCCAGGTCTCAGGGTTAAACTGCTGAGAGGGAAATCATCAGGAAGCCATACTTATTAGATGGAGGTTAAGAGTTGTTTGATTTATTAGTTACAAGAACCATTAGTACTTTCAGAGAACTTCCATGTTTCCATGATCCTCTGCTAATACAGAGTATATTTTCAGTTAGAAATTCAGAACATCTGAAGCTTTAACATAAGTGTTCCCCTCTGTGTTCTGGTAGATTTTTTTTTTTTTGAGTTTTTTGCAAGAGCAAAGACTTAGAGTTTTAAACTTCATTATTCCCTTTTATCTGTCAATAGAAGATTAACTTAATTGTATCTAGGAATTTAAGGTGTTAGCATTTCTGCTTTACTGGAAGTGTTTTCTATTTTCTGAAGTATTTGGCTGTGGCCTATTCTTTCTTTGATATTGTTATGAGATTCAGATTTACACAGATTAGAAACTAACATGTAATGCTGTCTGCCATATGCTTATGAAATGTGTTGAAGAAACACAATGCCTTGTGTTAAGTGTCTTGGGAAAAGATTTTCCTTGATTCTTCAGTGGATGGGGAGAAGGAAACAGGCATTGCAAATGTGATCTATTACTTCACATGCTGAAAGTATTTCAGTTCTCTTACGTGTGTATATAAACCATGTGTTCAGTTTTAACAGATGACTGTGTGCAGTTTCTGGGAATTACAGATGCATCTTGCGTGATACATTTCAGTTTTCCTTCTTCTCCGAGAATCTTTGGTCAACGTCTATACAACATGTCTGACAGCTTCCATAATGTGATAGAGGTTTGAATAAATCTTCAACAAATTGATGTTAACAGTTGATAACTATTTGGTGGATAAATAAAAGCTTAGAAATACATACATACTTTTTAGGAATCATCTGTAGATCAGGAACATACAAAGGCAAGGTCAGTCATACTGCTGACAGAAAACAACATGTGTCATGCTCTTGGGATCCTGCGCTATTTGAAGCGTGCTGAAGCTGAAATTCCCCCACAACTGCATGATTTTACAGCCAGGGTGCTAGAAGGTGAAGAAGAGAAGAAGTTTGCAAGGCCACTGTGCACCTATCTTAAAGCATTTGGAACTTGCAAGTAAGGAAATAACACATTTACCTAACATTCATACTTGTGCAAGAAGGAATTGCGTGCCTTGAATGATGACTGCTCCTACTTATTTCATAAATTTTCCTATTGAGTACTTTCATTCAGATGAGATCTTGCTCATGACTTTTTTCTATAACACTTTTTTAATATGTAGGAATAGAACAGTGTGTCCAGACCGCCATCAAATTAATTTACAAATAGACATGCTCCAGAATATGCCAGATAAAGTTACACAAACATCTGGATGTGTGACAGTAAGTTATTGTTATTTATCTTGGTTTGGGGTACTAAGAAGGCAGGTCTTAAATAGGTACTTCAGCATATGTATTTTTAACATTTACATTAATACTGCTGTAATATGTGTATTGTATCTTAAAAATGTTTGTTGGTGTTTAGCTTTTTTTTTCTTCTCTCCCTTGAAGGGATTGCAGCATAAATATGAATTGTGCCAGATTTGCCCTTAAATTTGCCCCTGGTATGAACTGCTTCTATCCGTTTTCCGTCCTGTCTTTTGTACAGTTCAGATGCATTCAGCTCATGCAGTTACTGGGCACTATCAGTACCCAAAGGTCAATGGCTGCAAGAACAGAAAATAAGGAGAAATTAGTGTATTACTTTTTTTTTTTTTTTGTCACTGCACTTCTGCCTAATATAGTTTTTCTTGGTAGGATTGAGCTCAGACTCTTTGACAAGCTGTATCTGTTTTTTGTAGTGCCTAAGGTCAGGACTGATTTCATGACATCATCTGCTTGCTTCTGCTGACTGCAGCATTAACAAATCAGTTATCACTTTGATAAGTATTCATTTTCCTCTTTGTTAGGAAATACTGGAATGGGTTCCATTCTTTAAGAACTGAAGTCATGTTGTGCTCTTTCGGGATTTTTATGAAGTGGAGATCTAATGTCTGGTCTTCTTACTATCTGCATTGTATACCTAGCTGTATTTCAGTATTTCTATGTGGTATGACGTTTAGACAATACACCCAGAATTTTATGCGTTGGAGTTGATAGTAGTGTGTTCTTTGTTTGTTCTTTATTAAAGCAATTTTTAGTGCAAAATTTTCAGAGTGATGGCCTAATAAAGAGAACAATAATGCAATGCCATTACATGTTTCCCCAGTCAGCTCTTTTAAAATTCATGGTAAAGTTGGAGAACATTAAGAATTAAGCTAGAATGGTGTGGAGTGCCTTAGTAGTTAGTAGCTTCAGAGGTAATAGTGTAGCTCACTGGTTTTCTTTTAAGTGGAATACCACCAATTGAGGCTTGATGGTTTTTGTGCTGTGTATTTCCATGGACTGGAATATGGTCGGTTAATACTATTTATTATCTTAAGAATAATGTAGTAATAATAGATGATCTTCTGAAATGTGTGTTTGCAGTAGTCTCTCTGCCTCCTCTGTGGCTTGTGAATAGATAGCTGACCTTGAATATGAAAACTTACACATCTCCACATCTCATTAATTAGAGAAATCATCATTTTTTTTTTCTTTCCCTAATAAGTTTTGTTCTTTCAGATACTGCCTCTCCACATTGTAAATGCAACAAACTACTTTGGTCGTATAGTAGATAAACAACAGGACCAATATACAACTCTTGCTGAAGAAATCAATGAATATTTTAAAGAGACTAGTAATAAAGTTCCTATTAAAAAGGTGGAGAAGCTAGCTCTGTATGGATTATATGAGGAAACACTTTTTCACAGGTAAGTGTTGTGTGTTTTTTTATGCTATTCGTGTGCACTTTATATAAAGGAAAAAAATACCTAAACCTTTCATTGTTTTTAAAAACAAAAAAAAAAACACTTAATATCCATCTCCCCATCCTGCCCTGAAAACAGCAAAAAAATACTGCTATATTCAGATGAGTCTTTAAAATACCTGACAAACACATACTTTTAAAGTTACCAAATGGAAAATAAAATGATCAAACATGCACATATGCATATGCCCACACAGAATTCAGTATTTCACTGTGATTTTTTTAATATGTGTAGATTTAAAAACAAAAAACTTCTTAAAATTGATAAGATGAATACTAATTCTGTTATGTTCTCCCACTGTATGAAGGGTTCAGGTGGTAGAGACTCCTCCAAAAGAAGAAGAAAACTTGTTCTTTAATGTCAAAATCAAATACATAGATGAAGGCAGAACACGTCAAGTTCAGAGCTCTCAGCTTCTTCAGTTACCTGCAAGATTTCAGCATCTGCCGCCTCAGGCTGTGGAATTTATAGTTTGTAGAGTAAAACCCATTGATAATGAAATTGAATGGAACCCAAAGGTAATATTCATCATCTTTTTTCATAGTATTTCCTTTAGGTTCTTTAATTTGCGTGTTTGTTTTCTACAGGAAAACAGTTATGAACTGCAAACTTAGTTATCAAATTTAATTGCTTTTTAGTTTTATCAATAAATATCTGTTAGTGGTCCAGATTCTAAGAATTTAACTTCTAGTTTTTGTTTGCTTGTAAAATAATAAAGTGAAATTTATGGGATTTTCTCCTATGTGATTTAAATGCCTTCTTCCAGAACAAGTTATTGCTACTTTTAAGTCTGTGGGGAGTAACGGGAGGGCAGCCTCTGAAAATTGACCTGTGCTTGGGTAGTCTTCTATTAATAAGTTCTTCCTTTTAAAGATTTAACAGTACTTTAATCCATGGTAAAATTACAGTATTTCATTAGTTTACTCAAACTGTTTTGATTTATTGAGTACCCTTATTGTTAAGCTTAGATGATGTTTCATTACAATTCAAATAAATGCAAAGTTACCTTGGTATACATCTCAAAGGTGGTGTTTTGTTTTTCCTAGGTAACCCATTATATTCATCACAAAATTAAAGGAAAACCACATGAAGCAAAAATAGTACTTACCCTAGGAAATACAGTTTGGATTGACCCAATGGTAGGTATGGTGTTTTTGAGTTAAAAAAGGAGTGCAGACAGAAATATATTCTGATTTTAGTCTACATAGCATTCACGTGTAACTAAGCACTGGAACAGATTGCTCAGAGAAGTTTTATACTCTCCATCTGTGGAGATACTTGAAAGCCCATCTGGATGCAGTCCTGGGCTACTGGTTCTAGGTAACCCTGCTTGAAAAGGAGGGTTGATGGACATGACTCTCTCTCACAGCTTCAGCTGTTCTGCAATTAACATGAATGTTTGTTTATAGATGGAATATATGTGAGTGATTTAAAAATTGAACTGTAAATCTGGAGAGCTGAAAATGCACCAGTAACAGAGTATCAAATTAATTATGTCATCCAGACTATTTCACGAAGTTAATAACAAAAGTGTTCTGTGGAAATACTATTTAGCTTTTTGTAAAATTATGTCCACATGTACCTCTGAGATAATGATGCTTTGGTCCTCTAACATTGTTTGCTAATCTCTAAGACCTCTTACATTAGGCTAAGTTTATTCTGCTTACATTTGGAAGTCTTTGCTGTCTTTTCTGGTTCTTGCACCAGTGGGAGTGGGACAAAAAGGACATGCCACCTGTTCACACTGAGAATGATGATTGTTGCATAACTAGCTGTATCGTGTTGCTGTTGTTGTTTCAGTGATGATTGTTTTTGCTGTAGTTTTTTTTAGATTTGATGATCTTTTTCAAATTACCTTCTTGTTTTGCTTTTTTGCACCTTTTTTTTTCTTGCAACTCTTTCCTTAGCCAGTATTGTTCTAAGCTTTTCTGCAAATTAAAAGAACCCTTTAAACTTTTTTTCCTTAGTTTTCTTCATCAGAATAGGAAGAATGAGTTGGGGGGGGGGTTGTTTTTAACACTTTACTGCCACTAACTAACATCTGGAAGATGTCTTGGTCTTGTGGAGCATTAATGGTAGTGTTATGAGTTTTTCTTCATCAGCTGTATTTCTTTCTATTGGCATTCAAAAGAAATCCAATAAACATCAATTAGATATGAAAGCCCCCTCTCATGTTGAAAATGCTGAAGTTTTTGATTTTGTTATGCTGTCTCATTGCAGTAATCTCAGACATGATGAAATTACTTTAATTATAGTTTCTGTCAAAGCTGACTTCTTAGGTTTTCCTGAAATCAGCATGTTAAGGTCAGTGCCATGTTTGTGTTGTTCTGTCAGTTCCCTGGCCTGTGAAGGTGGCAGAACTGGGCTGGGCCAAGTATCCATGTTAGAGGTGCTGACTGGAAGTTGATAGGTAGGGAGTTGATAGGAGAAGAGTAGGTCATCCATGCAGTGATGATTCCCCTGAGTATTTTCCTATTCTTCCAAAATGTTGTAGGTAGGAGACTACCTTAAGGCTGTGTTTTAATTGAATGGGTTTGGGTTCGTTGTTGTTGGGTTATTTTTTGTTTTGTTTTGTTTGGAAAGTCAGGAATCTATTCTGAAAGTAGAGTCAAAGGACAAAGAAAAAATCAAGGTTCATTTTAAGTCTTCATTAATGACCTTAACAAGCTAGTTGTGTCGTTACAATGTCTGTGTCAAAGATAATTTTAAGGGCAAGGAGTTCTTTTAAGAATTGCTGTCAAAGGTAGATCTCAAGTTGTGGGTTCATTTTTATGGTTGAGACAAGTTGATCAGAAAGACTTCCCCACATCTCAGGATCACGATGCATTTCTTGTGTCGGCCTGGTCCTACCCTGCTTTGGAATATATCATGCTTTATTTTCCTGTCTATTCAATCAGATGAAAAATAAAGTGGAAAGAAAAAATTATCTGAAAGTAATTTTCTTTAATAGCTTGATTTCTGATGTATCTTAACCTCTTCTCTTTGATTGCTAGGTTGTGTTTTTATTCCTCTCAATAAAACTGGGGTCCCACCAGCAGTTTTATTTTGATTTGGATCTAGAAGTTATTCTAACTGTATGATGTGTATTTTGGCTGTAGTTTTTGTAATCAAGGCTAGGATTTTCTACTTAATTTCCATGTTGGTTCTTTTAGATGGGGCTAGCTACTAGTTAATTGAGTTGTTACAACAATGAAAAAGATGGTGATCCTTTGAAAACAATTGAACACGAGTAGGTTATTTCATGTTTAAACATACACTCATTAATTTTCAGATTTTCAAAATTTTATCTAAAGAACAACTTAGAATTGGAGAGAAACAATTAATGAGCTATGTTTTTCATTTAGCATGTTTTGTAATTCAAGGTCCGGGTTACCAGGCTTTCGGATTTGAAGATGTATGTCAATGAATACAGTGTGCGATCTGAGATTCTGTCTACAGGTCTGGGAACTGACAATCCAGAACATATAATGCAACTCCAGAAGTTATGTGTACATGTGAAGGTACAAAATCACATGAACAGCTTGGAGCCTTCGTGAGTGTTTCCAATTATTTAGAATATATATTTAAAATGTATATTATTTTCAGCATATATTTTACTAGGAAAAAAGTAACTTTATGAATAGGATATTTACATTATTGGTGCTGAGTATCATTTTCATTTAAACAGAGACAGCAGTGTTTGTGACATCTGATTTCCTCTAACTATTCTTTAGTCACATAAGCATAATGGAAAGAAATATAGAAAGTCTTCAAAATGTTAAAGTAGCATTTGATGCAGATAGTCAAGTTTGTCATAAAAATGTGTAAATTCAAATTCTGTTGTCTTTATTACGATCAGCAGCTTCTCACATAGCTTGACTCTGTTGCAATGTTTCCTGCATCTTGAGTACAGCTAGTAAAGCCCCAGATTTGGGCAAGTAACTGAGTTTATGTAATTTACATAGTGTGACCTTTAATACCTCACTTTCTTGCAAGCATAGAGTTCTTAAAATTGTTATTGCAGGTATTATTTGTAATCTGTTAAGCCAGAGGTCTCGTACTAATATGCGAAGAACTCTAAATATTCTAAAACTTTTATATTTTCTGAGTCAGAATGAAACATGACCAAAAAGCCCCCAGACCAACTGGAATTCTTTTTTGAAAGGTAACCAGTTTCCTATCCAGGTCCATCACACACACTAAGACCAACAGATTTTTTGACTCAAAGAAAATACTGCTACCATCAGAAGTTTAAATGTTCTTCTGACTCGGATTACTGTATAAAAGCTTTTTACTGTGTAAACGAACTTCAGTAACGCTGTAGTTGAGACTTTAGGATTGCTAAAAGTGCATTTTAGAAGTTGCTTTTTTTGTGTATGTTAGAATGAGAAACTTAACTCCAATAGGACTCCCAACTATGATTTGGAATTCTTTGAATATTTGACATTCTTAAATATTTTATTTTATAAACATTTTATTTTAAAAACATCTTTTTTCTGTGTTCAGAAGCATAAAGGTGGATACAGACCATCCAGAGAATATGTCTGATCCTCAGAACATGTCCATACAAGAAAATTCTACTGAAAACTGTAAATCTTCAAAAATGACCATGGGGAATCATCTATGTGGTAAGCATTCTCCTTGTTACCAAAAAATTTAAAACTTTCATTCAAGGTAAGCCCTAAAATGTTAACATGAAAGTCATTTTTTTCAAATGCAGCCTTTTCTTCTGAATATACAGAGTAGCACCATATGTTGTGACTTAACGTAAACATATAATAAACATATAATGTTTGTGTTAAGTCACATATACCTCATAGCCTGAAGGTGCTGTGTGATTAAGCCACATGAATACATCTGTTTTACTGTTTGGGACATATTCTGTCCTTGAAACACTCAGTTGTTTGGCTCTATATGGAATATAGCAGGAAGTAACTCCCAAGGAGAGGAAGAACATTTTACTTCCTTCAACCTTACAGCTTTTGAAAGTTAACCTATGTTGGTATAGCTGAGGTGAAAAACAGCATCATTTGCTGGGAGGTTACATTTTTTTTTTATTTCCCCAGATTCAGGGTGGTAGAAAACAGCTTTTTTATTCAGTCAGCAGAGAATTTAAAAGCACGTGACTTGATGTCAGCCATAGAAGAGGACAAAAGATGGTCTAGCTCTAGTTAGTATGTGAATTTGGAGAGATAAGGTCTGAACGATTAAAAAAGTTGCAAGGTCACGTAATACTTGTCATGGTAGACTTTTTGTTTTTACTTGGTATAGTAGAGTGACTGTAATGCCATGTTTCAAGCTCTGATGAAAATATCAATTTTAGCTGTTTAATGAACCCCTGAAACATTTACTCAGTTTCTAAAATTAGGTGTTTCAGGTATCGAATAATGTTTGGAAGGCTAAAAAAAATCCTTTATCTGGCCTGGAAAGTGTGACTTTTATTTTTTTTAATATCAACTCTAATGCTTTTCAGTTGAATTACTAGCTTAATAGAATATTTCCAGATAGGAAGTATCTGACCTAAGTACCAAATACATGCTTGCAGTAGTAATCTGATTGCTAGTGAATAATCTCTATGATGGTATGGGGCTATTCTGGAATCTGGTTTGTATAGTATAGATAAGTATAAAATATCTTCCTCAATTTCTTATTTTTAGATGGTGTAGCTCGGAATAAGGAAGCAGAAGACTCCACCCTGCATCAGAGTAAATGGTAAAAAATTCAGAGTGATTTTGCTACCGTGCTTGCTTTTTAATGTGAACTGCCAAACAGGATAATTATCCTTACTGAGATTATCTGTTTTATGCGTAAATAGATACAATACAGGTAGAAGGAGCCTTTAATTTTTAAATTGGTATTGAGCTTAAGAGAACAGTGGTGGTGTTGCATGTGTCACCTCTTGAGCTAATAAGTATGCTCCTCCAAAGGCTAAGATCACACTGCTTTTGTAGCAAGTGTGGCTGACACTCTGTTTCCTGACAAAAGGTTTCCTGATATTGCTACTTAGAGTCAAATTATTATGGTTTGGATACACATACAGGTGCTGAAACTCACCTGTTTATTGGGCAACCTAATGGGAGAATCCTAGTTGTATGTAAGACAGTTTATTTTCTGTTTGGGCTAACTCCACTTAATCTTTCTCTGTTCTAGCTTTTATCCAGAAATAAAATGGTTTCAAAATGAAGTCACTGTTACAGTGAAGGTAAAAATTGCAGGTATTGCTGACTATAAATGTGACTTTTCTAAAGAGAAGGTAATTTTCAGGTAGGTTTATGAAATGTAAGTTCAATAAACCTGAAATTTGGCTGTTAGTTTGCATTTATTTTTTTAAAACTTTTTTATAATTTAGTGCTTGTTCAGGAGACAAACTTTATTTGGCTGACATGGAGCTGTATCAGTACATACTTACTGAAAAGTCATCGTGTGTGATTAAGGATAAAGAGGCTGCTATTATCCTCACAAAAGAGAAAAAAGGATCATGGTGCAAGTTACTAAAGAACAAGGTGAAGGGAAACTTGATTTGAGAATTACTGAATATTTCAAACATACTAGCTCTGCTTTGGTACAGATATTTCAGACTGTTTTTTGTTAACAGAATCCTCATGTGTCTTTTGATTTCGATCACTGGGAAGATTTTGAAGACGAGGGTCCTTTTCCAATTGGTAAGGATTGAACAAGTCAGTGTTTATCATGCATGGAATGGTTATCATCCTAACTCTTACTGCATAGATTTTATCAGAAATAGTCAGTTGTTATTATAAATATAACACTAAGCTGGCTTGCCCAGCTCCTATGAAAACAGATGAGAGGACCTCTAACCTTTAGCAAAGCACGGGCAGACAGGTGTTTTTCAATCAGAATAGCACAGACAGTTTGGTGTAGAAATTTTTAGTGTTTTAGTCTAGTTTGTACCCTAAAGGCTGTTTTTATTTCTACACGTTTCTTTTGAAGCTCTTGTCTATCCTTGCTTTATAAATTTTACGCTTTGTTAATTACTTCTAGGTACTAAAAAGCTGCATTGCACTTCTGCAGTAACAGAAGATCTGGTTGAGTCTTCAGACGACAGCAGTGTAGAAAGTGATGAGTAATGTGGAGATAGATCCTTATTGTCTGTTAAGGATAATGGTGCAAAATGTTGTCTATAGCATGATCATTACCCCTAAAATTTTGAATGTATAGGTTGCAGAACTGTGTTTAATTTTTGGAGGAAAATAGTAAGTAAAGTCCTTCTTGCATTCTAAGCATCTGAAAAAAATACTCTCCAGAAGAACTTCATGTATATTGTCCAATGCCTTTGCTTCAAAATTGTTGGTTTAATGGTGATGTGCACATATGTAGTTTTAATTTAAGTAATTAAAGAGCTTTACTTACCTGAGTTTGCTGTGTTAGCAATAGTTAGTAATTTCTGCAATTTCACAAACTCTGATGGTCTGTCAATTATTTCAGCATTATCCTTCATACGCATACAGAATCAGTTTTGTAGCAATTGCCTATTTCAGTTCTGCATGAATAAATGATGCCTGAACTCAGATGGCAGTCTTTACCTGACTGGAAATACACGGACTTGGCATGAAATACTGTACTGTGCAGCTAACTAATAGCAAACCGCTGCATATTAGCGGAATGAGCACTGTGGTAGAAAATCCAGTGTTTGTTTTCAGTTGGACATTTTCATGTGTTGTGAATTCTTTTCCTTACTCAATTTCCTCTCACCTAGCTAAAACTCTTATGTTAATAAAAGACAAGATCTTGTCTGCTTAGCTCAAAGACTTTGAGCTTTCATGTCACTTTTCAGTAAATAATTCTTCATTGTTATATTTGTACACACCAGAACATCTCACAGTGAAATAATAATGTAATAGCTACTCATAATAAATTAAGCTGGTACCAATCTCTTTGCATCTTTGATCTTTAAAACATGTTAGTCTCTCCAGTGGAATTGTATGATGACTTAGAATAGAGATTTAGCTTTACAGATTTATTGTAAGAAGCCTAAAATTTTGTTGTATTTTTAACACAAAGAATGTACTTACCAGATGGGAATTATTCTTTCAAGAAACATTAGGATGCCTTTGCTAACCTCTTTGGGGACAGGAATGTCTTAATATGTTTGCAGTAACAGTTATGTTTTTTATTTTGTTTGCATATAATAAAGATTATTTTTGAATATTTAAGAATATTTCTGATGCCGGTGGAAAACTGGCATGTGACAGAATAAATTGTGGTAATTGTTAATGTATGGCTTAAAGAAAAAAGTAAGCTATTAATTTATAGCCTTCACCTATGTGTTCAATGTAGGTGCTTGCAAAGCTGTAATAATTTTAAATGTACTTAATAAGAATAACTTAAAGCAACTGTATTTTTGGTCTTGCTCTGCTTTGTGTTGAGAAGAGGAGACTGTCACATGACCTACATAAAAATACGATGGAGAAAGATTTTTCCTTCTTCATACATTGTGTCCTTCTGGCTTTTCTGATATATAGCGTAATACTATTTTCTACCAGTGGAAAAATCTACAAGGTTTTTTAATAGACATAAAAAATTATCTCTAACGTTTGAAAAGTAAGGCAACCCTGTATGAGGTAAAAGCAGAAGCTGTTTTTATCCCCATGTTCTTAGCAGATGGCAAGAGCAAGTGTTTTAAGAACACTATAAAAAAAATGTAGCAGTAACTCCAAGAATGTTCTCTTGGCCTCTAGCTATTTTTGACCAGGGTCTTCATGAGGAAGAGGTTCTCTGTGGACTTCTTGCTTTGATTTGTTGCTTTATGAACCTCTGTCAACTTCTAACTCCTGTGGTAAGTTACTCAATGGTATAACATCTTTTGTGAAGAAAGTTTGTTCTGTGTTTTGAAGCCATCTGTGCTCTTGTCTGCTTGATGTGCTATACCAAGATGTAAATTGCTTTTCTCAGTTTATTGACAATTAAGACTCAGTCACCGTTTTCATTCCTACCCCCCAATCAGGTATGTTTTTCAGCCTTCAAAATAGTAGTAGGTGGAGTCAATTATGATACAGAAGTATTTTATTCCTTTGGTCTTTCCCTGAAGTTTGTAGGTAACTTGTTTGAAGTGTTCTTGTAAACTGAGGGAGGGAGGAGTAGCACTAGTATTAGTGTGAGTTGGACAAAACATAGTATTTGGCAAGTAGATACTTCAAAATTGTAATTCTCATTACATATGTTTTGCTGTCCATTCATTTCTTTTGTCATACCGAAGTTTGTTTGCCCTGACATGGAGATATATTTTCATGAATCTGACTACCACCAAAAAAATCTCAAAGACTCAGAACCCATTGCTTTATATGTACCTTTGGGATTGCTTGTCCAAAGCAAAGTGAAGTATATGGGAACTCAAGTTTTATTAATTTATTTGTAGTTGCAGTATGGTAGAAAAAGCTTCTTTATTTGAATTAGCTAGGCTATAGTTAGTATGAACTTGTGTTCTTAAGCCAGTTGTTTAATATTCCCGTGTTACGTATTTAGAATGGATGTATTAAAAGTTATTGAGAGGACTTGTGCTTTCAGTATTCCAGTCTTTCTCAATTTAATCACTTTAAAATATTGAAAATGATTTGAGAAAATTACTTCCTTTTATCCATTTGCTGTGAGGGAACATAGTAAGTATTGAAAGTTACCCAGAACCAGTTTCTTGGCCAGGGAAATCAAAAGCTGCTTAAATCTTTATGTGAATTTTGTTTTTATTTATTTTTTTAATTTTATTTTCATTAGCTACCAAATGGAACATTTCTAGGATGATGTTACTTCTGTAAAGTCACATTCATGCTGAGGATAACTTCTGTTGCATTTGCTTGGTGTTCTGTACCTTAGATGGCAGTGGAGAAAACACATATACCTGAGAAATTGTCTTAACTGATGACCTTGCTTTAAAGAAAGAATCACTCTTCTCTTCAGGCAGGTGTGCTCTCCATTTTTTACTTGATTCCCATTCCCTTAGTCTTACAATTTTTTGATAGCTAGTGTTTGGTCTGAGAAACTGAGGATTAGAGTTAGTTTTTATGTAATGTGTCTTCTGTTTCGTGTGACTTGTATGTGATGCTGTAAATGATAGTGATTCTGTTATTTCAGCAGAAACAACAAAAGAGGCATTCTGGCAGTGCTGCAGGTAAGTACCATTGTCATAATTAAGTGCTCCTTTTGTTTAAGAACGTTAATAAAGAAAATAAGATAACCTTAACGTATTAGCAAACAATGAAAAAGGCTCTTCTGTACCCTGTAATCTGGCTCAGAAATCTTTTATTCTCATATTTAACAAACGTCAAGTACTAAGTAGTATAGCAAAAATAACACATGCCAGCATGAACATAGCAATTCAGAAAGTATAAATGCGCACCAACTAAATGTAATTTCCTACAAACAATGTAGCACGTAAAAACACTTAATTACAAATAAAATATTTTATTCAGTAGTTTCCTCTGCTGGAACAACTTCCAAAAGCATCTGAAGGTGCATAGTGATGGGCTCTGAGAAGAAAATGCGTTATTAGAAGTTTGTTCTGAGAACAGTATTTCTGTTCAGATTAATACTATTTTTCTGAGTTAGAGGAATGTCCTTCTAAGCAGTTGTTTCTTTTCTGTAATTGTATCTCAAACTTAAAAAACAAGTAAGAGGTGGGAAATAAGAACAATCTTAAGATCCAGGCCAGAATATTTTGAGATTTCTTATCTTGTTCTTCATAGAGTATACTGCTTCTAATTGCATGATTAGATTATACATAATAATTTGGGAAGGGGAGAGGCAGACATAATGGATTTTCCTAATGTCTGTAGAACCATTAATTCTGTCCTCTGCAGCTGGTTCCACTTTCCGCTTTGGAAATACTTGCATATCAATTTTTCCTTGAGAGATGAATGAAGAGTTCCTTCTGAGACTATGCAAGATCACTTTATGCACACAGTGAGCTTTGCTAATGTTTTCTGTCTGGAAAATTGCCTCCCTCCCTGTTCCCCCCAGCATATGATTTAAATTGCAATGGACCATATAATGAGCTTTGTTGGGGTAGTTGCTTTAAAGTTTAGTGATGTTCTTTTGAATTTGGAGACAGTCTGTAGTATACTTACTTGATATTTTCTGGGCCCAGCTGAATTTAAAATGAACAAAAAGCACATAAAATATGAGTCCGCTAAGTATAAATAAAACACAGTACAAATATGCCAGTTCAGGTGCACTGATGATTGGTATCAGTACCAGTAAAATGGAGACTATTGTCACTATGACTGGAATGACAATGGGTATCTGCAAGATAAAGATAAACAAAAAATAAATAAAAGCACAATTATTTAACTAATTGTTCTACTGTTCTCACAGAAGTTGCATATGTGAAACATAGTTTCATTGTCTTAGGATGTTTTTCCTTTTAAAATTTCTGGAAACAAATGGGACAATTGAAAAAGTTGGAAGAAATAGATGGGACAAAGTTTTCTGTTGAATTGTTAATAAAGGTCTCATCGCAAATAGCAATGTAGTAATTCATGTCTTTTTAATCAATTTGAGACCTAACTACAGTACAATTAAGTTTGGGTCTATGTCCAGCTATTCTTTCAGTGGTAGTCTGCTGACTGTAGTTCCCCATCCCTGAAAATCTGCCAGTTTCTGCCCATCGTCTGCATGAGTGAAAATAAACATTGCCTGGGCTTTTCCCAGTCTTTGAGCTTTGTCATAGTGCAAAACTTGAACAAAGAACCACAAATAAATGGCTAGATTTCAGGCAAGGGTGGTGAGGAACCTTTACCTCAGGATGTTCAAATATTCCGAATTTCAGGATGAGTTAATGTTTTAGTATTTACGGAAGTGGAGGAAAAGTCACACTGAATGCTGAACTTACCCTAATTGGTCTGTTGAATTCCTTTCTTGTAAACCTCATAACAATGAGTGCAAACACAGTTAAACCATAAAATATCCAGACTGCAAAACTGAAGTAGTTTATAAGTGTGTCAATGTCACCAGGGATGATATAAATAATAGCAATGGCACCCTAAAAATGAAAACAAAAATTAGTATAAGTGAAGTTTAACCTTACTTTATAAGAGCTTATGTGTAGGTGTGATTGTATGTTTAGGGTATTCAGAACATGATTTGTGTGTGCTTTTGCTTTTAAACATCTGGGCACAAGTGAATTGAAGTACATTTAAAGATAGTATCTGTAGCCTGTCAATGTGTTTTTGTTTCTCTGTGCAGTATGAATTCTATTTTAAGTTAAAACAGTCTTGTCTGTGTTAATCCATTTTGTTGTTGACTATCAAGAAAGAAGAGATAATATATTACTTACGTTAATTATAATATATTTAATATTATTTTTAATAATATGTTAATTTATTATTTTTTTTGTTGTTCGCTCTGGGATTGGACAGAGCAAGAATTTTGAATCTACCTGGTTTTACATTGACATAAAAAGTATAATACAAAAAAAGGGTCTAGTTTTATTTTAAAATGTATTTATTAAATGTGTAGATTTTAAAAATGAAAATATGTAAATGCATCCTTACAGGGAGGAAATAGAGTAGGAAATACTACATACACATCTTGTGAAATAAAGGATTTGCCTAATACTAATAATATATCTTTTTATTTTTTAGTTTTCATGCTATGGATTCTTAAAATTTTGATTTGAAAATTCAGTTCTGGAATGAAACTTCTCAAATTATGTTGTTTTCATTGTATTGTCTTTGTTCCTAATACATGTTCAGTATATGTGTTTATATACAGTTTGTAATCTCACAAAGATGTAAAGATATGTCAAAACTGCTGGTAAGAAATTTTGAAAGCATGTATTAAGATTTTTTTTTGTAGGTAATTTCTCTGTACTTAAAATGTATACTTACATAAAATATGATAGCAGGTGCTGGTGTTAAACGCTTAACACTAATATAAGACAGCACCTTTAGCATGTGCCCTTCACGACCTGCTACATAAACAAGTCTGACAAAACAAAAACAAGGCAAAGTAGTTAGTGTGGCACCTAAAGTTCAAGTGGTGTTACATTTTAACACACCGCAAAAATAACAACAATAAAAAACACATTTTCAGATTTGTTTTATTATGTGTCTACATCTGCTTAGAGTTTTCTTTAGAGTACACTGGTATTTCCTTTAGCATACAATAGGATTTAAAGAATATTGCATTAAACTGTAATAGTGGAAATAACCAATGTCAACACAGAAATTGAAACTAATTCTGTTTTCAGAATCATTAGTTTGTACATCTCATTTAACTAAAATTGTTTTGGAAAAAGCTGCTATCTTTTATTTTAAAAAAATAATCATTATTAATTTTTTCTGTAGCTACCTGTACAACCTCCTGTCAAAAAAGTCTGCACAGCCCTATCGTATTCAGGTAGATTTTACTTTCAGTACTAAACAGAAGTGTTGAACGATTGATAGAAAGGAATGGCTTTTCCTTCCAGTTCTTATCTTGACTGTTAGTGGTGTAGTTATGTTCTTACTCTTATTTTTTTTGTTTAATGACAAGCTTTAAAATTGGCCAGAAAAAAAAGAAAAAAATACTTAATGACATATCTACTTTTAAATGAGAATATCTTATTTTCTGTTTTTTTTTTTTTTTTTTTTCAAACCTCTATAGCCTCTGCTTCTTTTGCAAAATAAACTATAGCTAGATTTGTAAGCACTTGATACTTTGTACATTTAGATCATAATTATGTCTATCTTTGTGTCTAAATACGAAAACATACATACACATTTTTCACCCTTAAAAAAAAAAATTCACTTTAAGATACTTAGAATGGGAGCTTACCTGCCTGCAGTAAAACATGTCCCATTGGCAGATCCAATTGTAGAAAAGGCCACAAAGAGAGGTACTATCCAAGAGGCTGGATAAAGAATTCTGTCTCCAAATGTCTGGGATATGGGATTAAAATGAATGGTTTTTGTCATTTTAACTGCTATTTGGTGTATTCAGAAATGTTGGCACCTCTTTAAAAATACAATAAATATGTATGCAATGTATTTTATCTGTAAAATATTTGTTGCATATTTTTCTGTTCAAGGATTACTTGGCCAAATGAAGACCTGAATTAATTCATGAAATGCTATAAAGAAGAGTGGAATATTGTCTTAAATGAAACAAAACCACTTAAATTGCTTAAGACACCTGGTTTGTGAATGTCTGCCAAAGAATAGATGTGATTACAACAAAGCACTGTGCATATACAAGGTGATTCCAGTGTAAGTAGAAAGAATAACAGTAGTAATGAAGGCATGACAACCTAGGCTTTGTCATGGGTGAGCACGTGAGGGACAAACTTGCGAAGTTCTTTCACTACACTTTGATTTTTACCTGTGCTGTGGTATGTTAATTGTTACTGCAAGGTGGATTGGAAGTAATGTAGGTACGTTGATTTGCTGTAACTGAATTTTAATTAAAATTGACAGGTAAGATTTTGGATTTTCAGTCGAGTAAGTCAAGCATATCAAGTTCTACTTTTAAACAAACTTAATATCAGTGTAATTGCTTTATCTGGTAACAGCACACTCATCAGCACCAAGCAGCAAGGCTCCTTACAGATGTATAGACCTCTTTATATGGAACACGCTGCTTATTTTGCTATTTGCTGTGCCCCTTTTGTGCTGCCCAGTAGCAGCTGGATTTTCTTTTAATTTAGTCTGATCGCTTTAGAGATAGCTGATGTGTGCTGTTCACAGATGTTAAAGCTTAGTGGTTCACCGAAGAGAAGTGGTTCTTTATCAGCATACAACTTAGTATAAAGTTTTGCACCTCTTGGTGGGGGAAAAAAAAAAGAGGCTGAAATACATCAAAATTCTACATTTTAAAATACCTTTTTTGAGATTTTTAAAGTATTTTTACATATAATGTACCTCTTCACTGTGTTACAGTGCATCGATGTATGCTTGTGTGCATGTCACATGCTGTTTGTTTTCCCCTAGAACTTATGTAAGGGGAAATTGCTACAAGCTCTCTGAAAAATGGTTTGGGAGAAAGATGTCCTCTAGAAAATGTATTGAGTGGAGCTGAAGGGACATACGTGTTTATATAAATTTCTCAAGTGTCAAGAATAATGATTTTTTTCCGTAATAGTGTGGCTTCCAGTGAAGTAAAGAGGATAGTTCTCAGTTAAGATAAAAGCAAAAATGAGGAGGTGAACTACAGACCACTTGCTGTTATCTCCAGAATGGCAAAACTTGATCTGTTATTTTCTATATGTTTATTTCTCAGAAACACTGGAATCATTGAAAAGGGCAAAGCAGTAGTCAGATACTATTTTTTCTTCCATTCTTTCAGTGCCTATGGAAAACAGTCAACCTCTGAGCTGTGGTGTTTACAAATTGTTACCTGAAGACTGCACTACTTCTGCTTACTTTTTTTTTCTTTGGGTCTGATGGAGTAGTTTAAATTAGGCACTACTGAAATGAATTTTGGATTCAGAAATGACAGATAATGGGGAAAAATCAAGGTGAGACTGGTATTTTAGAAATAAATTGTATCTTAAAACTGAGAGGTGGTTTTTACATATATATATATATATTTTACTGCTCAGGATGCCTTAATACCCATGGTTTTCTTTAGATGGCTTATTACAAAATAAAGTGGCTTACCACAGCAACTGCCTGGGACTGTAGGAGTTCTGTTGAAGTCATTACGGTGAAATATGCAATGTTTATCAGAACGTAACAAATTGTAACCAAGGGGATTCCAATAATTATAGATAGTGGTAGATTTCTAAGGAATGCAAAAGTAAGACTCCATCAGCATTGCTGTATCACTGGCAATATTACCCTAGTAAATTGTGGACTCTTACTTTCCCCCATATACTTTAGAGGTATGTGTATATTTCTTTACTGTAGAGAAGCAGAAATCAGGATTAAAAAAAATAATAATCACAAATGTATGAAACCCAGAATACATACTAATAGCTCTTTTTCTGTTAGTGCTCAAGCTTTCAGTAAGCATTCTTTTTAAAGATGAGCCAAAATACATGCTTGCTTTTACATTTTTTTTGTCATTAGTGATACTACTTTTCTATGTAGTTTTACCTGTAAGGATTTTTAAGTTCTTCTGTGATGTAATTGAGTTGATTCCTGGAAGGAGAAACATTAAAATAATGTCTATAACAGTCATATGTAATGTGTTATAAGGTTAGGTGTTACTTCTTTTTTCTGTGCGCCTTTGTCATTTTTTTTTTTTTAAGTAAAACTATAGAACAGAAAACTGTGAGCTTCTTATCCAAACGTAAGCCTGAAGTAGCTATTTTTTCCTCCTTAAAGTTTTAATGCATCTTACATTTTTAGAAGTATCTCTGTGTTTTCGAATTGAAATTTTTAGCTCTTGAATAAAATATCCCCGAATAAGCAAAAACTTGGTGAACACTTGTTTCAAATTTACAAGATTGCTTTTGAGCTTTGAGCTTTGCAGTGTCTAATATTTTTCAAATAAAGGCACTGGTTTTACTGCACCCACTGTAAGGAATCAAAAAGTCTAGGTAAATGTCTGAAACAGCAGATGCACATGTCTAAGTTGAGAGACTCAAGCTTGGAAAAAGAACCTGGAAGAATAATTCATTTGTCTTATGCATCGTAACAGGACTTGCTTTGTTGTAAGTAAAGATTTATATTCGTAATTCCTTTAAAAATATGTATCTATTTGCCAAACTTGACAGCCTGAACACTTAAGAATAGCATTAATGGATCAGAGCTTGATCTTGAATTTGTCCCAACAGAGACAGGCCAGTTCACATTCCTGTTGGTTTCAGGAACTGACGTATGTAAACTATTTTCAGGACTGTAGCAGAGACATTGATATTCCTCCAGTAAGTTTATTTTAAGAAAGTAATAGTGGAAAGCAGCCTTAAGAAGCAGCCTTAAGAGTACTGAATATAAATGCTGTATGTAGAACGTAAATGTAAACCTACGACCTTTCATATTTGAGTATTTTCAAATGTATTTTTTTGGTCTAACACAATGGATAAACAGATGAGGAGGTTTACAATGGGAAGCTTCTCAGGGAAGGAGAATTCTGTGTGTTTACATCAATTCGAAAGCTGAATAAGAAAGAAAATGTAAAACCCTATGAATTCTAACTTGCTGTTAGTTATTCTTTTGTGCTAGTCAAATGTCACTACGTATTTCACAAAATGTGTTTCGATGGGGTAACCTGTGCAGACTCTAGCAATTTTTTTTTTTTTTTTTTTTCCTAATGGAATTACTTTCTATATCTTCCTCATTGTCACAGCATCTAAGCACCTTCAGCAGCCCTTTCAGGATCCAGTATAGAATCTTTCCTAATAAACAGTAACCTGAGGTTTTGTTTTTTTTACCAAGCTAGTGTTCTTTTTCCAGAATTCATTAAGAGATTCTTCATAACAAGTCAGATGTTAACTTTCTTAGATCACATCTTTGAGTTCTACAGGGAGAGAGTAAACCAGTTAAAGGCTGTTAAACTATAACTGTTAACACTAGTAAAGATACCTTACCATCCATCATATGCCCAGAGTCCATTATAGAATGCCAGACCAATAGAGCTAACAGAAATTTTACTGTCCTTGAAAGAATCTTTAAAGTTTTCAGTTTTTCCTGCAAATAAAACATAGATTACTGTCAAATGTTGAAATTAATCCCTTTAATTGCCACTAAATGAATAAATATTCCAATGTCTGTTTAATATTTTGAAACATTCTGCTTTTGAAGATCAGTTTATACCATTTTTTATGAACCAGTAAGTAGTGTTGAATTTCCTACCCCTCTTCCTCTAAAATAAGTAGTACCGTAAGGAGTTCCAATGAGATGTGGAACTCAACACTGAATAAAGAGAGCCTTATTGTTGTGCTGTTTTTGTTGGGGAATTTTTTAAATGGTCAACAGAAACTAAAATAATTGCATGTTAATTTGTATTTAATTACCTTGCGCAAGGAGAACAATTCCACTTACAATAATGATTGTGACAATGATCATTTTAGCAGCCGTGAGAAGATTCTGGAGATAACTTCCCAGCTTCACACTCAGTGAATTCACTATTGTAATTACCACTAGAAGGAAGAAATTAATATTTCTCTTGTTAAATTTGTCAGAACTGAAAGAAATGTTGACTTATAAAACATTTTTCCCTTATTCACTGCACTGCTTTTTCCTTCCAGGCTGTTCATGTATACAAGGTTTTTTTGTTTTGTTTTTAACATAGCATGTTTGGATGACTTAAAATTGTGAGGAAAAAGTGTTTCTGAATTAGATGTGTACTGTTAACAAGAACAAAAAAATAAGTGTACAGCATTCTGATGAAGACAGAAATATCTCTGAACTTCTTTTCTTCCTTTTGTGTTGCACATAAGCATTTATTATGCAGCTGTATTTTTCTTGGTAAAGAAAGGAAACCCAGGCCAGGAACAAACCATCGTTCTGTCCTTTTTATGCATGGAGTTAGTTATCGTGGGAAGGACTCACTGTTTCCCGAAGTTCTGTTCCTTTCAGTGTAGGGTTGCTTTCTGATGTCCTGATAAAGATTAATGTGCTGAATTCCTACTGTGCGATGTGTTCACTGATAGGGCTGAACAGAAATTGCTATGCAGTTATGGAACTCGTCACTTAACAAGAACAAAAAAGTCTTACCAATGGCAGCTGCTGCAAGACACTTGATGACAACTTGGGGTGGATCACAACCTGGGTAAAAAGGAGCTGATGCGTATTCTGCAAAGCTGAGACAAATGATTGCAAAAGAGCTGGGCTTTGTGACTAGTAAGCTTGTCCAAGAAAACAAAAATGCTGGAATTGGGCCAAATGCTTCCATGAGGTAAGGATATTCTCCTCCTGATTTTGTGATCATTGTACCAAGCTCAGCAAAACAAAGTGCCCCTGAAAACAAGAGATGTGCCTATTACTGGTTGTTTGGTTTATGCACTGTTCAAATTATGATTAGAACAAAATAGTGCTCTTTTATAGGTAGCAAAATTACAGAACTGGATATGTAAATATATCATTAATTTTTCCATGTTTGAGTACTTTACATGCTAAATTTTAATTACTTGCAAGCAGTTGTGTAAATGTGGGGAAAAAATATACTGAAACTGTTAAGTTACAAACCAGAATTAACTATTACTTTGTTTAAACTTTTGTTTAAGACTTCAGCCGTTGAGGTACGAACATTCTGATTTCTTAAACCAACACATCCAACAAAGGTCCAAATGAGAACTGCGCTGGCTGACCTACCTTTTAGAAACTTAAGGTGGAAAAACTAAGCTTGCTGCACAATTTCTAATTAAAATGTCTACTAAGATCAGCTTTAAATTACAGTGGCACTTCTAGTTTTATTGCTGTAGCTGCTCAAAAAATACTTTTTGTATGATTTGTAGCTAACACAATGCACAAAGAATCCCTTTTGGTGTTTTACTATTTGAAATACTTGGGAGGTGGTTAGCATTAATTTTTTGGGTGATAAAATCAGATTTGGGGGAATGGACTAGATGATCTTTCAAGGTCCCTTCCAATCCCTTACATGCTGTGATTCTGTGTTTTGTGCTGCTGTAGAAAAATGCTAGAAAGACCAGCCTTGTGCCAGCAAACTTTCATGTGCTATTTAGCCTGTGATTTAAGTAGAAAAGTACTTTCTTTATTACAGTTAGTTTAAGTTTTGCTTACTTTATCCACTTGCTTTAAAAATGAACTGAAAATGATCATTACAGTTTTAAAAGCTTAGTCTATTGTTTATGAACAGCACATACTTTGTACACTCATCAGGGTATGACTGGTTTTGGTCTAGGTGTCATACCTAATTTGTGAAATGAATGGTATGCAGTAAATAAAAATATTTAAACAAAGATCCAAACTTTGTTGATTCTTTGTTTACCTAGTGTTGCAAGAACTCCGCAGGCTGCCCAGATGATTAAACAAGGACCCACAGCTCCAGCATTGGCAAGTACTGATTTTGGAGAAACAAAGATACCTGAGCCAATAATAGTACCAACAATCATACAGATCCCGCTGATCAGGCCCACCTTGAAACAAAAGGAGATATTGTGGTAAAGTAACTTTTAATATCTTAATTTATCACTTATTAGCTTTTAGCATAAAGTTTCTGCTAACTAATAAATGATGAAATTCTGTTTCTAAAATGCATACATATACTGTGCCATATTCCTGTTGTTTCCAGAAGCCATTGCTTGTATTTTGGCTGCTTGCATATTTGCTTTACTATACCATCCTTTGGACTATACGTTTTCTTTAAGCAGCTGTTCCTCTCTCCTTGCTTCAGGTATTTGTTATGGAAATTAGTTCAATAGTAAGTGGATCATCTTCTGACTTTGTAGTGGCTTACATGTTACATGAATCTACTAAAACTTAGGCACCTCCTGCTAAAAAAAACACTGGCATGAGCTGCTTAAATTTTCCTGTTAAGTCATGGCTAGTCTGATAACAGTATTTTTATAACATCAGTATTTTGACAGTCTGTGTTCTTGGCACAAAACTGAAAGAAACTACAGAGTGTCTTTTTTCAGATTACTTAAACTGAAAGAGGGATACAGTTCTCTAAAAGAGGCTTGTCAGGGACAAAATGGTGGCTTTTTTTTTTTTTTGGTAAAAACATCTGTAATTTTCCAGAGGAGACAAATTACCAGTTGTCTTTTTGTACTGCTAGCTGTTTTATAGAAAAAAGCACATTTTCAGAAGCAGTGAGCTAACAACTCCTTAGACTCTGAGAAGTCTATGTGGAGTTTGTAAAGTTTATGAAGTTATGCTCACTTGAGCAATTTTGAAATGATCAAACATAAGATTTCAATATTATATGTTCTTACTTCTTAATTGTGTTTGTGTCCCAGCAATTTCCTAGTAATTAGCCATTTCCTAAAATGTAAATCAGCCACACTAAAAAAGATAAATCAATGCAAATTAAGATGATAATTTCAACTTCTTTGTGATGATGCCTCTACACAGATGTGTCCCACCTGCCTCCCTCTGACAGCCCCTCATGCGTGTAATGGGGGTGGGTGGGTGTTTACCTGCTTTTGTAGGTTCATAGTTTGGGGTTCTTGACTCTGAATGGATTGTCCATCCTCTTTTCTGCTGTCCTGTCCTTTTCTTTTCCTCAAGCTTTCTTCACCCATTTGGCTTTTTTTTTTTTTAATATCTAAATAAATAAATAAATAAATAAAGTCTAGAGTATTTTACTGATGTGTGCTTGAGTGTTGCTGGTATATATGCTCTAAAATAGCATACTTAAGTACTGTCAGAAAATACAAAAATGCACACATGCAATACACAGGCAAAGGTCTTCCATCTAACTACCTCCTTGGAGATTAAATGAAAGAGGTGGTAGGTGTACTTTACCTCATCCATCAGACTTCCTGTAGATTTCCTGACTCACCTGGCAGTGGATGTCCTTACATTCAAGTTACAATTCTCTCATTAAGAGAGAATCTCATTAGTGGAACAAACAAGGTTTTATAGCTAGTCTCTCCTTTGAATTCCTCTAGGTGTCCAGACGGATTTAATCTTCCACCCAGAAACTAGCCTGTTTTCTTATCTAGGAGACATTCTTTTTGTTCTTTGTTAAATTAGGCCTTGTCCCAGTTCCTTGGAGATGCAAGTATGTTAGACCAAGTGTCATCTCCTGTAATTGTCTAATTAGCAGCTCTTTTCCTCAGAAGGGTTACTGTTCTTCTTGTTGACTCAGGGTGAATGTCTTTTACTGAACATTATCTTCTGTTTAGAATTAGAATGGAAACAGTTTGGATTTAGAAATTCAAATTTATATTTGTGATTTTTTTTTTTCTTGAGAATTTTGCTCATTTGCCACAGTATTTGAATTTAATACATCCTGAGATAGTGATGGAAACCATTTGTAATATATTAGGTCCTGATTCTCAAAAGTTTATTCAGTATACCTCCTCAGATCTTCCATCTGTAGTTGTTAAAATCTGGAAGTTGAAAATTGTTTTGTAGGTATACAAACAGCAGTTCAGGAATGCTTCTTGTAGGCAACTTAGTGTCTAATAATCCTTGGCTTTTTTGTAGTATTTTGAATTCACAGAACATCTATCTTTAGTACTGCTGGTCTTAAGAAACATTTCTGCTATAAACAGATCTGTTTTACGTTTTGAGTTAAAGATTCAAAAAAAGAAAATCATCATGAATCCAACTTACGATTCAAGCTACAATAGAAAATTGCCCATGTAAGGAATGCAGGGCTTGGGTCACGGAATTCTCTTACAGCTTTGAGCCCAACTTCTCTCTTTAAAGTCTTTTATCTAGAATACGTTTTAATCACCATCTGAGAGTAATTCATACTTTCACTTACCTTATTTATTTATATTTGTTTAGTGTAATTCAGGCTTCAGGGATCTCTGTATCGCGTGTTTCTTTATTTCTTCCGTTAGATTTACCAGCCAGTTAGAGAGCAAGACATGTCCATGTCTGAAACCAGAATACGCAGAAGCAACAGCAGCTTAAGTACAGAGGTTATAAAAGGTAATCATTAAACCCATTCTCAGCCAAGAAGCTTTGAGATGGGAACCACAGGTAAACCAATAGTCCAATTAGTTTATCTTTAAAAACAAAAAGTCTTTGTTCCATTTGTAAGAAAGTTTGTCCAGTACCTAAGTATTTTATTATGTAGTGAGAGTGAACCATAATTGGACCGTATTTTGATTGTATGTCAAACTATTTCTAATTTAGAATCACTGTGGAAAGACAACCTTGAAATAAGGTGCATTAAAGACATCTGTCCAGATGTTAACTGCATCCTATAAAAATAGTTGATGCTTTTTATCTTGAGGAGGTAGAGAGTGTGAGCAGAAATCTTCACTTTGTTTTTCATTAACCTGAAAGCAGTTGAGTGGGCAGCTTGTGTTCCCTTCACATGCAGTTCCAATTATTTTTTCATTTTTGTAAATGTTTAAAAATCTTGCTTTACTGGAAAAATGACGTTCTTCACTTCTATACAGTTGTATATCCAGGAAAAAGCTGCTGTCATCTTGAGTGTAGAGTGCTTTAATTCCTGCTAGCTGTCCCTAAAATATTTGCAAAAAAATCCTGATTATGTTTCACTTCATTATTTTTGGTAATGCAAGCAGTAAGTTTTAATCAACCTGATGAAATCAAGCTTCAGCTGACCTTTTTTTTTTTTTTTTAAAAAAAAAAAAAGTAAACATCTACTGTTAAAATCTAAAAAGTGTACCGGTATTAGTCATGTTAAGATGTGTTAAGATTTTTATCTTGTTAAGGTAATGCCTCAAGAATGATAGTACGGGATTGGAAATAAGCCCATATTGTTGGATTTGTGTGTCAACAAAACAGATGAAGACTTGATCTTGTCTGTGTATTACTCCTTCATTGCCCTTGTCTATATATTACTCCTTCATTTAACGCAGAGACCAACAATAACATACGGAATGCCAAAAGCAAGCTACCAGTCTGTCCCATTTATATCCTGGCACGATGTGATAGTCTTTTTTTCTTCTTTCTAATCTTTTGTTTAAGCATGCGGCCTTTATCAGTAGGAACTCCTGTTGATTTCAAATGTTAATGTAAATGTGTGACTAAAAATGAACTCTTCAACCATTGTAAGACTGTTACACATTTTCTTATTTGCCACATTTTGTTCTGGTTAAGCCAAACTGCTGTATCGGTCTTCCTGTAAGACTGAGATTGCAAAGTGATGTCAGTACTGAAAGTAAAACCAAAGCTGCATTTTTACAGTTCTGTCTTATTTTTTTTCCTCCATTTTTCTTCCTTAATTCTTGGAGAAATTAGAGTTAAGCTTCAAGAGAAGCTCTTCCGTTTCAACAAACTTGTTCAAAAAGTATCATCTATCTGAATGACTGTCACATAAAAATGTTTTTTCCAAAAGGAAAAGAGATTATTAAAATAGTCTGAATTCAAGCATATTAAAAGCCAGATAGGAATTTTCACTGCCTTCTGCATCTCTTACAAGGACTTCAAAAGTATTTTTCATGGTAATCGTGGTATAGGCCTAAGTAAACTGATGTTTCTATATCTATGAATCGCAGATACCTAATTTGGTATCAAATACTACGTAATGTAATTCTGTGTTCTCTAGGCATGATTATTTTGAAATTAAGATACATAATCTTGCCACTCCTATGTTTTTCCAGAAGTGCCATGGAGACTATTGAAATAACTAATGTAAAAAGAAAAAACATTTTGGGGGGGTTGGGGAGCCAGATCATACATGTTGCTAATTTTTCCACTCAAAGTGAAGTGTATACCTTTCACATCAACTTCAGCCTGGAATTTCCAGACCAGCAAAAAAGGAAATGTACAAATCCTTAGGTAGTTTTGATGGAAAGATAATGGAACGTGTCATCTTTAATTCCATTTACTTAAGATTATTTTTTCTTTTAGAGTTTTTAACTAAGCAGCCAGTTCCTTGAGTCAACCTAGAATGTGTATTTGTAAAGTTTTCATTTGTTGAATAGAGGTCTTAAATTTCTGCCAGTAGCTTGACCTTAATTAGCCTTTGTTTCCTTATAAAAATCAAGACGTTTTGTTTTAGGGATTAATTCTGGGATGCTATAGGCTTGTTTAAGGACTTGGAATTTTACCAGCAATCCTTCTTTTCCTGAGCCACTCAAGGAAGAAAACAAACAGATAATTGTGTTCAAGGATTCTCCTGGTGTGTGTTTTTTTTCTTCATGGACAAGAGAAATTATGTTTTACAGCCATGGGAGAAGATTCCTTCCCTCTCAAATACATATGTAGATGAAGAGATCAAGGAGTTCAAATTCCAAGGGGCTGCAGAAGCAAACATTTTGTTGGACGGTCCTGTCTAAACAGTGTAGTTTGAACCTTTTCAAATAGTGTTTACCAATTATATCATAAAAAGTAATTTTCAACTTTAATTCAGGAAATAACAAGAACATGGTGTATAAATATAGCTTTTATTATCATCAGTCACTAATAATAAAGGTTAATGTTTGTTGGGGTTGGTATTTATTGCTTGCAGTAATGCACATATTCTGCTTTGGACTGACAATACTTATGCAAATGGTAATGACTGTTCTGACTTGCAGGTTTTACTTGGAGCTTAGCAGTATCTCAAAATGGATACTTTCCATTCTAACCTTGCTACCTAACAGGTTACTTCATTTTTATCAGAGGAATGGTGTGTTTACTTGCACTTGCTCTTTTGTGAATCCTACCGTTAACAGACGTGCTTTAAGAAGGTATTTCACTCCTGCCATCCTGCAGGCATGCTGCAAGTGGAATGTAAGAAAATAGTCTTTCTGAATAGCTGTGTCAACTGGGTTGTGCTAACGTTGGCAAGATCTTTGCATCTTGTGGCAGTCAGTTGCACTGTCTGTCCATAGAGCTTTGTGCTTTTGGTGCTTTGCACTTGCAGCTAGAACACCTCTGACATCACACCAGTGTTCTGGCTGCTGCTGCTGAGCACTGCTGGCACAGCACCAAGGCTGTTCCTCCAATTCCTGCCTCTCTGAAGGCCATTAGCCTGGGCGTGGGCAAGAGATCAGGAGAGGACGCAGCTGAGAGAGCTGACCTAAACTGACCAAGGGAATATTCCACAGTGTATGAGGTTCTGCTGAGCAATAAAAGAGGTGGGAGACTGGAGGTGGGGGGTGAACTCCCATTAGCTTGTTAGGAAAGCATCTGTCTTCCCAAGAAAGTGCATTGAAGCCCTGCTTCCTAAGAAGTAGCTGAACATATCTTGCTGTTGGAACTGGAGAATAATTTTTATTCCTCCTTTTGCTTCTACGCAGCCTTTGCTTTTTCCCCCCTTTCATTGACCTGTTCTTTATCTCAACCCACAAGCTTTCTTTTTCATCATATTTTGTCCCTCCTTGCTCTATTCAGGACGGGGAGTAAGAGCAGCATGGTGGAGCTTAGCTGCCCATTGGTTCTTAAACCCCCACATCAAGGGAAAGATTAGATGAGTACATAGTTCCTAATGCCCACAGCATATATATTTTTGAAGTACCAGCATTTTTTCCCTTTCCCTTTTCTAGTTCTTGTTAGCAATATATTTGGTTTGGCCCCTATGACAAGAAAGTAGAGAAAAAATAAGGCTTGTTGGAAAGCTCTTTACGTTTGCTAATGATAGATCTACCTCAACGTATTTTTGATTAATACAAAGCTTTTTTATTATGTGCATAATAAGTACATATGTACAAGAGACTTCATAAACTTGTAAATGCTGGGTGTGTCATTCTGTCTAGAAGAACATGAAAAGACAAGGAGTCTTTTCTCAAGGATATTTTAAAGGTGTTTTGACATCATCTGAAGAAAACTGAGCCTGACAGGATCAAATTAGTTTTTTCAGAGCATTAAACTTTTATTTGTGTTTCAGAGCCAGTTCAGAATTAGTGAGTTCCAAAGCTGCCTCCTCTTCTTTTTCTGTTTGAGGAAAATAAAACCTTGCCTTGGTCTGCTTTTCAGGTCTAAAATTCAGGCTGCAGTCCACTGGTGTTCTTTCAGTGAAGGAAGAGGTTACTAAATGCCACTTAGCTTTGGATGAAATTAAAAATGAAAAATTATTACAGTAGAGTGTGATGCTATTTTCTGGCATCTTATGTTCCTGCAGAAAACATTGCAAGGCACTTCATGAATGTGCTAGATCAGAATTTAACTGTCCCATACCAATTTTTGTTAACAGGGTGTCTTTGAGCAGTTAAGTGTATTTAAAATATTTCTTTAGAGGTTGGAATTAACTGAATAGTGAGGAAAGAAGTTGTGATTTAACCTGACAGGCAGCTCAGTGCCACACAGCCATTTTCTTCCCCGTCCCAGCAGGACGGGGGGGAGAATTGGATAAAAAAGTAAAAGCTTGTGGCTTCTGATAAAGACAGTTTAATGGGATAGGAAAGGAAGAGAAATAATAATGGTAATAGTAATAATAATAATATGTACAAAGCAAGTGATGCACAATGCAATTGCTCACCACCCACTGACTGATGCCCAGGCTGTCCCTGAGCAGCAGTCCTCCCCACCCCAGCCACCACCCCATGTAATTGTTCAGCTGGACATTGCATGTTATGGAACGTCACTTTGGGTCAGCTGTCCTGGTTCTGTCCTGTCCCAGCTCCTTATGCATCCCCAGCCTCCCCATGAGGAGGATGGTGTGAGAAGCTGAATTGTCTTTGACTTACTGTAAGCACTGCTCTGCAGCAATTGAAACATCAGCATGTTATCACTGTTATTCTCATCCCAAATCCAAAACACAGCACCGTACCAGCTACTAGGAGGAAAATTATCCTAGCTGAAACGAGGACAGAGTTCTGCAAGGCTTTTTCATTTGTTTGGTTCCTCCCTGCAGACTGACCTTGATTCTGTGTGGTAAAGGAGAGAAGAAAAAGCTGTGTTGTATCTGTATAAACCTGTTATATTGTTGTGGTTTTTTTTGGCTTGTTTTGTTTCCTGTGACAATGAAAAATCACAGGAGTATTGGGATACCATGTACTAGTCTATTTAGTACAGAAACATCTGGAGAATTGCCTTTTTTTTCTTTTTTTGGAGAAAATGAAGTTAGATTGATGACCATAAAATGATAAGTAGGTGATCTCTACTCTTACAAGCCACTTTTAGAGTGAAAAGAATTTACTTGCAGTCCTGTGCAAGGAGGCTTATGTTCTCATTGACCTTAGTGATTGTTTATGCTTGCTAGAATAGAAGACTGTATGAAACCCATCATCTAGGTCAAACAAATAGTTCTTCCAAGAGATTTAAAGATAAGCTAACACATTTTAAAACAAGCAAGTTAATCTTCTTCCTGTGTTCAAAGAAACTGTAAATTAAACTTATTCCTCAGTGAATTCTTCCTCTCCTTGGTGTGAAGGCTGTATGCGAAGAGGTGCAACATGCATCATTTACTTTTACTCTAAATATTCTTCTATATGCATGTAATTCCTATTCTAATAAACTAATTAAAGTTAATTTGAAGAGAATTAAGTAAAACACACAAAATGTTCAGTATTTATGGAACAGTGATGAAGTATTCCTGTACTAAGCAGAGATAATGTTAACTGTGATGTACAGAGCAGCTCATCCACAAAAAGCTGCTTTTTTTTTTTAATTAGGGCAATCTAAAAATGTAGCTGTATGAGCACTAATTATTGTGTGATGCATACTGTTGTGCATGATTATATGGAGAGCCATACAAGTTTTGAGTCTGAAAAGTATATGGAGGCAAGTGAGCTAACTCAGTTCTGGCGCGTTTCCAAACTTTTGAGTAATTTTAAATAATGGAGGTACAAGTAAATTTTTATATGCCAGGATTTAAATGCTGATGAGAGGTCAGCCAATAGAGAAAAAAAGTTCTTTCCGTTTCTTGTTGGCTGTTAAGGAATAATTAAGAATGAAAATGAAAGAATAATAGTTTATCCACAGTAAGTATTTGGTAAGAAGGCACTTTCTTCTCGAGGTAGTTAGCCACATCAACTTTTATATGTGAAATGATGCTTTTTAGACACTCTAAGTCTTTCCAATGTTTGCCTTCTAAATTACTGTTTAGTTGGATTATGGATTAATTTTAGACTGTTTCTTTGTGACATAGCATTTTTCGAGCTGTTTGAGTTCTTTAGTCTGCTTGTGTGTTCTGGATGTGCAGATCTGCACAGAAAGATAAATAATCGTTAAGAGATGGTGTATTTTGTCAGGCAGTGTGTTGCTGATGTTCTTGAATTTCACCCCATAGGTCAAAGTACATATAAACCATGGTTTTTAATGGATCTTATTCTGAGTGTGCTCAGCCATGTGTTCCTACTGCTGTAGGGAAGGCTCTTTCTGATACTTTGTCCTTGGTAGGTAAACACCATTTTTCTGCTGTCATTGTGATGGTGTGAGGTGCTTGACACAGAACAAATACAAGTCTCTCAAAGCTACATCTTAAAACCATGTAAAGGACACATTATTTTGTTTCCAAGATCCTGTTTTGTTTACTTAAGTTTTTCTCCTGGTATATAACCGTGAATTATGGAACTAGAAGACTTCACTTTTCTAATATACTAGAGAATTAGGCAATACGTTTGTTAAAGATTTTCAGCTCTGTTGTGAAATGCAAATACAGATCATGTTAGGATGTTAACAACATCTTTCAGAGCAGATGGGCTGCTCAAAAGATACTACAATAAAGACATAACTGAAACTTTTGCTGATTCAGTAAGTTTACATAACAAGTATAGCTATTTAGAAAAATTTGAAGGGTTTTAATAATCTCAGTATGTAGATGTTTTTTCTTGGCATCATAATTACTAATTTCAAAAGAAGTGTTTAAAGTTCTTTCAAATAATAATCATTTCATGTCTTTGTGGTGAAATCCAGGATATATCCAACAACCACTACTAATAAGTAAGTAATGCTGTATGTTGTGTTTAGGAGACAGGTTTGATTTCTGATATATAAATCTGAGTTTAATTTTAAATTGATCAAAACCAAATATTTGATATGTAAAGAAACTTTTAAGTACTATGATATGAGATCTTCAGATAGTGTGTGTATAAATATGTTGAAATTAATGTAGCACAGGAAAATAATCTGAGCTAAAAAAAAATTGGGAGATGTCACTTACTGAGAAACCACATTTTTAAAGGTAAAGAAGTCCTCAAAGTGCATCTGCTGTTTTGTACTCAAGCTGATGGATACTGCAGAATTTTTTATCAAATTTGTTTCCATTAGGTTTGCAGAGTGGGATGAGCGCTGAGGTATTCTGAACGGCAGATCTCAGCCTGTCCAGCTAGGCATTTGTAATTCCAGAGAAAAAACTCATAGAACGCTTGGCTTGATTCAGTTTGTCCATATAGTGGCATGAATTTTTCATGGTGAAGAATTTTAGGAGGTTCTCTCTTCTGAGCTATTGAAGAACAATGTTCTAGCTAGAAAGATGCTACATCTTCATCGCTTAAGAACATAGGAAGGGAAAAGATAAGCAGCTGGGTTTAAATGACTTCCGAATCAGCATATGTCCAGTTATTCCAGGAAGGAATAACTTGATATTGTACACAATTTATAGCCCACTTTCTGGTAATCATTACAAAAACAACACACTGAAATATCGGCATGTCTTCTGTTTTACCTTGACATAATGATAAGCATTTCAGAGTACCTGATATCAACATCTATAGATAATTTTTCTTACCTGAAGCTTCCTCATAAGCTATAAATTAGAAAATGAATGACCCATGGTCCCCAGGACACTATATGGCACACTTATCTTAATGTGTATGAGCAGCAGAATCTCTCTGGTATCTGTACAATAACTGAGGCTCTGAGTACATGATACTCTGCTCTGAAAACAAAGTAGTAATGCCAGTATATTTTAACAATATTTGGAAAATGCATCTGAATTGCTTTGGTTTACTTCAGCCTCTCCAGTGCTTTTGTTTGCTTGTTTTTGGAAAGGTGGTGGTAGTGTTTGCATTTCAATTTATAATCAGATTATTTGATCCAAATACTCAGAGGGAAAATAACGCTTTGTTACAAACAGAATGTGGTCTATAAATGGAGAAATTAAACTTTAATGTGACAACATTTTTACAAATGCAGATTTTTCTCAATTTCTGTATAAGAATTGAAGTGCTTTTCCTTTTTATACTTCGTTTTGTGAAAGGAAGTTGTAGCAGTAGCAGAAACTTCATTGGTTCAGTTTACAAACAGGAGGATATTGTAAAAGGAAGCAGTGTGCTTAAAATCAGTGTACTCCCTCAGCACTGGCTGAGTTAAGATAGTGAGTTGCTAATGTCAGGTGGGTAGCAAAAAATGATAAATTGGCATGGTAATGAAATGGTCAAATAATTTATTTGGAAGAGTATCTGTGTTTATTTGAGTAACTACGAAACAAGGCTGAGAAACATGATTTTAAAACATCACAAAGTCCTCTGTTTGTTTTTTTTTTCCCTTTAGGCACAGTTTTCTTTAATACTCATGTACTAACCAAACTCACTTACTCGATTATGCAAAGTTCCAACACATTCACACTTGAGTGTGTTTGGAACTTGTTGCTGATTACAAGGTGATGATTTACTTAGATCAGGATAGCTAATTCTTCATTTCAGCACTTTAAGGATGCATAAAGCTGTGGTGCTTATGCAAATAGGAAAGATTATTCTGTTTGTTTCTTTGTATTAATTATAGTGTCGAGCAGTAACAGCTATGGCACTGGACTGTGAAAGAATTTGTTGCAGTGAGTATGAATTTACCAGTCAGACTAAATCTGGTTTTATTTCTCAAAATAATAAGCCAAATGGATAGGGAAGAATATCAATTTTAGAAGGGCTTTTATTGGTGAGACTGCTATTTTCACCAAAAAACTGGGGTGGCAAGGACTAAAAAATACATTTTAAAAGTCTGTAATGTAGTAGATGAAAATTAATTGGAAAAAGTGAGAAAGAAAGAATTAGTGAGTTGCTATCAGGCTTGGAAAAGTTTTCTCCTGCAGGAGTTTTTCCAGGGTCTGTTCTGTTCATTGGTCATGTTTATGTTGCAGCTGACAGAAAATGCCATGAATGTGCAGATTAGCGAGCAGTACAAAATAGGGAGGATGTTGTAATGCAAAGTGAGAATTCAAAATCATCTTGGAAGCTTGGAAAATGATCTTAAAAAGTACGTAAGACAAGGAGGACTGTGACAAGGTGCAGCATGTAGGCAAGAGTAGTCAATTGCACAGGATAGGGATGGAAACAGCGGGTTAGCAGCAGTTCTTCAGGGAATTCAGTGCAGTGACTGGAGAAAAGAACTTCCATATTGCAGCAGAAATGGTTGTCATTGTGCTGTTGTGACAAAGACAACTGTATGGTAAGTGTGATCAGAACAGGAATGCAAGCTGCAAAGCACGTATTAAATTATTTTGTTTTGAATGTATGGTTAATAGAACTTCAGAGAGAGGAAGGGAGTAATCCTTTCTCCATGTCCATGGTAGAAAGGACAAGAGGTCTTGCACTTAAACCGAAGCAAGAAAGATTTACCTTATTTTTTTTTTTCTCTTAGGGAATTTTTCAGTGATTCTAGATTTTCGGATGTGTTGAAAACAATACGTAGCAAAGGAGGGAATTTGGAACAAATGTATTTTACTGAAAAAGCTTTATAAGGCATAATTTGAATCATGAAAAGCTTTCATGGTTGCTTCGTTGTTGCTGATAGGAAACATCTTGAATGGTGTGCTTTTTTTGTGGTATTGTTTGTTAATTCATGTCTGTGAACATTGAGCAGGATTCACAGCATATGCTTTGGTATGTACAAAGTGATTTCTTTGCAAATCATTCAAGCTGGAGAGGTAAAAGTAGACCTTTGTTTGTCTATTTGATTGCTGCAGGAGGTACAGTTTTCAAAAGTTTACAATATTCATATAGTGTCTAGGAAGTACATGGTAGTAGATGAAATATAGAAAACAAGTACAACATAAGTATGTGATAGAAGGCTTCTGTCATCTTCGGGATTTTGAGTTAAAGGCAGTTGTTTTACAGTTTTTTGATTTTTGCCTTCAATACTTTTTCCCAATGCTGTTTTCTGTCATGAACTTCATCCCATTACTTAGTTTGCCTTGGCTCAAAGGTTACTGAAGTAATTTATTTCCATCCTTGGATGTTAACAGAAAAGTGAAGAATGATTACAAGTTTTTTCTTCTGTAGTTTTCACTTCAGTTAGAGAAGAAATCTGTAACTTTGTATTTCCATGAAGCTCCCTCCAAAGAGGACGAACAGTAAATGTCAGATTTTTAGTTTTCTTTTGGTTTATCACCATTACATTTTTGTGCATAGTAGCAGGAGTGGAAACAAACTGGTCAATGGCTAGTATTGCATACTATTAGGGAATTAAAACCAAATTGGAGTGGGAGTTCTCTTTCGCTCTGTGTAGAAAAGGTAAAATAACGAGATCCAAGTAGTTAATTGGAGGTCAAACTGCAGTCATGTCTAACAGAGTAAGAAGTAATATCTTTATATTTTGCACAGATTATTAAGCTGTTGAGTTTTCTTTTGTGTTTTTTGCCTTTTTTTCATTTAACTACCTACTCCGCTGAAGCAAGGTGAATGTAAACCTGCTTTGTTAGTACAGGTTAGTTGTGTGTTCTTTTACAGTGCTTGGTAAAGATTTTTTTTACCAATTGTGAGGTGGTATGTGATAAACATAAATGGAAAAGAAGCAGGTGTACGGTACTTCATCACTCTGTAAATTGGCAGACATTGATACCATATTGAGATCAAGTACAGTTTTTATATTATAACCCTTGCCCATTTTGTATACTTCATGCTCTTGTTTTTTACACCAGTACTCAGGTAGATGTTCATTTTTTTCTTAGCTTACCCTGTTGTAAAGAGCTCAGTGTAGTGGAATGTGACAGCTTTGGATATGAAGACCGTTTAAATATTAAATGATCCATGACCGTTGTCATTATCTCCGTTCATAAGGATCACAGGCTTAGTAGGAGCAACTCTGAAAACTACAATTTTATATGCAAAGTCTGAAGAAGAACAACTGAATTTCTACTACTAAAAACTTCTGTGGCTCCAATCCATGTGTATAGTAGCAACGTGGCAGCAACCCCTAAGTAGGAGCAGAGTCCTGTTGTTTTATACACTGTACAACTACATCAAAGCCCTTAAAGATACTTTCTCCTGTATTAGGTTTATGTGGCAAGGTATTTTATCAAAGCAGTTCAACGTGTGCTTCTGGTAGAAATTACAAGATGATCAAAATCATATGACTGGTGGGGAGGAGAATCAGTAAGCATTAAAGCATTCAGAATACTTGTACATATATATATGTTTGCAAAATGATTACAACAGTGAAGATGACAAAATTTAGATAGACCCACACTTGTTTTGAAAGTGGTACGCTTCCTTTCACCTTTGACTTTTAGACCACAATTAATCCTCAGTTAAAAGAATCTGATACTTTTTTAAAGGGAAGAAAATATACCAGCAGTTATTTCTCATTGGTTCCTGTTCAAGTCTTACCCTAATTTGACTTGTTTGCTTCTGACTTGTATAGCTCCCTGCTTTCATATCTTCTTGTTGACAACTGCAACATGAAGCTAATGACCATGGAGAAGAATCAGTCATTTGAAGCACGAGGTAGCTGGTGTTGTGAAATATCAGTACTCCCAAGTGCATAATAATGCAAGTACAATATCTCCCCTTCTTCCCCGTGGCTGCAGAGACTTCCATACTGTTTCAGAGATGATGAGGTAAGGAAAATCATTCTAACCTTAACAAAGTTAGGTGTGCATTCTTTAGGAAGAATGGACTCCAGTTAATCATTTCTATGTTAATAAGGCCAAGTAACATTCCTGGGAGGGATGGACTTCTTAAATATCTTGTTAACTGTCGCAGTTGACACTGATGGGGCCTGTAGGAGTGGCACACCCAGTATTAGCTCAGAAGCAGGAGATAGAAACTAGTGACTGCTAGTTTTTGGCCAAAGGGAACGCTCCTTTTGTTAGCATGAACTTCTTAGTCAGGCCTCCCAAACGTTAATCTTCTACCATACAATGGTTTTGTTTTGTTTTAATATGACTTTAAGAGGAAAAAGGAACAGATGCTAGTCATACTTGACACTTAAAATAAAACGGTGTAATACTGTCTTGCACAGTCACTTCACGTGAAGTTCCTGGTTGCCATCCTGAGATCTGCTGATGCTGCATTCTTAAGCTATTACTCCACACCCTTATGAGAAACATTTATTTCTCTGCTCTTGTCTGTCTACTATCCCTTTACTTATAATGTCTGTTTTTCCTGCTCCTTTACAAAATCAAATTTCAGAAGCACTGTTGGTATCAATTGTTTCCTTGACAGAAATATAATATATGTTACTGTGTACACTTTCCAGCATTAGCATCTGATTCAATGACTGTTTTATCATGGTGTAAATACATTGTTTCATTGATCATCTTTATGGAATTAATTTGTGATGAGAAATTAAGAAGATAAGGAATGTTGTCTGTTAATTACAAAAAGATGGATCTTGTGTTTCTATAACAGCATATATTTGGTATTGATAAACAAGTTTTCAGTCTTCTAGGTGGTAATTTAATTCTAACCTAGCCCATTTAAACACTTTTTTTTCTGATTTCAAATGGAACCAAAGTATTCTGTAACTTGTTTTAGTGAGTTGGCCTGAACCAAGGCTTCTGCTGGATAAATGCCTGTGTTCTAAGGCAATACATGAAAAAAGTGTGCTCCAGTTATTTTCAATAAGTGAAATAAAAGGTCCTTGTATTAGAAGTTAAGTTCAGCCCATCTATCTTTCATTCGGTGTCTGTGTTGGTTGCATTGCGTTTTTCTTTGGTTCAGGCTGAATTTATTTACCTAGTCCAAGTTGTAATAAAACATAACTTAGCAACTGTGTTTATAGGTGTATTAACCTAAGGACGGAGTGAAGGAACTCTTTTCCCGGTAGTAGAAAAAAAAACAGTTTTATTGAACTCATATTAAATACAAGTGTACACAGTTGTGGTAACTAGAAAAATCAGGTGTTTTCTGGCTAGTTGTCACAATTTTGTGCAACTTCAATCATCATTCCGAAGTACTACCAAAACTTCTGTCAGAGCAGTTGAATGTAAGTTTGCCTAGGTGCTACCTCCATGGATAGCAGTTAGTGCCTTAGTGATAAATTGTATATTGCATGATAAATAGATTAAGCAGTGACAGGGAGGAGATGCTACATTTTGTACCATATTTGGAAAGGCTGACAATCAACTTCAAACAACTTCTTCCACTAGATAACCTTTTGCTTTTATAATGCCAATTCTCAAATAGCATGTAATTACATCTCATTTGATTTGTAATGGCAAGTTGTAAAAGTGCTTATAGCTTCTTAACCATGTTTGTTGTTCACATCTAGAGTTTAGCATCTACATTGGGTGACTTTTACAGGCAGTTCACTTCAAATGCTGTCAGTGTATGTTTGGGGAGCATGTTTTACAACTTAAAAATGCGTCTAATTTTTCAGGATTTTTTTTTTCAAAATACTGATAAATCTCCAATATTGATTCCTCACGGATCTACCATCCTGTGAATGAAAATGCCTCAGGAAAGCTAAAAACTTTCTAGTCCCTAACAGTCACAGTATGTATTTATTTTAATATTAAGTTTGTCAACTCTTTTCATTAACTTTAATCAAAGTTGATGAGATGCTTCATATTTCTAATATTAGAGAACTGCTGGTCATAGATTGTATTGTTAAAATTTTCTGGTTCCATTTTGGTTTTCGTTACAGAAATGAAGCAACAAACAAAAAAGCTAGTCCACAAAATTGAGTGTGAATTCCAAAATGAAAGTCACACTCTATTGCTTCAATATTGATGTGTAGTATTGTTGAAAAACACTTATTATGAAAATAAAGACAAATGTGTATCATACTAATCTAAGGACTGGCATTGCTGCAGAGAAAACTGTGGAAAAAATACTTCTGGCTTCCTGCAAAGCTACTGAATTGGTAGTGGGAAAGACCACTAAATCTGGAGGGAGGACTGCATCCTCTGCCAGGTTCTTATCCCTTTGGCAAAACTACGATAGGAAACTTGTTGAGGCCTGGGCTCTTTTAAATCTACTTTGTGGACAACTGTGTTTAGGCACCACAAGCTGTCATGAGGATGTTTCTGTCCTGTTCAAATATTTCCATCCATGAGAATGTCAGGATGCTTCATCTCCAGCAAAGACGCCAGACAACACATTTAGTTTTTTTTCAACTTTGGTCACGATCTATATTTTACTTGACAATTTGGGGGGAAATGCCTGAAATTTGGCCTTTTAATTAAAATACATAAAATATATAATAGACATTATCACATGGAGGTTTTCTCTTTTCCTGTTCAGTTGATTTATAGCACATTCTATGTGCTGTTTCTGTGTTAGAATTCCAAGCTTTTTTTTTTAAAAAAAATTGTTAAATATGTAATTGTGGACTTAATGTTAATTTAGAGCTGTACCACATTTTGCCTGAATAAGGAACAGCCTTTTCTTTAAAAAATGAGGTTAAAGTTTAGCCTGGAATTACACTAATATTGCTGTAGCTGGAGAATGTTGTTGTCATTTTTGAGGACTATTAATATTTTTTTTTTAAGAGGGTAAATGTCCAACTGCATTGTGTTGTTGAAAAAGTCGAATTCATGCACATAGTTCTGTGTTTTTCTGTGATAATCCTACCTTTGGTGATATGCTTAAGGCTTCTTCGTTCTTATCACTAAGATTCTTGGTGAATTTCGTTCTTAGTAGGTGATGGTTTCACATCACAATAGCTAAAATCATGTCCGTACACTAGGTCCTTCTGAGAGACTTCATCCAAGTATGACTCATGAACTGTGACAGTATTCCATATGTCGCTTTTTCCCAGAGATTTATGTAAGAGTTCTCGCATTCTCCTGTTTTCTTTGGATGTGGATTCCCAAATGACTTCAAGTTCACCTTCCACTTTTCTAGAAAAAAAATGAACAGATTTCTTAATTTTAAAACCACTTTTCAGCAGTATATAATTACAGTATATGCATAAGCAAATTATACAATGTATGTATTTAGATGCTTGAAACGTTCTGATTGAAATCAGTTGTTGGTGGTTTTTTTTTAAAGGCCGGTAAATATAATGTTAAGAGAGGACGTGATCAGGAAAAAGAGTCTGACCCACATAATGAGTTGGATTAAGTCTACACAAAAGGGCGGTGCTTATGAGATTCAAATATTATGACCATCTTTGAATCAGGCTCTGTTGTGACTGCAATTCTGCTTCCTGTAATAGGTATGTTTCTGTAATATGTGCCCCTTTTCTTCTGCCAGATGCCAGGAGTTCTGTATCTTACCCCCTCAGAGGCTCAAACAGACAGTCTGCTCAAACAGTTGGTTCAGATTGTGCCTCTTCGTGGAGGCCAAACAGAAGCGATGTCGACTCTTGGGTTTGTTTAGTTGGTGGTGGTGAGTGGGGATATGAAGGACAGTCCTGAAGGCATTATGTCATTCTTCATATGCTAATTTCTCTGACTGCCTAAGCATAAATGAATTATTTATTGTTCTTCTCAAGAAAAAGGTTACTTGTGAGCATGGCAGCTAACACTGTTTAATAATGCAGTATGTTCTAACCACAGACTTTTTAGTGAGTTATATCTGGTCATGGTTAAGTATTTGGGTTTCCTCTGACTCACTTCTAATATATGTCAAAATACAATCTAATCAGAAGATTGAGATCACTTGAAGTGGAAAACAAAACGATTGCATGGAAAATGAGCACACATCTTAACACTGTAGAATTCTGCTAGCCCTTTACACTAATTCTGCTTGTGTTGGGGAGGGGGTAGTCTTTTTGTCCTTCCCACAAAAATGAGCTTGTATGTGTTTTTAGTATCTCTGCAGCTATATACTTAATTTTCTCTGTCTGCTAAATGTACGTTTTCATATAACCTGTACTGTGTGTTGTTTAGAAGACTTACAGTACTACATACTATTTTTTTGGAAGTTTTCCAGTGTTTCAGCATCA
The DNA here is from genome assembly GCA_011075105.1 of Heteronetta atricapilla. NCBI lineage: Eukaryota > Metazoa > Chordata > Aves > Anseriformes > Anatidae > Heteronetta > Heteronetta atricapilla. The sequence goes on from CM021741.1 coordinate 9,767,783, forward strand.
TTTTACTTACAAACTTTGTAGAGCTTCACAAAAGTAATCCTATTTTGTTATTCAGAGGATTGCAGTAGCAGTGAATCTGTCATTGTCTTTGATTACCTTTCTTATACTTTGAGAAAAATCTAAAGGTTTAAAGGAGAACCTTAAATATATTTTTTCTTGAATATAATTTAAAATGTGTTCATGTTTCACTTGCAAGCCATACAGGCACATACAGGAAATACCAACAGTTAGAGAACAATCATAATGCATTTTTTAATATATTAAGTCATAAATGTAATTATTTGAGATACTGTTGTTCAATACTAGGAATGCCAATGCAAATCAACGGGGTTTTGAGCTCTATAGCACAAATGGCATGCCTGGACTGAAGTAGTTTATAGTACAGCTCGACTGCTGTTCATAGTCTTATAAAAATCAGTTAAATATTGTTGCTTTCTGCTATGCACTGCCCTCACCCCACTTTTTCCCTGTTAAATCTAATTGGATTACTTCTGCCTATGACTGACTTACCTTTTTTGCTGCAGCACTTCATTAAGGGTTTCCTGTTTGTCTTCCAGCAAACGCTGCAGGTGCTTCAGTTCTTGCTGGTACTGAGCAGTCTTCCCGGCAAATTCTTTCTCCTGCTCAGTCATTTTGAGACTGATATCTCCAAGCTTCCCAGCTGCTTTCTTTTTGTAGAGCTGTAAAAATTAATAGGAAAAGTGTGATGACAGCACAAATAAGAACAACTTACTACCAACAAAAGAAGCTGTGAGAGAGTTAGCAGTTTGATCAGTGATGCCTTGCTTATATACATCAGGTAGGTTGCTTACGTGTATGTGTTGTTTTTTTTTTAACCTATTTGTTAATTTGAAGGCATTACACTTGTATTTTGTAACCTGCCTTGGGCAGGGACACCTTCTACTGTATCAGTTTGCTGAAAGCCACATGGTGCTTACCAGTTGTCCAACAGTCATATTTATCCAAGTATGCTATAAAAAAGTGTGTTCTGTTCTTTAATCTTAATACTACGAGGTAGAACAGAGCAGCTTCATGTTTTAAAACATATTACTGTTTCACATAATGGTTCATTCTGTTTACTGATGGTACAAGTCATTTTGTGCTTATTGGCACTAATAACCAAATATACAGGTCTAGTGCTTTCTGAAATAACTTCTCCATTCAATTACATAACCATATGAGGAACTGAAAAAATATAGCTTGTCAGGTGTTGTTACACATTTCTACATGCTGCTTTCTTCTTGACAGAAACAGACATTATCCAATAACAGCTTTTTTTTTCCTGTGATTACAAGCATAGTGCTTAAACTGTTGTTATATGTGCAGAATGCGATGTCTGACATAGGCTATAAGAGATTTTTGGGATAGAAGCACTCAAAACTGGAAATCCTTTGTGATCCTTTTCACAAGCTGAAATGTGTCACTTTGGAATTTCATTTTCAGAAGGTAATAGTAATATTGTTGGCTTGACATGCCTGTTCTTCCTCTGCCAACTGAAGCTGAGCTATATGTACAGAATCGTTGCAAAATCAGTGAGGCACAAAGGGCAAAAGTGCACCATTTCCTGGCCTAACGATTAAAACATGAGACTAGATGTGAGGGATACATAGTGCTTATCTTGTTCCTAGGAATGTTTATAACTAAGTTGATGTAAAATGCATAAGCAGCAGAACTTCAGCAGGATGGCTGACCCTAGACTGCTCCCTGCTCATTTTGGGGAACTGAACCAGGCTGGGGTGATTCTGGGCATGCAGCTACAGGCACTGACAGAACCTTTGCAGCAGCTGATATATTTGAATTGTTCAAGACAGTCTTGTATTAATTTTTTTTTCTGAAGTGAAGCAGGCACCAGTGAGTAGACTGGAGATTACAATTTGCAGGAAGAAGGGGATAACAGCTGGAAGTGGTACTGTTTTTCCTCTATAGCTGAAATGGGTAGTCTGCCCATGGTCATGGCACCATAGGAATATAGGAAGCACCCAAGCTGAGCAGTGATGATGGATATAGCAGCTGGGACTGAAGAGGACATAATTTATATTCTTATAAAGTAACATCAAAAAGGTATGTTTTGAGCACCATATTTCTTTTATACTATGTGTACTGAATTACTTGGCAGCTATTTATGTTGTTCACATGCACATTTTTCCAGTATAACTCTTGCGTTAAACAGAGCTGGTAAGCTAAATTATTTTCATCTAAAGTAAAACTAAATAATTAGGTGTGAACTGATTTCTTGGTTATGCAAAGACTTTTTCCTTTAGGGTTTAGGATTTCTTGAGCTGCTGTGAGTCAGAAGTGTTCCTTGTATTTCCAAAAAAAAAAAAAAAAAAAAGAAAAAGGAAAAAAAGGAGGAATACACTCTAAATAAAAGAGCCCTGTGTACAGAGACTTAACCTATGGTCTCATAAAGGTAAATCCAAAGCATCTTTCCCTAAGTGCAGATTAACGTTGATAGGAATGCTGTGAAGAAGCACCTTTGTTTCATTCATATGCCTTGGTGTGCGCAACTAGTTGAAAGGATGCAGAAAGTAATCCATGCAATGATTACAGGCAGTTCTGAAACAAACAATTCCTTAGCGTTGAGGAATTGCTTGGAGCAAACCAATAGCATTTTCTCTTAGCAGTAACTTTGTGCTCCAACTGCAATATGTAGCAAAGTGGAAGGAAAAAGAACATAGCCAGTCTGTGGGGTAAAGTTACATGAAAATTTAATTCCAATGGGAGAGGTCAGATATCTTCAGTATTAAGGTTGCTTCTACCTGTATTTATAAAAACTTTATCATTGATAAAAAGTAATACAAATGGAGATTCAGAATCCATGAAACGACTTGATATGACTTCTTTTTGACAGTGTGTCTAATTTAAGGATTTTACTCTCCTTCTGAAGGACAGGAAAAGATGCCCAAATGATGAACTGGAATGCAAAATCTGTTATCAGAGTTACAGTCTTCACAGTTTTAAACCCAAAGTATTGAACTGTCTTCACATAATTTGTGCTAGATTTTTGAATAACATATTACTTATAGGAGGCAGATCTCCCTGCATTATCTGTCCATCTTTGTGCAATTCAATGTTGTGGCGACAAAAGGAAGTTGAAGGAATGATACAAATGATACAAACATTATGTCCAAACTCCTATTAAAAGAGCAGCATGGAATTCTAACTAATTATGTCCTAATGATACAAACATTATGTCCAAACTCCTATTAAAAGAGCAGCATGGAATTCTAACTGTGATTAAGTAGTTTTAACATCAAAAAACTTGACTTCCCCAAGCCCTTCCTGTGAATCATCAAACTGCTTATTAATTATGATTATGGAAGTACAAGGAGACTCCACAAGGACTTCCAGTCAAACTGCTGCCTTAGATTACTATGCTGACCGTAGCATTGAGTCAGCATTTACAAGTGCAGAGTCAGCTGGATCAAGATCTCATTTCCAAGCTACGCAGTCATCTGTACCTACAATACCAGTATGGCTGATAGGATATATATTTTGTTTACATAGGTTTCCTCCCTGTTGGAGTCTATTTACTAGTGATTGAAAAAGTGACCCTAGGTACTGTGGGTGTGTTTTGTTCCCTCAAGTCTTACTGTATGTCCCACGTATGGCTTCTGCCAGTGCCTCTTCCAGAGAATGTGACTGCTTTTCATAAAGTTTATATGCAGATTTTTTTAATCAGTTGGTAAATATTTAACTGAACCATAAAGTAACTTAATCAGACTTTAACCCTTATGCTATAAGCATTTTTAACAGTCTATAACTTCATATAACTAAAAAGCTTTCTGATGATCTCTTTGAGCTTTCTTTTAGCATAAATGTATTTTTGTTAAAGCACAATAATTTGTATGACTACTAGAGAAATAACAACATGGTGAGTTGTTTTTTTAACTTTTTTTTTTCTAAAAAGATGGTGGCTACTATTACCTGTTCCCAAAGTAACAGTTTTAGACCACCCTCATGTGAATGAAAACCAACTGTGAAGAGAGTTTTGAAGGTTATTTAAAACTGTTAAACAAAACCATTTTTATCAAATGCACGCTCACTATTTAAAAAATCAGAAATGCTGCATATAATATGCTTTAAAAAGTCCCATGGCAAGATAGTTCACGTTATATATGATTAATTAGATACAAAGAATACCAATGGAAAAAACTTACACATTTGAGTTGAAACTTTCCTGATAATGAAGGGAAATAAAGTTACATTAAATGTTCTGCTCCATAACCAGGAGTTTTTTTCAGGTGAGTTCTGAGTTACAACAATTATGACAAAGAATCATGTAGTTGAATCTTAAAGGGCCAAGTAAAGAACAATTTTTTAAGTAAGCTTTAATATTTTCATGATTTAGTAAGCCTGAAAAATTGTCTAACAAAAGTCAGTAAAAAATGAACCTATTTTCAAAATCAGAATACCAAAAGATGTTTTGTTTCCTTAACATAATTCCTGAGCAAAAATTATTTTTCTGAATATTTGTATTCAACCTCTTTGATACTGTTCCACTGTTCTAATATGGTTGTACTAATACACTACCAAACATGTTGTACAGTGAATGACTTGTAAGGCTTTCAATAATTGCTAATTCCCAAACTAAAAATGGGTTCTTATAAGAGAAGCACTTAATTGGGTACCTAACTCAAGCATACACAGTTTAGAATTGATTATAAAGCTGTGTATATTAAACATCTACATTGTTTTAGATTTAATTTAAAGCTCAACAAAGAGTTATTGCTAAAAGTCACAAACTTTCACAATTGCTGTGTTTAATAACAGGTCTGCTTGATCTTGATTTATTTTGAGGCTTCTCACTGAAAAACAACAAAAAACATGGGATTTTTGTTCGTTTACCTAACAGAATATGCAAAACAGTAACAACTCTGGACTAGAAAAATCAGATCCACTTTGTCTGCAAAGCACACGTGGCTTCAGAGGGAAGTGATCTAAAGGGAACAGAATTGCCAGGTTTTTGAATGACAACTGTGTGTCTACAGGGGTATGTGCCATACATTTGCAGTGAAGAATGGCTGTCCCACCTAGTCTTCCTTTTTTCCTTTCCTCCAGTAACATTTGCAGTGATGTGAAAGAAGCCCCCCCAAATCTTTTGACATGTACTCTTTCTGCTATGCACCTGACCTGCACCGTGGTTTTGGAGTAGCTTGTGGACACTGAGATACGAGGCAATGAATTCATCAAAAGGTAAGCTATGATGCCTTATTTTTTAGGCACTTTTAAGGAACTCAAACCTTTATGTAGGCTAGAAGCTTTTCTCTCATTCTGATCTGAGGACTGTATGCTCTAGTTCGTATGATAAATCTTAGTTCTTATCTTGTATCTCATTATAATAGCTAAACATCAGTGCAGAACACTCCTTTCTAAGACAACAATTAATATAACTTCATAGTTTGTGTTACATCACCTTCTCACAAAAATGTGTACATTTTAAAGTACTATTACCAATGAAGACAGATTTTGCCTTAATACCTTGTAACAGGTTCACCCTGCAGCTTGGTGCCCAGGACAGTTACTCCAGCTGCAGTTCCCTGAAGCAGCTGATAGTGGTATTCCTCTGGCTATTAATCAAACTAATGAGATCTATAACCTATTTTATTAAATTAAGTAGGAAGTGTGTAATCTTGAAGAATGCTGTTGTTCAGGTTTCATGGTTGCTAGAATTGTGCATGAAATGCAGAAGCAAACAAAGCTTCCAACTAAAGAATTTATTGCCTCTCCACATTCCCCTGAATTTTTGTTGACAGCACTTAAAGCAGGGGGGTAATATGCATTACATACTAAGATTAGAAAAGTCTTCTGATTAAAAAGAACCAAACTAAAAACTTGACAGTATTTGTATTTAAAAAAAAGCAAAATAAAGGAATACCCAGAACTTCTTAGAAATCACTAAAGAGACAACAAAGTAATAAAGCTTCTATATAGAAAAGTGGATTACTTGACTGGAGGTGTTCTCAGCAAAAAGGTGATTGAACTTTGCTGAAAGTTACAGTTAGTACAATAGTCAAGAAGTACATGATACTTTAATTTTCTATAAGGTGGATTTGATTGTTTAAGTCCTATACTATACTGACACAAATTAAGAACAAAGTTTTGCCAGTAGTTTATTCTCACTTTTTCTAAGTAGACTGTAAATAATGTTTTAAAATACTGCTGTTTCTAGTTTCCATTACCAGTTGATGCTGGTTATTTTTTTAAAGAATTTTTGCTTATATGAAAGGATTTTTTTTTTTTGCCTCTTGCTTTATATGATACACAATACTGAAAATACACATATGCTTAGAGAACTGTGAGGGTATACCTCAAACAATATTGCTTAAGTGTCTACCTTGAATTACTATAGCACTGAAGATATTAAAACATAAGAGTTTCAAATGTATTTCACACTAAACATTGTTATAATGCAATTACACGCTATGCTTTGTATTTGCTTAGATAATCCTGAAGATAACCTGTGATCTTTCAGGCTAGATGACTAGCCTAGACGATTGAACAGACTCTAAGTTCCTAAATTGCCTTCCCTTTGGTCACATCTTGAATATACAGTACTTCTATATGTTTTTCACTTCTTCTAAATCTAATTGCAAAAGATTTCAAGTTCAAACATTAGCAGAGAGTTGGACAAAAAAATAGAATAATTGGATTACATTACTGAGCAAAAATTAAAAGTACTATTTGATTTGTATTTCATCGTTTTTACAACTTGTCATAATTTTCTGAGTGATGTTAATGCAGTGACCTAGCAGACACACAATATGAAAACAAAATGGAAAACGTCACTTACAAAAACTGATGATCCATTTCATTTTTTAAAAAATCATAAAATCAGTGCTTTTCATAAAAACACTGACACACATTTACTACTGATTTCTCTAATTTAAAAAAACAAAGTTTTACAAAATGCATAGGTTAGAAATACTGCTTACCTTAACTTTTTCTTGCAGCCTTCCTAAGCGTAGACTGCCTTCTACTATTTTGTTGAGAACACCATGATTTTCATTTTCCAAACACCTGGCCTGCAAACATATATATCAAATTACATACATTGAAGAAGACAAATCTATTCTGAGTCTTAAGAACCAAGATGGAGAAAATCTTGAAAATTATGCTAATAATGTCTAATTAATAATTCATTAACTGACTGTGAATATGATCACTAACAAAATACCTTGAAACAGTTCTGTTTTGAAAAGATTATAGACATTAATATTGCAAACCAAACCAATTCTGCATATTTATCTACAGGTGTATGTATGTATGTTTAGGGATTCCATTTGTACGGATGACCCAACAGGTCAGAATCAGTCTTCTCTTAGAAGAACCCTCAAGGCAGGGGTTCGGCATGTGGCTTACAAAATGCTTCTGGCTTATCCATGCTTCCATCACTTTGTAAGTAGTGAATTTTAAAGAATTATAATAGACTTTTATTTAGATGTCATGCTCAGTATTGTCTCTTAGTAATAATTAGTGCCAGGTTCTAAATTCTTCCCCTCTCCTTAATGTTTTCTAGGTCTCCTCATTCAAAACCTTACCAGCTTATCTGAGTACAGGATACCTGCAATCCAGCTTTCCGGCAAGGTAGGTTTCAAGTTCAGTGATTTAAGTTAGGGACAAGTTGTTCAGATCCAATTCTAGCATGTAGCAAAGGAAACTGGATATTTTAAAGTTTTACTAACATGAGACTATTTCAATAGAATAGCCTCTCAGAGTATTTCTGCTATTAACTCAGACAGAACTAATTTAAATAAAAATAGGTGAAAAGCTTCAGAAATTAGAGTACATATTTTTAACCACTCTACATAAAATAATCTTTTGTTGCTTCTATCCTATTTGCAAACATTTAAACAGCTCAATCAACTGGAATTACAGCCTTCCTTTACTATTAATTTACTACTATTCATTATTAAGAGTTTTTTCTAGTAGGAGGAGAACTGAAACATCAATTAAGCCATATTAACTAAAGGTAATTACCAAAAAAATAAGGTGATCACGTTCCTGAGCTATCTTCTCCACCAAACCAATAAGGTTTGTGAGATAGTGATGGGCTGCAACTTCTTTTTCTGTTGCTTCTTCCAACTGCTGTTTCAAAAGACCTATTTTCTTCTTTAATTGCCTATAAAATTAACATGAGACTGTTCAGATTGGAAACTAATACTGGCATTAAGGGAACTTGCACTATAGGTGCAAGTCTTCAGCTTACGCAAGTCGCAAAAGCAATCAAGTATAGCGTTAAAGACATACTGGCTCAAAGCATTTCAAGTGCTGAAAGTATCATTACTGATAACTTTTTTTTTTTAACAATATGCTGTGTGAATAGCAATTATAGCAGATATTCAAAAGAACATTTTCTGCAATGGCTACCATTTTCTTAATTTGCAAGAAATACAAATCTTTCTTAAGAAAAATAACCATTATTTTTACTTTTGAAAGGTTTGTTCTACCCCTGAACCACTCATGTGCATGAGAAGGCCTGCAAATACTGGAATATCCTGTTCTTCAGGTGAATACACAAATGATTAATCATTATAGCTAACTACTATCATTGAAGATATATCCTTAATTTGCATGTAAAGACAAAAATGTCTATGAAAACATAAAGATTTAGCAAAATTATTCAACAGCCAGGCCAAATAGGTGTGACAAAGACGTATTTGAGGAAACATGGCTGCTTTGCAGTAGGTAGAAATGACGCTGGGATGTGAAAAAAAATATTTTTAAAGATATTACTGCCATGGTATTTTTTAGAAATTTTTGAGAAAATGAGAATGTAATAAAAAGTGAAAAAAGATAAACCTGTTTGTCTTTTGTGTCATTTCCATATCAGCTTCCAGGATCTTCCTGTCAGCCATGAAGTTATTTTTCTCTAAAAGCAATTTCTTGTTTTGAGCTTGCACTGATGCTATCTTTCCCATTAGGTCTTCCACCTCAGAGCGCTTTTTCTCCTGCTCCTGTTGTAAATGGCTGCAAAACCAACCACACAGTACACGTCATATATATAGCTGCTTCATTTTGAAGACAAATTATGGTGAGACACTCATGTTAAAGATATGAAAAGGTACATTGCTAATGTTCAGTGGTGTCAAAAAGTGGTATTACAATCTGATGATGTATCAAATCATGAATGAAGCATAATAAATTAAAAATAATAGTAGTTCATTCTGTCTGCATTTGAAATAGTTTTAAATTATAAAATACATCTTCTAGTCCAAACGCATTCCTATTATATTTTTCCCCTCAAATAAATTACTAGTAATTACAATAATTTTTCAGGAAGGTGTTGTACCAAGAAACAATAACTTCAACTATCCTAGACCTGGAAGCAAACAAATTTACAGCAAGTCTTTAGAAAAATTATACTTTATAAAGTATGCTACATCACAGTGCTTCTGCTTCTTGTCATTTTAATGCCTCTAGTGTTGGGATTTACTTCTAGAATTACAGTGTTTTTGAAATACTGACTTTTCTTTCTACTTTGGTAGTTATCTTTTATAGATTAAAAAATACTGGCATACTCCTACCTACAAAGTGATGTATGCATGTTAGGATCTACTTACGTAAATATTTTGCAGAATTGTTTCTCTATGCACATTATACAAACTCATACCTTTTTAAATCATTCACCAAAGTGAAGTGCTCCTCTGCTGCTATTCTGCTATCCAGTTTTGCTTTCAGCTCTTCACAAGTAGTACGTAAAGCTTCCAACTGCTTCTGGTATTCTGCTATCTGTTCTTCTTGACTCCGTTTCTTATCTTCTAAAATTATTATCTGTTTTGTCAATTTTGAAGCTTTTGAGAGGGGAGTAAAAAATGGTTACAGCATAGTAATAACAACTAATTCAACCACCTAGTAGAACTCCAACTAAATCAATAATACATTAATTCATAGTTGTTCAAAGTATTCTGTGACAATGGATTTTTCTTTTTTAAAATCCTAATCAGTTTGGATTCAAAATCCTAACAGTTTAGATTTTGTATCAATTTGTTTTGGAGAAGTACCACATTTTTTCCACAGTTAGGCAAAGAGTTCTGTTATGAGTCTGATTTTCACTGAAATCAGCCTTTTCCCAATACAAATCCGTAAACGTGAAATTACAGAAATATCTAGACATAATTACTTTCTGAATGGTTTATGGTGGGTTACAAGAGATTCTTAGAGGATACAAGCATTCAAAGAATTCCTTCTGATCTCTAGCGCATTCTAGTGGTGTTGTCAACATAACTCAATCTTATAAAGCATCAACCAAAAAATTCAGAAGAGGACACTGCTACCCCCAAAACTATGTTGAGCAAAGAGCCAACCAAAAGTCATAGATTCCGAGCTACCTACAGCTAATAACTCTTTTGACTGCAGGTAACTCAAACAAGGCCACACGTCTGTTTCAGAACACTTCCTTTCTCACATTCTTCCTTACAGGGAAAGAACGCAACTCAGTGTATTTCTGATACTGGTAGTGGTAATCTCTTCTTTTTTTCCAGGCAGAATAATCTTTTTAGTCTTTGGAAGTGCTTGGAAAGTGAGAGATCAGATTGAAGGCACTTTTCTATTCAAGAGGCTTTAAACACAAGACTATGTCTTTTCAGGGCTATGAGCTGAAATCAAACATGACTTGGTAGCCTAGCAGTTGGACACATCTACAGAGGGTGCAGTTTTCTGCTCACCAATCCACAGGTTCTTCCTATAGCATGTATTTCAATCACTTAATACACTGCCAAAACAGCTAAGGTCAGGCTCTTGCTTCCATGTGAGAGCTACAGCAATAAGTAACAAAATCTGTCAGTCTAGTAGTAACTTTCTGCCAATTCGCAACAGATCAAGCTATTTTGAGACATGGAAAGCACAACACTTGATTGGGGGTATTGTATTCTCTCCATAAGCTTTATATTAATGATACATAATTACATGTTTTTCAAGGACATCCTAATCTGTGAATTAAGATTCACAGAATTCATACCTTCCATCTTGCTTTTTAAACAGTTAACCTTTACTAAAAAATCTTCCTTTCAGTGTTAGAATTTTAAAATGTAACATATCTGTCCTCTTTCTGATACACAGTCAGAAGTCTATTAACAAGAATTACCCAGGAGAATTTGCTCACACAAAACATAACCGGTAGTAGAAAAAATAATATTTAAGAACTTATATTCCTTGTCTTCCTTGTAGGCATTCAGTGCTCTGAAATCAATTCAATGTCTAATAAACAGCAACAGATAACCAAACTGATCCATTACTTAACAGATGGATGTAAATTTAAGCAGCATCATGCTACTTATGATATAATCAACTACATCTTACTAGCAATAAACATGGGTTACAAAGCAAGAAGAAACAGTCAGCCTAAATCAAACATCTAAATAAGTGAATACTACCTCACAAATATCAACCTGTATAAAGTTAAGGTGCTCTTAAATTAGGAAAGGAGCCAAAGATACCCCTGTTTAACGGTTCACAAGTTATACAGTTAAAAGTGATACTGACATTCCTTTTCATGATCATCTGACAATCAGAGCTTGACTTCATAGTAGTCTTACCTGCATTGCCTTACCTACAGCTATGCATTGTAGGCATGTATCAAGTTGTAAAAAAGCAAAACCACCACAGAAAACCTGCAGAACTACATACAGTATATAACGTGTAGTTGCCATGACCAGCAATTCGAGCACGTACCTTCCTGAACATGTTGTTTGTGGCTATCTTTTGCTTTAGCGTGTTGAATTTCGAGTTGCTCCATCAACAACCTATTTTCTTCCAAGACCAGTGTGGCCTGAGTTTGTAGCTGATGCCTGCAATAACAAATAGTTTATAAATAAAGTAATTCCAATATTAATTTATCTCCAAAGGAAAAAAAAAAAATGATTTCCAACAGTTTAAAGTTTATCCATATTTGAACCCTTTTCAAAAAGGAATGAAAAACCCTTAAGTGAAAGCTATCTCAGAATCCAAAGTAAGCTTATTTAGAGACATGAACTCTCAACCCTCAATACACAACTTATCTTTAAAATATTTAAAATTTTTGACTAATTAAAGCAAAAATTCACTGTGGAAAGAAGGAAAGATACCTATGTGTGAATTAAAATCACAGAATCAGAGTGGTTGAGGCTGGAAGGAACCTCTGGAGGTCATCTGGTCCAACCCCCCTGCACAAGAGCCAGACATAGTTTTTCCTTGAGATCTATAATCTTAAACATTTGCATGGAATAAGCAAAACACTAATTTCTGGTAATATAACTTGCCATTCTGTAGTGGTAATAAAGTTATTTTTATTTAATTGCTCGTGCAGGTCTTCATTCTCCTTCACCAACTCTTCAACTTGTACTTTAAAATTCTTCATATCCTCCTGGAAGATAAAGGAATCCAAATCATAATAGCTGGAGGGAAGTATTTTAATTTTGACATCAAAATACATATATCTGGGTACTTTTCTAACTCTCATGTTAACTGCATGTTATCTCACTAGTCACTCATCTTTAACTCAGTTGTGCATACTTCATTTTTGAAGTGTGATTTGAGTTAAGCAAATCATAGATCCTTAACATACGGATTCAAGAAAAATAATTCTGGAAATAACCAGATGATAGCATAAATTTTCAGTATGAAATACTGCTTGTTTTATGGCTTATTTTTTTGAAGGAAATATTCTCAAAAACTGTAATAATTCTGCTCTGAAGTTCATGTAGTTCCTCAGATTTGGGCATACATAGGTATAAATGAGACCAGATGAGTGCCTTGGTAATCTTTGTTCATACTTTGAACAAAAATAAAGATTCTCAAGAAACTAATAACCATTTTTTGACGATTCAGTGACAGAAGATATTTCTAAAGAGTAAAAAGAGTCAGTACACACTCCTTAAACAACTTGAAATAAATATTATTCAGCCACAAAATCCACAGGCCCGTAACTGGTAGATACATGGCACTGGATTCCCAGTTATGAATGGCAAGAGTAAATTCCTTCTAGCATGGACTGTTCAGTTATGGTTTACTGTATTCAGAAATCACACTTCCCAGTGTTGTGCCTGCTTCTACAGCTGAACAGCCTGGCAAAACCAAACCAAGTACTTCAAGACAGCACAATAACAATGTATACTGAAGTAAAACAAAGTCACTTTGTCAGCTTTGACAAATCCCTTAAAAAAAAAAAAAAAAAAAAGTAGCTCTTTTTGCTTTATTTTAGAAGTACATATTCTTTAAATGGCAACTTACCTCATATGCAAGACTTAAATCTTCCTTTTCTCTTATTCTGTCTTCATATGCCAACAGAAGAGGTGACAAATACTTCATATCCAGCTTTAAAAAACAAGTCAATATAAATCAATTGCAAACCACAATCTCATAAATATTTCTTCTCCTGATATGCATTCTCAGTTTTAAAAGCTATTAAGGGCTTTCAATGGCTATTAGTTTTATAAACAAAGAGGGAGGACCTTCCTGTACAGTTATTTGGTTAGCATATAAAGAAACTGTTTCACGTGTTATAGATGCATTCCATTTCACAGATTACTTGCCTTCTACTTGCTAGAAGTTCATGGGCCCAATGGACCCACAAACGTTCCTACCATCGGAATCAATGTAATTATTTCCATTTAGTTTTACCTTAAATAATCACAGCAGAAGATTAACAATTAAGATTAATAATGAAGCAATAGATCTTGATGCAATGTGTATGCCAGACAGTACTAACTGAAGATGGTATTTATGATTCTCAGGGTAACAGTACTTAATTTACATTCGGTAGTGCAAATTTGGTAGCTGTAAGCAGTCTGTAGCTTACCATAAATTTAACCAGAGTTTCACGTATTCATTGCAAAATTCTGCCCTATTCTTTCTTATGTTTATAAATGTTTATCCTGTTCTTCCTCTATGTGATATTTCAGCAACATAACTAAATAAAATCCTCCAAATCTGAGTATTTTGGTTCCTGTAAAGGAAGGAATGAACAGATCAGTGAAAATATGACGCTACTTACCAGCCATGGGGGTGGTGGTCCTTTCACGGGTAAACCTTTTATTTTTAGATGCTAAAGAAGACATTTGAGAAGAAAAATTATTTCCTGCCTTTTGAAGCAGTAACCATTGACCACTGCAAAAGTGGGCAAGTCACAACTATTACCCTGAACAAGATTAAGCCTCTAATTACACAATGCATATGTAACACAGTCAATAAAACTGAAATTTAAACATCTTACAATACAGGAGAGTAGCTAACTTCTTAAAGTTAGACTTAATGATAAATGCTTATTTTCAATTTCAGAGGAAGCCTCTGCCATTTGTAGACTTTAAGATTATTTAATCTGGATTTGCCTCCCAAAACTTAAAGGTAACTGAAAGGGCAATGGGACTTATCAATGCAAATTGCCTTTATAACCAACATTCTCACCTCTTCTTGCAACAATGGCCTGAATTTAGTTTGATAGCGACTTAATTCTACGTTCAAACGATGGACTGTCATTTTCAAAGCATCGTTTTCATCTACAAGTTCTTGTGCTTGTTGTCTCAAAGAAAGTAATTCTGTAGCCTCCTCTATTAAAACAAATATTCAACTCATTTCAGTCAAAATTCAAGAAACATTAACAGTAATTTGTTAATTGTAAGGGAAAAAAATCTCAATAAATTAGTATCGTAAGAGAACTTCCCAAAATACTCTTACAGAATAAAGCCATGAGAAGTTATTAGCACCAGAAAAAATTATGAAACAACTAAGTATTTTTTCCCATGATCTTGTAAGTATTCCTTGACAAAATTTCTACAAATGTAGAAAATGCTGTTCAGAAACTACTTCTGCATAGATACTTTCTCATATCAGTTAAGTAGAAACCTCCTACCAGAGGAATAGGTTTTAAAAAAATTAGAAAAATCAAGCAAGATAACTAGAATAGTTTGTAAAGAATGTTCCTCCCACCTTCTTTGTGTATCTTCTTTGCAGCTTCTTTAAGTTTTCTGTTTTCTTCTTCTAGTTTCTTCAGTTTTAATTGCTGTTCTTCCATTTGCTGTTTTGTCTCCTCAAATTGTTGGGCCATTGCATGGTATACCTTGTTCAAAGACCAGTTTTCTTGTTTTAGCTCTCTGAACTTTTCTTTAGCCATGTTTTCCCGTGCTTGCCTTGCCCGAATGGATATATCTGTGGATGACACATTTCAATATTTTCAGTATTTTAATTGGTACATTGTTTGACACTCACTTACTTAATACTTCAAAAGTCAGTCAGATTAGAAAGTAAAAACAACTCAAACATCCAGCATAAAAAGCCTGGAACTACTGTTTTCAATATGTATCACAGAGCACTCAGCATTGTTTTATCTCCTGTACAGGAGAATTTTTTTTTTTCCTCCCCCATGAATTAGGCTTAAGTAAGTACAAGCAAGAAAATGTATTTTTATAAACACATGTATTCTTTAAAATTAAGATTTGTAGTAATGGCACAGAAAAATCAGAAATACCTGGGGATAGTGGAGGTTTCTCCCATACAAGATTTTCAGCTAATGATTTTTCTTCCTAGCAGAGAAATTATAAAAAAAAAAATATGAAAGATTGCTCTAGCATTTACCCTTTCTGAAATACACTGAACAGCATAATTGCTACAGACCTTAAGAAATCAAACTTTTGAAACTATTTTTTTAAGGTTTGATTCACTACTGACAATATACCTCACTTGTCATTTGGCTGCCTTAACACCTTTTTGTCACTTAACACTGTCAGTCACTTCTGGATGCTTGAAACGATATTTTCATTAGTTATCAAAGACATACAGTTCTCAAAAGATTTCATAAAAGAAAAAATAAACAAATTTTCTTGACCTAACAAGACTGATACTGCTCCCTTGTTAGTTTGCATAGAAGACTCTAGAATAGAACACTCTTACATGAACTCTTACATTCTTACACTAGAATAGAACACTCTTACATAACTGGGACTCAAGTATATTAAAGTGTAAAAGCCTACACAATAATCTTCCCGTGTTAGTTAAAGCACATATTTTTGCAGTTTCAGAAATTCCTTTCAACAGTAAATAATTTGTAAAAACATCCTGAATTTATGCTAATGCATTTACTCAGGGTGAACATGACTGACATATATTTTTATGAAACCACAGAGAAGTTCTGTAAGGATATGATGCCATGGGATTTAACATATTGAAACACTGATGCCCAAATAAGTCAAAATTCAAGAACAATTTCAAAAGAAAATACATGTTGTCAAGTACTTGAAAAAGGAAAAAACCAACAATGTTAGCAATGGACGAACTGACCATTTTTCTAAGTAGTATTCCATCACACTGATCTGAGGAACTAAACTTTTGGGTATTCTTTTTCAAGCTCAGAAAAGCAGTCACTCTCATTTAGTTTCTTTCTTTCACATGAGGAACAACAGCATTTTTTGTAATTTTTAATAAAACCCACACCCAAATTTGTGTAGTATACATGCCTGTATGATGGGGATCTTTCAAAAGGAATTATTAGGCATTCTTGTACATCAAAAGAAAGATTCCCTAGTGACAATAAGTTTTCTTTTAAGTGGATTGTAAACTATCAGCTACTTTTAACACCAGGATGCAGTATTTTTCCAGATTGCATCACAAATAAACCTTCATATAAGTCTTACCTTTAAATTCAAGCCAAGATGTTTGTTTTCTGTTAAAGAAAAACAGATCTTTGAGACAATCAAGAATGAAAGCATTGATAAGTCTGTAAATTACAAGGGTACATACGGATATTTTAGTACACGTATTACATGCTGTAAATAAATGTGAGAAAATCCTTGGGGCCCCAGCCCCCTTCATGGTATATTAGAATATTGATGTGATACCTTTACCTCTCACACTGTATAGATACAATTAAGGAAGAAATAAAGTTGTATTATCAAAAAAAAAAAAGTTCCTCCAGCTGATTTTCTGACACAAAAACATATTCATTCCAGAAAAATGAATAAGAATATTTTTTATCTCCTTAACTCTTAACAGTGATAGTTTCTGTTACCTTCTTGGGTACTTTCTTCCATTTTTTGAGCACAGTTACACTTCAATAGTTTCCAGAGTATAAACTGGATTGATACTGGTACATAGATCAACAGAAACAGTAGCTGTACTAGAGAAAATGGAGCTCATTAATTTTTGTTGTCTTTTAAACACACTTGATTGTTAGTGGATGTTTAGGAATTTCAGTTAGATTGCAGATTTTCAATTTTCTCTAACTACTAAAAGTGGCACTTGAACAGCATTTCTTTGTCTGCCCTTTTTAAAAGGAATATATCATTTATCATACGGTACTAATAAATATAGTTTGTTAAAAAAATATTTTTCCCCATGATATTAACAGGTAAGGCATTTTGTCTTAAGCTTATTTACCTTCTGTTTGCACATTTGACTCATCCACCTGCATGTGAAACTCAGTTTCATGAGTAGGTGTTTCTTTCTTCTCAACATTATTACGAGGAGGTAGTGGAGGCTCTTCCTGTGTAAAAGAAAGACAAGTCCGTCTGAGTCATAACACTGTTGAAATAGCCTCTGCCCCAGTGTCTTGATATTGACGTTTTCATACAGATAATGTCTTGGTCACATTCAAAATTGTACTCCAAAATTTTAAGATAATAAAAGATACACTTTTTTGGCTTTACATAATTAAAATCTAACCCTTACTGTGATCAGCAGGAGGTAAAGAACTATGATAGTTATCTAATCTATCCCAGGGCAATATTCCTTGTCACCTTATTTAGTCAAAGAGTTGATGAAGTTATCTTTGCTTGTTGTGTCGTATCTAAACATACTTTTTTAAGAAAAACTGGCCATTTATCTACCACATCACAGTACATGAGGAATTCATGAATAATTTTTAGCCTTGTCTTAGCTTCTTTTCCCTGTTGATTGCATACCAGCATCCGATGTATTTAACACACTCCCTTTTTCCCCCCCTCCTCTCCTCTAGCTGATTACTGTCCCTTCACCTAGGTGTGTTTTCCAATTCCTTTCACATACACAGCATTTTATTGCTTCTCCACTACTCAGTTACTTATTCCTGTTTGTTGGAACACGTTGGACAGGGATGCAAACTGAACTTTAGATGTGCCTTAACAGTCTTAAGCTGCTTCCATGCTGTAACATGGAAAAATCCACTGGTCTTCAAGACAAAAGGTCATTTCTTTTGTTTGATTTTCAATGTTCCTATCCCAATTTGGGTCACTGCTCCTTAGCACAATACTGAATCAAGAACTAAGCTTTCACCATACATAAAAGTTCCAAGTGCATTTAACAAAATATGTAAGAATCATGCTCAAGATGAAAATACTGGACATCTCGCAAGATTAAAACACATACTTTCATTAAGTTTATAGTAAGAGCCACACTATCAGTGACTTCCTGTTAAGAAAAAGTTCCTAATAATCAGAGATAAAGAATCTGTAAGGATCGACAAACAAACCTATCTTAGTTTAAAGGTAACTGAATCATAAAAATATATAAAAATTGAATAAATGCATAAACATTAAGAAGAGAATATTTAGAAATATTTAATATATTAAAACACAATAAAAGAATTAACTGATTTGAAAATCCTACCTTTTTATTTTTGCAAGGAACAGTATAAATAGCATTGTTGTTAAAGCTTTCTTCCCTTTTCTCATTACTCTGAGAGCTGGACTCTTCCTCTTTATCAGGATCTGAAGGAAAGGTATCCATGTCCTCATCCCCACAGCAATTGCCTGATATTACTAGGGACTGTAGAGGAGATCTATCACTACCATCGAGTTTCCAGTTTGGCCTGCAAGTAGAAAGCAGTTTAAAGCCTGCTTCCATGTCACTTACTCTTCCAAGAAATAAATGCTTGTAAAGTAGAACCCTCAATCTGAGAATACACACAAGTCCAACAGCAGAAGCAGACATGTAAGCTTCTTTGGCTGCTAACAGAGTACCTAGCCTATGCATACACTTCAAAATAGACAATTAGCACTACATTTACTTCTTTGGCTTACAGAAAGCGCCACACTAGAGATCGAAAGTTGCCAAATCTAAAGCAAAAATAGACTAAATTTTGCATAAAGGAATTACCTGATAAAAAAATCAGATGATTTGCCAGCGATTTTATTGTATAACTGATAGGCATTTGGCAGAAATAATGCATGTTTTTACTCGCTGTGCAAACCGAGTCTCCCTCTGAGGACTGTATGCATGACATCACTTCATGAGAAATGAAATAAGAACTGCTGACATTTTAGACTCTTATTTATGATGTGGTAAGAAAAATGGTTATAACACCCTGAGTTTAATTAGTTTTTTGTAAGTCTTGGGTAAAATTGGCTGATTTTAACTCTAACTTAAGATATCCGAACAGAAAGTATAAATTACCCCATTCTGAGCTCTGTGACTGTTGCGTACGGCTCGAAGCACTCTTGTTCCACATAGGTGGAATCACCTTCTGAAAGCGATCGTTGCCGAGGCTGAGGAATAGCAACAGTGCGCCCTGTTAATGTTGTTGCGAGGATAGCTGCTGCTAAAGCAGATCTGGAAGAGGAAAAGAAAAAAGCAATGAAACAATATTGAGGTCTTCTTCACATTTTATGTCCTTTTCCACTGCAGAATGTCTTCGTTATTTAAGCAAAGCAAAAAGTTCAAAGTTAATATGCATAAGCAATACTGAAAGTGCTAAGGGACTAGTTTTAAACTATTAACTCCCAAAGTAAAGCACAAGATCAGGTGTGTTCTCAAGGCAGATAACAAAGAGTACAAGTGTAAGTGCCAAATCAAATGTATGAAAATAAATAACAATGAGTATACTGAGTTATATTACCAAAATCAACACCAGTAATTTATAGTACTTAGTATTCACTTCAGTCATAACAATAGCACCTGGTGGCACACTGCAAAAGTGTTTCATATTCTGCTGTTTTGTTTTCTAGTTTCTGTTATCCCCTGCTCTGAACCTTTTACTGATGACTGAAGCTGTTCATAAATGCCGGAGCAGTGCAAACTAGGACAAGTGTAAGTAGACAGAAGTGCCTATTAGTGGGATGATGCAGAGCAGAGAGAAGCGTAAAATGAAGAGGGAAAGACAAATGGGAACAAAGATTAAAGGAAAGAAATGGTGGGGACTGTAACAAGAGTGATAACAAGTGGAGGTCAAAAAAGGAAGAAGAAATTAACTAGAATTAACTAAGAATGTTAGATACTAGAAATACCATAGAAAACAACCAGCATTTAACTAAATACAGAGAAAACAAAAGAAAAACTCCAAGTAACTACAAGTAAAAAGGAAAATACATTTGTATTTTCACTTTGTGTAACTTGGCTGTATAGCTAATTCAAATCTAATTCAACATGGTTTTACATACAAGTTTTTAAGTCTGGTTTTGTGTTTGTTTGTTTGTTGTTATTACATATAGATATGCAACAAGATAGCAGATTAGTAACGTTTAACTTCTGCTCTTCTAGCAAGCAAAATTTCCAGACTCATGGTACTAGCTCTGCTGCACTCTAGCATCCAAATTAAAAACAGCCCTAGCGTTAAAAAGTCCATTTGTCTTTAATTGACTCAACTTTCTAATAAGTTACATATTCATAAAGGTAACTGTTCTAATTGCTTGGCTTGCTTATGTATGGGAGAAAAATAGGCATCTTTACAATTCAAAGAAGGGAACTGCCCTAATTTAAAAATACATTCTGTTTATGAAACAGCTTATGTAAATACTACAGCAAGGACATGCAATTCTTGTCATCATGTTTTTCTAGTATGCTATTGCAATTGATGAAACAACAACAACAACAAAAAACAACTCAAAACCTACCTGGGCCTTTCTGGAGAAGGGTTTGGACTACGAGGGGGAGGGGTGCGGGGAACTGCAGGTTTAGGAGCTATGGTAGCGGCAGGGACCAGGCCATGAGCTATATGCTTCTAAACAATTTAAAATAAAATTAATTGATAATGACTTTAAGGATCACAATGAAAGAAGTACAGAACCAAACATGCACAAAAATTAACCACAGAAAATAATATAAAAGGGAAGAACATTTAAATGCACTTAATGTAAACAGAAGACTTGGAATGATTCAAGTATAACTTCAGAACATGAATGAATAGTTGCTAGTGAAGGTTAGAAATGTAATTTACATAAGACCCATGACTGTTCTCTACCTGTTATGTCACTATCTGCAAAATTAAGCTTCTTATGTACCCGTCTGTTTTTGTGTACACACACAAGAAAATCATACTAGAAATCACTTTTTTTTTTTTCAGAATACTAGAATCTTGTTTCATAGCAATATTATTATTCCCACTTTTGTACAAAGGGTTTGTAAGTCAGGAGTAATCCTCACTTGCATGAGTATGAGATGAAGAAAAAAACTATTGCTAACAAGTCTTAAGGGTCATAAGGGTTCATTCAGCTTGAAAAGGGGTTAAAAAAAATCCTTGGGAGTTTTTAATCAGCAAACCCCATACTTTCTTTTTTTTAAAAAAAAAAAAGGATGATGGTGAGTGCCAGCAGAGCAAAACCGGTGCCAGCATTCCCTACAGCGACTGC
Organism: Heteronetta atricapilla; assembly: GCA_011075105.1. Classification (NCBI taxonomy): domain Eukaryota; kingdom Metazoa; phylum Chordata; class Aves; order Anseriformes; family Anatidae; genus Heteronetta; species Heteronetta atricapilla. Next base: position 9,789,292 of record CM021741.1, read on the forward strand.
TTTGAGAAGGGCCCCAGAGCAGCGCAGGCTGGGAGGAGCTCTGCAGATGGGGGCTCCGCGAACACCCCGGGCAATTCCAGCGCTGGACCACCTCGCAATTTCTACAAACCGCCTCTCATCCCCCCTGGAGGCATCAGAAAACGCTACGCGGTAACAGGAACCGCCTGTGAGGGGCGAGGCGAGCGCCGAGCTCCCGCCGTTTCTCCTCAGAGTCCCCGTGCCGCTCGCCCCCCCCAGGCGCCTCCCGCCTCAGGACGGCCCCGGGGGGGCCCCGCTTCAGCGGGGCGCTGCCCGCAGGCCCCGCACCCGGTACCGGGCCGCCCTCGGCAGCGCGGCGCGGACCCCAGGCCGCTCCCCCCGGCCTCGCTCCGGCCAGGAGGTTCAGAGAGGCCCCCGCCGAGCCCCGCGCCCCCCACCCCGGGCACTCACGAAGGGGCCCCGCCGCCCCCTCCCCAGGCGCAGCGGCATCGGGACACCGGCACCGGGACGGCCCCGGCCGCTCCTCCCGTCGCTCTCGGCCTGCTACCAACAGCCGCGCGGATTCGCTGCCGGTTGGCGCTCCCCAATCGCCGAGCTCCTTGCTCGGCCGTAGCGACCGAGCGGCGGCGGCGGGCCTGCCTGCCGCCCCCTGCCGCCCGGGGAGCAGCGCGGGGGGGGAGGCCTCCCACAGAGCGTCGTGTCTTCTCACGAATTTCAGCTTTTAAAAAAGTTTGGAACAGGTTTACAACGTCCCTTTTTCGTTTTGTTTTGTTTTTAGATAGCGTGTAACTGCTGCTGAAGAGCTTGAGACAGTCTAATGGCAACAAAAGCGAACCTCCCTGCGGCAGCGGGATCCGTGGTGGTCCCCTATGGGCACGTGGTTGGGAACGAGAAGTGGAGAGGGTCGGAGATTGCCCAGAGGCTCCAAGGTAAGTACAAACAACTCGGGAGAAAAAACAATAAACAGACAGAACTCTGTTGCCCAGTGCTGTTGGATTGGCTGGGATGTGCATTTCTCTCAGACTGGTGCCGTATTTGTGAAATAATCCGTGTTAGCAAGCTGAAAATTGTGTACCTGTGATTAATTCTGTCACAGCTGTGTGGTTGCTGAGCAGTGTAGAGAGGAAGAAGTAATTGCTACTTGGGAGCCACAAGCAGTGAGTGAGAATTCAGCACTGTGAATGTGCACCGCCACTGAAATCCCTGGAATTTATACAGATACTGGGGTAGTGCTTTCACTGGCTGGCAAACTGAAGGTGATGCTGTCAGAAAAGCGTGGGAGGTTTCTGTTCAAGTCCAGAGTTTATCAGGAAGCTATCTGGAATCTGCACTGTCAAAGTGCTGTTAGTTGGCATTTCCAAAGGCATCACACAGTACTTTAGGTTGCTTGGCTGGCTTTGCTTAAGGAAGAAAAACTTGACAATCGATTTCACTTTCTTTAAAAGCCAACAGGAACTTGGACACATTAGGAAGGTTGTGCTGTTAAAGTACAGTAGTTAAAAAAATATAATTACATTTTTTTCTTTTAATGTTCTCACATTAAGGGAAAATTAAGCTCATTTTTGAAGATGGCTGGGGACTCGTGGACTTTCATCTTTCAAACAGAATTTGCATTTTATACATTTCTGAAGCAGATTTGGTTGCAGGAGATGACTACAAAAGAAGATTGGTTCGGTTTAGGAATGTAAGTAATACATAAAGAGAAAAAGAAGTTTCCAATTGGAACTTGCTTATTCTATGCTTCTGAAAACATTCTTCATGTACTCTTTAAATTCTAGAGGAGCTAAAGCTGTGTAATAATTTCTGTGTGAAAACTGAAAAATCACAAATCTACCTAATAGTGTTTTACTGAACTCCAGTACTGTTGCTGCAACTTCTGTTCTTCCCGATTTGCTTTTAGGTAAATTAACGTATACACAACAGAAATTCGCTCTGTGCTGTATTGCATCAGCTTGTCATTAACAAGGACTTTATTTTTTCCTGTGCCTTCCCCTTCCTATACAGGCCAACAGTCTTGGTGGAATTGTAATTGTTGAGAGGACTCAAATAAGCGACCAGTACTTCATAGCAGTGCAAAAGCTTGTTGTGCTGGAACTTGGAATGGTGCTGCTTCCTGTGGCAAATCAAGGAGAAGCTTCTCAACTTATTACCCAGCTGGTAAGTTCGTATGTTAGTGGAGAAACACTTTCTAAAATACGGGAGGAGAATTACCTATTTTTCCCCACAGTCATCACCTGTGTTCAGAAAGAATGGGTGTGATCTTAAAGGAACACACAGTTCTGTTGTTTAATTCTATTGAAAAAAATATCCTGTGACAATAGTAAGGTCGAGTAGTTCAGTGGGAGGAGGGAACAGAAGAAAAAAAATGAAGAACTAGGTACTGGATTATATACATTTTTTGTATGTGACGAAGCATTGAGATGCCACTGGACAGCACTAAGCAATTCTCCTTCAAGTCATCTGTCAAAACCAATTTGCGATTGTTGCTTTGTCTCAGGCTGAGGAAACTTCTTACAGTGATTACATCAAACAGGTAACAAAATAACTGTTACAGTTCATGGTTTATTTTAAGAAACTCCTGAGTTTCCTAGTGAGGCTTTGTGGATTTGCAACTAAACCCTTAAGGGCACACAGGTGAGGGAGGAGCAAGGATGTTTGTTTCTCGAACTTCCTCATGATTGTATTGAAATTATAAAACCTACTTTAAAAACCAAAAGCAGAACTCCAGCAGAGGGCACTCGGTATCGCCTATGGTTTGGTTTTGTTTCAGGTCCGTGAACAAAGTAAGGATCACAACAGTAACCCCTTTCTTCGTAAACAGTGCTCTCAGCTGCTAGAGCCATCAGTATTTCGGACTGTGCAACAAATTCCAGGAGTTGGGAAAACAAAAGCTCTGCTTCTACTGCAACAATTTGGAAGCATCCACCAGCTTTGTAACGCATCTGTCGAAGAGCTTGAGCTAGTAGTTGGACAAACGGTAGCACAACAAATTCACACGTTCTTATGTTCTTGACGTATGTAGCACTGTTTTGGAAGACAAGACTGCTTCTGTTATTTGAAGTCTAAAATTGTTTTTAATGATCACATACAATGGTAACTTTGATAATTCTGGTAACACCCAGAGGGTGTTCAGTAATTCTCTAGTTTACTTCCTCTTTACCGCTGCTCTGGTTGTGTAGACTGAGCTGTGAAAACTACCTTGGAAAAGGGGCTGGAAGGTGTCTTACATCTATCTTGAACAAAAAAAAAAAAAAAAAAAGAGAGAAAAATATGTTTTTTCCTCCTGTGAATGCTGAAAACAAGGTAATCTGTCTACATACATCTTCCAGGAATACCACCCACCTGTTAAAGTATTTACGTAGAGTATATGCTACAATCTAGCATTCGCCTATCTTTCAGGAGAATATATTGTCTTCTCAGCCAGAAATGTGAGATACAATACTTTAAAAAAAAACAAAACATGTCTTCCACCCACCTTTTTACTCCCTCCAGAGAGTATTTATAACAAGTTGGGGGATAGAGATATTAGTCTATCCCCCAACTTGTCTCTAATTATTAAGACTTTTTTTTTTATTTACAGTAGATAGTAATATGCTAACTTTGTATTTTTTTTTCCTTAAATTACCTCATGCTAACATTTAACACTACAGTTTAGGTAAGACTTTATTTTTTTATAGTTGAATTCTAAGGTGAAATCATTTCTAAAATCCAGAAAACTCAGTATTTTGAGAATACTCAAACTCTTCATAATCACGGTTTCAGATTAGCTTTTTTCCCCCCCAAATATATCACTTATTTATAGTCAGTGGTATGCAATAAACATATATGAAGTTGATTACTCTTTGTATACCCCTCATTCTTTAATGGGAATGTGAGTTTATGTATTAGTACGTGTATAAAAAGTTACAGTATACAGCAAAAGCAAGCCCGTGCATCTTCCCTAGAACTGTGCCTTATTTTGTAGAAGTTTGAGACAGATGAATAATAAGTCCAGATGACAGTACTAGTGTGATGGTGATGCAGTTACATTAGTTATTAAGTAAGTTAATGCAATTAATGACAGTAATTTTAAAAAACTTTTTAAAATTCAACAGATTTATTGCACTGTACAACTTCTGACAAGCACAATAGAGTATAATAATTACTTCATGTCACAACCGGAGAGAGAACACAGCACTTGCTATCAAAGTTATTGCAGCTTGATTAATGTGGTTGTTTCTAAATATTTTTGTAAGGTGGAGCTTTTCAAACTTCAGTTGATGTAACCTCCCACTATGGTGCTTCATGGTAAAATCTGAGATTTATAATGTAGGAGTTTCTTTGGAAAGTACTGCTGGAAAACATCTTTGACTACACTAACTTGTGTCTCTGGGTCCTTTTTCAGTCTACAAGTTGTTACCAAACCTACTCCATTGCAAAATATTTGCACTATTAATCTTTTCAAGAATTGTGTACTGGATGGGTTTTCCTATTACACTTTTTGTTTTAAATAATATTTAATTTAGTAAGGATAGAAATTTTTGCCTTATGCACTCATTAAGGTGGTGTTAAAAGCTTTCACTACTTGGGTTTCAGATCACAGCAGGAAGGCAGTTGAGGAGGATTTTCAATTCTCATTTGTAAACTAAAAAGAAGCAAATAATAGAGCCTTGGCACCTCTGCAACCAAGCTAATCCACCAGTGCACAGCGGATAGATCTGCTTCTTGCACTGATTCCTTACTTGGGATCTAAATATACTTGCAATTTGGCCATTAAATAGTTACTGAATGGTAAGCAGTGGAATTTCTAGAACTACCAAACAAGATACTGCTTTCTTACAATTAGGGAATACTTAAGTTTCATCACAAATCAAGGTATGTGGCTATCGATATTGCAAGGTAAACACCAAAGTGCCTTCGTACTATTTCAAATGCCTGCTTGTTCACTACATTATATACTTTTTAATTAAAGTAGTAAGAAGTAGTACTAAAAGAGTTGTAGGCTGAAGTACTGATCCATTGCAAACCTTTTTTTAGGCTTTTATAGTACCTCTGTATATTACGTCTATTTAGAAATGTATTACAAATATGCTTAAATCAAAATAAGAATCTTTAACACTTTAACTTGCTTTGGAATTAGCATTTGTCTTAAGTTAGCTTTGGCTACCACTCACTGTAGAATGAATCTTGAATTAGCTGTTAGTAAATATATATTTGTAGAGCACTTCAGAAGATGATGGGAAGGGAAAGGCAGTTAACTATGCAGCTGAGAAACCTGAGAAGGAAAGATACTTGCAGAAAGCCTATCATAGGGAGCTAAGAGGAGAGGAACAATGAGCTAGAAGGAACTTTTGTGTCTTTTTGCTAGAGATTTCACTAGCTGGATTGTAACTTTCCCCACTTTTGCAAAGTAACTATCTTCTCCGTGGAATACTAGGTAACAGGCTCTTGCATTGTTTTGGTATGACTGCTGCTGGTGTTTTTTTAAACAAAAGTGCTACTACAAATACACATGAAGAGTATTAACTATTAAGGACAGATTAGTCACAAGTCACGTCATTGTTTATGCAACTCTTATAGGGAAACTCTAGAAATGCATTAATATTCCTTGTAAGGAAGCAAGTGTAACACTGTAATTTGTAAGTTCCTCTACCTTTACAGAATAAACTTGCAAGTAAGATAAATTCCTCTGCCTTTTTAAGGAGCATTACAGAAGTATGCAAAGAGGTACGTTAGAAGTAAATACTGAAAACTTTTAAGTTATATTTTACTGTCCAAGCTGTAGCAGAATCAAAAAGCCACTACTAAATTGCAGCATTTGATTTTTATTTTTAAATAAGTCATTAACATATTTACACCTATTATGTAAGAAATTAGAAATGATGACTTTGAAGCTTATACCCAGACACGAACTTCCCCATTATTTTATGTTTTGAGTATCAAACAGCACATATCTACTCTGTAGATAGCAACATTAACTAACACTAGTGTTAGTTCTTCCACTTAAGATTTTATAAGCACTTTCTTTTATTTTGAAGGTATCACCACAATTTACATACTCTTAAATCAATGTACTGGAAAATGTCATTTTTAAGTTTTGTTCCACAGATATCAGTTTTATCAGGACTAATAAAATACCAGTCTTCATGTAACTAGGTTAAATAACTTCAAGTTTGGAATAAAGCCTTTTTTTCAATAATCCAATAAGGTAGCTCTTAAAATGCAAGCTAAATCAGAAAAAGAGCAGAGTCAAACTCTTTTGTAGTCTAAAAGATCATTTGACTTCTAAACCTTCTAATTCTTTTCCTGAGTTAACTATTCCACAGAATACACCTAGTACTCTCAGAAAGAGAATGTCTATGCATAAAAACCACAAGTCTCTTACACTACCTTTTGGCATAAGGCTAGTTTTTTTTTTCTGAATAACATTATTTTTCTTTCCTTTGCTGTTTAAGATAATTCGTTAAAGTCATGTGAAGCAACTTATTGTCAACTCTAAACTTTTACAGCAAAATCAGTGTGCCCCCTATTGTTTTGCATGCAGCATTGTTTGTAATAAATAAGTCTATAATAGTTATAAAAAATTAGTTATAATAATGTATTTTGAAATTCCAAAGGAATCCAGTCTCCATATAAGCAATTCTCTCATCTACAAAGTGTTATTCTACACCTCCTAAACTGTTTTGTTCTAACGTTCAAATCTTACTCAAGTTTTACAGTTTTTGCTAGCCTCTCATCTTCATAGTGGCTCAATACACAGCAAGTGAAGTCAAGGGCATTTGTCCAAGTTTATACACGTGTACATAAAGGTAACATCGATCAACAGATTTTATATACATTTTTAAAGGAAAAACCTTCATGTTAGCAGATCCTTCTGAAACCTTCAGTACAATGAACTTTCTGTATTCAGAAGTGCGAAAGGAGAAAGCTTTTTCTTAGTTTGAGAACTTCCAGCCACAGCAGAAGGAAGGCAGAGGGTACTTGCAGCTTTCTGTCTATTTTTAGTTCCCCAACTTAGAAAAGGCAGTTTCAGTGGGGCTTTCTTGGTCTGATCAATCTTATCTTCTTCCATGGCTAAACAGATTAGGGAGTATGTCTTCTGCATTCCCACAGAGTATGTTGCACTCTTACTATGCTATAAGAAGAGAAGACTTATAAGAATCGGTCACTGAAAATGGGTCAAAAATTTGAAGATAATAAGATTATGGTGCAAATAGTTTTCAAGGCAGACTACAGCAAGATTTCGGTGCTAATTATGTAATAATTGAATATAAAGTCCTTCAGAGTGTTTTGCTCATGTAGACTTCAGGGGTATACTATGCAAGTGTAAAGGGACTTGTGAATCTGTAACAAGACAGCCTGTGTAAGTTAAATTAGAAGACAGTAAGTGCTGTATGACGTATATGGTAACCTTTCCACACTGCTTGAGTATGTTGTTCTTGCACAAATCTCTCAAGGTGAGTTTTTTGTGTCCTTGGAGTCCAGAAAGTCCTAAGAGTTTGTTTTGTTAAACACCCATGAACAAGATCCGTGTTGATTGTAGCTATTACAACAAAAGCTACTGTAGAATGTTCTTTCGGGTTATCTGGAAGGCACAGCCCTCTCCGCCTTATCTTAGCTGTGTCTGATTATATTCTAGCCTTTTGTGTCCTGCAGCAGCTTGGAATGGAAAGTTTGCAATTCCTTATATTCAATAAGGAAAATGAACTTAAAACAAGAAAACCCAGTAAGGGCACCTTGATCACTTCTAAGGCAACAATATTTCAGTGCCTAAGCTTGCCAGGGAATGCTAGAAGCACGAATCAGTGGATTTAGCTGAACTACATGTTCTCTCACATCACAAATAATTTTTTTTACAGCTTAACATTTTTGAATCTTGTGATCATTTCTCCCTAGTCTAAAGCTTCTACAGCAGTTTAGTAACTGACCATACAGTTAACGTCCATCAAAATAAAACCAAACACATACATTACATTGATTTGTGAATTCTTCTACAATTACAGATCATTTCTGTTAACAGTGAATAGAAAATGAGCATGTCTTGGATGCCCTACTGCATTCCATTATTGTTTCATTGCAGCTTCTCTTCTGCTGAACAGGATGATAACCTTCTTTATCCTCTGCGACAAGTATGGGGAAAATTAAATATGCCATGGAATTTTTACTGCAATTAATTTAAGATGTTCCACTGACAACAACCTGCCAACAACAACAAACACAACCCCAAGCCATTCTTATGCACACAGACTGCACTTTAGCATGCTAAGTCGTAATGCAAATTCTAGTGATTTTAAATGCACTGCTTAAAACAGAACACATCCCTAAATGCTTTATATATTCAGTGGTGAAATGGGATATCTAACTGTGTGAAAGTAAACATAATCAAGCATTGAAGCCAGGAAAATTTAAGAAAAAAATCATATCAAATCTGTAAAAAGTGTTTGCCTTGTTACCTACCATAGATGCTGTTGTATCTTGGCAACTGATAACCTCAAACTCAATGGGCTGCTCTCCCACACTTTTGAATTTTTCCAGCACCTCATTCACTCCAAGCCATTTGCAATCCACACCACCAACTGAAACAATGTAATCACCTTCTTTTAGGCCCATTGACTGTCAAAAGATTTTGAAAAGGTTACAATCTGGAATTACAAAGCTGTCTAAAGTGTCATCATGCAGTATCTACCCCGAAGGCATTTCCCTCTTAGAAGCCATGAAACCACTATCTAGCCAGACATCTGGAACAGAAGTGTATAACTAGCATAAAAACATGCAAATATCTCAATTATACAAGTTACCTCCTTTGTGGAATTACCATTGATAAATGTGATTTCTAGCATGCTCATAGCTTGTTTTTACATCCTTTTCACTTTTCTCTGAAGTGAAACCTGGTTTTGCTGCCCTGTAATTCCCCATTTTCTCCAGTTTTCACTTCTATTTCTTTAATGTTTTTATTTGTACTTATGTGCTTGCTTCTGCCTTTGCTATAGCTAGGCTGTGCTCATCTCTGTACGTTGTTTTATCCCCTTCTTCCCAAAAGAACGGCAGCATATTAGAAGCCATTAAAATGTTCTTTCCCCTCATTTTTCTTGGGCACACACTAACCTCCCTTCCTGATCCTCATCCTTGCTGTAGCTGCGGTCTAGATTCTATAGAAGACTGTACTGGTAGAGTCTGAATATAAATCATTAATATTGCACCAATCTACTTACTGCTGCAGAGCAAGCTGGATCAAGACAATAAATCTGTACAGGTGAGCCTCCTTTAAGACTGAATCCCAGCTCTCCTGCTTCACAGTGGAAACGAATGGTACGTGGAGCTGTCCATCTCTGCTTGGCTGAGAACACTGACAGTGGGCCCTGGAAGTAATGTAGCACATTATGGTTTACTGTCATTTGTAAGTAAGCATTTCTATTTATTTATTTATTTTAAACTCAGGTTAACTTCCAGATAATTCCATGGAAACGGAACTGAGATTTATCCCAGAAGTGCTCAGCTCTGCTTCATGGCTGTTCAGGTGACACTTCAAACAGAGCAGGATGAGAGCAACTGCCAAGCTGTTCTGAGATCTCTATTAGAGTCTGCAGACTCCCAGCTGCAGCAGGCTCTAAGGTCCTATATTACTCCATTTTGGAGGAGATAAACTGATTCACGAAACACCACGTATTCTGATTCTAACCAGAACCCCCCATTCCCTTTGCCCGCCAACAGACACAGACACCTGAAAGACTGGCTTAGTAGCATGCAACATTATGTATTCTGCCTGCCCATTTCCCGATACCACTTGTTTCTCCTCACCTTTGAGTTGTATGAAACTATCTATTGAAACTTCATGGGACTTTTATGAAGCTTATCAAGAACAAATGTTGTGCAATGCCATATAAAAACCAGCCCTCTTATTCTTTGCTGGTCTCAAGCGTCTGAAGCTAGGATTGATCTCTCTAATAACTTATGAAAAAACAGTTACTACAGGATCTTTTTTTTCCCCTCAGACTAAAATACTTGTGTCACTTCCCTCAGTTTAGAATGAACTTATAAATGACAGAGGTTGGTAGACATATTACGTACCAGTCTGTGAAAGAAGTCTTTCACTTTCACCTTGGAAAACTGAGGAGTAATTGTTTCTACTTTATGCTCTGTTTTAGCTAAAACAAAAAGAAAAACAAATTAATTTTTTCTCAAGTATTAGTTAAGAGATACACAAACCTATTTTTCTTGCATTCCAAGTTAGATAGAAATTTATCCTAAATTCTTAGGAGGCTGTAGAAAAACTCATTTCTATGGAGATTCACATCTCTATAGAAAGACAAGTTTCTGAATCACATTAAGAATACCTTCAGAAATCATGGTATCAAAGCAGAAAGCTTAATCCATCCAAACAACACTGTGACATTCCCCTCTTTCTTTGTATATGTATTCATATATCTGTGTAAGATCAGAGAAGTACTTACAAATGTCTGATTTATATTGAAATAAGTTAGAGAAATTGTTTAATAGTCATATCTGAATGAAAGCATATACATGTATGCAGATGTCATTTTGTAAGTGTGATCCTACCTGCAAATATTTTACAACACAACAGATAATAAAAGCACGCTATTGCTACTGTTGCTGGTAGCTCTTAACTGATCTAACACCATCTTTTTTCATCTCCTTCAGGCACATCCATTATCTACCCTCCTGTTTTCTTTAAGGTCTTCTCTAGATCTCTGTGCCTCTCATTAAGTTGACTCATTACCATGATCCAAAGATTGTTCTATTAGTCCCTTAAAAGTAGTCATCATAAGACACTTTCAAGTTGTATATACATTATTTCAGAAAACTATTAATACTGATTAACAGAGAAAAAAAAAATAGGATAATATTTAAAAGGACAGAAAAGTCATCTTTAATCAGTCAGGAAGGCTGGTTGCCTAATTGAAAGCACAGTTGAAAGGCTACATTTTTCAGATGGGAAGAGGAAAAAGGGTAGCCCAGCAATACCTGAAAATAAAACTCTTAATTGCCTTAGTTTGGGCACTAGATTATTGTTTAGATACCCTTTTTGCTAGCTGTGGGTACTTACGAAGGATATCTGGAGTCTGGATTAGACTGAGAAAGTCATCTTCCTTCTCCTGCTGAGCATATTTGAGAAGTGAGCGCTTATGTGCAGCTGTCAGAACCTCCTGAAGAACCTCAATGTTCCGAAGCTTTTTGCACAAACCACAGACTCTTAGAGCTTCTTCATGGTAAACAACAGCTTTGCGTAAATGTGCTTTCCCTGAAAAAAAAAAACAGAAACCGTTGGTTGTCTTCCACAGAATAAATAAAAGATTATTTTCATCTTTTCATGGAATGGTTAAGGTTGGAAGGGACCTCTGGAGATCATCTGGTCCACCCACCCCCTGCCAAGCAGGAAACTCAGTTACCTAATTGCTTTCTCTGAACTTTGTCCTTTAAAACAGTGCGAGCCATCAGTCCTTCTGGCATGTAGTCATACAACTGGGACAGGGCTTTTTCCTGCTGATCTTCATCATCACTGGACTGCACTATAGTAATGGATATAGAACATTAGCCACCACACATCTCTTGGCACCTTTTTCTCTCAGACTACTGTGCAACAGTTACTACTTCCTCTCCAAACACAGATATTTTTACATATATATACACACTGACGTAAATTTCACATTTTTAGGACTTTTATCAGTATGCAAGAAATGCTTAAAGCCAGAACATAATCACAAGAATTAACAACTTAGTAGCATATAATAGATTAATGGATATAACATTTCTTCTGTTTCTGCAAGAGTAGCTTACTGAACTTTTCCATTCTTCTGTGAAGGACAAAGAAGCCTGGCTTTGTACCTGAACAGGAAAGTGGCCGCAAAATAACATACATTGAAATCCCAATGATCTGGGCTCTTTGTCGTATTCACATACTAAATTATAATTATTTACATATTTGTTAGTGTTGTTTACATGGACATATATCAAATGTATGATTCTTACATTCATGGTCACACAAAATGGTGGCAACGAAGTAATGTGCCAGAGCTCTGTAGTGGTCTGATTTTATTTGTACCAGTTTAGACCAGGAATAAGGGATATTCTCTTTGACTGGTTCCTGGGTCATTGCAGTGTTAACCATCATGTAAACCTCTCCCACCTAAAATAAAGCACAGAATTGAAATGTGAGAGCTTGACATTAGTTTTTAGGAGCTCAGTTACTCAAATAAGAGACATTATAGTCAGCCTTAAGATAATTTTGTGTGCAACCCATCACAAGAGGGACCACTTTAGCTAGGAAGGAGCCAGTTATGTATCTTCTATTCCAAAATGGCTCAGAAAGCATATCCAGATCTGTTTGCATACCCAATTTTTGATATCAACAACCTCAAGTACAAATGCTACGTTCTGAGGCACAGCCTGCCTCTTCATTTTTCATGGAAGTCCTAGGGCAGCTCTGCAGCTACCAATCTGATTCTTTGCCCTTCCCCCAGTTACAATTTAGTTATTCTTTTGAACTTCTTAGGTTTGCTCAACCTCAAGCCACTGGGAAATTACAGACAGTTTGAGCGTTCAGCACGTAACAGAGAACCACACAAAGGACTCTGCCCTTTTGTATGCTGAGCTGTGGACAAGGTCTGTACTGTTTGGAAGAGCTTGTTAAAAAACAAAACAAAACAAAAAATTTTGGCAAGTTCAGTGCCCAAGTGTTCCAGCAAGTTTTTATTAAATTTAAAGAATTTTAAATTCTAATTTAATGATAATTGAAATACAGATATTCACATTTTCAATCTTGCAAAAGACCGCAACTTTCAGTGTGGCTTGTGAGCTGTTCCTTGCTACTTTGGGTTTTCATTAATGGTTGTTAAAATTTAGGTTTAATAAACTCTTAATATTACTAGAGGTTTTATCTAGTAACGCCTCAATGGAAGCAGTTATTTTAAAGACTAAGTAGTAAGTCTCTTATTTTACCTTGGCAACTTCCTGTGTCATCTTCACTAGCGTGAAAAACTCATTGCGTATTCCAGGAAGGCTGATCTGCTCAAAAGCACACTCTTGAGCTTGAGCAAGCATCATTTTTACCAGTACATTCAGCATCGCTGGGCTCATGTCATAACTTGGTGTGTGAGTAAAGGTCTCCTTCAAGTAGTTTAGGACTCCTGAAAGAACAATTTTTTTTGGTCAGCATTGCAGACAGAGAAGTGGGTGAACTTAATTCTAGCACATATGATAATAAGATTGAAAGATTTCTGGTACTGAACTACAGCAATCTGAAGGAATTCCTGGTATGCATAAAAATTAAACTGACCCACTGGTTTTGCTTTGCATTCCCATAAAGATCTCAAAATCACAATTCAGAGGAGTAACAGAAGATACAGGTTTTAAGGGCAATACCTTCAAGATTTGTTTGTAACAGTTCTAGTGACTGACCATAAAGCTATGCTGAACTGAATGGGACAGTGGTAAGTATGGCAGTGTTAAGCTAAAGCTTTTACACAGGACAAGAAAGAAAAAAAAAATCTACACAACTCTAAGTAGTAGAACCCTTCAATGGAGTAAGAAAAATGTATAAACTTATTAATTATGAGTCTCCTTCAGAGATATTGCTAAATGGAAGCTCAGTTTCATGTAAGTAAACTAGGACAGTATATTTAATTGGATAAAATTACATTCTGCTCTAGCCATTTAGTTTCACCAACATACTAATCATTCCTATCATTTATCACATTAAAAGCAAACACTAGCTGTAGTGCAAATATTAAGGAACAGTTTCGGGTATCATAGCGTAACCTTCAGCATGCATGTCATCCAACTGGTTTAGTGAGCTCTACTGGCTTGCTAATTACTGATAATACTAAACAAGTACTAAGATAAGACCTCAGCTTTCTGAGTGTCACACCTTCTGTAATCTTACTTCTTGTCATTTCTTTTATTTCCGCCATGCTGTGCTATGTTTTACTACCGCCAGTTTCTGATATCTTTCATTTTGTATGTTGTATTTGTATCTTTTAACTTATTAATACATCCTTACACAAATTTGAATTATGGCCATCTCTGCATTTTTCCCACCACCACCACAAACCACTTGCCAGACACATCCAAGTACTGACGAGGCACCCTAGCAAAAGGAACTGAAAGTACAGAAAAAAAATATCTTTTTGGTTCTCAACATAGGTCTGCTTATGCAGTAAGCATACACACACTGAGAGCTTTGTTGAGAATAAACTCTGTGCAACATTTTCCATTCAGCACTGAGAAATGGTTAATACATGCTCTATATCATGTCTCCAGCAACATAATGAACAGCGTTACGGAGCCATGCACAGGTACAATGAAATGCCTCTTGAGCACATTGCTTTGGGGCCCTGGAAAGGTATTGTGGTAGCAGATTATACATTTAAATTTGTGAATTAATTATGTTCTGCAAATACATTGAAAAGTGAAAAGTAGTGACTTCATTTGCAAAATGGAAGGAGCAGCAGCAAAATGGAGAAATTTCTCAAATACTACAATTTCTTGTAGAAAACTGTATCTGTAAGATACAAAAGTTGAAAACCAAAATCTACTTAATAAATGCGTGAAGAAATGCCAACAGATTTACTGCATAGCTGTTCTGTGTGCTCAAAAGAGGGGCTTTGTGACAATCCCATTATGTGGTTCAGTTTGCTGCATACAGAGCAAAGCCACAAAAACAAATCTTAGAGTACATACTAATTACATAGGTAGTATCTTTAAGCACTATTTGTGGCACAGATGATACTTAGAAAAAACAACAGCTTCTACAACATGTTATTTTAAGGGATCCAATTCCCTTTATTAGAATTTGCATTTTTCTTTGCTTGGGATGGAAATTTAATATTTTGAATGTTTGCCTTTGGAGTCCATGAAAAATCTACGTAGCCAACTTCAAATGAATTGCAGATTTCACCAAAGTAAGATTAATTTTGAAAAGACCATACAAAAATGGGTTCTAAGCCCCTTATTAACCCCCTTTCAAATTGTTTATTGTACAGATTTTACCCCAATGTAGTATCATGGAGGTCAAAGCAGCTATGCCCATGAAACAACGAATGAACAAAATGAAACAGTTAGCATTAGGACTATCACTAAGACCTTTGATCTACAATTCATTAATCATTAACCACAGCATTAGCTGTCTTTATCAGCACATTCAGACTGCAGTTCCAGGTTTTGAATTAAAGTTTCATCTCAGATCTTCTCTAGACTTTTTGAATGTCCCTATTTGCATCTTTCCCTATTGCATCTTTTTTGCTTAAGGAGTTTGGTGGAAAATGCACAAGTTTGCAGGGAGTCAGGCTGAGATAAGGAACATTCACATATATGTGTGTTTCACATGAGAGTGTAATCTTCAGCATGCATAAAACATATTTTGCATATTCAGCATGCACAAAACATATTTTGTATTTTATATTTGTACCTGCAGCTCTCTGAAAAGCATCAACAGCGTTTTCAAGCCCATTCTGGGTCTGACGATTGCATCTTGTTCCAATCTGGGTGTAAAGGGCTCCAATATTAAACAAAATGCTAGCTTTTTCAAGCAACAGATTTTGCTGACACACTGGAACACCTGTGAAAGAATCATACCTTTGGAAACAAACATGAGACTAAGTGTTAAATTGTGCAGAACCCATTGAAGCTACAGATATTTTCATTCTGTTTTTCCAAAAGAACAATGTCATTCTTAATAATTGTTCTGCTACAGTAAAAATAAAGGTGACTAGAAACACTATTATGTATTGCAATGACAATTTAGGTGCCACAAACTAAAGAATGGCTTGAGACTTAGTCTTCAGGTTTTAAAGCAGTGCCTCTAGAAGCACATTAGTAAGTGCCTATAAAACATTACTGAGGCTGAGAGCATCCTGGGGAAGTATTCCTACATGCTTGGTATGTTCTTGTACTTTTTAATCAGGCACACGCTATTAGATGTTGCCACAGATTAACTATTGGCCCTTACAGTCTGACCCTATATAACTTGTATTTTATAGTTCCTTTTTGCAGTTATGACTAGGAATTTAACAGATCTTCTTGGCTGTATCACATTTTTTTCTCATTTTTTTTCAACATCACAAAAGTCAAAATTCTGAATTCAGAGTCCATCATCCTTGCTGATAAGCGTAGTAAACATTACAGTGTAATAAATTACATCATTCTTCTTTCCAGGCTCAGTAACTCAAGAAACCAAAGGAGTGTCTGACCCATTCCCCATCTGCTTCAAGCAACAAAGTTCAGAGTCCAGGAAACATATGCAGTTGTCCAAAATTATTTTTCCCCCCTTTTTCCCTTGTGGAAACCTGTAGCCCAAATCATAACTCAGACAATGGCTTCATCTTAAGCATGAAAACACAAAAACAAACAAACACACCACAAAACCACCAACCACCATTGACAATGCACACTGGGATGGGGGGGGGGAGAAGCACAGACATGTTTCAAGTTAAACAGGAGACAAGTTAAAGATTAACAGTGTTAAAAAAAAAAAAAAGACAAACACAAACTCCACACTTACCATGTAAATAAAACTCCCATGTGCCTCGTAGGTGGGAAGAATCTGTTTTCTACATAACCAAGTTGAAGGAAATAGCTTATCAACATCTCAATGCCAGCTTCATCCCGGCTAGGAGTGCGGCAAGCCTTAAAATACAACAGGTTGAAATAAGGTCTATTCTGTTGAGTTACAGGATGAATACTGCAACACCCAGGATAAAACTCTACTTCCTCTGGACTTCTGCATTTCATAGAAATGTGTGTAATGCAAGAACAGGAAGCTTAAGACCATATGGATGCACTTCAAAAAAGAGTTTTTCAGCTATACAGAAGTAGAACATAACTTTTATGCAAGAAAGAGGCTCCTGGTTTGTGAGTCTCAGACTTAAAGATTGCAGGCATTTTATGAAAGCTACAAAGAAATTTTGTGTTTCTAATATACTACTGGAAACAGCAGTTAGAAATAATCACCATTCAACTACAGTCCTTTCTGAGATACACTCATTTGAACACTCTTCCTGCTAAATTTACAATGCTTTAAGTGAAAGGAATAGATAAGCTGGGATTTACAAATCTGTGTCAATAGCTCAACCACTTTGCATAAATTCACCCTTTTCTCAGTTGCTCTTTACTCAGATTGCAAAGCTCTTAGAAAATGGAGATTCATGTTCTATATCTCAGAAATGAAGTCAGTAAGAATATAGTGAGTTATAAGTAGCAGTGGCATATGCCAGTTCTATACAAATGTTAATATTTGTAACTTTAGATTAGAAGACTTCATGGAAAGAATCTCATTATGGTATACTTCAACTTACTTGTCTCAGATCCATGAGATCTGCTATTTCGTCTTCATACTCAGAACTGTCTTCACTGTAATGTTCCAGAATAAAATCCTGAAAAATAAAATATTTCAATAGGTAAAATTAATTTAAACTATTTGTTATTTTTTCCTGCAGTTGCCAACAGTACAAAATTGGTTTGGTCCTGATTTGCACATTATCTAGTCTCCTCCAGTCAATAGCATGGCAACATATAGCAATGAGTCTTCAAAAGGACAGTAGAACTAATAATTTCATCTGATACTTGAGACCAAAACCCAAATTTCAGTCCGGTGTAAAGGTACCAAACACCTATTATATCAACTCCATTGAGTTTTAAAACAACACTTAATGGTTTTGAAAGGGACAAATGAACCCTG
The DNA here is from genome assembly GCA_011075105.1 of Heteronetta atricapilla. Classification (NCBI taxonomy): domain Eukaryota; kingdom Metazoa; phylum Chordata; class Aves; order Anseriformes; family Anatidae; genus Heteronetta; species Heteronetta atricapilla. The sequence goes on from CM021741.1 coordinate 9,806,942, forward strand.
TTATCTAAAATAACAAGGGAATCAAGTGACCATAAAAACTTGTTAACAGGAAGAGGTTGCCAAATTCTTGTCAGCTATAGTAGTGCAATTCCACTGAAATTAATACAGTTGCAATGGCATAAGTGGTAGCATAATCTGGCCATCGAGATTAACCTACAGAAGTAAAAGCAAAGACAACTTCTATGATGATAATAACAGACAGTTTGTCATGAGGTTCGATAATACATTGCACAATACACAGAAACTCCCAAAGTAGAGAAGGTGGTGAGGTATATTAGCCCACAAACAAGTGGTGATAATGCTGCAACACTGCTTTTCAGCTGAGCTAGCTTGGCTAGCACGAACTGCAGTATCACTTCGTTGTGCTCAGTAAAATCTTTATTACTACTTCCTTTCACACTTACAGTAGTAATCAGTAGTAGTCTTATTTGAACCAAAAACTATAAAAGGAATTTTGATTCTTTTCTTAGTTATGCTCATTTTAAATTGTTTAACTATTCTGTCTCCAAAGTGGGATTTTTTATAACATCTTCTGACTCCTTGTCCTATTTAGATACATTATTTCAGAGCCTATTATAAGGAGGAAAATATGGACGTGAAGACCAAGGAAGCTGTAACGCTAATAAAATATTATATATTTTAATAAATAAATAAATAAATATTGAATGGAACGGTCATAAATAAATATTGAATAATGATTTCAGTAATAAATCGTGAATAGAATGGTATCACATTAAATCTTTGAACTTGCCAAATCCATAAAGAAAACTGAAGTTTTATGTTTGTTTCACAATTTGAGTAACATTTTACATAACTAATTCCAAATGTTACTTGTAGCTTCCCCTGAAAGCCTAAAGATTATTCTGTTTCAACCCATCTTCCCCCTCCCACTCCACCCAAGATAAAACACCTAGTGATAGCAAGTACAGCCTAACATGGCTTTGTGAAGCTCTGAATCTAACTGTACCTTAGATTCGTAATCGTATTGCTCTTAACCATAGAGTGGTGCTGTCAACTACCTCTCCTGCCCTGCCATAGAGGGACTCAACTGTGGACAGCTGTTCCCTTACAGAAACTGGTGGAAGGGTGGCAACCTGAATAAATGTCCACGAAAAGCAGAATCTTCCTTTGACGTGTATTATTTTTACACAGCTTTCATAGAATGGCTTATTTGTAATTATAAGAATTTGTAATAAGCCATAAGAATGGCTATCTTATTTGTACAGATGATAACTGTAAGTGCTAAAGCCTTCCAAGCCTATTAGCCTTGAATAAGATGGGTTTTTACTAAGTCAAACAATGTTCTCAAACACACAAGACACCATTTCTTCTAACTGCACCAGGAGATACACATATACATAGGGACTAGACAATGTATCGCATCGATGCCTTGTCTCTAGCAAGTGGTTCCACAAAGCACCCTTGAAATTGTTTTTTGTTTTCCTACTCAGGATCACATGCAGTTCAAGTGCTCCTGCACAGCATATTTTACCTATTGCTTGTCCCTTGGAGAATCTAAAACAAATCTAAAAATGAGGACAGATAAACCAAATATCTCTAGAGGGACCAAACCATCCTATAGTTCCTCTGCAGATGGAGAATAAAATTTTACTAAATTATTTGTCATATTGTTTAAACTGTAACAGCTTCTTAACAAGGAAGATCTGCTTCACTTCAAGTATGTAGTGCTGAGTAAAAGTGAAGCATGGCACAAACACTAAAATCTTCATCTCTGCTAAGCACACCAGGAGAAAACAGGCCCTGTTCTCTTTTCACTGGAATGTAAATTAAGGCACAGAGCAGGGCAACAACCCAAGTAATTACTGGGTAATTTTTAAACACACCGTGATCACAGTTCTAGGACAAATAGAACAAAAAATATTTTGTACATAAATTACTTCTACTTCTTCAAACAAATTTGAAATGCAAAATCCGTAAAGTATTTATTCTGAAATGTATCTCTGAAGTTTACCTTGAGGGGGAGTGTAAAGTCTACTTCTTTGGTTTCCTTCAGGCCAAGAGGTACCAAGGGAATGCTGAAAGTCTCTCTGCAAAAAAGATGAAAAGGTTCAGAAATCTTAGTTTTATGTTTGTCTGTCAATAATTACTTCTGTTTCATTTGATGACAGAAAACTAGTATGCTTTGAGTGCTCAGGTAAAACATACATAGTTTAGAACAAGCCCTTCCCTTCCAAGAAAGTCTGCTTAGTAGCCTGGGAGTCATAGAGATGAGAGTGAGGAAAGCTATTTGTCTGTGCCTTTTTCATTTGAGACTATTTTTCCCCTAAGAAAAGAAAACAAGACTATCAAAAGCTGGCTTACTGAAACTTAGCTCTACCTTTAAACACCTGCACGAGTTATATGCACAAGAAACATCTCCACAACTGCCAGGACATCTGCCATAGTAAGAGTTATGGTAATTATCAACAATTATCATCAGTATTTTACATGCTAACAATGTTTTTGTATGTAGAAGTGATGTGTGTCTAACAGGGAAAAGCAGGGCCAAAGTGTACCAACTCTAAGACACAGTGAAAGGTCTAAGACTAGGAAGTCTGAAAACTACTGGAGACAACACGAAGTGTTAACCTTGTATACAACTCAAACCATAAAACATCAAAGGGCAATAATGATGACAACTGTGATATAAAAAATAATCCTCAAGAGAATATGCGTCTGTATTATCAACTTAAACCCACATCACACTAGTAAACAAAACTAGCTAATGGGACTCTTATTTAGTTTAAAAAAAGAAAAAAATACCACTATTTATCCTTCAGTATGAAAGCTATTTATATTGCCCTTCCTCTGTATTAGCCAGTTATAAAAAAGTGAGATCAGAGTTAGATCAGGATTGCTTCCAGGTGCCTAGTTTGCTTAGTAGGTTTAATGGATTAGTATCTGGCAATTATGAGTTTTAACTGATATTTTCCATTTTCCTGCAAGCTGATTCACTGCATAGTCATTATTCAGAGTATATCTCTACCAGCTAGAAAATAGCACGAGTGTGATTCATCTATGGTCTTATCAGCAAAGCCAGCAAAACACTTTCTCACTGGTGAAAATTCTATCTCGGGAAGGTAGGTGTAGCAATGCAGCTTCCTTAGCAGTGGAAGAGTGCTAAAACTAGTTTGCATGATCCAGAAAGTGGCTCTGCTAGCTTGGAAGGGGCTTCCAGGGTACAGAGCAAAAACATCACTGCAGGCAGTGAAAACTGTTTTATTCCTGATGAGGCTTTTGGAAGAAACCACAACCCTTCTACATCATTTTGTATCCAGATTTTTTCCCTTAGAAGTGAGACACATGCAAGCAAAATCCTGCCTTACTGAGTTAACGAATTCTAATGCTGCCCACAGTTCCCGTAGACACCGGCATTTGTTACGCAGAGGTATTTCTATTTTTCATGTTTCCTAGGGGCCCCACACCCATGGAGTCAGCACAGATTACATCATGGAGGCACTGGACAGTTAGGGAGGCGGTCCTGCGTTTCCAGGTTGGAGCAGAAGTAGTGTCATGCTGCTCAATGCAGCCGGGATGTGTGCAATAAGCGGGAAGACCAACCCTTCAGACCAGTGCAATACAATACACCGTAACCTAGTGATGTGGGTGTGACCTCATGTTGAGGACTGTACACACAATGGATTCAGATGGTAGCTACTAATGGCTATTTACTATTAAAGGCTGGAGAGCAGTTACAGAGGGAGTGGGTTATTTTAGTGGATGGCATATAAAAAGCATCTAGAGCTTCAAATGAACAGCATCACGGTGGCAAAAATGCAAAACTCAGAATGGGAAGGAATCAGGAGAGAAGAAAAAGCATATTACTGTCCAGCCACAAGGCTTCTGCCTGCCTTGGGGCCTGACTTATTGCTTATCCTTCACTGAGAATCCAGACACTTCAAATATTCTTTAACTAGAAGAAGGACTGGTATTGCTGGAGTCTCACTCTTACCAGTATAGCCATAACTTTCATTGCTGCTCTCTGTTCTCACATCCATCTATGAAGTCTGGTAAGATTTTGCACAACACCAAAAAAATAATTATCTGATCATATAGAGAATTGTCATGGTAGGAACTTTGGCACAAGTTTCTTCTGAGAAAAAAATAAAATGTAGGTATTTTGCATTGCGTCAGCATATATTGGAAATGTACCCCACTGGAAACGTGCTTAGTCCCTGTACATTCAGGCTTCCTTGTGGTCTTCCTAGAAGTTAACACCTTACCAAAAAACAGTGCTTAGAAGGATCCAAAATTATTCCTCCCCTCCCATGAAGCACTTTAATTTGCATCTTGAGCTGCTAATGTTAATCAAATATGAGAAGTTTTGTTTTAGAAGCAGCAAGACATCTAACCAATAGAGAAATCTTTGCAGTATTCAGACAATGAATAAACCTTAACTTCAAAGTTTTATATTTGGGAAACCCAATGCAATTTGAAGTTTCACGTGCTTTTTAAAGTTGGAAAACATCTTGGAGCAATTCCAACTTCCTCTATTACACATTTCTGTTTTAGTTCTCTACTTTATATCTTTCTATCACTGAAATGCACACTTTAAGGATTACCTCAAGTCTGCTTTGAGCTCCAAAGCAGCGTTGTTCCTTTATCCTCTAGCTAAAGAGAGGATTGTTGTATGCCTTTGAGAACAGATAGGTGCACTAGGTTTGCTCACTCCAGAACTCTGTGAACCAGTTAGCTATCTTAGAACTGCAAATTCTACTAGGCATCGTGCATTTCCCCATAATGCCCCAAGACCTTTCAATTCTTATAATATTCTCCTCCATGAAGGAACTCCGTATCTAAGGATTAGTGGTACATACCTTTCCCAAGTGAAAGACAAATATGCAGACTAGCCCTTAGTCAACAAATCTACCGTCAAGTATGTTCTCTTCCTATCAAGCTCTCTGTTCTTTCAGGTAATTATTGTCCAGCATTGACAATAATCTAGAAACAGTTTTATTTCCACTGGCAAACAAGATCTGTTAATAATTGAGTAACTTAGCTTTAAACTTACTCTGTATTTTGATAAACTTCTACTGAGATGTTAAGTCCTTCCAATTCTTCCTTTAAGATCTGCAGGTCTGAGTTTACAAAACTTAGTTCCAGTAGTACCTGTTCTCGTACTTTGTTGTTGGTGGTAGCCCTGCAGAAAGGAGAAGACGTGTAAATTTTTTTATTGCTGAGAAACAGGTTTTGTACAAAAGCTTAGCTGACCCCCTTGCTAACATTCTCAGCACTTCTAAGATATTTTTTTATCCCCTTAAGAGATGATACAAGACCTCATGTTTCAAAATTTATTAGCTTTTCTGTCAAGGGAGAAAGATAGTTTCCAGATAACAGCATGCAGACACCTAGAAGGTTTAATCATGTCCTATTTTTTTTTGTGAGATTAAGGCTCAATTCAGTTTCATATACATTAATCAGTAACAATAAAGCATCTTAAACAGAATCACTATCCCATTTTAGGATTATGCAGTCTCTTCCTAAAAGATATTAGGTTTGGGAGGGGAATCCGGAAATATTTTTTCAAAATATACTTTCCACTTTGTTTAACTAAGTAGTGATCTGCTGAGACTTCTGATTCTAGGAATAAAAGAAACCAACTTTCCCATAAAACAATTATTAGAGAATGTTTTACAACCAAGTATACAGGTAGAAAGATTTCTTCTTAATACAATATGATTTTCTCTATAATTCTATTTTTTTTTCTGAGTCAAATAGGATTTTTGTTTGTTTCCTTTGCCATCTATATATTTACATTATAACTTCTTGAACCGCTAGTACTGCGGACATTAATACAGCCCCCAGAACATTTCTGCGTGATTTGCTATTTGCATATTTCAGGACATCACACACCTATTTCTAACCTGATTCTCCATACTGTTACTGTTTACAAGAGCCTTAAACTACTACCAATAAACGCAGATGTGAGTTTGAGATAAAAAGCAAGTTTTTTATTGTCTAATTTGCAGCATTTTGTGTTTACCTTTAAGTTAAAATTAACCACCATAAATATTTATGAACAACCTTCTCATACATCTGTCTCTCTTTGGCACATCCTCCAGTTTTGCTGAGCATCTGGGTGAAGAACTGCATATCCCAAGGCTAAAATTCTAAGCTTGTACTTCATATTTTAAATATACATTATCTGTGAGTTTTCCATATCGAACTTCACTGGATTCCTGAGATTGCTTAGATTAAACAGTGTTAAGATCTGCTGCCTGCATAACCCACACTGGATGTAAACACAGAACTGAGTGAATCTTGAGCACCACACAGATAAATAAATGGTCAAGCTTTGATGATAGCTGCAATTTAATTACGATGTTATTGAGGCTCAATGTTTGGGCTAGCTTACCATCATCCACGGAAGGGATTCCAGTACCTTTCCCAGAAACCCCAATATTCTGTCCAGGTAAACATCTCTAATATGATTATATTGCTCTTGACAAGGTTCACTTGCCATTATTACTAGCAATAAAGTTGACCAAACGGAGCAAGATAGTTACAGTAAGTCTAATATTCAGTCTGTCTGCTGCAACACAGCAGCTTTGAAAGTACACTTTATAGCAGGTAGTAACTCCACAGAGTTAGTGCAGGAATATTCACAAAGCGTCCAAGCAACCAGCAGCCATTCATCTCCCCTCTGTCCTCACCAAAAAATAAAAACATAATTAAAAAAAAAAAAAAAACATTTTGCTGCTTAGGCCAGACAACTAGGAAGTGATGACACATACCGTAAAAGATTTTCAGCACCAGCTCTCATTCTTACTGCTCTCAAGATCTGTTGGTTTAAGACAGCTCTTTGATTCTGTAGTTTGCTTCGACCAGTCTCAGCAAGAGGATTACATCCCTGGAATTAAGGAAACAAGTTTTGTTGTTGCTACAGAATTCTGAAAAATGAGTAAGGCTGTATTTGAAAGAACTTTAATGGCATGGGTTCTGTATGAATACCAGTTACCTCACTAATATCAGTAACAAATGATTGTTTTGACAGTATTCATTTCTCAATCTGATTAAAAACCAAAAGAGACACCATGACCAAAGCATTTGACACAAAAATACAGGCTGAAAATACCTGGTTTAAGGCTTATGCACATCTTTGAGCCAGCCTGTTCTCCCCTAAAAATCTTCTGAAGATATTGTCCAATTACAACTGAATTTGACAAAGTGCTATTAAATTCCTACATTTCACTAAAAAAAAAAATAATTTTCTGACAAGGCAATAAATCTTAGTAATGCTCCTCTTAACCTTTGTGAAATATCTGAGTTTCGGACCAGGAGATAAAGCCTTGAAATACAACTCTATCGGAAAGCAGGATATGTAGCACCTCAGCTCACACATTTCTAAGGATCTCTGCTCTTGTTCCTTCTGGCGCTCAAACCTTTGTATTCCAGTGAGTGGTGATAAGATAAAACTATTACAGATGAATAGGACTGCATGTTTGTCTGACTTTGTTTGAGAGGAACACAATCTTAACACTTTTTTTTAAACAGAAGTTTCAGTTCCACTGCTGTCATTTTTTTTTTCCCCTCTTTGCCTCTGCTCCCCCCCTTCTTTTAAAAATGTTTCTTTGAACATTAACACTCATTACAGCCAACCAGCACATCCCTACAGCCTTAACTACTGATTCTGAATCAAGTAATATCACTCTTTCTTAAGGTTTACCCTTAAAGTATGCCCTTTTGCATGGCCTTGCTTAGTGTTAAGAAGTTTAGCTGGGTCCTGTTGGATCACACAGTATGCACAGAATGGGCTCAGCTCTGTCCAACTCAAGTTTTCCCACAAGTACCCCAACCAATAGGCACAGTTCTGGACCTCCCTCTCGGGTTTTGACTAGAAGAATGTGGTTGTGACCTAACAGCATTTAAAAGTTTCTCAACAAGCTCTAATTATGAGTGGTCGGGCAATGACATACCAGTACATCAAAAGCAAGTATTTAAATAGAACATGAAGTTCTAATCAACAAGTCTTTATTTGGGTTGGCAAGTGAAGACAAGTTGACCTGGCAATTGAGCAATGAGCTGATCAATCCAGATTACACAAATTTATCTGAGAAAACCCATAGCCTAATATTGTTAATTTTAAACCCCTAGTTTTACAAATTTGTTAATAAATAGGTAAAGTGACAGGAAGCTCGTGTAAACATCTTCCGAAGCATCGTTTGCCAGATAACTTGAAAAAACATGTCACATTAAATTACTCTCATCACAGAAATGTTTCTACAATGAAGGACCAATTACAGCAGAGGTCCAAAACTTGGATGTGCTCTCTATGTGGAGAATGCATTGGTAGCAAACAGAATGCACAGAAGACAAACATTTTACTGGAGAGTACATGCAGGTGTAACAAACTTGTTCATTTATCTCAGATTAGGAGGAGCCTTTTTAACTACAAAATCCTTTATGCTCTTTCATACACGTTTACACTCAGAGACAAAAGCAAGGCATATTAAAGGTGCAACATGGTCTTGTATCTACAAATTGCTTTCTGCTCTTAGCTTGTAACTTGTGGGCTGCTGCAGTTCTTGCTTTGCTTTTTCTTCACTCTGTATTGTATGATCTTTCTCCAGTGCTGGTGTTCAAAGTCTTCTCCCCTTCCATTCTGTCCACGGCATTTTTCATTTCAACCTTGCCAATGATTTCATCTTGCTTCCTGTATTCAGCTTGAATACTTGATTCTTGGGCCTCTCACCTTTAAACACCTGTGTAGGTCTGTGATGTTTTCTTTCAGCTTCTTGCCCGAACTGCTTAGTCCAAGCATCCTTCCTACATGTATCACCACACTACCCTTGTCTTCATTTTCGCTATAGAGCCGCAGCTTCTATCCACACCTCCCTACCTCTCTGTATGCCAAACAAGTTTCCTGACGTCATTCAAATACTCCTTTACAACTCTATTTCTGTAAACTTTTTCAGGAAGATTAACTGCCTGATTCGCAAGCCCACAAAGCTCAGCAGAAGTGTTTTGTTTATTTCCATGGACATTTGATCAAAGTCCAGCCCAGAAGTTAAACAGACTCCAGTTGAACAATGAGCGCAAAACTGCAATGACCTGAAACTCTGTGCAAAGAACAAAAGTGGCAGAGATGTTTCCCTTCATTTTGGGGCCAGCTACTAATCTCCGTGTGAAACCTTAATGCAAAAAACATCCCCTGGGGACTAAAAGGAGAAGGCACTAACAAACTGAGGTATCCATATCAACCCCAGTGGGCTTGTAAGTGCTGCACTTTTGTCTCCCTGATAAAAGGCTTCACGGGGACAGAGGAGTCTGTTTTCAGGATAGGCTCACCTGCTGCAAGCACATACCTCCCGACCACTTCAAGGACGATATGCAATTCATGTATTACCTTTTGGAAAACTGCTTTTTAGTTATCCTGCACACAGTACGGGGACACTGCTAGTCTGTGTTCATGTGCAGGCTTAAACTCTATCGTTACCAGGCTGCCAAAAACTGATGGGTAGAAACCTGCATAGAGAACAGTGAAAATCCAACATCTGCAAGAAACATTATGGTACATAAGACAATCTGGAGAAGATTTCCCCTTGTGTGAAACACAAATTCTATGTGCTTAGGTGTTGTTCAGGAAATAGATTTTTGTTTTCCTCCATGTACGAGGTCCCTTTCCCAGCCAGCGTTTGCAGCTGGCTCATGTTTGCACAACCCCAAGAATGCTGATGTACATTAGAACAACTGACAGCCAACCTTCCCTGCGACATCCACACCTACTGCTTCACTTCTTGTCAACAGGACGCTAGATGGTTCATTTAATTACTGTTTATTTCTTTGCAGAGTCAAGACAACTTGGAGAATGAACTGGATTTTACCCTTATTATACACCATCTGTAAATTATTCATTCAATAACAAAGAATTATTACTAGTGAAGATGTGAAAGTTACCAATAACAGAGTATGATTTAAGCTCTCATTGCATGTGTTTTTGAAAAAAAAAAAAAAAGAAGTTAAATAGCTTTTCTGTAAAGACATTTCTAACCATGAACTAAGCTATCAGTTTGAAAGCCTTCCCCCACCCTTGAAGCATAGCTACACTTCACAAAGCATTTAAAGTGTTTAAGTATTATCATTCTTAGCTCCTGAAAACACAGAAGCTCTTAAAAACCCAAAGTTCAATTTGCTAGCTACTTTTATTTCTGCCGGCTTGGTTGAACTTCAGAATCAGGAATCTAGTATGTTTTTAATACCTCCTTTTCAGAAGCAAGACCCATACATCAACAGTTACAGATGCTCAATATTTGTTATTTATGTACCTAGTTGGATAAATTCTCAAAAGAAACAGACACTGATTTTAAACAAATAAACACGTATCTCCTGATGAAGGCTGGCCTATCTAGGGCCCACGTTTCATAGCAATCCTCTGACTAATTAATGGAGTGTGCTGACAGATTCTAATAGGATTCCTGCTCATCTGTTGTTAGAATTAATGCCTGAGCTTAGGTGGTTGGATATCCCACTGGCTTTTATTTTTAATCCTGTAAACATTGTCCCACACGTGCTTATTTGGCAAGCAGCTGCATTATGAATGCCTGTGGGATCTTGGTGCGACTTGCTGTCTCTCAGACCAGGCACAGCCTGCTTAACAGCAGGAGTTCACGCAGAGCTAGAAAGCAGCTCATGGACTGTTCATGGCTCACATGGGATTTGGGGGAGATTTCACTCTACAGATTACACAGAAGCAGAGAGGGTAGCCTGGCAAACCTGCAGTCAAGTACTCCTGGTTAGCTGTCAACGGACAACATCTTGCCTCTATGCAAGGAACAAGTGCCCACCTCCCACCCAACAGAGCCTTCAGACCCCCAGTCTGTGGGGTACAAGCAGTAACCTTGTGTTTATCTGAGGTTAGGAGCGATGGAAGGAAACTTTCACGGAAGGAAAACAGCTGTCAAAAACACAGGTCCCAAATAAAGAAATACCTGTATTAAACTTGAATGCCTAGGAGTTATTTCTCAAAAACAGAAGCATAAGGTCAGAAATCCAGTTGTGATGCAAACAAAAATCATGACTGTTTGCCTAACAATGAGCAATCACAGGAAGCATCTGAAGTTAGCATAAGTATGACTTGTGAAGCAGTGGTTTGAACCTTTAAGATGAGCCGCATACTGTCTGAAGGTGACACAGAGTTGAAACTGGGTGTGCCATCCTCCTTAAAATAAAACATTCCTTTCCAGCCAGTGCAACCTGTGCTGCTTGTGAAGCCCTGTAGAGTATGCAAATGGCCATAGCCTCCAGATATTTAAATGTGTATGTGACTTAACTTACGGAGGTAAATTCCTTGGCTGCAATAGGATTTATGGTAAATAAATTCACACTAGTATTTCTAGTAGGACTTCAGGAAACATACATAATAATTTAAAAGTGATCCTATCTTCTACAACTAAAGGTGCTCTTTGCATACGTCTGTTGATTCATTGTTGAAATTTTAGCCATATACTGCAAATCTTTCAATAGTAGGTGTTATTATCTGTGGTTAAAATAAGGGGGAGAGGGGTGAGGAAGATCTGGTCTTCCAGAGCCTGTACCATAAGCAATTATTTTACAGATCTAAGTGCCTGGCCAAAAATATTAATGTAAACTTCCAGAATTATCTTTGTATTAAGTTCCAAATACATATTTTCAATACAATATTATCTTGTTGCACCACTCACTAATCGACAGGAAAAATCAGTATTGTGTCAGAGAAGTCTGTCCCCCGATGAACCTAGTTTCAGAGCATTCCTTATCTCACATGCAGGTCTGCTTTCAGTTTTAGGTCTTTTGAATTTGTATATAACGAGCGGACAGGGCATGGCATGCCGTGGTGCGTGAATCATCACAACATTGTTTCTGTCCCTGCTAGACACGTAGAAAGAGAACAAACAGGCAAATAAATATTCCTGTGTCAATGCTAATGTTAATGGTTGCCTGGCTACTAATGACTGAAGACTTCCAGCCCAGTGGAAGCACAGGTGCAGCAGGTTGGTAAACTGATCCATTAAGCACAGCGGGGCTAGGGGAAACCCTACAGAATAAAGCCCAAAAGCTAAGGAGTGGAAGGAGAGAGGATTAATCAGGGAAGTGCTGACTCACGAGCAGGTTACCATACCTATTACCATTTTCAGCCTAGTGCTTTATTTACAGAACTGCCTGTGTTCTGTTTTTAGCCCTTTCCCCTGGCAGGCAAGACTAATATGTAGTGTCTTTCTTTCTGAATCACCTGTTTGGTCTAGATGGCAATTTTCTAGTCTCACAGACCAAGCCAAAGCCTTCAGAAAGGCTGAAGAAAACAAGCATCTTCGTTCACCTGACCAGCATCTAAAGATTTATTAAGCTAGCTGTGCAGCTGCTCTGCCTGTGTGCAACACAACGTACTGCTACCCAAAACAACCACACTGAAGAAGGGATGCTTCATACTGCACCAGCAGATATCTGAAGACCTAAAGAAAGCATAAGCTTGAAAAATGAACTAAGGCTTTTTCTTATCTATTGCAGCTTCCTGATTAGGAAACTTGAAACGTTACAATCTGCATAAGGAGTTATAAAGCAATAAACCAAGGTGGCAAAGATGTATTAGAAAGAACTTGCTAGAAATCTCTTCCTTCCTCTGCTCTGAACCAACAGGAAAAGTCCCAGGGCTAGTAAAACCCTACTAAGATCACCATGAAAGTGCTGGATCCTCTGGCTGGCCAAACACAGCTTCACAACCATCCTGTGTTCTGTATATTGACCTCTTCTTTGGATTACTTTGTGAAAACATACTGGTTTAGTGGGGTGCTGTAATGATGGGAGGGGAGTGGACACCAGCTTGGAAAACAGAGTTGTCTTTCCCATGGAGAACTAAAGAGTAACTACAAAAACTAGGAAGAGGTCTGAGTGGCCAAGCAATTCACAGAGCTACAAAAAGCTTAAAGACTGACTTCCCAGAGGTAGAAACAGCATCTCAGGTAAGCAAAACAGCACACGAGGACAGACCTGCTTTAATTACTATTGGTCTGTTGAAAATTCCTTCCCGTGTGAATGCCTTGCTCTACTTTTAAAACAAGCTGTTCTTTGTTCTTATCGTTAGTTTGTCACTCTTTTCTTCTGGCCATGGAGATTCCTTCATGGGAAAAAAGACTGGGAGTGGACTTGGATGGAGGGCTGGTGTTAAGCATGCTCGATTCACTGGGTCACAGCCAAAACCAGTGAAAGAATGTGGAACTCTGCACAGAGGAGGTCGAGGCACAAAGCTGGCCATCTAGGAGCACTTGTACCACACAGAACTATGAGTACAGGATGCCCTGGTATTGTACCATGGGGTAAACTGAATTACATTCTCAACATGTGATGGCAGAGATAAACAAGACAGTAGCAGGACCAATTTCCTGGGGCATTATCTTCCCAGAAAGCAAGAAGCTCTGTCTCCTCTTTGATGGAAAGCCCCAGTACGATTCCTCTACCACCTTGCCATATCCACTCCAGGACATCAGCAAGGATTTTTTTTTTTAAACCTAAAATCCCTCACTAATCAACCAAGCAAATAGTTGAAGAAACTTCTTTTTCTGAGGAGAGTTATAAGGGGAAGGGGATAGGGGCAATATTGACAGAGTTCTGTTATACCTAGTTTTAACAAAACTAGGTGTGCAACCATACAGGGGAACTATTAAAAAAAGTGGGGAACTCTTCAGGAAGAAGAGGAAACTGCAATTTGCATATAGAAAGACGAGGGGCCTTTGCCATGGGGAGAAAGAAGGGACACAAATATGGGGTAAGAGGAGGAGAAAGGTCACTGCAGGAGAACGGTAAAAGAAAGCCCGAGGGATGGTGCAGGGAGTGGCCAGGAGAAGCTGCCACCGTCATATCTGAGACAAACCTGGCAGAGTCACAGCAAGACTAACTTTCTAGTGTGGCAACAGGAACGAAAGCAGGAAGGAGGATAATATTTCTGTTGCCCCATTTCTGCTCATTGCCCTTTACACAGAGCCAGTCATAGTTTTACAGGGCCTCCTCCCTATAGAAAAAAGCTAAACAAGAATTTAGGAAATATTTTTTTTTAACATATTGCATCATGGGTATACTGAGTGTCATTTTCTGGTACGTTGTATTCAAGACTACAAAAGGGTATTATATAAACTTTGAGCATACTTCCCACATCAAATCATTTATGACAAGAAAATATCAGAGTCTAGAACAAATTAATATTATACAAACTACTCACTCATTTCTCAGTGTTAAAATTGCATTGCATGTAACATTGCAGAGTATAGAAGATAACCACACTGCATAAAGAATATTTGGAAGCTCTTCTGTGAGCAGTACTGATACAAAAGCAAGGGTTTTCACCTTGGCTCCACAGTTTATAGAACAAAGATAAATTAAATAATCATCTTTCAATCTCAAAACACAAGCCTTGGAAACTGGTGTGATTCCGCACCAATGAATCTGGTGTTCTTTCAGGGAAACTAAGTAGTGTGATTTTAAAAAGGGAAGGGAAAACAATGTGAAGGAGCTCTTGAGAGGTGGGGGAGAAACCCATGGACACACATGACCAGTTCGATCAGTTTGGTACATGAAGTCATCTAGCATACCATTCAAATGAAAACGTAAGGTCTAGAGAGCAATTCTATCAAAGAATCACAGCTTAAATTTGTACAAGATTCCAGAAGGCTTTTTTCTCTTTAAAAGTTTGTTTGTTTTCTTCTGGAACTACTTGGTCGGAATGAAAGCTCTGATCTTTGAGACCATTCAACTAATGTGTAACAAGGAATACTGGTTTTCCGTTTACATTTAACTTTTAGGGATAGAAGGATTTGAGTATCCAGCTTGATCTGAAGTTTGCAACTGTATTAAAGGTATGTAGGAGCTAGATGAGCCTTTCAAAGATCTCCTGAGTGAACAGTATAAAGTGTGCTACTGCAACTCCAGCTCAGCTAGATTTCTTTAACATCAGTTTCATACCCATTTTACAGTGGTTTAAGACGAGCAATTCAAGAGTGGGAAAGATGCTCTTAAATAGATATAAAGTTGATCTTAGATAAAGTATTTTTATACTAAAAAAAAAACTTCATACCTTTCCAGTGTATGGAGTTTACTCAGACCTAATACTGTTTCATTGAACTTATCTCTAGTGTACAACATCATCATCAAGAAGGACCCAGCCCTCCCACCAGTCACAGTGCAGCAGGTATATTCCTCTTATGACTTACAAAGCACAGCGTGACTTTGTAAGCGTGACTGTTAAACTGCAGCCTGTCCCCACCAGTAAGTACAAGGGGGAAATACAATTTGTATCTAACTTAACAAAGACTTGACTAATTTTAACAAAAACTTGCCAACTTCTACTAACATGCCTACTACCAAGGCAGCCTGCAAGCATCCAGTACTCTAGAAAGTATAGCTGTGAAAACTCTAAGTAATTACAACTTTGCCACACTTCATGATTTCCTGCTGTAGACTACTAAGTGATTACTCACCATGTATTATAGTAGGATTACTCAAGTGAAGAAACCAGACAAGATTTGGTCAAAGTTTCGCTTCAGTCTGCCCAGCTGTTTATGTGGCAGTGCCGATTCCTCACAGCATGGCAAGCACAAGTAAAACTTCACCCTTTTCAGCTGCAAGCAGTTCCTCTGCTAAAGGGCAATACTGTTTGCTTAAGCTTTGCAAGCTTATGAATACAGGGAGTACTGGGAGCAAAAGCCAAACGTTTTGTGAAGGAGGCAGTAGAACAAAGCAAATGTGCCTCCCCAGGGTGTAATCCAGACGGCAGCTGCAGCGTAGCACAGGGTTGGATGTTTGTGTGTAGAGGAGAGCGGCAATAACCCATTTACGTTTTGTTTTCCCCACAGAATAAGCAGTTTATGGTCTCCAATACACGATTGCACCAAAAACGTCCCCAAGCCCCCCCTGCCCCGCGGCCTCAAGTACTGGGGCTGCTGCTGGGCCGAAAGAACCGCGGCACAAGCTGCCCAGTCAGTCTGAAGAGTAATTAGGGCAGATGTTTGTTAAAAACTTCCTAACGAGCCTGTTAACATCACTGCTTCACTCCAATGAGCTTTCCTACAGGTACACAAAAGAGCTAGCCCGAGATCTAGCGAGGAGACGTAGCGAGAAACGAATAGAAAAATACGAAGGAAAGGGGAGAGAAGAAGAACAAAAAAAAAAAGTCAGGTGGAATTTGGCTCGTTTTGTGGAGGCGCGAGAGCGCCGGGCACCAAGGAGGCGAAGCCGCCTCAGATCTTGGGGAGGGCAGTACGGACCCCGTGGGCGTCCTCCGGGACCCCGGCCCGCCCGAGCCCTGAAGAAATGAGGGCACTGAGGGTGTTAAAGGGTGCGCAGGGGGGCGGCCGCCCCGGCCCCGTGGGGTACAGCCTGCCTCTCACCTTCCGAAAGTAGCTGTCCTCCACTGGCTCCGCCGCCTGGCAGCCGCGGGGCGGCAGGGCGTCCGTCATCTCCGGGCGAGTCCCTCTGCTGCTGCTGCCGCCGCTAAGGAGGCAATCGCTGCTGTGGGGGAGCCGCGACCCTGAGGGAAATGTCGGCGCTGCCCCACGGCGCCGCCCGGCTCCACCTCCGGCAGCGGGGAGGAGCTGCCCCGCCTCACGGCGGTGCCCCTCACCACTCCCTGGGCGGGTGGCTCCGGCACGGCGACCCCCAGTATGGCACAGTCGTTCTCTTCACGTTCCCCCCTCACAGCCTGCAGGGTCCGGCAGCCCCCGTCCCGACAGGGTGAGGCGCCCCTCGTCCGGGGCCGGACGGTGACTGAGGGGGAACGGGAGCTCCGCGCTCCGCTGCGCCGCCTCCGCCGTGCTCCTCCCCGGCCCCTCCGGCTGTTCTCCGCGCTCCTCTGGAGCGTGGCGGAGCCTGGCCGGGAGCCTCGAAGGCACCGCTCGCCTCAGGCTGCTTCCCCCCGGTCTCCCCTCACCGCCGGGCTAGGCGGCAGCCTCCGGGGGATCCGCCATGTGCCATGTCCGCACACACACGGAGGTTTCCCGGGCGCGGGGGTCGCCTCAGCGAGCTGGCCCCTCAGAGCGGGTCATCCCCACAACAGCTGAGCTGGCCCAGGGAGCCGGAGCTCTCCTTGGTCGGGAGGGACCCCAGACCCCAGATAGAGGTGGCAGGGCCCTGGGCCCCGGCCCCGGTAAGGACAGCGGTGAGCTGGGGGAGAGGAAGGGCTGGCCTCGAAGCCGGGAAACCGCTGTGGAGTCAACCTCAGAACTGTAAAAATGTGCGGTGTTTGCAGGGAAAACAGCGTGTCTCCAAAATATTCCGTTGAGCAACCGGTTCTGCAAATGTTTGTACTGGACGCTCAAGTAAGGAAATGGCCAATATTGGTTAGTGATACTACCCAGGCCTAACCTGCAGAGTTATGTGGGCTTTTAGCACTTAAAGGCCAAATACTTAAAGCTTATTACTGAACATATCTTATCCCCCTTCCTTCTCAGTTTTTCATCTTTCTTAGCAGCACAGTGTAGTGGTAATCTTCAGGAGTCAGGAAAAAATCTGCAAAGATAACTTTATCAAAGAAAAATGTCTTTGGAATTACATCCTTAACTGAAATTTTCTTTGAAAACCAGGGTGTCTCCAGAGAGTTATGCAGAGCAGTCTGGTTAAGCTGTGTCTACTGCACGGATTTAAGGAAGAATGCTGGAGTCAGCAACTCAGAAACTGAGACCCAAGGATCTGATGTCGTCTCTCTTGAAGCCAGTTGAATTTTGGTCTTCCAGATTATGTTTACTCTCACCCCAGTACCTTTTTCTTTTTTTTCAGTAATGGTAAAGGTACTGCATGAACACATCAAAGCATATAAGGAGAAATGATATAAGAAGAAATAATATAAATAAAAATAATAATTATAAACAAGTAGAAATAGGTAAAAATAGGAAGTAGTTTAATTTCCTTCAGCTTCTCTTGAGAGGTTATAAAGTGTTTTAAATTATTTTTTCTACTATTAGAAAATATACTGACCTTCAAGAAGTATTTGAAAAACTTTGCAAAGTCATTGTAAATCTCCAACGCAATACATAGTTTAAATTAGTATCAATGAGAGATAAATTAGCAATTTGTCAGTATAGGCTGTGCTGTTACAATCTAGTGGTCAAAGCAGTATTAATGTGACCATCTCAGAAGTTTGCACTGCTTTCACTGCATTAATTAAAACTGGACCTAACTGAAATGGTACAGCTATTACTCCAAAAAAAAGTCATCAGGGCTTGTTAGCCTGGCAAAAGGGTCAGGTGGTTAACAACAGGACAAGTGATTATTATTATGGTGCATGCAGAGCACAAATTTGCTTAAGTTTCTGCAGAGAATGATACTAAATATAATTTACTTTTAACATAACTTGCTTGTAAACTGCAGCCTTTCTCAGTGTCTGCTGACTACTTTGATTGAACCAAAGTCAGCTGTGCTACACACAGCAAACTTCTCCAGCAAATTCAAGAGTCCGAGATAGCTCTAACAGGCTTCCTCCCCCATGCTGAGAGTCCTGAGAATATCTTCCAACACCCTCAGAACTGCCAGATTAGACCATGCCTTTCCCTTGCTTTGATAAAGGGTACTTCATCACAACTGTGTTAGGGTTGATCTATTTCTTAAGTTGCACTAAGTTTTGTCTGCTTACAGAGTGCTCCTTCTTAGTGAATATGCTTTTTTGGAAAAGACATGTTGATTGCATGGTCTCGGTAGCTAGGACTGAGCTATGTAATGACGGGGTAGGAGTGCTCTATGACCCTGGAATGTAAATTGCAGCTTAGAACATTCCAAAAACTGATTTACCCTCAGAAAACATGCCCTTGTTCTTCTAACCAGTTGGTTAAACATCTTGTGTCCAGTAGCTTTTTGGTTGCTGTTAGAATTCCTATATCGAGGTGGGATCATACCACAGACTTTCTCAGTTTCTCACAATTGTATTAATCAGGGTTTGGTTTCCTGCATTGTAAAGATTGAGTAATAACAGGCTAGGAATTGGGAGCTCATGCACTCAGAAAAAGGGGTGTACAGATGCAGAGTTTGGTTGACATCCTTAACTTTAGGAGACAGTAAATTCCGTGACCAGGTGCACAGGACATTGAACTATATCTGAGAAAACATCTCTTATCAGATGTTTAAGGATTTGCATCCAAAGAAAATCAGTATGTTGTGCCTAAAATACTGAAATTGAAAGCAAGGAATCTTATCTCAGCATCAAATCTCTCTTCTTTGTTTTACAGAACCCTGTGCTATCAGACTTACGCATTTTCCCAGATAAACCTGCCAGGTGATGCATACGACTGCACTGAAAATAGGCACAGAATAGCAAAGCTTGAGTTGTCCCAAATGTCCCACAAAAGTCAAGGTAAGAGGGACTAGAATTTCAGTAGCCTTACCAGACACAGGATAGTGTATATGATACATGTGTACACATACATATTATGTGGCATGTTTCTATTTTGTATGCATAACTGCTTTCTCAGACAGTCCTGTCCTTCTTGCCCTCCCCCATCCTGAAAAAAATATGTGAATATAGGAAATTCCAGTCTTCATTCTTCTCTTTGGCCAGTATAAAATGGTCTTGCTTTGGGAAATTCATTTCCTGCTGGGACTTGGAAGATACAAATCTGGTTTGACTTAGTAAGGACAGGTGCTCCTCTGTGAGAAGTGAATGTTTATTTTTTTTGACTATAGACATTGCAGCTA
Source organism: Heteronetta atricapilla (assembly GCA_011075105.1). Taxonomy (NCBI): domain Eukaryota; kingdom Metazoa; phylum Chordata; class Aves; order Anseriformes; family Anatidae; genus Heteronetta; species Heteronetta atricapilla. Next base: position 9,826,586 of record CM021741.1, read on the forward strand.
CAGGATGGTAACAGGTGCTTCAAAGACATTGTTTTATTCCAGACAGGCACAGAGGCTTATCAGCAAAAGCACATCAGAACTGTATGAAGAGAGAAGTATGCATCAAATGAATGCTGTTTTTCAAGGTACATTCCTGAATTCTTGACAAGACATGTAGTTACTTATTTCTCCTCCAGTCGTTGTTGGCTTTGATTATTAAACTTTGATTCTGGGAGAAAAGAGAAGATTTTGTCAGCATCCCTGACAGGCTGTAACTTTACAGTTGGTGATTTCAGCTGCCAGCTAGTTGTCATCCTTTACTTCTGAAGATTACAGTTTTTTAATGAGGAAATGTCTGGTTACCATAGGGAAGTTTTAGGTGAGGAGAGAGGAAAAGCATTCATAGTTTATTTTTTTCTCTCCTTTTCTCTCCTAACTGTCTACAAATATATATTGGGGAAAAAAACAGAAAAATGACCAAAATGGGTCATGGGGGCACAATAGCAATACTTGTGAATCTCTGTTAAGACTGTTTAAAAGTTTACAAGTTGTAGGAGTTTTTCAAATTAGAAAGCGTTGAGACTGAAGAATTGAAGGTCTTCTCGTAAACAAAAGAAGTCCTTCTGCATTTTATGACAGATGAATTGAAAAGTGACCAGACTGGAATTGCAAGCAAGTAGTGCCAGAAGGTTTCCTAAACAAGAAATTTACTGAGTAATACCAAATGGTATAAAAAGTGCTACACAAACTCAGTAGAAAGTCTTTGGATGACTATAGTAATAATATGTTTGGCTACAGATGGAGCATTTCACCATTTCTACAAGTTAACTGTGTTGCACAGTTAACTGGAGCTTTATGATCACTGAAAAAATCTCCCATTTACTATCGAATAACTAGTATGCTTTGTCTATTCTACTGCAAGACTATATTTGAAACAAGACATTGCAGTTTCAGGGAGATGTGGTTTCAGTGGGAATTAAGAATGTAAGGTCAGACATGGGCAAAATCATCGCCACTTATTCCAGTAATGCTTTGCCTCTAACTGAAACCCATAGATAAAAATCTGTGTACTTAAGGACCATAGGCATTATCTCTTTCTTTGTTCATTGTTTAGAAAATGAAAATTAGCACTTTGGCTTAAACAGTGCCTCAGGGTCTATACTCCACGTGTGTTTCCTCAACTGATATGTAATCACGTGTTGTTAGGAAGAATATCAAGATGAAAATTCCCATTGAATCCAAGATAAGTCAGGGGTGAAGTCATGTTTGTCTGCTTTGTTGTGTTTTTAATAATATGTTAGTGTATTATTGTATGTTATACTTTTTGTTCTTATATATATATATTTTTTTAAGATGCTTTTAAAACTTGTGGATGAATAAAGTTTTTGTTTCCTTCTTTTGTATATAGATTATTCTGCTTTTAGTTTCTACTGTGAGTTATTCATGTAACTTAAAACTAATCAAAACCAAGTTACCTGTTTGAGGAATTGATCTTAAAGAATACAGAATATTATAAAGGATGTGGAAAGAAGTGTTTGTGGTCCACCATCTCGATGCACTAATTCAAAACCAGATGTTGAAAATGTATGGAAAACTAAAGCCTGAAGTCCATGTATGGTTTTGGGGCCCTATTTCAGCTTCGTATGTACTGGCAAGTATTTGAGCTTTCATTTTAAAATGCTGTGCTGTTTTTTTTTCATGCTGTAAAAAATGTATTCAAACACAAACTATCTAGACCTCCAAGTGTTTTAGTCTTATTACCATTATCAAAATATGTTTGAGTCATTGTCTTTTTTTAACAGCTACAGATAGCAATTTTCACTAGGCGTAACGATTGTAAATAGGAAATGGATTTTACTATGGACAAGGCAATACCACTGTGATACAAAAGTAATTCTAATCCTATAAAAGACTTAAAGGGGAAAAAACACTTCAAGATTTGATTACCCCATCACTTTGAACATAACAGACAAGACAATCAAAAGATTTTCTGTTAACATTGTTCAAAAAGGGTTTATTTAAGCATGTGTGTTGAATCAAAGTCACAGAGACTTGACTATTCAGGAACAACTATTTAGTAAACAAAGAGAAACAACAACTGTGCTAACAAGTTATTTTGCTATTATATGTTCTAGACAACTGCTTACTAATTAGTAATGATGAGAAAAGATAATGCATGCAGATAAATGTCTGTGACTTCTACTGTATTGTTTTTAAGTGAATTAGAGACCCAAATAAAACAGAATAATCCCTATTTGCATAGAATTGTGTAAATATTTCCTGTGGAAACCTGAAACCACATGAAACTCAGGTAGTCTGACTTTGAAGGAAACCAGTTCTGTGTATAAAAACACAAAGGCTGGATTAGAGAGTACACCACTAAACTTGCAGATGTCTTATCAGTTAAGTGCAGGAGTCTCCCAAGCCTGCATTGTGATTTATTTTCAAGGATTTCAAGAAATTGCTGATCCTTGTTTTAAAAAGTTCCAGATAAATGGAATTCAACACTTTTTTTTATATATATATATATTTATAATATGTTGAGGTTCTAGTGAGTCTCAGTCTTAAGAAAAACTGCAAGGTTGAGAAATCAAATGAATTAAAACTGACATTCAGGTTTCTGATGGGTAACACTGGGAAAAGACAAAATTTGTGTTTTCAACACTTAGATTGTCATCGATGGATAGTTATTTGTTCTTATGTGGTCTTTATATAAAATATGTTTAGTAAAAGCTTTCCTCTTGATACAAGCCTCCCGAAAGAGATGCAGATACCTGTAAATGTGGAGGAATAGTGCTCAGCTCTGGGAGTTTGAACCCAAAGACTATTGCACTGATTGCTGTTGCACGGTCTTTTAATAGAATCATAGAATATCCCGAGCTGTAAGGGACTCATGAGGATCATCGAGTCCAACTCCTGTCTTCACACAGGTCTACCCAAAAATTCAGACCGTATGATTGAGAGCATAGTCCAAATGCTTAAACTCTGACAGGCTTGGTGCCTTGACTACATCCCTGGGGAGCCTATTCTAGTGCTATTAAAAGCAACGTGGTCACACAGATTTGGCTGTTTAATGGCTCCAAACTGCAATTTGATAAAATTCCCATCTCCTTAGTTCATATGGATTCAGGGAGGTTGCTTTGCACCTTCATTTTAGACAGTACCATTTCATGGAGTTTTTGCTGTCCTTTTCCTAGCCCTTAGGCCAGAGGTATTTTGATAACAGGTCATATCTGGTGCATCAGATGTTTGGAGAATGTAGCTGAATGGCTATTACGTCAAGCGCTCGACTCTTTTTTAACGTTATTAGTTGCCAAGGCCACCGAGCGGCATTTCAGCCCATCGATTCGGACACACGACACCGCAGCAGTTTCTCCCTTTCCCCGCAGCCTTGGCTGAGAAGAACCTCGCTGAACCACCCGCGTGGCGCCGGGGGGACCTCGAGCGGCCGGGGCCGGCTCCGACACCCGGGACCCGCCTGAGGGGCGGTGCGGGGCGAGGTGAGGCCCCGGCCCCGCCGCTTCCCGTGGCGCCGCCTTGGCCCTCGCGGGCCGCCGTGGTGCCAAGATGGCGGCGGCAGACTCGAGCGATAGCGAGGAGGAGGATCTGGTGAGCTACGGCACCGCGCTGCAGCCCCTGCAGGAGGGTAAGGGACCTGCCGGGGCGCCCCGCGCCTCTCCCCGCGCTGCGGGGGCTGCGGGCCGGGAGGCGGCCCGGAGATATGTACCGCGGCCCTTGCGGCCGAGGGGCCCTGGAGGAGCGGCCCGGCCCAACTCGGCTCGGCGCCGCCGCCGCCCCCTCAGGGCCTTGTTTTCGGGAGCGCTGGGGTCTGTGGGCACAGGGCAGAGCTGCCTCCCCCTGCCCGCCGCCCTGGGGGTGCCCCACGCGGCCCTCGGAGGCTGCCGGCCCCGGCTGTTGTAACACACTTAACGAGCAGGGCTGGCCTTCCGTGTATTTTTAAAACCCTTCAGCTGAGTTTCGTGTTTCTGGTGTTTCTGTACGGTCCCAGCTGGTGTTAGCTGTAAAATTTTAAAACCAGCGGTCAGTGATTGTTATTCTCGGGGCTAGCCGGCTGGTGATAAAGATGGAAGTTTTGTTGCCTGGTAAAGGTTTGAAAGCACTAGGATACCGTGTGAAGGTAGAAGATCATTGTTGTTTTTCAGGAACCACCATCCTGTGTTTTCCTTGTTATCTTTAGCCATGGCATAAAAATGAAAACAGTAAAATATCCTTGTGATTTCCAAACCAGACTAGACTTGAAGTAGCATAGCCATTCTGTTGACATTAAAGACTCACTTCATAAAAATTCTCCATGTCTTTGAAGATTGCCCTATCCAAGGGTTAAATATGACATTACCAGTTTTTAATAATAATTTATTTCATGTTAAAGTGAGAAAACAGTTTTTCCTATCAAAGCCACAATAGGTAGTTGCAAATAAATGTTCAGTTTTTAGAAACTGAAGCTTCACGGGGTACAGTGGTGTTCATAGGTGTGTATTTTTATGTAGCTTTTGTAGAATATTTTGCCAGGAGTTGTGCCTGAAGAAATTAGGCCCAAATCACCCATCTTTAATATTAATGTGTAATATTGGGGTAGCTTGGTTTAGGTCAACAAAAGTGTGTCTTTAAGAAATCTCTGACAAATAGCGGTCTAATAGTTTCAGTGGATTAATTCTTAGAGAAACTGTAATATTGGATGTTATTTTCTGCCAAGCCTGGAACTCTTCTGTTCTTAGTAAATAGTAATAATGGTATTATGTGCATGAATGAGTTTGTACAAAAGGGAATTGGTTAGGCCTTGTGAACATGTGAGTTTCTTACCACCATAAAATACATTTGAATCCCTTGTTCCTTCAGAAGGTTCAGTGTGGACTAACACTGTGTACGTAAGAAGCTTCATTAGCTTCTCTTTATGGATGTTATTTCTTTTTTTTATTATCTTTTGTGGGTCAAATAAAAGATTCTGTTGAAAGTTTATATACTGAGAGTAAAAATCCCACCACTATAAAATGTTATATAAAAAAGTTGCATGTGTTAACTATACCAACCAATATTAAGGAGAATCTGAGAGGTAAGTATTTAGCATTTCAAACCTTTCTAGTGCTTTGTGAATAGTTCTAAGTGCCTATGATATATAGGGGAAAGATTTACAGACTAGAGAGGTTATTAAGCGGACAGGTAATTTATTAGTCTGACCGCAGGAAAATAAGTGTTTACAGAACTAGTAAGAATTTCTATTTGAACGCTTCATGCTTTTGTTCTGGCAGTGTACATTAACAATGTATATAAATATTTAAAATAGGGTGGGAATAAGTGTAAACTGCTGATGCTTTTTACTTCAGGGTGGCTGCTGTTCAGCCTAGTTCTTAATTGCAGCGGAAGAAATGGCTTCTGGACAAAGCAGAGATTCCATTCTTTATGCAGTGTTGTGACTTAGTTTTGTGGTTTATCCAATTGTAGGTGAACGACTCAAAAAGCCAGTTCCTCTTCAAGAACAGACTGTTAAAGATGCAAAAGGACGTTATCAACGTTTTCATGGAGCATTTACTGGTGGTTTCTCTGCTGGTTACTTTAACACTGTTGGCACAAAGGAAGGTCAGATATCTTTCTGTCATCTGGGAAGGGTTATATGATTATTGTAGTGTAACATCAGTGAAAATAAATCAACTGTCAAGCATTTTTTTCCTACTGTTTGTTATTCTTATATATTCTTATATGTTATAGTAGTTGGAACTGTGTTTTTGAAGGTATTTCCCCTTTAGTGCTCGCATTGCAGTTTTATATAAGTTCTCATGATGTATCCTTAAGGTGTAAAGTTGAAACGTTTGAATTATTTTTAAACACTACACTATAGTTTACAATACCTTACTTTAAATGGTTTACTTTCTTAAAAGGATGGACTCCTTCAGCTTTTGTATCATCACGGCAGAAGAGAGCAGACAGAACCATTCTTGGACCAGAAGACTTCATGGATGAAGAGGTACATTTAGAAATAAATACATCTATTTTGGAAGTTGTTGCCATGACTGTGAGTTTTTCAGGCCATGAAAAAAAGAACTTAAATAGCAAAACTAAAGTAACTTTAAAATTACTTCATGTATAGAGTGTTATACTGCTAGATTTTTAGGATGTTTCACTGATACACCTAGGAAGCTCCTGTAATCTCAATATTAAAAACAAAACAAAAACTTCAAACCTTTCACTTTATGAGAAAATGTAAATGCTTTTGAAACTGTTTGAAATATGACCATTCGTGTTACTCAAAAATCAAGCATATAAATGGCTTGAAAAATGTTGCCAATATAAAGGTCACATCCTGTTTTCTTTCCTTTACTGTTACAGTCAGTTAACCTTTAAGAAATAACAGGAAAATATATTTTTTAATGTATTTTTTTCTGTTTTGTCTATATTTTCTAGGATCTTAGTGAATTTGGGATAGCACCAAAAGATATTACAACCACAGATGATTTTGCATCCAAAGCTAAAGACAGAATAAAAGAAAAAGCTAGACAGATTGCAGGAGTAGTTGCTGCCATTCCAGGAACTACTGCATTTGATGATTTAATAGGACCATCAAAGTAAGTAAATTTAAATAAAAGCTAATCAAGCAATTTAATTCACTTACAAGTGTTTTATTGCCAAGGCAAGTAATGTTTGATTAAAATAATTCATGAAGGAGAATGAAAGCTCTGCAGTTTTACATTTTCAAAGTGGCCTTCATCTGGATTTTTGTTTTGTATGTGCAGACTTGTGCTAGGTGAGCACTTACAAACGGATACAGCATATACTCAAATGTTGATGCGTTCAGATTTGATTTGAAAGGATGGTGTAAAAACATGTTTTAAAATGGTGTTGTTATATATTGTATTTCAACGGATATTAAAATTGTTATCTGAGTTCTTTTTGTTTTCTTTTGTTTCCTTCTTAGAATAACAATTGGTGTTGAACTGTTGAGAAAAATGGGTTGGAAAGACGGACAAGGAATAGGACCACGAGTCAAAAGAAAGCCACGTAGGCAGAAACCTGGTAAGTTCAGTGAAATCCCTGAACTCAGTAGTAGAAAGTTAGCATTTAAAGACCCATTAAGAAGCTCATTTTAAGATTTCATTTTATTTAATGTTTCTTTAATTTTAGAGAAATTTAATAAGGATGCTATTATGTCTCTTACAGACCCTGAAGTGAAAATATATGGTTGTGCATTACCACCTGGACTGTCGGAAGGTTCTGAGGTATTGTGCAGGCAAAAGTTGTTTTTTGACTTACATAAAAATAACCTGTGTGTTAACACACGTTTTAAAAAAAAAAGGTGCTTTTTAACCAGCACTTTAGTATGCAATTTCAAATTTTGTTGTTCGTAAATATGTATTACACTTATTATGAAAAAGATTGAATGTAACAAAATTTGTTCTTTTGCAAGCTAAGCAGGTGTAGTTCAAAAATAGTTTCATATATAGTTAAGGAAAATCAGGCTTAGTTTTATATTAACTAAATATTGTAAAAGCTAAATGTACAAAATTCTTTTATTCATAGTTGTTCTTACTTTTATTGTACAAGGATGAAGAAGATGAATACCAGCCAGAGAATGTGACGTTTGCACCAAAAGATGTAATGCCTGTAGATTTGACTCCAAAGGAGAATGTCCATGGACTTGGCTATAAGGGTTTGGACCCCACACAAGCTTTGTTTGGTGTATCTGGAAGAGAACACGTTAATCTTTTTGCGGATTCTGAAGACTCAAGTAATTTACTTGGTGATCTGCGACACAATAGAGGAAGAAAACTAGGTATCACAGGCCAAGTAAGATGTTTCTTAATGCATTTTATTAGTAATGTAAATGAATTTTGATTTTTTGATTTTTTTTTTTCTTTGGGGAAAGCACATAGTCACTGTAGACACTATATTGTAAGAAACTTTAGGCATGGTTTGAAAACAGGATAAGGAGTACCTTGTTTCTGTTAGTTTACCTCTTTCATGTGAACATGTGAGCAAATCCTTGTAACTCTTAACTGCTTTCATTTATTGATAGTGTAAAGAGAAATATAAGAACAATTCTCAATGAATGATTGGATTGAGAAAATGCTTGTATTACTTCTATTAGAAAAAGTTGATGTTCAGTTTAAACTTTTTGTGAGTTACTGTGATTACTGAATACTTTCAATAGTGTTGAATTTGCCAATTAGAGGGGTTTTGCTTCCTTCAATTTTATTTGTACTTCTTACGTAGAAGGAGTGCTTTCAATTCATAGACTTTTTGAATTTATTTTTTGTGCTGTTTTATGTTTTTTTGTTGTTGTTGTTTTTGTTTTGGGTGCTTAACCTGCACTTAGACTGTAAATCTTATCTCTGGAATTAGGCTGCTGTCCTCAACCCTAAAGGCGAAACTTAATGTCCCTTCCTGCTAAGGGAGTGGAATAAGTGGAATATATTTGCTTCTTCCCTGTCTCCTGTCACCCCTCCAGCTTTTACCACTTGTTTTTTTTATGTAGTAGTACATTTTATTCCTAGTAGGCGCATATATATATATATATATATATACACTGTAGATGGATAGATACAGATGTAGATGTGTTCTATCATGTGACTTAAACCAAAAATATAATTTTCATATTTTTGAATTCCCATTACTTTTATTTAAAATATGTTACAGGCTTTTGGTGTAGGAGCTTTAGAGGAGGAAGATGATGATATTTATGCAACTGAAACATTGTCAAAATATGATACAGTTCTAAAAGATGAAGAACCTGGAGATGGCTTGTATGGCTGGACAGCACCTAAGCAGTATAAATCCAAAAAAAGTAAGAACTGTAGTTCCAACTAAAGAGTTAGTGTGATTTGTATTCAAAGCATCGCGTAGGTATAATCTCTCTTTACCGATTATTTTAAATTGATTGGTATCTCCTAGCTGTGATACATGAAGCTTCGTCTGGTCTTATTGCAATATTCATGTGTTCCAATTCTGGAAATAATTTTAAAGTCTACACTAATCCTAATTTAGACTAAAAACCTAAATTACATTTTTAAAGGACAATATGTGCTGTTTTGTGAAATACAACATTCAATTCCATCTAAAAGGATTATGAATTACAGCAGGAAAATATGACCTAATACTTGCAAAGATATTTTTGTAAATATACTTGCTTATTTTCAAATAATAACATTTGTAAATTTTGTCTTGATACTGCGGTATTTTTAGTGCAACTTCTCAGTGCATGGAATACTTAAGCAATACTTCTTTGTATTAAGTTGTATGCAGTTAATGCGCTTATGATGTTAGATGTGCATATAGTGGTACTGATGCCATACCAGTAGCCATGCTTGTTTTATAGGATTCTTCCTGTATGTCTAGTATTTTTAGCTGTGTAATGCAGTAGCCAGATTCATAATCCTTGAATTTAAATGAAAGGCAGAGAAAACAAATAACTCCAATCATATTCTATCAAATGTACTGCAAAACTTAAAATATTCAGGAAAAAATGCTTTTTGTCAAACATACATGTTTTAAATATTGACAAACTCTGTGGTCATTTGTAGGGTCTGACACAGAAGTTAAATATATAGGAAAAATCTTGGATGGCTTTTCCTTGGCATCAAAGTCATCAGCGCCAAACAAGGTAAGCAGATGCTGACGTTTTTGCAGTAAGAATAACATCCAAAGCGAAATTGACCTGTGCTATATGGATTTTACTGTTGCTCAGTGGTTTTTTATTTCTTAGATATTAAAGTTCTGGTAAGTAATAAAGACCACTGGGTATGCAGAAGTTGTCAAACTAATGGATTAATTTAAACTTTAAATATGTACAGGCCTTGAGCAAATACATTCTACACTACTTACTGTGACTTTGAATAAAGTTGGAGGAGTGATTTGATTTAACTTTGCAATAAATAAGGCACATCTGCTTTTAGATCTTTCTAATATAACATCCAATTTTCTGTAAAAATCAGTCCCAAACTTCGTCCACTTCACTATTTTGGTGACAAGTTAGTTTATTAGCTTTATTCATAGCTTTGTATCTTTTATTCCACATATGTTTGTGTAAATTGGAATGATGGGTGGAGTTTTGTGATGAGGTCCTTTTGTGAATAAAGAAAGGAAGAAAGTTTGCATGGTATATAAAATTGAATTGTGTAAGAGGCAGAGGGGCAACCTTTTGAAGCTTGCATGCAGAATGTAGGGGAAAATGAATTTGAGATACGTGAAAAGAAATTGAGCATAGAAGTACTCAATTATTCAATTAACTGACTAAATCATATGCAAATTCTGTTTTTAAAAGTAATTTATGAGTATTATCAAGAGCATTTTCTCAAATGAAAGCAATGTGTATTAAGACTGGATTATATTTGCTGCTTCTTGATGTATGTGTTTTCCTATATTGCTTAACTGTTATCTATTAACAATCGAACAATTTGTTCCAAAAGTTTGTATTACAGTGCCACTTACTGACTCGGTCTAAAATAATCAGTAGCTTGTGATGTCTCTTTCTGCTGTTAGTTGTAAATTAAGGTATTTTTAGATTGAGGTGACCTTTCTGAAACACATTTCTAAGGGTTAAATACAAAGTTGTATCTTGCTTTTGGTTGTTGTGTTGTTTTTTTTTTTTTTTTCCCACTTCTCTGTAAAGATTTATCTACCACCTGATCTGCCACGAAATTACAGACCAGTCCATTACTTTCGACCTGTAATAGCAGCTGGGAATGAAAACTACCATTTACAAAAGGCATTAGAGGCGTCAACTGGAAAACTTGGGAGTGACACGACACAGCAAAGCAGGCATGCACTGAATGCGTCTCAGAGGAGGGAACAACTAGGAGAGACCGTTCTGAAAGGTATTGATAGATATCACACCTTTGCTTGTTTTTTAGGTCCCTGAATTGAAAATTTGATTTAGCCTTGAACATTATTTTCTAGTGTAAAAATAGTAAATCTAGTTGATTAGCCAAAATACCTTGTCATTGTCCATTTCCATTTCTACAGATGAACTGTTGATGTATCTGCCTTCATTTTCATGCACTAAAGTCTTAAAGAAGAAAAGCATGCATAGGATTAGATGTTTCTTTTTAGCAGCCTTATGAATACATAATGTAGTAAGTTGTGAGTTTTTAGACATTTTTCTCTGTAAAAATGAGGTGTCACTGAAATATGTGGAAATTAACTAAAAAATATATTGTAAATATGGCATTTATATCTACAATAGTAAACTTTTTACAAAGTAATATGTAAATATGTGGCAAATAGCATAAAAGATGCAAGAGTGACCGGTAATTTTCATTGCTGTTTCTACTGTTATACAATGTTGTCACTTAAGAGTATTTTCTCTGAATGTGTGTATGTGTAGGCTTTTTTCTCCACTGAATGGTCAGAAATAATTGTCATAATTTTTCATTTCTACTTCTTTTGGTTTTAGGTCCAGCTCGTTCTGTTTTGGAATATCTGTCTGAGAAAGATAGAGAGAGACTCAAAGAAGTGAAGCAAGCATCTGAACAACAAATGAAAGCCAAAACGTTGCCTCAGCAGTCACGGAATAGCAGATTCCAACCAGCCTCCCCAGATGATGCTTTTCAAAAATGGCAAATGTTGTTGGGGGGGCAGATAGCAAATGCTGGTTCTAGTGACTTCAAGCCATTTGCAAAAGATCCAGAAAAGCAAAAAAGATATGAAAGTTTTGTGAAAAGTCTTAAACAAGGAGAAAAAGGTAACTAAGGAAAGAAATCCTGACATTTTTAGTTTTCTTTGGGGAAAAAAATATTGCAATATTTAAGAAATTTTTAATGACATTTAATTGTATTGACTTCAGTGAAACTGCTCAGCAGTTTAAGTGTTAGCAAGACATGATTTTGGGCATTGCATTTCATACTTTGCTGTAGCAGAAGTGAAATTGTAAAGTATGTTCTGCTTAGGAAACACTATTTTTTTTTCATTTGGCAAAGTAGACTTCAGCTTTTGCCAGTTCTGTAATCTATGCATGGAATAAGCAGTTGAGGAGTAGAACTGACAGAACCTTGAAAGGCGCAAAAAAAAAAAAAAAAAAAAGCAATTCTCACAGCAGAATAGCAGTTTTTGGCTCCCTCTTTCACCTTGTTTCCAAATAAGAGAAGGAAAATCAAAAGAAAAGCCACACTACACTTCTGGAGGAGATAGGAATTGTAAAGTGATGAAGTAGTTCATGCTTGTCAGAGCTTGTTTTGCATGTTCTTTGGACATTCTGACAGACACTACTGTCAATTAGATTTGGAAATTTTCTTCCTAGAAGAATCAGTGGCTGTAAAATGACAGCATAAAGTAATTTTTAATAATACACTTGGGATTAATACTGTCATTAAACCAAATACACACTGTCATTAAACAAATACACATACTTTCAGGGATGCTTGCTTAATATCTTACTTTTTGCTTGAAAAGCAGCAAATTTAAGTAAGCTTTAATTTCTGCTAATTACTTGTCTCTTTAACTTATAGTAGATACATTAGAACGTCATTTAGACCCAACTATGACAGAGTGGGAACGAGGAAGAGAACAAGAGGAATTCTTCCGTGCAGCAATGTTCTACAAGTCCTCAAACTCAACCCTGTCATCCAGGTTTACCCGGGCCAAATATGAAGATGATGTTGACAAAGTCGAAGTTCCTCGGGACCAGGAGGTATATGTTGTTCCTGTCTTTTTAGTATGCTGAAGTTTTGTTTGTTGCCTTAACCCCGACAAAAATTCTTTTTCTTTAAAACTTTTGTAGGTACCAAATCAATAATGTTTTGTTGCTCTTCTGTTAAGTAAACCTTTGAAAACGTTTGCTGCAAACAAAGCAGTGATTTGTTAATCTACATGGAAATATTTGTTAGTGTGACAACAGGACAGTTGTCCTGTTAATTCAGTAAGTTAATTCAACAGTTAATTCAGTAAGCTGTTACTTATCTAGGAGATAATGTTTTGACTTTTTCAGAATGATACTGATGATAAGGAAACTGCTGTGAAGATGAAGATGTTTGGCAAACTCACCAGAGACAAGTTTGAATGGCACCCTGAGAAGGTGTTGTGCAAAAGATTTAATGTTCCTGATCCATATCCCAAGTAAGATGATTGATAAAAGATACTTATTTTTAACACATTTTAAAATTCTGGCAGCCTGTCATATGCTTTTGAAAAACCTGTCTTGATGTTTTAAAACCTTTCAGAGTTTTAATTGACCTCATTAAACATGGTGAAATCACTTCTGAGAAAATAACATGCATTTTAAGAATTACTGTAGCTTGTTGTAGATAGTATGAGGCCTTATTTTTCTATGTCGAAAACAATAATAATTTTTTTAAATTTTCCCATAGTTCTTCCATCGTTGGTTTACCGAAAGTGAAGAGAGACAAGTATTCTGTATTTAACTTTTTAACTCTGCCTGAGCCTTCCACATCTATAACTCAAGAAACAAATGAAAAAAAACAACAGAATAGCAGTCTCAGCAGTAAGTTAGTTGTTATTTTATTCATGTAGTTATGAGGTAATGGTATAGAAATGCCTGTCTTTGTTATGGAGAATGAACTTATCAATAAATTCAGTATTTTATTTTTTAATTTAAAAAGACATGAAATTTGAAGATAAATGCAATAAAATCAATTCAGATATAAAACCAAAAGTCAATACAGTTATGATATTTTTTTCTACCTGGAAGACCTTTATAGGTCAGATATTCATTAAAAAGATTTTAAAAGTATCAAACCATACTGAAGAAGCAGAGTATTTTAAAATCAAGTAGGTCATAAAATGCACTATAATTTAGCATGCAACTTATTTGAATTTTTGGGACTTTTTTTAGAACCAAAGAAACCTTCTAGATGGGATGTATCAGATAAAGAAAAGGAAAAAAAAGATTCTATCAGTGAATTCATTAGTCTTGCTAGATCAAAAGCTGATCTTCAGCAGAAGCCACCAGTGCCAACAACAGAAGAATCTAAATCAAAAGCTGATCTTCAGCAGAAGCCACCAGAGCCAACAACAGAAGAATGTGGAACTAGGGCAAGTGAAACTCTTCCCAGTGAGGTGGGTTCACAGTGGCGTTTGGAACATAAAGGCAACCCTGAAATAATGTTGGGTAGTACGTGATTGGTTTAACACAGACCCATTTGCTGAAGGGCCAACTCAGGATAAGCAAAGAGAAGGTGAGATTGTCTTGGGAAGAATTTTAAGTTTATAACTCTGAGGTAAAACTTTCACAGCATACAAGGACAGCAAGTACGACCATCTATGCTTAAAGTAGCAGCTCAAAAAAAAATTAGCTCCCAATTGGGAGGTTAAATTCAGTCCCTTACACCCACTTTGCTCACAGACAAAGAATACATGTATTTTTTTCTGTTTTGAGTGGAAGAGGGTGCATACTTTGTGGAGAAAGGTGATGTTTACCCTTTGAATAAATTTACTTTGAGTAGCATGTAAGAGAAGTTCAAACTAATGAATAAGAATTAATAATATCTTGAGATCTGTTTTCAGCTTTGTAGAGCACAAATTGCAGTCCTCTTTAGAGGACATGAGTTTAGCAGTGCTTCAAGGTTTTGGCCTATCTATTGTGATATGTGATTATTTTGTAAATACATCTCAGAATGTTTGAACTTGCTGTATTGCTCAACTTACCAGATTTTTAGTTCCTTCAGTGTTTAAATATGGTTCTTTATGCTGTTGTGCAGGTAGCTGATGAAGATAAAGATCAAGAAGAAGAAAGCAGACCATCCATGGACTTATTTAAGGCCATCTTTGTGAGTTCCTCTGATGAAAAATCTTCTTCCTCTGATGAAGAGAGTGAAGAAGAACAGCAACCAACTACTTCGGTAACAGATTCAGAAACCTCTAAGCAAGTTAATCTACCAGATAGTTCCTCGTCTAATGTACAAGGTAGTACTTAATGCATCTTTATTTTATAAACATCTTGTGAAAAAAATAAAATGCCTTTATGGATCAAGTTCTCTGGGACTGCTAGGACAGTGCTATACTCTCGTGTAGCTCCTCTGGAATTGGTCTATCTACTAGGCATGAAGAAAATGTGAATAGTACAGCACTGAATAAGACCTTGCATGTTAGTGTAATTCCTGTTGCCACGTGTCTCACAGAGATTTTACAAGCAAACTGCCCTATAGAACATTCTGGTTAAACAGTAAGGGGGGGAAAAACATCTAAGGTAAGGGTGGACATACAGGGAAACTTATATCTATAATAAGTCATAAGATAACCTAATAAATTATTACGGTCTTGTGGATATTTGACAAGTTCAGAAATAAATAGTATGCATTTATTTAATAAAGTCACTTTCTAAATACTGCCAATCCTGTAAAATGTAACGTTAAAAATAATTTTAGTAGGACATCAGAAGGTTGCATTTTATTTGTATTCCAGTTATAAAAGTTGTCACAATAGTTCTATGAGAGAGAAGATTGATCTTTTATGTTACTAAAATTCAATAAGTGGGCTGTAAAATGTTTCTATAGTTTCAGAATGCCATTAAATTAACCAAATGTACAATATACATAGCTTTCAATGAAAAAACTTTCACATTCTTTCACAGTTGGTTCTGTTAACATCTAACTGTTAGTTTTTATGAACTTTATAGATCGTGTAGAGTCTGCTTTTTGTGCCAAGTAGTGTAAAAGTAATACTACATTATTCAATAAAAGCAAACATACTGATAGTAAATTTTAATTGTATAATAGGTTGATTTTGAATTAGAAATACATATTTATATGTTGCAGTCTTTCAGGATGTCAGCTATGTAGTTAGCCAAGAAAAGCCACAGAGATATAAGATGCCAATCAGCTTGATTTCTTATAGGTTTTTAGAAAGTCTGCTTTAATTTTTTTAACATTTCTTGACAAAAATGTTTTTTCTTTTGAATAAATAAGTCTTTGTTTTGTTTTATTTCATAGACAATGTGTCTGCTAAAGCCGAGCCTAGTGTTTCTTTGTTGCCTGCTTCAAAGCAGGAACTGGATGCAGCAGAGGAATTTGGACCAAAGTTGCCCCCAGCTTTTCCTTTTGGTAGGTTCTGTAGATTTCTTGTATATGAATTCTGCATGTTGAAGATGTAAGATATTTGATGTATGATATATGTCTCTTTGATAAATGTTTGTGAATAGCTACTTTACCTCTTAAATGTCTGCACTATGTCAAACTGGCACCGACACACACTTTGTTGTCATGCTGTGACAGACTAGTAGGAACTTTTTTGCCTGTACCAACTTTGTTGTAATTCCATAGAGGCAGTGTTTAAAAAAAATGTAATGAAGATACAGGGTGAGAATTGCAATTTATCTATTGACAGATTGCAAAGTCCTTTCATTACAATAAGAAGCTTACAGTTAGAATTTTTAAACATTTCACATCCATTTGAAAGCTTAAATTTTTCTTTTAAAGCAGATTATTAGATTAGTATAGAAATTAATATAGAATTACCATTTTTGCTCATGCTTTTTGTTTCTGCATGTGCTTTGTGCTTTAGGTCCTACTCGGCAACAAGAAACAGCAGTGCCAGCAAGTTTTCCAGGGCCTAGTAGGAAAGAAAAACATAAAAAGAACAGAGATAAACAGAAGACTAAGAGAGAACGCAAACATAAAAAAGAAAAGGTATTTAATTTGTCCAAACAGTTAACTGATTCTTTGATCTGCCTCTTGAATTTTTGCATGATTTCTTCTACATTCTAGAAAATAAACATACTGGGACTGGAGCAACTCAAGTGTTTTCTCAGATGTTTTGAAACTGGAACTTCAGAATAGTAAATTGTCTAACTAGGGTGATGCTTTTCCCATATATACAATGTGACTGTAGATAATACTATGGGTAGTTTAATGTTGTGTAAATTTCCTGTTTCAGTTAAGCTTGGACACTACAGTGAAATCAACTTTTAGAGATGTTTGCTTTTTTGTTGTTGCCTTTCAGAATAAACCAATTATTTCAAAATGAAACTGTAGCATAATACGGGTTTGTTTCTCCTTTTTACAGAAGAAGAAACATAGGAAGCACAAAACCAAAGGAAAACACAAAAATAAAAAATCAGAAAGAGACAGCAGCTCAGATACTTCAGACAGCAGTGACAGCCTTAGTGATATAGATACCACAGGCTTGTCACCCAAAGAGCTTCTAAAAAGGTAAACAGCTGACTGAAACATTTACAAACTTTTCAGTGGATAACTAAAACCTCAATTTGTGAGGTGTCATTTTAGTAAAGCTGTTTGTAGCAAATAGGGATCAGCCAGTCTCTCTGTTTTAAAGCCTGCTAGTTTGTAATGTCTCCTCTCTTCATGAAAGAAATATTAGATATCTTAAGCTAGAGGATAATCAATTTTAGGATGGAAGCCACTTCAGATAAAGGGCACTAAATAAACAGTTCTGTGCGAGTTAATGGCATTTACAGTTAAGTATAACTGATACTGTGGGAATTAATTTTGAATGAGTTAAAAATCGAACAAGTACAGATGACAAGTCATATTCTATTTGTCTACTGTCTTTACTTGGAAACATTAGAACCAATGTCTGCTTCAGAATGTTTTGACTGCTTTAGTTTGTTGATAATCAGCAAAAGAACCAATTCAAATAGATCTACTGTGTGGCATTGATACTTAATATAATTCTGTGCTTCAGCAAGGAGCAGTGAAGCAAGCAGAATGATGCTTGACTCATGTACATGTCTTCTAAATCTAAACTATGGTAAATGTCCTGTTCAGATTTTTATGAACTAGAGACTTGAACGTAGTGCCAGCAGAGATGTGAAAATAGGAAAAGAACAGTTTGTAACTTAATTTTGGTCAACGCTGAAGTACACTACAAACAAAAGTAACTGCATCTGGTTCAGATCACAATCAAGTTAAAAAGCATCCCACGTGGAACAGTCACCATGTTGGATTCTCTTGAACTTCTCCTATTAGCTGAAAGACAGGTCTCTACACATTTGTTGGAAGTATCTCATCTAAATATCCTGGCAAAATTATTGTGGTCTATCTATTAAGTGGAATGGGCATGTACAAAGGGGAGAAGGCAGCATTGCAAAGATCTCTGCCTTCCATTTCTTTGGAATTGAGATTCAGTTGTGTATTTGTATTTTTGTATTAAAAAGCCAAGGTACTTTTCCTTTTGATTTCTAAATAGCCAAAAATATATTTGTGTGCATTTTGCACAGAACAGTTTGACTTTGTAAAAGCTGATATTTCATAGTCTTTGCTTATTTTCTTCAACACTGAGGCAAAATGTTTTTCTCATATATTTCTTTTTTAAGTTAAGGTTTAAGAAATGGCTCAAGTAATTAAATATTCGGAACATTGCATGTTACTATTCAGTCTAAATATTTTCTTTTTCTTTCTCTTTTTTAGATTGAAACAACTTCAGTATTGAAGAAGTAGCTTGTTTTCTTCAGTGCTGTTTGACTTTTAATCTCAAATTTTTGATCTCCTCCATGATGGTAGATCAGTTATGTATTGTATACTTTGAAGCATTGTAGATACTGTATTCATATTGAATTTGTCTGAGAGTAAACGTGTACATGTTTATTTTGCGATGCTTCATAGGATTGAATTGCAAGGATTATGGAATGTTGAAAAAAATTCCTTCTGTAAAGCATAGTCTGAAATATTGCAGGCTCTGTTTTAATTAAAACAAAACATGATATTTTAATAAACTAAGTATTACATATCATTTTTGTACAGTAAGTCATTGCCTAAGACCTCTAAATTAGGTCTTTGAGGATGTGTGGGAATGGCACGAAGCTGCACCAGGGGAGGCTCAGAGGGGGCACGAGGAAAAATTTCTTTACCGTGAGGGTGGTCAAACACTGGAACAGGTTTCCTAGAGAGGCGGTTGATGCCCTATGCCTGTCAGTGTTCAAGAAAGATTTGGACAATGTGCTCAGTAATACATTTTAACTTTTGGGTAGCCCTGAGGTGGGCAGGCAGCTGGACTTGAGCTTTGAACGTCCCTTCCAACTGAACTGTTCTATTTTATTCCCATGCTGGAGGTTAATTTTTTTGTCTGCTTTAGTTTTTAATTTCCTAACTTAATTAAATGTAAAATTTGCATTGGATATGCCTATTTTTTTTGAGTCTAATGTAGAAATGAAGGTCGCAGTCTTCCAGTATCCGGCTGTACTTGAAGTTGTTTTTATGTCTCCTAATTATGTATTGCATTTGCTATAGAAGATCTAAACTAGTAAGTTGTTGCATTGTCAAAAGTTAAGGTTCCATTAGCCTTAATACCTTAGTACCAGATTAGTACTCTACTTATAATCTGCATTATTTGGCAATGTTATGTAATTACAGTTAAAACATCACTTTTTTTTTTTTTTGGTTTCATACGATACATTTTAAAAATGCTTGTCATCTGCAGAGTTATTTTAATACAACCTTTGAAAAAGCAGGCACACCGAAAATCTCCCCCCAGGTATATTGGAAACCAAACCACCATTCCTACTCAAAAGTATGAACAAAAACTTAAACTGAAATTCACAGTTGGAGATGGTAGTTCTTCATGACTGACTTTCACAGCTGGAGACAGTAGTTCTTTGGTAACTGACTTAGTAAGAATTATTTATTATCCACAGCTCTTGATGAGAGCAAGTCTTGTGTAGGCTCAGCCTAGGGGGTTGTAAAAGTAAAGTCCTCAGGGTGGAAGGAAAAACGCGAGAAAAGGCTCGTTGTCAAGCGCGGAGGCGGCCGCGGGGCCGGGCCTGGGCGCGGGCTGCTGCCGCGGGGCTGCTGAGGTGGCGCGTGGGGCCTCATGGCGGCGAGGGGCAGCCGCAGGGACCCCTTGGCCCTGGGGCCCGAGCCGGAGCCGAAGCCGAAGCCGCTCCCAGCCGAGGGGCGCTGGGGCGACCAGGAGCCCATGGCGCAGGTGGGCTGGGGCGGCAGGCTCTGCGTAGCAGCATAGTCGGGGCTCCTGCAAGCTGAGGGCTGGAGAGCTCCGCGATGCTTCAGCAGCGGTTAACCCTTAGGGCAGGTGGTTTGGGGGTGGTTTAGTGCACGAAAACGCGTGCTACAGTCATAGTCCCATATGATTGAAGAAAAACCTTTTCAAAATATGTGTTTTATAACATTTTTAGCGGTTTTGGCTAAACAGCGCAGCCTGAGACCTTTAGTCTGCCGTTTGATGGTCCAATATCAATGAAACATTTCAGGGGTTTTGAACGACTTGAGAGAGACTTAACAAATTTTTAAAATAAAACTTGGTTTGCACGAGAGAGGAATTGGGGAAAATAAACCACCGCTACCACCAAAAACAGCTTCTTTCCCTCCAGAACAATCAAATCCAGCAACCTTTTTTTTTCCGACCAGGTGAGTGTGAAAGCAGGTGCAGCCCAGCGCCAGGGCAAGGACGGGAACTCCTCACACAAGCAGAGCCACAAAGTTCTGCTTCGGTCGTTGTTTTCATGCTCCCCCTTGTGGAGGAAGCTGTCAAAATTGATTTCAAATAAAAGTATTCCTAAACTTTGCTGTATTCGTTTACAGATACAATTCAAAATTCTAAGAGGACACAGCGATACTGTGAGCTCCTGCCATTTTTGCTCTGAAGACACAAAAGTACTTTCATGCTCTTATGACAGAACAGTGACACTCTGGGTATGTTACGAATGCAATAATGACAAATTAAAAAACAGAACACATGTTCAGTTTCGGTAATTCCGTAAAATGGTATTACTACTGATAGGTGAAATAGCTCCTTCAAGTGAAAGTCCCTGTAAGGAAGCAACTCTAGCTCTGAGATTTGACAGTTAATATTTTCAAAAAGGGAGGGGTAGTCAGAATTGCCAAATTTAATTAATGAATGAAAAAACACATGTGCAATGAAGGGAGTTTATTATTTATTTGCCTGTGGTCTGAGTCTGAGATTTTTATATGGACAGAAGGAACTGGGCTGTAAGTAGAAAGGTAGATCTCTGAGGTGTCACAGTGGTTATGGTAGATAAATGTATGTTAATGTATGAAAGGAATTAAGCACATAAATTTAAAGAATGCCTTAAGGACATTCTTAAATGGCAATTAGGCATGTAGGAAAATAGTTAAGAAAGAGTTACAGGAAATAAAACCAGATTTTAGGTGTTTGAACATCACTGCCACTGTAGAAGGAAGTGTTCAAAATGAAGGATTTTTGAATATTTTTCCAGTATATTCAGCTGGAAGACTGAAGACAAGGTTTTATGTTTGTTTATTTGTTTTTAAGATAGAAGGTAATGAAGTGGGCCTTCATTACAAAAACAGAATCACAGAATCACAGAATTTTCCAGGTTGGAAGAGACCTCAAGGTCATCGAGTCCAACCTCCAACCTAACGCTAACAGCCCACCACTAAACCATATCCCTAAGCTCTACATCTAAGCGTCTTTTGAAGACTTCCAGGGATGGTGACTCCACCACTTCCCTGGGCAGCCTGTTCCAGTGCCTCACAACCCTTTCAGTGAAGAAGTTCTTCCTAACATCTAACCTAAAACTCCCCTGGCTCAACTTAAACCCATTCCCCCTCGTCCTGTCACCAGGCACGTGGGAGAACAGGCCAACCCCCACCTCGCTACAGCCTCCCTTGAGGTACCTAAAAAGAGCGATAAGGTCACCCCTGAGCCTCCTCTTCTCCAGGCTGAACAAGCCCAGCTCCCTCAGCCGCTCCTCATAGGACTTGTTCTCCAGGCCCCTCACCAGCTTTGTCGCCCTTCTCTGCACCCGCTCTAGCACCTCGATGTCCTTCTTGTAGCGAGGGGCCCAAAACTGAACACAGTACTCGAGGTGCGGCCTCACCAGAGCTGAGTACAGGGGGACGATCACCTCCCTAGCCCTGCTGGTCATGCTGTTCCTGATACAAGCCAGGATGCCGTTGGCCTTCTTGGCCACCTGAGCACACTGCTGGCTCATATTCAGCCGACTATCCACCAGCACTCCCAGGTCCTTCTCTGCCTGGCAGCTTTCCAACCATTCCTCTCCCAACCTGTAGCTCTGCTTGGGGTTATTGCGCCCCAGGTGCAGGACCCGACACTTGGCCTTGTTAAACTTCATGCAGTTGACCTCAGCCCATCGGTGCAGCCTATCCAGATCCTCCTGCAGAGCCTTCCTACCCTCCAGCAGATCGACACACGCACCTAACTTGGTGTCATCTGCGAACTTACTGAGGGTGCACTCGATGCCCTCGTCCAGATCATCGATGAAGATATTAAAGAGGACCGGCCCCAAAACCAACCAAACAAAAAAACCTATCAACTTTCTTGTGAACAAGGGAGGTAAAAAACAAAAAAAGAAGCAAAGAATAAATCAAAGATGGTAAGTAGGTAATTCTGACTGTTGGTGTGAGAGAGACAGATTTCTCTACAGAAATAAAATTGACCCAGGAAGATGCCACGTATAAAGGAGAGGGGAGTGATTTGAGGTGGAGGAAGCCAGGCCGATCATAGGATTTTAACTGGAGCTGGAGTATCAGTAGGAGCAGAGGAAACAGCTGTTAGGGTGTGAGACAATATTCATCATTACTTCAGCTAACTTTTCATTGTTTCTGTAATGTTTGCAGTCTAATTGTTTATCTGTATTGTGATAGTTCAGCAAGGGATTTCTGGTTGGTTCAGTACAAACAGAACAAAAAGACAGTCCTGACACCAACACCTGGACAAGGCTGATGTAGAATCAGATAAATATAGGCAGAGTGGTGAAATGCGAGAAAATGCTTGGTGTGCCACTACTGATGAGAATGCCTGTCAATGGCTGAACACAATGATACTCATGACTGACTTTTGGGAAACATATTGCAATAATAAATTATCATTTGTATTTTCATATTAGATAATACAAGGAAGACTAACCTTGCTTATTTCAGAAGCTTTTTTTTTTTTTTGGTGGTGCTTTGTATTTTTTCACAATCATAGCAAGCACTTCCTAATCAAACTACTTTGGATTTATTCAAGGATGTTGCCAGAGGTTTTCCTATTCGAGTTTTTGAAGAAGAACACACAGCCCCAATTTCTGAGTGCAACTTGAGTCCTGATGACAGAAGGTAACTATTTGCTATCACAATTTATATTAAACTATACTATTAAAATATAGCGTGACAATTTGTGTGGTACTCAAGGTTAAATTTCACTGCACATGGAAACAATTTGTACAAGATGTAGAACAAATAAGTTATTTTTTTCAATTGTTCCTATGGTATTCTAACTTTTACTACATCAAAGTCAAACTTTTTTTTTTTTTTGCTTAATTTTCTGCTCCATTATCACTTTGTCTTAAATCTATCTTCCTTCATATATTCCTCCAAATTCTGTCTATCCTTGCACTTTCCCTTATGCTGCCCAGACTCTGGTAGCAGTCTGTTTACAGCCAGATTCTTTCATCCAGTCAAACTGCCATAAATCTCAGTTTGATCTCACCTACAATTTGTGCAGGAGCTCTGAAATCTTTTGGTTTTTATGTGGTGTACACTGGAGTAAATGGGACTCTTTCATTGTCTTAAATGTATGGTGGAAAAGTCCGATAGATGGTGACTTCTTTTAGGGCAGAAAACTTATCTAAGACTGGTTTTGAGTTATATGGGGCTGGAAGTATATGCCATTTGTTCTGAAAGGGGTATGTAAACAGCTATCATTTGTATAAAAGAACAGCATTGAATTACCAAGGTTCAAGGGTTCACCGGTTGGTGAGTTTTATATGGCCATAAAAGGTCTTTTCTATGTGTATTGTTTATTAATATTCTATAACCTTTCCATTAAGCCTGTCAAGTCAATTCCAGAAGAAATGCATCATATCCATTGTCAATCTATGGTCATAATAGTTAAGATAACTGCAACATATATTAATACTTGGTTAAATAGGTTATGTATTGCTTCCAGGGGTACTATTTCTGGCATATTTTATCATTAAGTTGTACTTCAAATCAATTTTTGTCAGGTTAGAGAATTGACTAATCACCTTTTTGATCACTGAATAGTGCTGTAGTGCCTGTTGCCATTGTGTTCACTTTTTAAAACTGCTGAAAAGCAAGTGGAATACCATGGGCTCTGGAAAATGCCCTCCAATGGAAACTGCTACCCATTTTTAACTTTCATGTGCTCCTTTGTGTTTAGTGTTTCCATTTAGGATCAGAGTTTGTGTTGATTGCAGGAAAAATGCACATACTGAAAAAAATAGAAGGTTTAATAACAATTGTATTTTTAGTTATGAGAATGTTAATGTGTAAAGTTTCTTGGGTGAAGTGTATAAAAGTGACATTTTATGAACTTAATCAAAAACCTTAAATGCCACAATGGTACTAGAAATAATTTGTCCTATCCAATGACATTAATTATAAATGTTATTTCAGATATTTGGACGTCTTTCTAATAAAACTGTGAGGGAAAAATTGTTGACCTCCCATTTCATAGAAATCTGTCTCTTTTAGTAAACTTCATTGAATATCTTTGTTGTATAATGTGGCTTTGTGTTTGTGCAGAGCGGTGTCTTTGGCAGACTGTTGCCCTGCAACATAACTACTGAAAATCCAAAAAAAGACCCAACTATCTAGAGACAAGAGCACCTCACATACGTTAAAGAAAGACATCATAATGGCTTTATTTTTTTTCTAAAGTTAGAAATAATTAAATATCTTGCATTGCATTAAATGAAATTGAGTTGACTGCTTGCACTGAAAATTGCATAGATAATATTTTTATTATCAGTTCCTATCTGAAATATAAATAATCCTTTTAAAAAGCATACACTAAGGTAGGCAATAATTTTGGCTGCTGTATTTAAAAATCTATTTTAAATTAGTGAATGTTAAATCATTGTCATAATTAAATATTGTAATTTATTTCTAAATAACTTCCTTTAAATGAAAACATTGAGTGCTGTTTTCATTGTCATTTTTAGAGTGGTAACATCATCCTATGATAACACTGTCAAGACTTGGGATATGGAAACAGGAAAAATGCTTGTAGGTATCTTTTTGAAAACATCTTGCAAAAGGTATAACTGTATAATTCATATATATATATATATTTGTAAATAAAATTTAAAAATAAGCATTATTTTTTAGCACAATACAGTATGGTTAGGGTAGGCTAGGTAGGCTTAATTTTTAGTCCTTGTTTTGATACTGATTAATTCATTGAACGTCTCAGTTATTTCAGATACAAATGGGTATAATAATAATAACCTGTCTCAGAATATATGTTTAAGGTGGATTAAATTTTAGGATTTGAACAGGGTGTCCATGTCTAATTCTAAATTAATCGCTAATGTAAAAATAGAAAAAATGGATATGAATACTTCTATCACTTTTCACCAAAATAAAGTAATATCAAAGCCCTTCCTTCCAAGCCTACTTACGAATTATAGAAAGTCTTCTGTTAAACAGTTTTATCTCTAACCCTCCAGCATAATTCTAAAACTTTTTATTTTCTCTTCAGTGGACAAGAGAACATGAAGGCATTGTAACTTCATGCAATATTTCTTGTGATGGTAAATATGTGGTATCAGGCTCAGACAAAGGTAATGCCATATTTGTTTTTGATGCAGTAAGTGCAACGGTGGTAGCACATGTGCAAGGTAAGACTTAATGCTTTTATATCTTGTTTATGCAGTTCTGATTTTTTCTGTTTCGTACAAGAAAAATGAATTACCTCAGCTCAGTTCCAATACCCTTATGTGAGAAAGGCAAAATAAACTTATCTGCAAGATAGTAAGCTCACTATTTTTCACAGTAGGTTTATAAAATGAGATAATAGGGCCAAAATTAGACCAACAGTGATTCTTTTTTTGAAGCCTAATTTCCCTTTGGAGGTAATTTAACTAGTGAGAGCTCAGTCCCATGAGGCTTCCACTTGGGACTGCAGGTCAGGGACTTCACCACTCCTGCATCAGCTCCTAGCGCTACGTGCAGTCCTTAGAAGTAATCGTCCCACTGGGTGTCTTTGCATAGGTCATCACAGAAGTACAATCACAAGATGCTGTTTTGATCCTGATAACCAAAGAGTGACTTCAGTATCATATGATAAGACCATAAAGTTATGGGATATGACAACTCGATCCACTTCAATTACCATTAATGAGTAAGAAACAATACTATCTTTAATTATGCATGGTATAATTTATATCTTTGACAATTATCAGAGATATTTATTTTAAGATTTGTATAGAGAAAAAGAACAGTAATTGTTGAACTAAATTAATACATAAACAAATGACATAGAAAATGTCATTTGACATGTAAAGCAAGAATAAAACTTACCATTCAAGCTTCCTGATGTAAAAAATTGAACAAAAATAATTGTATTCTGATGACTGTAAGCATTTCTAGTGCTATTTTTTTAGTGTTTCTAGGTTCTCAAGTACATATAGTGGAATAAGCATATGCAATATAATGCGAAGTTTAAACTTCTGGTTGTGATTTCTACTAATTAGGAAAACTGTATAATTGTTGACTAATGAAGTCTTTAAAAAATATAATGGAGCGAAGCAAAACTAATCCAGAGAATTTTCCTAAATTGGATTGTTTTGGCTGCAGCTTAAAGTCCCACACTTCTTTTTAGAACCACTTTGGACATGGAGAACAGATTATTCCCTCGTTTTCTGAATACATATACAAGAACTTTTGTTGTATCTCCTGACTCATGTTTTCAGAAGACAGAACCATCCTTACTTTTTTAATATTTAATTATTCTTTCCTAGTTTTCTGATTGTTTTGCTGTTCATCTCATATCTTTCTAATGGGCCCACAGGTTTTTTTGAATTATATGGCCCCATAATGCAAACAGTATTCTCTTTAACTAGGAAAAAAAAAAAGTATTATTACTTACTATTCATAGAGCATACTTCTGTTCATCATACATATTGGATGTGATTTATTCTTGCTTTTTGAAAACATGATGTTGAAGGTGAGTCAGTATTTGCCATACCCTTTTTGCAGAACTGTGACAGAGACACTATTGTGCCCACCCTTTATCTGTGCAGTTCATTATTTCTACGTTACTCTTAAAGGTCGGACTTGACCAAATTGACATGGTCAGACAAGCCCTTAGACTAGATAATGGATTAAAAAACTGTAACACTCTCACAAACTGCAGTGACTACAGCATTGCTTCCTATATAGACTATTATAACCCTTTATTTTCCTCATAATTTCTTCAATTTGTGAAGGTCACTTTGAATTTTAATATTTTCTCCTGTAAATTGCAGGCCCTCTTTGGCTTCTTCCCATATCTCTTGATCTCATTACCTACATTGTTAATGGAAGTATGAAATAGGACTGAATTCAAAACAGATGCTGTGGATCCTATCAATATATACTTACATTTTCGCAGTGAACCAATTATAGCCATTCTCTGAGTTTAGATAGTACTTTTCCAGATTATATGTCCCTATTTACTTGTGGAGAATGGCATGCCCAGTACCAGCAGCTATGGTTAATATGAGCTCCTGAGCCTTCCCGTACTAAACCCTTATATCTCTCCTGAGCCTTCCCATACTAAACCCTTATATCTCTCACTGAATTAGTATTATATCAAAAAGTGATGTCAATATAGGGTATTATTATCATTTTAAGAAGAAAGCGTGCAACAACAGATATCAAATCAGCTGTTAAAATTATCAGTGTCTTTAAATAAACTCAACTAATTTAGCTTTGAATTATAAAAACAATAAACAGAGACTGCCATTAAACAGTAATAAAATTGTCTTTTGAGAGATTAGGAATTACTTTGGATGGGAAATTCAATATGGAACTTTGTAATAGTATTTATTTTAAATCACAATGACAACAGCATTGTTTCCTGTAAAACATGCTCATAATCCTTTCCCCACTGTAGATTTCAGAAAGCCCTAGAATTATCATCCAGTTCTGGAACTTCCAAATTTCTTTTCCTATGGGTATCACTGCTTCCAAAATTAGATTTCAATATAGAATTGATTCATCCTCTTCCTCTGAGTATTTGAGTGTAAATTTACATGTAGAGGTTGATGCATGCTGTTTTTTTTTTTTTTAATGAGTATTGAGTGGCTTTTTTGGTAACTTGCTTTTAATAAAGTGTATTTGTGTTGTAACTGCTATACAGTTTTTTGTTAATCTGTGTTCAACAACAACAACAAAACCGATCACTTGCTGCTGAACAAACAGGGTTCACACCTGAAAAATGACTTAATTAAATAAGGGATTTAAACCCATGCTGGCTGTGGGATTGTAAGCAGCTATGGAAACTTTACAAAACTATTCATATAGTTAAAATTCACTTTATAATGGTTTATAATGGTTACAAAACCTCATTGTTCTGGTATTTTTATCTGTGTTTCAGGGGACACAGCAATGCTATCTCAGATTGCTGCTTTACCTCTGACGGTCGTTACTTGTGCACAGCATCCTGGGACAAGAGCTTAAAAATATGGGATATAAAGACAGGAGAATTTCGATGTCATGACCCTGTTTCCTTGAACCAAGGACATGAGGGTTCTGTTAGTTCCTGTGTTTTTAGCCAAGATGGTGAGTTATCTTCATACCAGTACGGGGTGTATCTCAGTATCTATGTATGTCACATATCAGATGAACTATAAATGACTACTCTAATCATGTAAGTAATTTGTAATTTCCAAGATAACATGTTTAATTATGAGAAAACAATGTCCATGTAAATGAGCAAATTGAAGTTGATGGTCTGTTTTCTGTCTAACCACTACTTTAGGCATTGCAACACTGCTTAACTGAGGTACCCATCAGGAGGTATAATAAAATATTGTAAAGGAATGAAAGCACAATACTACTACAAGATTAATTTAGCACTTGCTGATATTCTCCTAATATTAGCTAGTAAACACTCATTCAGAGAATACTGATCTGTAATGAAGTGTCCCCTAAAGTTAATTCATAGTGCAAACAACATATGCCAGTAAGGTACTTCTGAAAAACTTCATGGCTACACTGATGGAGCACAGACACTACTATTTTCAAAGTAGAAATATTTATGAGTTATACAAGACAATTTGGTACATGGCACTTGATGTCTCTTTGATGTTTGGGAGGAGAAGAGAAGGGAAAAGCAGACTCCCCACTTTACCTGTATCTGAGTGGAGGTAATGGAGAGCTATTTCCTACTGCCCTTGTTCCCTTATTTTCACTAGATCACAGTCCATTGCTAGTCCCTCCACAAACATTAAATTTGTGTTACTGCAAACTGCTATTTCCAGATTTTCTTCTCTTCACTGCAATGGACTAATACCAGTTTCTGTACATTGTGATCTAATTGGCTGTTTCCTTTTGCAATGTCACATCTGAATACTTGGTCAAGATGACTCCTGAACTGCTGACGCCTGATCAATCTGCAGGCATAACCAAACAGTGGCTTCTCAGTTAGACTGCTCATATAAATAAATAGCAACCTTGTAGAGGGAAAAACTACCTGTGTTTTGAAGACATGCAAATGTAAATAGGCCTATGAATGGTGGAATTTAAAAACGTGCTTTCCATGCTAAACTCCTTGCTATTGTGTTTTTACTGAGTTGACCTGACAATTCTGAAAATATTCTCTATATTTAAACTTTTAAACAAAGTATGTTGTTGATTTTCTAAGACAATAAAAATTTCATGTGCTATTTCCATTCATTTGTGTGTTTACTAAATTTATGTTTTACTATTTGCAAAACCAAGAACATTAGCAACAAATAGCCAAAAGGAACTTTTAGTATCTTGTTAAAGCATGACTAATAGCTCATTATTTAAATTTTATTAACAAAGTCTGACTCACTGCTAGAAGGAGTCTTTTTTATTAGTCTGTATGACAAAGCAAAGATATAATACAGATTTTTTTTTTTATATTTCAGCATCACTTGTTGTGTCTGGCGGATATGACAAAACTATAGCTATATGGGAAACAGACGCAGGCTATAAAAAGCTAAGCTTAAAGGTACTGGGGTCTTATTTCATAAGTAGTTTAATGAGAAGGTTTAAAAAGTGTCGGTCTTTTGAATGCATTGTATATTTTGATACCAGATACCCTTCCCATCCTTTCCAGATACAGGCAGGAATATATTGTGGATTTCTGTGATTTAATTTGCCAGAACATTATATTTTTACAAAATTATCTACAAAGACACTACCTTTGTTGTTAGTTATTAATATGCTAATACTTTTAAAATTATTTTTAGGAACAAAATTTATTTAATCATTATATGAGTTGTGCTTATGTTTTAGGAGATTCTTCCTGCAAGTAACAAGAGTCGTG
This sequence comes from Heteronetta atricapilla, assembly GCA_011075105.1. NCBI lineage: Eukaryota > Metazoa > Chordata > Aves > Anseriformes > Anatidae > Heteronetta > Heteronetta atricapilla. Next base: position 9,856,727 of record CM021741.1, read on the forward strand.
ATTGTGCATATAAAAACTGTAAAATGCCATACTGTGTATGGTTTTATGTTTACATGCTTGCATATGTCCACAGAAAATGGTACATTACAAGGGAAGCATTTCAAAAACTGTAAATACTAATGTTGAGGTTGTCAGGCTTAGTTTAGTCCCTAGGTTACACACTTCATATTACTACCTGTATTGACTGGGACATGGTCAGCCATACTACGGTCCTTTATAGGATGACCAATTCTGTAAATGAGGTAGGTCTTCAGTATTTAGCTATTCCTTCTTAGAGCTAGGACTGCTCTTTTCTTCCAGATCCATGGTAATACTACCCAAAATTTGAGGATATACGTAATACCTGCATGAAAAAAAGAGCACCCTACCTTTATTTCTTTTCTGGCTATCATGACTTTATTTTTTGCAAACATATCATATTGTATAATGTTACCTTTCATTCATTTCTTATTTTACTGGAAACAATCCACAAGACTCCAACTAATTATCAGATGTGAGTTAAAGAAAAAAATTAACAGTATTCCTAACCTTATGTATGCATTTTGCAAATGTTAATTTTATAGAAGTCAGGCAATAACATCAGAGTTCAGATTTGCAACCTTGCCTCTTTCCTGTCTTAGGAAAATCTGATTTCAACAGACTTTTTTTTTTTTTTTTGACTTACTACATACACTGTTTGAGGCTTAGTTAAGTGTCACGTGGCATATCTCAGAAAAGACTGCTTTTCTTCAAAGTCTTTTGAGCTTAAAAATAAATTTCAACTGCTGTTTGCATTCAAGATAGCATCTTTGTATAGGAGGTCTTAAAAGCTTATGCCTCACACCTGATACCGTAAATGTAAGCTTACATATCCTCCTGAGTTTGGAACTGTAGTCATTAAACCTTTTGAACAGTAACAGCACGCATTCTCCACAGCATAGGTGCTTTACGTAGTACAACTACTGCAAATTTCCTAGTTCACAGCAGTCTCTGTAAGTAACTCAGTTTCCCATAAAATGAGAAGGCATCTGTTTAAATGCTAATGTCTTTGTAACTATGGAGAATTCCAGTTTAGTATCTGTGCCTTGGTATAAATATATTCGGTGCTCATAACTAAATTTAAAAACATCTTTTAAAGATTCTGCTATAAAATGCCACTTACATTTTAGGTATGCATGTTTGGTTTTGTGCTTGAAAAATATACACTTGTTCCTCTATTATAATTAATTCTTAGGTGTGGCATTAGTCTATCAAAATGACACAGTGCTGTCCTAAACTCTAGGAATTTTATCTGTTAATTGATTTCATGTCTGAATAACGTCCTTGCCTGGAGTAAACACATCATTTTAGATTTTAACCTGTCTCTATTCTTATGCCAACTCAATGCTGTTAACCTCAAATCAGCAGTGCTGCTGTTGTCAAAATGAGGATATCCGATACAGCTGCTTGATTTGGCCTGCTTCCAGCACCGGTTTCCTTCCCTTGAAATGGGGAGAGCTGCTGCCTGTTCCTAGACCTCCTCCCTCCCTTTTCACATGCAAAACAGTCTGAAGTCCTCCTCTTTTCCACTTTTTTTAGATGATGAGTATAAGGAATCAACTCTCTCTCTTTACAGTTCTTTAGTAATCTCTTTTAAAAAGTAGGAAAAAAAAGAGAAGTCTTTAAATGGAGCTTAAACCCGTGCTAACTGTGTAGATGCAGTGCTTCTGATTGCTACAACCGGTGGTCTGCTTTCCAGAGATTATAACGGCCATTGTTTTCAGGTATAGGTAGGAAAACATGAGCTTCATAGCAACCTTTTTTCCTGACTTGACGTGAGAAGTTTAGACAAAAACTTTCTCTCTGCATTTCAAAATGAATGCATGGTATGGATTGTTGTTTTTATTATTAGAAAAGTATATTTTTTCCTTGTCTTAAATTTTGCTCTACTGTAGGGTCATTGCGACTGGGTGACAGATGTTGCAATTAGTGAAAACAAGAAATGGATTCTTTCAGCCTCAAAGGTAATTGCTAATTTCCTGATGTGGTTTCAGGAGCCAAGTTATAACTGGATGTGAAGATTTCATCCCTTGTTTTCAGCTTTGGTTTGATGAAAATTAACACTGGTAAAGTTGCTTATAAAAATTGTAAGTTCTAAGCAGTATTTACCTCAAGTAATTAGAAAAAATCTTAATAATTTGATACACTTTTATTTTTTTTATAACACATTGATATGTGTTATTTTAAAACGTGCATGCAGTTTTAAGATTTCCAAAGATGTGATACTTAAATGTGAAATAGTTTAGCACTCTCAGGGTGAGAGCTCATCTGATAAAATGAGATTTCATCTCTTGAAAATGATGTCTCTGTTTTGGTAATACACAAACATATCAAAACAATTGCTTCTGTTTCTCAGGATTCTACTTTGAGATTGTGGAATATTGAAAAGGTTGATCATATACCTTCAGTGACAGAAAGCAGAAAAGAAAAAGGCTCAAAAATCATTCAGGTTCTGTCATTTTATTTTCTAACTCCACCACAAACTTCATGAAAAAACAAAAAACTTAAATTTTAGAAGAAAGCTGTAAGATTTGCTGACTGAAAACACAAATTGATTGTTCTCCTTTTCTCTGTGTAAAGATTCTCAAATCATTTTTGGGGAGTGGAATGTAGTAGTATTTTTTAAAAAAAATTGATTGCGGTAAGGACACCAATTTGCATGTACAGGTGCATTCTCGTTTTTAGAAAACACAGACATTTATGTGTACTTCTAAAAATAAATACATTTTGTTTTTCTATGCTTAATGCTTATGCAGAGTAACTGCCTGCTTATATGGGACTTGCAAACTTAAAAAGACAGGGCAGGTAATAAAAATGTTCTTCTGAACATAAATCAGCGGATAGTCATTCTAATTAGTTGCTTTTTAAAACTGCGGCTGTGTGTGTTCTGACCTCTGAAATATGGATTATAAGCAGATAGATGTTAGGAAAGTGGAACATTAACAAGCGTAATGCTATTGAAATGTGCTTTTCTTTATAGTTCCTCAGTTGTTTTTGGTGGTGTATTTGCAAGATCTCATGTATATTTTTCTTCTTATCAATAACTATTAAGTGAAATTGCATGGAAAAAATAAATTATATATATATATATTTTTTTATCAGTATTTCCTGTTGAACAACAGTTGTTCAAAGCAATGTACAGCCTTTTAAGCTTTTACATAAATTTTATAAATGCACCAGCAGTGAAAATGTGTGCATTCCTAAAAAGTATCCATTGATAGAAATTTGAGAATACAGTTAAACTTGGTACTAGAAATTACTTTTGGTGCATTTTTAGCAATATTTAAAGTATGTCAAACAATTAGAAAAATTTAGTATTATCTTCATTTGTGTAAATATTTTCATAAGCATTTAATTTTGAATGAATGCTGTAAGCGCTCTAATACTCATGAAGTTTACTCCATTTCTATGTGTGGTCAGCAAAGTTTTTTTCAGCAGCACTATCTGTGTAAAGTTATGACAGCTATACACACCCAGTGCATCTCAAAAATCAGGCCTAGATATGTGTGTATATATAGAGACATACTTTTGTGAGTGAAGTAATGCGCATCTATCACAAAATATACTAAAATACCATTTTTAAAAATATTTATACCAGTGTGAAGAATGCGAAAAACCTTTCTTAAGCCTGCAGTGTAGTGACTTTGAAATGATATCCAAGTGTGTATTCTGTCGTCTGTCTTCTCCGGTGACACGTGTTTTGCCATTGCCACCTTCTATCTCTCCTGATTTTTAAATTCATCTAGCAGACTTTGGGTGTTAACATACCTAAGTATAAATGGAGTGTCAGTACATCTTTATGTACTGCACATACAAAGGTAAGGGCTTCCTCTAACCTTGCGCTACTGCAGTATTGCGTATTGAGAATAATCAACTGTTGTACTAATCCATTGAATAGCAGTGACTTGTCATGTAAAGAATGCAGCTGCCCAGGAGCTGAAATCTATTTATGTTGCATGGTAGTAGAAAACAAAATTACTTACTTGTCCTTTGGTAAATTTTAAACAATTGTAAATTAATACTATAACTCCAGTCTCAACTTAGTAAAGAATACATGTGAATGTATAAATCATGACATGTTTCCTTCCATTCTTCAGATAAACTGTTCTTCTTTGCTATGGCACACACAGTTGCTTTCAGTAGACATCAGAAAGAATTTTGTGAATAAAACCCTGAAGAAGACCATACGTGGTGGTGGTGGTGTTGTTGTTGTTTGTTTTGTTTTGTTTTTTGTTTTTTTTTGTTGCCATACTTTTAAGAAAAAAATTGCAAAGGAACTTTCAGCCCTGAGAGTAAGTTGTAGGCTGCGTCATGGCTGACTTGATGCAGCACAAGCTAGTTCCATGCCATCCATCAAGGAGCGTGATGTTTTTACTGTTCTTTCTTAGGAGCGTGAGAATGTCAATTGCTAAAAGTGTAGTGTTCCAAAATGTTTGGAAGTCTTATTCCTTAGAATAGCGTTTTCAAATTTCTCAGCATTTCTTTCCCAAAGGAACAGAAATGAGAATAGTTGGAACTGGGCACGTGGCAGCCTGGAACGCAGTTAAGCTGTGGAATAAAAGCACATTTAAGTAGATAGATTATTTTTTCTTCTTTTAAATTATATGAAATGTGTAGTAACAATTACAGAAATCAAGGTTAAAAGAAAAATACTTCTGGGGTACATTTTATATAGCTTTATGGCTTTGAATAAACATGAGGTGATAAAGTGCATTATTTTCTATCATTCTTTTCTGTTCTTTACTTCTAGATTAAATAATACTTTTTTGATACAGCAGCTAAAAGAAAATGCTGTGTCCATGCTCCTGATGTTTTTTTTTTTTTTTTTTTTTTTGAACAGATTACAAAATTAATGCATGTATTATAGCTGAAGTAATTTGGCTTGAATGGAGTTAGTAATACTGAACTAATTTCTGTATGTTAGAAAAGATTAGTCATTGATGTTGTTATATTAAAATTGAAAGTGTTCTTTGTTTCTTTTTTTACCCTTTTCAGCTGGAAAAAATCAATGCTCATTTTTTTTCCCCAACTGAAACAGGAATAAAACAATTGCTCTACAGAGGTTTGGTTTATTTTACATCAGTAATGTGAATCGTTTGGAATTTAAATGATTCCTCTTCTTATTTCCCAACTTCAGAAAAACAAGGAAAAATGAATTCTTAAATTAATGAAACCAGAATGTAAGTTTTATTACTTGTTGCTGTTATCTGTCTACTGCTATCACTAGCGTCCTGCTTGGGTGCCATGTGAGTCAACTTGCCTTCAGCACTGAACTGATCTAACCTGCAGCAGTAGGCATGTGTTTGTATGCAGAGTAGGTTTTGTGGAGAATGTGATAACTATTGACAATTCACAGGGTGACTTTTTGTCTGCATTTATTATGGATTTTGTCCCCTGCAGTTTGACTAATTCATTCAGTCTTTTTTTTTTTTTTTTTTAACCTGTTGACAAAGTTAAGAGAGAAGGCTGTTTTAGACCAACTATGCATGGCCGTCATTCTGTAGTGATTATTTGAAAAATAGCATCTATAATTTGGCTCTAAATATGCCTTAGGTGACTGATAAATTGCTGAGGTAATCTCTGCGTTTTGCAGATTCTGATTACACTCCAGGCCTGTAATCAGATCTATTCATGAGGTTTCTTTCTCTGATAACCTTTGGTTGTGGGCCAGGCTGTGTGTTCATTTGTGGCTCATTGCGATGTGCTTATACCATCAATCTTCCTGCTGTGGCACATCCTCGCTTGCTGCCCTGTGGAGATAACAGGCTAAGGGTCTGAGGCTCTGTAGGATGTTTTACTGGTGGCAGCATCAATTCTGTGTGAAGAACTCAGATTTGCTATGTAGAAAACTGCAGCCTAAATCGCTTTCTCTAATTATTTAGCTTGCACGAAGATGTGTGTGTGGTCAGGCACTCTAGTGTTATATGCACAAGTGCTACAGCAGATAGGCAATGTGTGCCCTTTGCTGTCATGGTGTAATTTCGGTGTTGTTATAGAGGTGATGGCACTGTGAGGGACACTTCCCTTACTGTCCTCGGTTGTGAACCCTGGGTGCTTGAGTCAGTGGGTTTGGGACAAGACAGGACTGGACCCTAAACGCGAGCCTAAGCCTTGCCTAAGATTTCCTCCTTCACAGTCGCTACATGCCTAGTGCCAAAAACAAACGCAGACGTGTGAGAGAGCCAAGTCTGGCAGTGTCTGCGCTGATCACGGCAGCCAAACCAGAACTGCCCGGCCCCCTTTGAGCTGCGCTGCGCGGCCGGACCTCTACGGAGGCTGACAGCGGGGTTAGCCCCTTCCCAAGCCTGCCGGCCTGTGAGAGGGACGGCTCCGGGGGCTGCGGGCCGTGCTGGCCGCCTCGCTGGGCGGGGGGCTGCGTGGACCCGGCGCGGCTCCCTCAGCAGCCGCCGAGGCACTGCCCAGGAGCCGCCGGCCGCTGTATTGGGGCCGGGCGGCGGAGGAGCCTACTGCCTGGCGCCGTGGCTTAGTTGGTTAAAGCGCCTGTCTAGTAAACAGGAGATCCTGGGTTCGAATCCCAGCGGTGCCTGCGCGGGTCGGTGCCCGCCTTTTGCCCGCGGCCGCTGTTTTAACACCGCCCGGGACGGGGAGGGGGCGGGAGGCGGACTGCCGATGGGCGGCAAGCGATATACGTGTGTGAAGTCCTGTGTTGTGTACAGGTGTATGGGTGTACCACATCCGTGCCTCTCCTGTCCGGTCTGAGGGCCTGTGGTGGCCGCGCTGCCGGCCGGCCCAGCTGAAGCTGCGTTTGTTGGTCGGCTGCCGAAATGCCTGGGGAACGCGAACAAGGAACAAAAAGTACCGGTTTTAAAGCAGAGGCTTTGCTTTTCCCGCGAGATTTTTAATCTTGCAGAGCCAAGAAAATTCCTCTCTCTCAAACGTCTTTTCTTCCTGTCTGTCAATCTTCAGAAGTCTCTCAGTAAGGTACTCTTCCCTTTTTTCTTTTTTTCCTCTAGTTTGTGCAAACGTTGGCTAGATGTCCAACACTGTGGCATTTGTCACCCCTCGGTGCCGAGGCTCAGCCTTTGCCTCTCCTTACTCGTTTGTTTTCGTAGTCTGGCTTCTCCAAGTGACAGTCGTGATGAGCACTGTGTTCATTTCCCTGCCGTTAGTGACGAAGGAGGGGGACGGAGCTTTCTGGGACATCTTTAGAAGTCAAAGGCTAAATCCTCCCCCATTAGGCTTGTGAACTAGGTTTACTGAAATTATTCCAAATGTGACTGTAAACAAATGAGAATCCATCCTCAGATCTGAAGTCAAAAGGCTTAAAACCCATTAATACAGCAAGTCCCAGCCTTGCAGCTGTGTGCTCAGGCATTTTTTTGGCCCACACAGCAGCTGATGGGAGTCAATGGAGTCTGGTGCATTTGAACAGTGAAGTTGTCAGGGTGCAGATCTACAGCCAAATCACAGGGGCTAGAAAAGAGCTTTCCGTAACCCCTAATGCAATACCCAAGCTTAGTGTCCCAGATCAGCATCTAGTTATAGTATCTGTCTGCAGGAATCTTTTTTTAAGCAGCATTTACTATAAGAATGCAACATAGCTATTCAATACATGATAAGTATAAACAAATCATAAGTGCAAACTTCGAAATGTTTTTTAACAATTAGGAGTATGCAGATTAAGGCTGTTTTAATCACATTCTTCAGTAACTCATTGATTTGTATTACAAAGAAAACTGGGGAAGAGCAAGCCACATTGAGCGTCAGCCAGGTCATCTGCTGCTCCTCAAGCAGCGTCTGTTTGGATTCTGCAGGAAACAATTTTGAAAATAAAAATCTTGTGTGGATATTTTTGTTCCTCCAAGCATGTAACTGTTTCTTCTGGCTGCTGAAAGAGGGACTCTGTATTTTTGTATTACGAGGATGATTTGCATACTTACAGGGAACCAGTATTTAAGCAAATCAAGTGAACTATGGCATATTTTTTACACAGATGTAATGATACATAAATACATCACACAGGTTGCTTGTTTTGGTTCATACTCACATTTTAAATATGTATTCAGTAAATCCCTTCATCAGAGCACTGGGCTTTCACTGGCTGCCCAGAGGGTATCTGTGAATGGCCTGCTATGCTGGACAGCTTCTTATATTTCTTATTTATTTTATATATATAGCATTCATAAAAAATTCAAGAAACAATGTGAAAGTGATTTGGATGTGCTTGCTCTGGTTACAGTAGCAATATCTCAGGGTTTGGTTTGCTCCCAGGTTTTGCTACCAGCGTGTTTCATTGCACAAGGGCCTTGAACACCTTCAGTCTAATACCCCAGCCTGGAAAGGTCCAAGTCCATCTGCTTTCTGCCTTCACTTCTTCCTATGCTGCGTGCTACCTTTTGTATGTCATGTAAGCTTGCAGGGAAGAAGTGTGAGTGCTGTCTATAGAGCATGCAAAAGTCCCCTGTCTCCAGAAAGGCTACATTTTTGATTGTCCTCAAAGAAGCACAGGCATTCTGGTTCATAAACAGAAGTGGTATTTGGCCTATTGAAACTGGCTTCAATTTTGGCTGATCTGTAAACCATCTCACTCTTTTTCCTAGCAGGAATAGCCAGCTGGACTATTCCATTAAGTCCACTGACCTCGGTGAAACTATTCCCATACAAACATTTTTGTGGGATTAAGGGCCTTAGCTGTTCTGTTATGGGTTATATGTAGATAATATCTTGAGAGCTGGAGTATGAAATCCAAGAATACTCATCACTGTGATTGCAAAAAGTGTTTTAATGCATGTGATTAAAAAACTCTGTTAAAATGTCAGAATACTAGTTGTGTTAAAAGGGTCTATACTATTTATCATGTAAAGTTCCACAAGATAGGTTTCTAAGATAGTTTGAAATCATTAACATTTAAGCTAAATGTACGTGTTGAGTGTTTTTTTTTACATACATGTGTTGGAATAGGCCAGATAAAGGCCACTTTAATCTAAAGCAAAACTGTAATTACAGATTCTTCAGCAGTGTTAACACTGCATTGAAGTTTCTACATGCTCTGCCAGGTAGCAGGCAGTAGCAGCTGTTTTTACATAAATATTTGCATTTTTTTCATGGTGTGATCTGAATAAGCTTCCTTCTCCCCACCCAAATGTCACACCATCCTGTCAATAACCACTGAAGTAAAGCAGCTGTATATAATCATCATCAACTGCTCTAAATTACAGCAAGTGGTGCTCATAGACCCCCCTCACCCTTACTCTACTGGTATTTGCAATTTTATGTTTGAAAATACATACATACTCAAGTATGATCTGCATAATTTCCAACCAGCAAGAGAGAGCACAGTCAGCCTGGCCTTGTAAATCGAAGAACTGTTCATGGCTCCTCAGCTGCTGTTTGGCGCTGGACACAGTGATTTTAACTTTCAATCTCTTTTGCCATCTGCAAAATTATTACAGTATTACTGACCTCACAAAGATGCTGTGGGAGTTGATTAATGTTGTATGAAACACTTTGAGCTTTTGGATAAAATCAATATTATTCAATCTATGTTTTTGTTTTTCTTCTCAGTGAGTTCTCTGTTTGGTTGTGCTGATGGTGAGTCTTTTCAATAGTGCTGGCAGGGCTCACAGCTGCATTTGACTTGAAGGTGTGTAATTATATCAGTATATGACTGATATTGTCTGAGAAGAGGTAAGTGTAATAGGTAGATTATGATAAGTATTTAAAAAAAAATCTCCAAAATTTTAGTATTTGTAAACATTAATATTTTTGATGGCAAGACCAAAAGAAATGTTTAAGGTCACAGTATGCAAATTAACACTTGGTAAAGACGGGATCTTTGCAAATTAAATGTGATAAATTATAAACTCTGTAAAAGGATATTATAGCAGGTCATATATGACTCTGAACAATTCATGTGATATTAACAATGCTAGGGATTTGTGTCTTGTGCTATGGTCCTTTTAAGTGTACGTTAGGGTAAGAAAAAGGCCAAATAAAAACCAGAAAAGAGATTGTGTCTGGGCAAGACATCTAGTACAGAGTATACAGTGTTTATTTTCAGAGCTATAATGAATCTCTCTAATCATATTAAGGTGGAACCAAAGAATAATTTAATTACCAATACCAAGTATATTGTTTTATTTTTTAATCTAGAGGAGCAATGCCACCTGCCTTTGAAAATTTGGGATGGGGTAAATGGGGTAAGCTTTAGAGCAGTAACTGTGTTCTCTCTGTGGACATTGCACTTAAGTGGTTTAACCATGATTTTCTCTAACAGTCCCTAAAAAGAACTGTGTGTCTTTACTTGTTGCTCAGATTCACCTTGATCTTCTAGCTTGGTAACAAAGGACAAAATCCATGAGCCATGAATACAAGGACGGTCACAAGGCTCTGGAAGTTGACATGCAGCCAGTAACCACAGCCTATGGAAGTAGCACAGCACAGTCTAGATCTTGGCAAAAATATTTTTACTTTAATAAGGCAGATATTTTCAATGAAATATGTTGCTTTCATATATTCCATGGGTGTTTATGAGACACCTTACTCTTTTATAGTTTAAATGCAAAGCATGCAAAATACGTACCAAAAGAACGAGGCGAGATGACTCCAGCACAAACTACACCAGAGCTCTGGCTGCTCTGGCCTGAACCTGTTACTAGTTTTCATGTGACATTCTCACATGTTCTGAGGAGAAAGTGAAGCCTTCCCTTCATCTAGTCTAATAAAATACTTAGCATCTGGAGTAGAAATGACCATAATGCAGAGCTTCTTATAAAAGCCTTAAAAAATGTGCATGAATAAATGTAGTATATTTTTATCTATATATTTGGGAGAGAATGTTATGTCCAAAAAAAATTTCATGTTTTACTCCTGTAGTGGATAATACACTGAGATGAAGAAGAGAGAAACAAGGAGTCTGACTGGTTGTACATACTAAAATAAAGTGTTTTTTCTTGTTTTCGAGCAGTAGCTCAGAATAAACTACTGAAATTTTGTCAAGGTACTTACTATAAAAGAATACACACCCGGAGGAAATTCTCAACAGCTTATCCCTTATATTTAAAAAAAGAAAGTGAGATGATGAAATAAAGCCAGTGTCTGATGTGTTAAAGAATTCTCAAAGTGGCAGGAATCGCTCCAGAAAATCTTTAGCTCCTGTGCTGTTGTGAACAATAATTTTCCCAAGACTTTCATAACAGTTTCTGTGAAATTGTATACAGAGTTTATCACAGTCATGGTGATTCTGTGCAACCGACTCATTGAAGTTGAGTATATTAAGTATCACTTAGCACAAGAAAATAAGTATACTCTAATAGAATCAGACCAAAGGTGCATCTAGCATAGTGTCTCTCCATAGCTGTGGCCAGCAGCACATCTGAGGTAGGACATATGCACAGGGCAAACATGCAGTGATATTTTGCCAGAATACTCTACCGGCCTCTGGTGATTTCCAGCTCGGGGTCCTGAACTCTCGTGTACAGATCTGATCAAATTTAATTTTTCATTTCTCTGTATCTGTGGGAAGGAAGAAGTGAAGGGACTCCTGTAGGCAGATGTGCATATTGGAGACATCTTTATCGTAGGGACAGTTGCCTAAAGAAGGGAAATATTAAAGGCAGTCAAATGTTTAGTGGCTGTTTATTGTAGCAGTGACTATAGGCTTAGGGGAAGATATTTTCCAATTCGTTCGCAAGGGCTGGCGTTGCTGCCTGCACAGCATTCACAAAGATTTGGATGAAAATGTTTGATGAAAACATCGAGTGAAGCCACATCGCCTGTTAACCTCAGTTTGCAAGACTGCCCTTTCCTAGACAGATTGTTTTGTAACGTGTCGTGCTTTGACAGGCATGTCCTGTTGCTGTGTCATGCCTCTATAATGTGATGTGATGCTTGTGTCATGAAAGGATTTGCCAGAGTGTAATACATCAGCTCTGAACTTTAGAGTCAGGGGAAACCATTTGGGATACTGTAATCTGTGTATTAGAAAACAAAGACATTCTCCAGCTACTGCTTTGCTTCCTTGTAGAAATGTTGGGATGGATGTTTTCTTAGTTTGTTAGTAATTTACAGAAATGGTATGTGTTACTTGTAGGATTGCTCGAAAATTTTCATTGGCTATTCTTACAAAGTAATGACATTCAAGCCTCTTACTGAGGAGAGTGACTTCCCCCCCCCCCCCACACCTTGTAGATCAGCTCCTCACATGTATTTGTTCTGCCAGTGATATTCACAGTTTGGGCCTTTGTGTAGGTAAAGCTGGTCTGGAACTTTACAGGTAGATATCCCACAGAGTATTGCTTAAATGTCAGAAAACACAACAGAGGGCAGTAGGAGAGAAAGTAAGAGGCAGGCACTGAGTGATTTATATTCTTGGCATTGAGGACCTGTGCTGTTGCTCCATTCCCCAGTAACTCAGCTTGTAATTATGTATACGTGGATAGAAAATATATTTAAATTTTTTGAAAGCTTGATTGTACTTCAGAGTGAAAATCAAGATTCTCCAAGCAGGGAGATGGGTTAACTAGAAAAATGTAAATTGTGTGCTTGACTGCTGCAAAATGGATTTTTTTTTTTTCATTCAAAAGGCTGCAATCTATAGCAATAAAACTTGGGGATCTGTAGGACCAAGGAGATGGATAATGCAGTTTTGGCCATATGTGACTGTTCTGAAAAATGGTATTTCATTAGTTATATTTGGCCCATGACTGAAAGGTTTCTTTGTCATGGAACCTGGCCTCTTCCTTCTCGTGTTTTATATGCACATTGCCTATTTTGGCAAATTACGTTTGTTTTATTAGATTGTGAAACCATTGCAATTCAGTTTACTTTCAGCTTAACCTTCTATTTCTGTTCCAATGGGATATAAACTAACATGGATAAAAAAAGGTAGTTTTTATATCTTGTTTTGTGTAGGAGTAGTACTGGTTTGAAACCTATGCATCCTGACCTCACAGGATACCCATGTCCAAAGTGTGATTCAGAATATGGATTTTGAAGATGGACACTTTACATGCCTGTAAAAACGTGTCTCGATCTATTACATGTATATAGCCTTGTTGTTCACTTTGAGAAGTAGTTCAAAAAGAATTACCTGGAGCTAAAGGGCAAGTATTGTTAACAGCTATGAATTAAAATCCACAGTGCTAACGTCTCCTGTATGTAACATTCCTTTTAGGGCACAGAGTCTTTCAGTCAAATAAGTTGAAGTTTAGTATATTTTGAGGATATTTGCTAATGCCTGTGTTTTTCCTCAGTTTCTGTGCATCATTATGATTAAGAAGATGAGGTTGCAAAGGTTGTGGACAGACCAGTGCAACCTGCAGCACAATCACTGCAGGTGAGTGCTTTGCTCTGGCTTTGCTGTGGTTCATCTGAGTGAGCCGTGTTCTAAGACATTACCTTTCTTATCCTGGAGACATAAGATCGCATGGCCTCACACGTATTCCTGATGTGGTTGTGGGAACTTCTGTTTCACAGCATTGGGGGCGGGTAGTTTGGAAGTCATAATGCATTCAGCAACAACAGAAGAGCCAACATCTTATCCCTGTTCTAAGTCATTTGAAAGGTAATGCCTGAGGCATATGAAACAGGGAAGCATCTTTGTTTACTTGTTGCAACAGGTCTTTTCTTTGTTTCAAGCAACTGTACTTGAGCTGTGATTAAGGTTTAAATATAAAAAGATATTTTTAATGTTAGTTGGTGAGGTAATCAAGAACTGACCTCACTGACGTCAATGGCAAAACTCCCACTGACTGTGCTGTAGTCAGGTTTTCATTCAATAAAAAAATAATAAAGAATCTGATTCATAATGAAGGGAGGAAAAGATGAATCAACCCAGGTTGTGTGGGTAGTTTTTCCTGTTATTAACCGTGCAGTGGCATCAAAACAACGAGGTCTGTCTTTATTTGCTGTAGTATTTGTGATTATTCTTTACTTACATATGACTAAACACAATTAGCCCTCTCAGGATTCCTGCCAAAGTGTGTGCTGAGCTCTCATTGTAGTCAATGGAAACTACTGAGTACGGAGCTTTTCTGAAAATCTCTTGATAATATTTGAACACAAGTGTTTTTATGATCCTCAGCTGGAATACATTTTTTTAATGACATAAATATCGATTAGGTATTGTTTCTGGATGAGTTTATAAATAAACATTGTTTTTAATATCTATACTATATACATTAAAATATTGTTCTCTATTTTTGTCCTGTAATAGCAAAATGTAATGGTTGAAATTGTGCTAAGAGCAAATACGACCATTTGTACCTACAACTTCATTTGATGTTTCTCCCTGAATTAATTTACTGAAATGTCATAGTCCCAACATAATTTATAATAGTTTCTTCAATTATTGATTAATATTTGGGAAGTAAAGTCTGATAGAAGCTATTCAGTTAACTTTTGGTGCTTATTTTTGATAAATTATATGACTCTATATAGTGCTTTTCCATTGGAATAAATATTTATTGTCAGTAACATAGAAATTGTTAAGTAACATGGTAAGTCAGTTCTATTTGGCCAGCCCTAAGTGGCTGTTATTTTCAGTACTACACTATTTGTTGTGCTTTTTTCCTTAATTAACATTTAAATTTGCATGTCATTTTCATGGAGAACAGAATTAATCACCCAAATGATCTTTTTTTTTCCTCCTTTGATATGGGTTATGCTCTTTTATTTGATGCTTTTCATGGTCATTTGGGTTATCTTTATGTAACAGATATGTTATCCTAGTCGAGCAGCACACCAGTGTCCTATTATTTCCTTAATTTTAAAGCAACCAAGACTCAGTTTTTGTACAGTGTTACCTATATTAGCTGCATTCTGAAGTTTTCTTTTTATTTTTTTAATAGAATGTCCTTTAAAGTGTAAGAATTGTGTGTCCTTAATCACAATAACTGCATACCTGTGTGGTGAAGGCTGGGATTGTGCAGACTTTACAGCTACCATTATCATATGACATCCTTTTCTTTAGGCTGAGAAAATTTAGCCAAGGTATTTCTAGCAAATGCATTAGTAGAGTGTGCAATGTTTGCATATTGAATGGAATAAAAATACTTCTTGATAATACTTCAAAAATACTCAAGAAGTAAAAATCTTGAGGTATAAACTGATAGAAATTCAGGACGTCTAAGTGCTCTAAGTCTAACTGCTCAAAGCAGCTGAAAAGATATACAGGTCTTTGTCATGCAATTTTTTGACTATCCAGGAAAACCATTTGGGGAATGGTTAACTCAGAGCACTAGGTCAAAATGAGTATGTTCCCTTGGTTGCCATGGCCCAAATCTGCCTGTTTCCTAAGATGGCAAGGATAGGGTGACCTTCATGTGCTCCTTTAATACTGTTTCCCATGAGGTCAATTGCCATTTCTTCTGGCAGTCTGTCTGACTGTGGTCTGTGGAAATATAACCTGGTAGGTTAGGGGAGAATTAATGAATTAGTAACTGTAAAGACAGATTAGAGCCAAGAGCCGCTCTGAGTTAGCACATGTCTTGTAAAAATGCTAGTGAGATTCACAATGTAGCTACATGCAGTGGTCCAAATTCAGTTTAATACGATGGCAAATAAGAGAAGGATTTAGTAATTTCTTTTGATACCAGCTTGTTGAATCTCTGACTTAATAATTTCCAAATGATTTCACATAAATTGATTATGCAGCTGCTGCTGGTTTCTGTGTTTCAGCAACTCTGAACATGGGACCCTCAGGAGAGCTTAAAAATAGATTTGGGGCTGTCTTGGCACCACTGGCTTTTGGGCCTGCCTGACACTGATCAGAGCTAATTTGGCTGCAGAGCCCCTGGCTCTGTACAATCTGGCCCCTTGGTACTGTACAATCTGAAATTCATCTGGGTCTTTGCTCTGTATCTGTTCTTCCCTGTGAAGAACTTCAGCAAGAACGTTTGGTAATGATCACTGGAGTGAAAATCCTCTGTAGAAAAAGAGCATACCTTATTCAGTAAATACAAATATTTATGAAATTAAATTACTTTGCAGCAGCATTAAAATTGTGAATGCTTGCACATCAGGATTTGTGTCTTGCTAATGTTTTTTGCATTACTTTTTTGTCACCTGAGCTCTGGATGTTACAGAGCTTTGCAGAAAACCTAAGGAGCCCTTCTGTACTGGAATGCATCAAGTAAATTGCCCACAAATAGAGCTAGAATTGTGCTGAGCTAAATGTGGCTGCATTGAGTAATTGTAATTGTGTCCAGCTGGGTTTACTGTACTTCCAGCAAATCTATAGACATGGGATGAAATATTTAAAATTGCTTGAATTTTGCTAGTGTGCTTCACTTTTGAGAAATAGGAAACCTCTGTGATTCATACCTCCGTATCGTTACAATCAATGGGCACTGCTCTGCCACGATGTTCAGTGACTGCAGGGTTGAGAACAAACGAGCTAATCACAGAGTATCAAAGCTCTCTGCAATAAGTGGGACGAGAAGAATTGAATTTGCGATTGTTACACCTTTGGCTGTGGAAGTGTATCCAGGTCATGTTGCCTAATGAAACAATGGTATTAAATATTTTCTCTTTGGATCACTGTTTCTTTAAGCTTAGTACAATGCCATTATTATGGATGTAACTAGTACTATTTTTTTTTAATATCCAGAGCAGAAGAGTATTGAATAAGTAAGATAAATTAACAATTATTGTCATGAACTCTTGAAAATTGTCAAGTTACTGTAACAGAATAATATTTTAAAATGCATAGATTTTCCTAACTTGCATGAAAATTATATATAGGCTGCTATATTTTAAGAACTCAACAACATAGGCATGGAAGTATAATATACTATTGTTTGTTCCAAAATGGTCTGTGGATGATGATAAATTCATAAAAGCTAGTTACAGTGAACACCCAGAGCAACTGTTTGGTTGAGTTAGTAACTGAAAAATCACTGAAACCTGTCTACAAATGATTCCAACAAAGTAAATACAAATGTAAGTATAAATAAGTATTTATTCTTTTAGTCAAATAAGTTTTAAAACTGGTTTAATCTTCACAGCACCACCCCAGACACTGACAAACCAAAGAATGTGTTGTCATGGGAAAAAAGGGCTATAACAAAGGATATTTGAACACTGATAGCTATAAATGCATATGCCAAGCTCGGTATCATGGGAATTTCTGTGGTATGTTTATTACATTACCCTGAACTCTGAAATCTGTACTAAGATCAAAGTATGTTTCTGTTAGCTACTTTTAATTTAGCATTTGTGACTCTTCTGGTTCCATCTACCAGCTTGACTGCTTTCTTTTTAAGAGAATTCATAAGCAGGTAAACTATAAATATAGAGAAACCTAAATATAATTGTTTCAGTATTATTGTTGCTTTTTGCAGCATTTCCTTTTTTTCCTTCTCTTTTCCTTTGGAACATCTGTTTACTTTTGAGATTTCCCAGACTGAGAACTCTGTACAGAAATTATATATTTAGGAAATGCAAAATTACCTGTGCATAATTCTGATTTTAAGTAGGCACCATTTTGTAAGATTCTCATTCATCTGCTTACTACTCTAGATACTGGTGGATATTTTTGTAAATTGATCTACTGGTTTTTTTGGTTTTTTTTTTTTTTTTTACTTTTTTTTGTTGTTCTACTTTTCTTTCATTTGGTTGGCTTCTCTATCTGGCACCTTCATCTCTCACTCAATTAAGGGAATAACTGGAATGTTTTGACAGCCGCATAAATATACTGGGAAGGGATGACATCTCTGGGCAGCAGTGCATGCAGCCATGCTACTGTTGCCCTCAAGGATAAATAAACAAATGTCAGCTCAGAGGAGTACTGTTGATCCTGTGTATGGAGTTGATGCATTTGAAAGAGGATCTTGGTTGACTGTACCTTCAGAAAAAGGGAAGTATGAGGGCAAGAATTTTTCTCGCTGACAGAGCACCAGTCCCAAGCTCCTTGCTGCACCACTCCTCAGCTGTCATCTTGCTGAAGTGCACGCTCTGGCTGATTTATATCAGTCTAGGATCTTTGCATAAGTTTCCCAGTCATAAGAAGGGATGGAAAACAGCTCTAAAAATTATTAGTATTCCCAGCCAATGGGTAATGTTACACCAAAGATCGTTTTCAAGGCCAGCAGTGGGAACAGTACAGGGAAGCTACTCTACAGCCTCTTTATCCGTGTTGCAGTTGTGTTCAGCCGTTTCCCACCCAGTACAAATGTCAGTCACTGAACTCATTTGAAGGTGTCTGTTCAGCCCTAGTTATATATTTTATACTGCATGCAACACCTTTTTAAAAAATTTCTATTATTATTTTTAAAACATTAAATGACATTGGGGGCTGGAAGCACTGCTGAGCAACTTCATGCAGCTACTTTCATCTGCTCTGATAACAGTATGTGTACAGAACAAATAAAGTATTGGTTCTTTCCCAAGGAGGTGATGTTAGTGCACATTCACTGCGTTCATCCTGTGACTTAGAGGAGTTTTCATGTTTCTAATTCCAAGCTGTTTGATCTCCCACTTAAATGCTAAAATAAGTTGGTAGTAACTGATGCAGCTAGTGCATGTTTGGCTAGGAATGTATTGATATTTTGTGATGGTGACATTTTCTTCGGTAGGAAATAAGTAAATAAACACAACTTCAGGTCCTACTGAGACCATCATTTCACTGAATTTCTGTATGTGAAGGGGAATCTGAAAACATTCATACATCTGAAATGTGATTCAGATATATATTGGCATTGCTCTTTTATCATTTACAAACAGAAGAAACACTTCTGAGTTATTTCAGCTTCATTTACCATATATATATGTGTGTGTGTGTATATATATATATGTGTTTATTTATAAATGTCAAGAAGAATAGTAAATCCTTTAATGACTCCAGCTCTGGTAGAGAGAGTAAGCCCCTAACACAAGTAAAGCATGAAAGGATTTATCATAACCTAAATTAAATTGTCCAAACTCTGCTCATCAATAGATATCAAGTAACAGCCAAAAAAAGAAATCAGTTTAGTATCTTAGTGGATCAGGGGACTTACCAGTGGCATGCAGTGTTTTTCCAGTACATGGATACTGAAAACTAGCATCACCACAGCTTAAGTCAGTCCATACATAGTCAGTAAATGATAAAGCTGCCGGGAGAGGTGGGAGGTGTGGTGTGGTGTTGAAATAGCCTTTCACTGTGGAGTCATGAGTGAAGTAAAATTGGAGGAACTGATCCTGCCTGTGTAAGCTGCAGAATGGCTGTGCAGTGTTGTGGGACTGGAAGTGGCTCGACGGACACCAGGAGCTAGGACTCGGGAGCATGCTGTAGGCACAGCCATGTCTGTTGGCAGGTGACAGCCGAGAACCTTGTGTAACAATTGATAGAACTGCTGACATAAAACAGTGCTATGAGATTACACTTTTAAAACTGAATCATGCTGAAAATATTTAAAGGCAAGAAGAAGAGAGAAAGGGAACAGTTCTGCTCTTGGCCTGTTTGTTTTTTCCTATTTTAGTTGTTCAGAATGCCTTACAGTCCAAAGGAACTTAATTGTTAAGCTGCACTTTATAAATTTGATAAGAAAACCTGATTAACTTCCTCAAATTATTTCTGTAAGGATTAAAAAATGAAGATATTCTGATGCTCTTCTGTAATTATTCTGTATGATTAAAAAATCTGATATCAATAACACCGTTAGTAAAAACGAGACCTAATTTACTTAATGGAGCAGGTTATGTAGACTGCTCAGTTTTGTTAAGAGAGTTAAGTTATAACTATTGAAAAAAAAAAAGGCAATTAATGCTGCCTTGATAATAGTTACAAAGATGATCCTTTCAATAGAGAATGATTTTATTTTTCAAGCAATTACCCTAATGTAATTGCTACTCATAATCTGCTCTGCTTGATACAAATACAAACTTTTATTGAACATTCAGAGTATCACGGAGGAATATCACAGCTTTGCGCTTTCTCTGGAAAAATGCCTATGCATTGGTGATCATACTATAGTATTTCTCCATCAAAAAAAATACCTGGATTTGCTTTACTGTAATCCCAAGTTGCCTATATTTGTTCCTGTCACATTTAATAAAATGAATGTGAATTAGAATGGATTTCTTCAGCTCTTCATAGAATACATGCATAAGAAATTTCTAAGGAAGAGTAAGAAAAATAGCTCACTCTGAAGTTTAGTAACGATCTGTGATGGATCAAGACAGGAATAGTGTTAAGGTCAGTGCAGCAAAGTACCCTTGAGGATTTTCTTCCCTTTTGGGGAAAGTGCGTTTGTCACTAAACGTAAACCCTGTTAAATCCAGCCAGATAGCATTGTGTGGTGGTGCAATATGAACTCTTGTAAAAAATAAAGCTAAGTGTAAACTAAGCAAGCTTGAGACAACGTATATTACTATACCTAATGTTTTCTAACTAACTTTTCTTTAATGGCAGATTTCAAAAGACGACAGAGGTGATGAAAATAGATGGGAATTCAGGCTTGTTTATCTATACGTCTCTATACATGCTACCTTTTATTTGAAACTGATTTATGAAGGAAGAGAGAGAAACACACAGAAAGAACTCCTGGAACAGGTAAAATTGAGGTTTTACTTTAAAGAAATCTCAACCAAATCAATGCAAAGAAACAAACACAAGCTACAGAAATCAGATGCAGAGGGAACTGACATGGAAAAAGTAATAAAACTGGATCTCAGCAGACTGAGATATTACTCACATGGACAAGTTAAGGTCCCAAATTATCTTAACATTTTTAGTACTAATATCAATGAAATCCACAATCTTAGTCAACATTGCTAATCATTTTATGATGTCTTCATCTTCACTGCATATTTTTTAAAATAATTTGTAATATCTGTTCAATACACTCAGTAAAATTTTATCAGAACTATTTTGGTGGTTTTATAATCAAGACTTTGTGTGATCCAGTTCTGTCTAATGCAGTAGCATGTGTAATGTGTAACTTCTTCTAATGAGTTTCTTACAGACACATGTTCTGACACTGGATATGAAGTCTTGAAACAAGTCCAGCTATGGTTTAACTTTGTATAACTCTTTTAAAATGATTTTAAAATAATCTGTGAATCATCCTGCAGTGGAACACCTAGAATAGGTTCTACTGATTATATTTTAACGGTGTTTGTGTGGATGTTGTAGTGAGATCATGAATTCCACTGTACCAATAGATACAGGAGCATATGGATATGTAATTTCATATATACTTTTCTAATACATTTCTGTGAA
Organism: Heteronetta atricapilla; assembly: GCA_011075105.1. Taxonomy (NCBI): domain Eukaryota; kingdom Metazoa; phylum Chordata; class Aves; order Anseriformes; family Anatidae; genus Heteronetta; species Heteronetta atricapilla. The sequence continues at coordinate 9,877,908 of CM021741.1, forward strand.
GACAAAATGATGTGACTGGAAATTAGGACTCAGAATTTTAAGTTAGTCTTACATGAAGGCCAAGTATAAGGATAATTCTTAAACTTTATCTTAACAAGTTATTGGCATGGATAAAAAAAGAATGTGCACGTCACTTTGCTTTCAGTCCTATGTAAGTCTTCTGTTTCAGTGATATGCAAGGATACTATTTAATGGAAATGAGAGATGCACTTTACTCATAATTATCATAAAAAGGGTTAATGCGGAATGTAGAGGTGACTAGATATGTTATTTTATTATAATAATAGACTTACTGGGGAAAAACTCTTTTATGACACATTCCATTATAGCTGTTTCAAACCCATAATTTGAAGATTACTGCTCAAAAACCCAGACAGAAATGATTTTACAATCATAGGCCCATTAAAGGTTTAAGAATTGTCTGGTTAGATTAGGAAGAATTTAGTTGTAGAAAACACTGTGTGATTTATTATGCTACTTAAAAAGTGCACAACACATGTGCTTGTAAACCAGGCTGAATGGGCAGAACAGCCAGGTCCTCTCTGCTGTGTGCAGGGCCTTCTCACCTCCTGATAAACTTTGTTTGCATCGATCCGCTTATTATTTCTGCATCTTTAGCATAGTGGATGTATTTATTTTAACATTCAGTTCTCTCATCCCAAGTAGACAAGACGTGATATTATTGATCCTCAGGCCAATCATCCATTAGGCATCCATTAAGATCCAGAGTGATAGACAAATGTGAATTACAATTATTATAATTCCATCAAAGGGTTGCTGAGATAAGGCCCGAGTCTACAGCTCAGTGAGGATAAGGATCACCTGAACCCCTGAGATATTACTGTAGCCACACTTTATATTGTTGAAATAAAAAGGTCTAAAGTAGTATCTCAGTGTGCTGAGAGATGTCCTTTGGTGAACCCTGGTGCTTTCAGGCATTAAAGCCCTTAGCCCTCCATTTCACCACTCTGCCAGAGTTTTTCACTATCAAATAAGAATCAGCAAAAGGGAACTGGAGCCTGTGCTTTGACTTTAATGTGCTTTCTGCAGCCAACACGATCTGCTTCCCGTAGACTCTCCAGAAAGTAGCTGTCACCACCAGCCCTGAAATAGTTTCAGCCTAGCCTGCTGTTTTCTCATCCATTGCTGCCTTTTCTTTCTTATCTGGTGTTTCCTTTCCTGATTTTTTAATTTGATCTTTTTCCTTCTTTCCCTGGCCAAAGCTTTCTGCTGAGTGGATTAATTTTAAGTAAGATACAGTGGTACCATGAGAATAGCTCTGTGGAGTGGTTTTATTGTAGACACATTTAAAAGAATTTGTTTAACTGAGATGTGTGTTTAAAATTGCACTCATGAGCTTATGGGCAAACAAAGATCATAGTTCTAATTAATATTTTTTAAACTGTACAGTACCCCAGGCAACTTAAATATGCTTTTCTCTCCTCTTAATCATATAACCATTTAGAGTTGTACAGCTGTTTTCCTAGGTGAGACTCGCATAATTAACAAATACCTGAAATATCTAAATGGGTACCTGGGCATGTATCAGACAGGCGTTGTGTGTGAGAAGCGTCATCTATCACACGCCTGAGGGAGTACTGGGACAGGGCTTGGGAAACCCGGCCCTGCACACAGCCCCTCGCTTCCCTCGCCACACTCAGTGCTGTTATTCCACAGGATCATTAGCACTCCGGCACATGGCCTAATCTTTAACCTGACTTGGGCAGTGCCTGATTGAAACCTGACTCAGATGACAATTGAAATGGCACAAAGCTTTCAGTGTGGGGTAGCACGTGTAACTTATTTTGTTGCATCTTTTTCTGTGAGACTCTTGTTCATGTTGTGGGTGCTGCTAAATGGTCATGTTAGTCGGTATCAAATACCTGGGCTTTATCTTGGCATCCCGTTTCCTCTTACAAATGTTTGTTGCTTTTCACGTTCTTCCTCAGACTGTGGCGCTTTTGACAGGCTCACTCTGCCATGTCTCACCAGAGCAAAGAGCTGGACCCAGGCCCCAAGACAGATGAGTAACTGAGTGGGTTTCTGTGACTGCACAGCACCTGATGCAGCGTGAATGGTAGGGAGCTCCAGCTGGTGCTTGTGACTTCACATGTCTATCATTAGTGCAGTCAGAGCTTAATGCTGAGTGGACAACCCTTAAATATGAATTTTACTTATTACATTATTTTAGGGAGAAGCTGGGTAAAAAATATATGTTTTGTGTTGCTGATTATAGTGTTCAATTTTAAATACAATGGGAGAGTTTCAGTTGTAAATAGTATCCTCACAGACTGTATGCCTGCTGTCTCTCGTGTGGTACAGCCATAGGATGCAAAGATGCATTTTTTTTTTTTTTTTTTCAAGCAGGTGGGGAAAACTTCCTGTGTTTGTAGTGAAACGGTGCAAGGCCTCACATTTGCCCTGGAAGAGTACACCATGCCATGTGGCAGGGCCCTCATTTGTGCAGGTTAAGGAATGGTGCTGTCACGGAGTTCTGTGTTGTTGGTAGCTGTGGGCTGAGGTAAAGCGCTGCTCAGCAGGCTGCACAGCTCGCGGCAGGGCAGGGCTGGTGGGGCTTTGCTCCTTCTGAGGGAGCAGCTCTGTGGGAAGACGTGAGCTGTTGCTGGGGCTCGGGGGGGGCAGTGAGCACCTGCCACTTGGAAAGCTGGAAAGTTCAGGGAATATCTGAGGCAGAGTTGGTTAATTTCTGTGATTGTTCGCCTGGACAAGATTCCTTCATCATCCCTTATTTTGCTATTCATTTCATGAAGCTCCAGTTAACTTTGTGGTCCTCCTGCTCCTCGTGAACTTGCGGGACTTTCGCCCGTGCCTTGTCCATTTTCAGGGGGGCACTATGGCCTTGGAGCGCTCCCCTTGACCCCAGTGTGCTGTGGAGCCTCACTCCCTTCCCTATACAACCAGATTACCTCAGTTTCGCCCCCGGCAGGCCGGGAGGTGTCTGTGTCCCGTCCCGCGGGGGCACGACCCGCACAGAGAGCGGGGCCGGGAGCGGGCAGCTCCGCGGGAAGGGCACGGCAGGCCGGGGCCAGCCCCCTACAAAGGGACCGAGGGCACCGCCGCCCCGGGGGCAGCTCGGCGAGGAAAGGCCGGGCCGCGCCGCCTCAGCGCGGCTCGGGGCCGCTCCCCCGGTAGGGGGGGCCGGCGGGGCGCTGCCTCCCGCCGCGGGGCCGGGGGCTCCTCACAGCCGCCCCCGGCGGGGGGGGGGCTCGCCATGCCCCCGGGCGCCTCGGCGGCGCGGAGCGGGCTGAGGCGGGGGCCGCGGGTGCCTGACAGGAAACCCGGCGCTGCGCGGGCGGGCTCGGCCCTCGCCTTCCTTTCCGCCGCGGGCCGCGCTCCGCCTGCCGGCGGCCCCTCAGGTGTGCGCGGGGCAGAGCGGGGCGGCGCAGCGCTCCCCTCGCCCTCCGGCCCGGCCGCCGCCGCCGCCTCCCGGCGGGCCCGTCACGTGGGGCGGCGGCGCTGCTGCTGCGGTCCGTCCTCCTCCACCTGCCCCGCAGCGCTGGCCGCGGCCATGGGGCTGCGGCGGGAGGCGCCCGCCCCTCTGCCGGCTCCCCGGGCGGCGCGGCGGGCCGGCCCCGCCGGCGGCTCGGCGTAGAGGAGAGGAGGGAGCGGAGCTGCCGCGGTTCCCCGCTCCCCGCCGCCCTGAAGGGCAGGCAGGCAGGCGGCGACCCGCCATGGAGAAGGCAGCGGCCGCGGAGCTCCGGCAGGGCGCGCTGGTGCCGCTCACCGCCATCTGCCTGGGTGAGTGAGAGGGACTGAGCGGGGCAGGGCCGGCGGCGGGGCGATGGGGGCGCCGGCACCTGCGGGCCCCGGGGTGTGGGGAGCACAGGGGTCGTGTCTGGTGTCCCCCCCCCGTGTCCCCGTCTCCGCTCCCCACGGGGACTCGGGTCCCTCCCGCCGGAGGGAGCCTGCCCCGCGCCCTCGGCCGCGGAGCCCGTGAGGTAGCCCCGCACGGCGCTTCCAAAATAAACCCAAAAAGTTTAGGCTCCGCCGGTGCCTCCTGCAGGCTGGAACTCGGGGACGGGCAGCGGCTCCTGCCCGCGGAGCAGGGCGGAAAGGCGTTATTTCCCTCGTCCCCTGCCGCGTTCCGCTCCCCTCCTGCCCCCCCGGCCGCTCGGAGCCAGCGCTCCCCGCCGAGCAGGTGGCGAGCGGCGGCGGCGCGGTGAGACGGCTGCCGGGCCGGCAGCCCCTGCCGGCACCCGGGGGCTTCGTTCACCGGCTGGAAGCGTTGAACGAGCCGAAGGGAGGCCGCCCGGAGGCACAAGGGCCGGGCACAAAGCGGGAGCTGTTGGACCGCTCCTGCCCCAGGTTCTGCTGAAGCTGAAGCACCGCGCACAGCGCAGCGGGGTCGGGGCTGCCTTCAGCTCTGCTGGCAGCAGGGACTGACAAACTGCCACGGCTCGCGGGAGAAAGGTGTGCAAAACCCGCTGCTGTTCGCTAAGGAAGTGCATCAGAGTTCATTTTTAATAATACCCAGAATAGGTGGTGTCCCTTACGTAAACCGTCAGAAAAGGGTGCCCGTGGCTGGGCTGCTCACTCTGGTCTTGTACAAGTTCTTTTTGACATCAGTGCTTGCCTCGGAAAAGGTAGAAAGTTAAAAGCTGCTCTGGTTACTTCAGATATGTCTATTCTGACTAACGGAAGTACGACCTGAAAAGCTATCTGAACTACTAAGTTTGAACAGGGGCTGTAGCTGCTGTTACTCTTCTGCAGAGGCTTAAAGGGATGTCAGAAGTGTGTGCAGCATGAGGGTAGCGCCTGCTGTACTGTTTATTCAAAGTTAAGGGAAAGATAAAAGTTTCAGCCATTTCTCGGAAATTCTTAGGTTTTTTTTTTTTTTTTTTTTTTTTCTTGTGGCCTGGTTGGACCTCTGTTAAAGCTTTTGTTTTTTAACAGGAATAGCACAATTGTTCTAAAAATGAATAATATATGATTATTGAAGATCATATGAATTCCAGAGTTTAAGTGAGAGAGCACTTCTTGTACCTAGCTGCAGGTAACATGCAGTTGAAAGTTTGCTAGATTTCTGCTTTCTGTGACTTCTAGAATTTCACTGTCTGGCTCTTCTTTTCAGCTGGAATGCTTTATTCCTATTCCTTGCACAACTGACAGTAGTGGAAGTTGAGAAACATGAGAGGTGGGAAGCTTGTCAGGTATTCTGCTTCAGCCAACCCTAAGAATATAATGCTGCTGCTTTAACTATGCTGTGCTTTACTTCCTGCTTGTCTGTCCCTTCCAGTCATCTTTACTTCTTTACTTTTTTTTCACTTTACTTTCAGTTCCTGCCTTCTTGCTTCTCCAGCCCCACTTTACTTTTACTTTTTGTTCTCCCAGAGGCTTTATGTGCTGTTTGGTGTCTGTATAAACGCACTACCACTGACCATTGCTATGTGTGACCTCAGCTGTACACCGCTGCTCCAGAGACTGGAACTGGATTTGTTGCAACTGTTCTTCTGTAAGGCCATTTCATTTCTCATTCTTGAGAAATTCTGGAGGGCATAGAAAGTTACCTAACAGGGAAATGATCAAAACAGCAAAGTCAATGTCTCAAGCAGGAGCTTGTGGGAAAAGACAGGTAGCTGTCAGTTGGTTCAGAGGCGTCAAGATGCAAATTTCTCTCCTGTACAAGTAACTGCTTTCCCAGCTGAAAATTTCACCCTGACAATTACTTAGCAATCCAAATGAACGGCATAGTCAGTTTCCCACGTGGAGTTCAAGCCAACTGAAGTGCTTCTGTTCTTTTCTGGCTTTCCTGTAACTTTACCCAACTGTTACGAAAAAGAGCACCTAGAAAACCTTCTGGCATACCCCTGGCTCTCACTGGTTTTGTTTTGATGGGATTTTAATTTGACAAGAGGTGAGAAAACCAGCGCGGAATGGCTTCTTTTGGGCATCTGAGAGCTTCAGAAGGTGCTGGTTACAGCGCTTGTGCAGTTTGAGTAGATGGTCTTGAGTGAGACCGAGAGCGAGGAAAGCAGATGCTGGGGAAAGTACCTGATGTGAAAGACCTTTATTCTGAAGAGCTGTTCTTGACTGCTGGCTTCTTAGTGTGAAGGAACTTGAAAATGAAAGGAAACTCGCAGTGACGGCCAGTAGATGTTTTATATTTGCATAGGTGAAAGAACATTTCTAGGGGGTGTCTTTTTTTGGTTGTGTGCCAGGCCTGGTGCACAGTGCTGCCTATAACTCTGTCTTGCTGGTGGTAAGCTAGGGCTGCTTGTTTAACGGTGCTCAGAAGAAAGTACCGTGGCTCTGAGTCATCTGGTTCCGCTCTGTCAGGCCCTTGTCTTCATGCTGCTTATTTCCATTTAAAGGGCATGGGCGGCCTTGGTCGGCTCGTGAGGGAGCCTCTGCTTGGGAGCTTGTGTTCTGTTACCTTGGGGAGGTTCAGATAGGAAATGTGGAAAGGCTGCAGGGTGCCACTAACAGACCCATGCCTCTCAAACAGTCCCTTCAGTCCTGGCTGTTAACAGTTTTGCGGAGTATATTCCTCTACTTTATTTGGAGCAAAATATTTTAATTTTCATAAAATCAAATTAGCGACTTAACCACTGGTTAATTTATTCTCAGCCTTTATGACTAAATTACTATGGTTACAGGAGTAGCGGTGCTCTCATACCGCGTGAGGAAACCATGTGTTGCCATTACTGCTGCGATCCCAGGTCTGTCACGTGTGGACTCGCTGCTCTGCCGCGGAGCTGACTTGGGGAGCAGAGCAGGAACCTGGGACAGGGCCGGGGATCGCTCCTAGGTGCGCTCGCTGACCTGCCGGAGTGAGCTGGCGCTGCAAAACAAAGGAGATAATTACATAGCACGTTGTCATTATCATGTAACAAATGTTGCTGTGCATTAATTATGTAATAAAATCAGTGCTGTTAAGGTCCTTTGAACGTAGTGTTAATGCTTATTAGCACAAATCTGCAGCTCGAGCCTGGTTCTTCTCAAGCCACAGCGTACGTATGCTGTTATTCAGCTGCTGTCCTTCCCTTGTGCACTGCTAAAAAACTCCTCCATCCTGCAGCCGTGCAGAAGGAGCTCCCCTTGTGTTTGTGGTGATGCCCCCTTGTCAGTAATGCCATTCCTCTGTGAACGGCAGCGCTGGGAGCAGTTGTTCTCTGCTCCGTAGGGCCTGGCCTTGAGGTGTGCAGCGGTCTGTGTGCCTGTGAAATCCCTGCCTGCGTGGGGCTCTTGGAGCTCTGGCTTTGGAAAGGAAGAACTGTGGACATCCAGGTGTAAGCCCTGGAACAGATGCTGTAGGCATCTCAGCTGCTGGAATTCGCTACCAGAGCGAGTCCACGAGCGAAAGCCGCGCCTGGGCGACTCGCAGTGGCAAGCCGAGGGTTGGTTTTAGCGTTTCCACTTCCAGCCCTTGAGTGCTAGGTACTGGCTTTCTCCCGCGCTGGTTTAAGTCCTACCAGAAGGTGGTCGGAGCAAGGGCCGTTGTCTTGTGATGTTTGGGCAGTGTCTAAGACAATGGGGCCTGTATTCAGGCATGCTGCTCTAGTACATAAATAGTATTAATTGCCAGTAGCTTCCCAGTGACTGTTGGAAACAGGTCCAGTTTCTGTTCCTGTTTTCTCCTATTATTCATTTTTTAATGATTTTTTTTCCTAAATGTTTGCTGACAGATCAGCTATAGAAGGATTTAGGACTTAACACATGCAAAATAAAGCCAAAGGGTGTGCCTGGCTGGGATGTTGTGAATTAAGTTTTGGTAACCTTTTAAACCTTTCTAATTTGCTTTAACATTTGTCATGTTATTAATAAGCTGTCTGTGTAGATTACAGAACGCTGCTGAGATGAGAGCAGTTAGTGAAGTGCACCGTAATCATTAGAGAAGTGCCTTGAAGAATATATGGGGAAACTCTATGGAAGTGCATCTTAATACTGAAAAAAACTTTTTGGCAATAGCTTCTCTTATCAGATCACTCTAATTATGTATATTGTGAGAGGAGACATCCAAGAAAAGAGTATTTAGAGACTAATTTGTAAGTCAGATGTGCATTGTAAGCACCACCTTATCCTATTTTGATTTTGCCAGTGGACCTTTTTGAAAACTTCATTGCTGTTGATTAGTCAAGTTAATCATATTAGCTTTTGCAGCTTATTTTCAGGGTGACATTTACCTAAGAGGAACAAACATTGCTTTATTCAGAGGGGATGTATTTAAAGGTAACAAGCTTGTTAATTATTTTCCAGTGTTTAAGTAGGTAAAGTGACTAGCTGTGATTATGAATGTTTTAGTGTGATTGTTCTTCTGTCTTCCCCGATTAAAAAACCAACAATCCCATGGAAGATGAGAGAGGAATGGCAGTTGTTTCTGTTGGTGGCATATTTGACAGATACTAAACTAACGTTGTGTGTTGCCTTTTTATAGCCACAGTGAAGGATAGGAGTTGATTTATGTGCATTTTCAGTGTAGATAAGCTAAGTTTTTGTTGGAAGACTGCAATATATTTGTATTAACGCTGCAGCAAACACTTAGAAATGGTTGACTACTAACAGCCACCCTGTGCCACTGGAACCTGTATAAACATTATTTTTCTTTCTTTACACAGTGAATCTCTTCTTGACTGGGAAAATAGAGAGTGCTGTTACCTCATTAGGTAAGACATACTTTTCTTATTTGTGTTTATTGTTCTTTTGAAGTTGTTACTGTTTCTTTGCCATGTGAAGAGGTCTTTAAACAAAACAGTATGACCTTTGTTTGAGAGAGAGTAATAGTGACATTTTGGGAAGCTCAGAACTTTGAAGTCTTGCTGGACTGGTTATTGGACTCCCATTGGTGTCACAGTGCTAGAACAAAAACTCTTAAGCTTGAGGCTAAGGTCACAGTACGTGCTGATTTGCTTGGGGAAAAATCTGTGTTTAGGAAACATGCCTAGGAATATCAAGCTGGGGACAGTGCCCATTCCTGGAGGAGCTAAAACTAGAATGTTAAAAATGTCTCATGAATCTCAGAGTGGAAATTCAACCAGAATCATGACACTGCGTGTAATTTTCTTCTCCATAGCAGTACTGTAGCTTACTGGCATTACTGGAGCGTTATAATCAGGGTCCTCTCAGTGATAAGGGCCCTCTTGTGCCTGTCAATCCATAGTCACGTTGTTAGATGCATTTTACGCCCAAAGAAGTCATGACTTAAATTAAAACAGAATAACCAAATACGGGAAATAGGAGGAAAGGAAATGGAAAACCAAAAACAATTGTAAGGCAGTGGTTTGATTAACGTGGGAATTGGAGCATGCCAGTCAACGTGGGGGTTTGAGAGAAGTTTTAAATGGGGAAAGGGTAGTAATTTTGTGAGTAGGTGACTTCCTTAGGCCTAGCTTGGGGGGAGCTTGATGCACCACATAGGAGGTTTGTTCTTTGCAACACTATTTCCATTCCTTCATTGGAAAAAGTCCAGAATGTGACCTATGTCCCAGTCTGTTCTGCCTGAATTGTTCTTTGCTTTGGATGGAGTTTGCCATCCCTTGGATGTGTGGTATATGGGTTTATGAAGTGTAACTTGAGTAATTATACAGTGGCTGACCTAGGCTGGTGATACAGCCTCAGCCTGAAATGCGTAACGCTTCATGCAGTGGGCACTTCTGCTTTCTAATGCTGTTCTTTTGCTAGAAACAGAGTTGCAACGTTTCACTTTCGTTCTTTTAAGTATAGGAAAACCTTAGAGTACTGTAGCCTTCATGTTTCCTTGTCCTGATACAGCTTTGAGTTACTCTGTCTCCTGGCAGTGTAACTGGAGCAGGGTGAAAAATGATCATAAAAGGTCAACCCAACGGTGTGATTCATGTCCAGCTTCTCCTACCTGTGCGGTGGAGGATAGCGGGTTAGGCTGGTGCAGCTGGAAGGCAGATAACCCTGTCGGGAACCCTCTTGCAGGAGGTGTTCCTCAGGAGCCCTGATAAAAGTGGGGAGGGATATTCGCTGTCCTAAGCGTGCCCTGACAAAGCAGCTATTACAGATTTGATCCCTACAGTAAGGCATAGCGGCGTTTCTCTTCAGAAAGCTAGTAATAGCGGCAGTAATGAGTTCTGCAGAGCACGGCCCGAGCCACCATCTCAGCTGCATTGTGCTACGACTTCAAGCCATTAAAGCTGCTGCTGCTGGAAGGGAGCAGCCCTCCCACCACGTCCCCTTCCCTGAGCTCAAGGTGAGCCAGTTGAGCCTGTAGGACCAGCGGAGCGCCAGCTCGGGTTTTGTCAGTGAGTTGAACCCTCAGGCTGTGCCTTCGCTGGTTCTGGGCTCGGGGGCAGCAGCAGCCAGCTGTGAGACTGGAAGAAATGAAGGGGAGTCTTCGGGCCTTTCTGTCCACAGGTGTAAGGGAGCTGTGTTAAGCAGTGTGTGCAAGCACTCCTTGAGGGAACACTTGGAGAACTTAGGGGGAGAGCTTTCTGCCTCAGGCAGCTACTAAGGAGGCGTTTGTTGCCAAATGTTAATTTTTCAGAGAACGTTCCTTGTGGCAGGTGCAAACAATCCCTTATCCTGGAGCAGATGGTTGGGCTGTGTCATCTGCGACTGGGGCAGACCCTGGGTCATCACAGAAGGGTGCAAAACGGCAGGATTTATTTTCTGCCAGGGTCATCTGAAAATTTATTCCTGCTCAGCTTTGTAACCCCAGCACAAACTGTGCTGTCCTCTGGTGGAGTTCAACGTCTGTTCTGTTATAGTTACTTCTGCAAAAAATAAGAGCAATGTTATTCATGTAATGTTATGGAAACTTTCTTGGAAGTTTTTAGTAGTAAGAATTAGTGGCATATTTAACTAGCAGGGGGAATTTACTGCTGTTTACAGTATAAGAAATCCATTTAATCATTACAGAAAGAGCCTCATTAAGATTTATGTCTGCTTGACGGAAACTCTGAACTCAAACCTCTTCTGGCACTGGAAGGTTGTTTTTTTTTAATCTATAAAAGATTCATTATTGTTTGTCTTCAGAATACATATATTTTAAAAAACCCTCTCAGCAGGATCTTGGTGAGTTGGTTTGTGTGTCCAGGGATAGGTATTTTCTTATGGTATGCTTTTTCAGTACTCCAGAACGTGGAAAACATGAGCTGTTTTGGGCTTTCTGTAAACTGGGTTTTCACTTTGTTTCTAGGTTTGTGCATAAAGCCACCAACACTGGTTGCAAAAAAGTTGTCACTGTTCTTGGTGTGCGTTGTCACTGATAAGACCTTCTGAAACCAGGAGAGTGCCATTCTATTTAGAGACTTCCCTTTCCTTTAGATGTTTTGACAGTTTGAAAAGACTTTTGTTCAGTTTGCTTAAGGTATCCCACTGTCATGCTGAAGCCCAGCGTACCAACACAATGGTTCGTGCAGGTATGTGGTTCTCTGTGCTTCATGGCCAGGAACTGAGAAGGGAATTGAGGCTTCTGCATTGACACTGAAACCCCAACAGTATGAAAACGTGCCCTTGTGGTTTTTCTGTTTTCGTGCCAGCACCGAAGGCTTTGTTTAGTGTAGGTTTTTCTTTCAAAATAAACTTGTCATTTATGTAGGTGAAAGAACAGCTGCTCTAAAGCAGCATGTGAATGCTTCACCTTGTCTACCACACAGCAGTCTGTGCACATGGAGGAAAGAGGCAGAGACGACTTGTTAGGAAGGAGATCTATTGATCTATTGCAAATGCCGTAGCGATGAGCATTGATGGGAAATGAGAGGCATCAAAGGCATACGGCAAATGAAGTGAGGTCTGGGGAGACAGAATAGGAGTTCACTGTGTGTGTCCCCTCCTCAGTTTGTCGCAATAGGTTCAGCGGACTACACACACATCCTTAAAATAAATGCTTTGGCAGTATGACTTAAGGTTAGTGGTCCGTGCAAAGGAGGAGTCTTTGTGAGAGTGAAGCAGTTGTCCTTTTAATTTTGGGTAGTGGGAGTCTGAAATGCTTGTGTGTTGGAAGGGTAAAACCATGAGAAAATACTGAGCTATGTGGGATGAACCACCCAAAGGGGTGTATGGTGTGAGTGCAGCCCTCACCATGCTTGTGGCCGCAGATTTTCACAGCTACGATGCTGCTGTTAAAATAGAAAATCCTTTTGTTTCATCTGTGCTTCTTTTCGTGTCCCATGTTTGTAGCGGATGTGCAGTGTTAGTAAGAGAAAGTGTTTTGCACTGAGAAACTGTCATGTTGGATCAGATCCACCGCCTAGGAATTAGGGAACTGTACGTTGCTGCAAAAGAAAAAGCTGCTCATGACATTCCTTAAGAAAATCTGGGATGTGTCAAATCGGTCTTAGTAAATGCCTTCTAGAGCTGAGGAGCAAGTATTTAGGAAGTAAAGACTCTGCTGAACTGCAGTGATGAATGTGAGTAAAGGTGCTCACGTGGAGTCACCGGTGTGTCGATGGCACCTCCTCAGATAGAAGCTAAAGTGAGCTTTGTGTAGCTCTTGGTTTTGTTCTCTGCTCTGATGCATACGCTGTCAGCACAGGCTATTAATCCAGAGCAGTGGTTGGTACAAGGGGAACAGAAATATTTGCAAAGCTGTGCTGGAAGCCTCTGATACAGTGCTGTGTGATGTTTGTTCTGTTGGCTTTGTGCATACCGTCTCCTTCCCATTGAGAAGTTCTGGTAAGCTGGCAGTTATGAAATGCAGTCTTCCAGCTCCTTTATGTGGTTGCTAGCTCTAGGTCCTCGCGTACTGCTACGATGTGTTTATGCAGTGACAAGTGTGTAGGGGAGCACATTTAAAGGCCTGAGTAGGCTGATGTGATGTGTGTAATGAAACAGATCAAGAATGGTAGTTGAACAATCCTGTGGATCTTAGATTTGCTTTTATAATTCTGTAATTGCATCTTTGTGTTTTGTCAGTGTCTAGTGTGGAGCCTCTCTGGTTTTAGCAAGGTGCTGACAAAGATTTTCATGTATTTTTTCTAACTGCTTTACTGAAAAATATTTGTTTGTAAAACAGCTGCTTACTTGGGTCTCTGTATTCTGTAAGTTTCTGTGGTCTTTGAAACTAGGAGGAATTATGTACGTATGTTTCAGTGGAATGCCCTGCTTGGAGGGTGAAAATAATGGCTTTTTATATGCTTTGCCTCAGGTAGATTACTCACCTCATGCTTTTTATATTCCTGTGGCTCTCACTTCAAAAGTGCTTACTGTGAACAAACAGAATAGTGCCAGGCACGGCTTTACCAGGGGGGATGCTGCAGCCGGGCCCTGGCCCCGTCCCCAGCCGGGCGCTCTGCAGGCAGCCCTGCACCTGCCTCCACTGCAGCCGAGCGGCTCTGCCAGCACAGCTTCACCCCGGCCCTCCAGGGCAGCTGATCCTGGTCCTGGCTGTGGATCAAAAATGATGTGTTTGTGGCTGATTTTTTAGCAACGCTGCAAGTCTGTGATTTGTGGTGCGGTGTGTTCTCTGTGTTGTGTGTCCTCAAACACGACGTGTGTATGTGTGAGGGAACTTCAGGTGTAGGCATCTTTTTCTTCATCGTCACCTTTTTAATCTGTGAGAAATGGAACTTGTCAAAAATTGGAATAACATGGTGCAATTCCCAAGTCGTGCTCTAGATAGTCATTTGATTTAAAAATAGTTTTAAAAATACATTTGGAGAAGGTTCAAAATAGCTATTGCATTACACAGAATTTCCCTGCTTGTAGTCCACTGAGAGTACATCTTCCCAGCAGAAGAGCTTTCCCTCTTGTCCTTGGAACATTTCACTTTCATTTTTGAATTGCTTAATTACAAATTATTAGTATTTAATGTAGCTTTAATTGGTCTGCTCTTTTCCATAGGAAGATCTGAAAGGACTTTGAAAATATAGAGCTTTATTTAGCCCTGTTTGCTACTTTGCCTGTCTGGAAAACTTCTGCTATCTGTGGGAGTTCAGAAAGAATTCAGAATACTGAGGAATTCTCAATGAAAACATTTGACGTCAGAGTCGAGTTTACACTTTTTCTTCCTTTGCTGGGGATTTTTTTAACCATTACAAAGTCTTTGTGTCTGTCTGTTAGGAGAATGAATGATGTGGCCAGGAACAGGCTGTAGCAAAAGAAGCTTCTAGGTATTTACACCGACTGTGGATCTTCTCCAGTCAGTGAGTGTCATACCCAGGTTTTTGGGAGCTGGTTAGAAGGATTTCTGTGTTACATCCTCTTGCCAGATCCATGCAGTAATATTGATTGTAGCCTTTGGTAGATTCATACAAGGTTATTGATTGGTCCTGCATTGAAATGCAGGTTATGCTTACCTGTGCTTCAAGTGGGTGTCTTAATTAAAAACTGGTGCAGGGAAGAAAGTAGTAAAAGGATGAAACTATTGACTCTCATTTGTCTGCAGTCCCCAGAAATTGATGAAAGCTCTTGTAGCTAATGGGAATTGTTGATTAGGTGAAGCATTAATAATATTTTTTCCCCCTTATTAACAGCTGCTTGCAGTGGAGAACTTGAACAGCACACAGAAAGACGGGGAGTCATCTATAGTCCATCTTGGCCATTAAACTATCCACCAGGTGTAAACTGCAGCTGGTACATTCAAGGAGATCGAGGAGACATGATAACGATCAGGTATGTTTTGTGATATTCTGTATGGATAACAGATTGCTTTGTTGGTATGAAACAGTGTGAGCTCTTATCTGATATACCAATATCAGGGTGTTTATCAGGGCTACCAAATGCTTGAAGGATGGAAGCTGTAGTCGATCACACTGGAGCATGGTTACAGGTTGCCCACCTGCATTTTAGAAATGTTCCACTACCTTGTTTCTGTAAGTTTCTCGTGACATCCATTATTATATATGCAAGTCATTCGTAGTCTTCTAATTTATTTATCTGCACAATACCTGTGTGAGATTTCATCCACCTCTGATAGACGAGGGAGGAGGTGGGAAACAGTGATATGTTTACTCACATTAAGTAGTCACCTTTCTCTTCATTGCCTATAAATAGGAGTAGGTGAAGGCTATGAATTCTGGAGCAGCCTCAGCAGGGTGTGGTACTAAGATTCTTAGTTCAGTGGGATATTTAAGATTCTTAGAGCAAAAAATGGCTTTTTCTCTAATGTCTTGAAATGCCACTGTATTTAATTGTCTGATGAAGATAATCATTACTTATTGTTGCTTGTTAACTAAAAGACACATGCTTTTTTGCTTAATATTTATTTCCAACAGAATTAAATAATAGTTAGCATTTGTGGCACAATTTCAGCCCTTTCTATAAAAATGCTGTTCAGAAAAGACTAGCATGTATTACAAATGGTTTGTTAAGAATTTTAGGCTATAATATAAGCATAGTGTGAATTTGTTTAGTTTCATTGGGCTAATTGTAGTATCCTTCTCAAATCAAGAATGGCTTATTAAAAAAAAAAAAAGAAAACCTAGGAAAGGTTTTTTGTTTGATTTTTTTTTTTTTTAGTTCTGTTGTATTTGACACCATCTGCTCATTCTTTGCTCAGCTGCTTAAAAGGACTGCAAACCTCTTCAACTGCAGATGCTCAGCAATTAAAAACAAATCTGCCACAGATGGAATAATAGGAGGGCTCCACCATCCGTAGTTCAAAATAGGAACTACTCATCAAAAGTAAGGAAGTAGATACCTGCCAGCATTTGAGAGCCATAAATAGAAACACACTTTTAAACCCCATTAAATTGTATTGGACTTGGGGAATTTGTTTCAAAGCAGACATTGTTGGAAGCTCTGAGGAAGCATACAAATGAGACACAGGACTTGGCTCTGGAGAATAGTACTGCAGTCTATGCTATGAAAACGTCTCATAGCTCCCAGTTAGGGTTCTCTTCTGCAAGTGTGGATGTGATACAGGCTAAAAAATTGAAGGGAAGCAAGATGAGGAAACTGGTAATAAAGCATATACAGTTTGAATGTGTACAGCAGCAATATAGTTTTGAAAGATTTCTTTTTAATGGGCTTGTTTTCTGTCAGTGGATGCACCACCATATCCTGCCCTCATATGCACATGAAAACAATGGGAGCTATGTGTTTACATCCTAGGGAGTAGTTTGCCTTGTGGGTAGCAGACGTGTTATAGTGCTACGTTTCCGACTATAAATGTGCTTGGAATGACTCACTCCAGTATATGAAATGCAAAACGTTACAGCATCTGAGGATTTCTTTAGAAGGATGTAGCCCTCATAACGCGAAGGACGTAAAAGCAGGAGCTGACTTCCCTAGGCTAGCATGATATAGGCAAACTGGGAAACAGGGTTCAAATGCAAACATTTTTTTCTTCTTGGGGAATGCTATGCTTCTTGTCCTAGCAGTGAGCTGATAGGAGCATAAAATAGTAGCTTTTCTAGTTTTCCTAGGAAAATCAAACACATTTCTTGTGATAAGATCTGGATTTTGAGAGGTTGTTTAAAAATAAAAAAGCAAAAAAAGCAAGCTACCGCCTTTGTGTTATGCTATACTGAACACATTTCCCTTGATCTTGAATTCTCATTGACGGTAAGACAGCAATGTTATATAAGCAGCATATTTGGGATACAGCAGGAGTCACTAAGAGATAAAATTGCAGCTGAAAGTAGTTGTGATTTCTAAAACATTTGCAGTCAGTGGTCATTTTTTATAAACCTGTTATTCAGCAGCTTTTAATAGAACAGTAACTTTTAACAGAACAGTACTAGATGTGGATGTAAGTTGCTGTCATTTGTGGACATGTGTCCTTTAGAAGCTTTGTCAATACTTGCTTTTCATGTTTGTATTGATTCTCTTCATATCCTCACATTTCCATGCTTACTGTTTTGCTTTATAGTTTACTTTTTTTTGAATCTTTCAGAGAGTCTTCACAGGAACAGGCAGTATGTTTTCTCTTGTTTTTATCTCTGTTAGTTCTGCTCATTTCCCTACTTTCTTCCAAGTGTGTGTGTTTGATAGAATCAGGCTGTAGAGATCAGAGAATTAGCCTGTAGCTACTATTTTCTAGAATTACATTGTGCCACTTTGTATTCAGATAAGCAGGCTACTAGTTATTGTTTTGGAAACTACTCGATTTTATCTAATTTTCTCTAGTTCTATGTCTGATTTTCACAGGGGGCTACATAAAATTGTGTAAGTTGAGACAAAGATGTCATATGCAGTAACTACCTTTTTGGACCATCCTTTACAGGCTTTATATGTGTATGTTTTGTTACATCTGAGAAAAAGATTATTTTTGTTTAGCATCTGATTCTTGCAATTATCACAGGTGTGAGCACAGTACAAATGAATTACTTTTTATTATAGAAATTTATGGGACTGAGAGTAAAATGTTCTCCGTGTTCAGAATTCAGGGTAAGAGTAATGAGAAGTGATCTACTTAGTGACCCACTCAAGCTGTTTCGTAGTATTTGAGGGGGGAGATCACCTTTGCTGCTTTCAGTTCAGTGATTTGCATCACTGACTTTGGAAAAAATACCATCTGAGCTTCAGATTCTGCGTAAAACCAAGGCCTGTACTTGTAAAGGCTTGATGGTCTATACGGTCAATTCAAGGGACTGCTTTGTATTTTACTTATTGAACTCACAATGTTTCAGAATTAGACATTGACGGGAAAAACTCATGACAGCCATGTATTTAATTAAGTTGCATGGGCTCAGCTTTTTGAAGAAAAGCAGCCTGTGTCTCCTGCCTGAGGTTACGCGATTGGTGCTTGGGAGTGGGGAGCAGAATAGAGCTTTCCTGACTTCCAGGGCCTTGTGCTTCAGTGGTTAAGCAGAAGTTTTTAATGAGCCAATTAAGTCATCAGTTGTTCACAGTCTGCACTTGCTGTGAGAGGCTGGCAAATAGAAGTAACTTTTCTTGCTTAATTGGCCAGTCTGTTTTATTTTGGGACTGTGCTCTACTGATCTACCCATAATATTTATTCTCCAATTTTTTAATGAGTTTAGAGGGCCAAATCGGACTCTTTTTTTGTTCGTACTTTCTTTCAGATTTTACATCTGCTGAGCATTCAGCAGTTTACAGTTTTTTGTTCATATTTATGGTCATCCCATGCGTGTCTTTTTACAGTTAAGAGTACTTTTTTTCCTCAGCTTTAATCTGTAGTTGCTCATGCTTAAATTACTAAGAGTTGTAGGGAATTCCTTGTATTATTTATAGAAGTACTTTTCTTTCTCTAGCTGCTATTGCTCCTTTCAGTGCAGATGGCAAAAAGAGCTTAGCTCTGTTTAGCATTAGTTTTTGCAGGTGATGTGATTTTTTTTCCTTACAGAGCATAAATGACTATTTATTGTAAGTTGGTTTAGTGGAATTCTTTCCAGAAATGTACAAATACTTGACAGTTAATAGGAAAATATAATTGTAGGCTACTGTTGCTTCATTTGAGTAAATTTGTAGGCTGGATCTGATATGCAACCAGTCCTGTAATTCACTGTAAGTTCCTGGAGTCCTGCTCAATATGGGAGGTAACTTTTTTTTCAATAACATACCACTGAAAGAGAAATTAAATGATTTTACCTATTTCTGCCACTCTGTAAAAGCAGATTATGCTATTTGTCAGTTCACATTGAGTTGTTCTGATACTCAGGGTTTGAATAATCCCAATGTTTAATGGACTATTCTTGTACTTATGTATACAATTAATTTTTTTAAAGGAATTAGGTGCAGAAGAGATTTTCTCCCTTACTTGTACTCTACACCATCAATCATTCAACTGCTGGGCTGATCCTTTTGGCAGAAAAATTTGCATTACAGTTTGAGAAAGTTCAACTGTATAAGTAAATGTTCCTGTGCTCTATTTTGTGGGTAGCAGGATTAAATTATTTTTCTGAAGACTGTAACAGCAGCACTAGATCTAATTACAGATGATGAAAGAAGTGGAGTAGCAGAGGTTGAATGCATGATTCAGAACTCTTAGGTAAAATAAATCAGTGAGCTATTTAATGTCAGATTAATATGGGAGAAACTTCTGACACAAAACCTTGTTGCAAATGGGTTATAAAGTGAAAATCAATTTGCTATATTTCTACATGCACTCATTTGTATACATGCTGTTTCATATTTTGTCATAAAGGAGTGCTTTTTCTTGGGAGGTTGGTTGACGGCTCAGTCAAACATACTATGTTTTTGGACTTGTGTGAAATCACCGTCAATTTAGATGGGGCAAAATTGGCTTCTGCTGACAACAATATAACTTAAAAGGATGCTGGTGGAAGATTGTTATAGAGCGACAATGCCTTAATCAAGGAATAATTTGTTCAAATAAGTCTGTTGATTATAGTCTGTGTGAAGTAGAACAATTGTTTTGACTTTGCTTTTGCCCTCAGAAATTTTATAACTGCTATGGCATCTATTGTATATAAAACTTTACATCAAACTTAGAACACTTTTATTTCACAGAAATTGTGTTTATTAATGGTGTTTCAAACTTTCAGGCACCATTGTGTGGTTAAGGTGCTTATTAGTTTTAAAAAGAGGTCATTCTAGTGAATAATTTATATCAACAGTTTTTTGAATACCAAGGCAATTGTTTCAGTAACTGTGCATTGCTCTGTGTTGGTGTTTTCAGGAAGGCTGTTAAAGGTGTTACCTTCTTGCAAGTATATTCTGCCTCATCACCCATGTACTCAGATGGTTTTGTGGCTACAGCTCGGATTTCTGAGTGGAGAAATTTGGGATTCTGTTCTGAATCTCAGACCCACAGCTGATGCTCAGGAAAATCAATTATCCTCTGTATGCCTGTGCTTTTACTTTAGAAAGTGAGACTAAAGTTTATTCTTCATCCTCACCTATTCCTCACCCTTCATAATAAACTGTAATTCTCCTTTATTAGCAGTGTACAGTGCGATGTTCCCAAGGTGCAAACAGTGTATTGTTAATTATTTACAAATATAAGCTCTCCGGCTATGTTGCTCATTTGCAAAAGAGATTGTGAACAAGGTATGCCAGTGGAGCTGGCTTTTTTTTCTTCCTTATTGTGAATCTTAGAAGTGTTAATCCGTTTCTTTTTGTTCTAGGAAAAAGGCCCACATTTTAATGTAAGATGCAGACAACTTCTTATATAGGCAAATTCTCCTCTGGGTTTGATGGATACTTACCTGCAAAAAGCAAAAGTAACTCTTTTGAGTAGAGTGGTGAAAATGAGTGAGCCGTGAGACCTGGCGGGAGTGCTGGGAGCTGGGCAGGGTAGGAGAACAAATTGTTGAGCTCTGTAAGGTTGTTCGTGGTACATCTGAAATCTCTACAGAAAGATCAAAAGACGTAAATGATCTTACTTGTCTTGCACAAGCATGAGTTTTTCTGGTTATTCCCCCACCCACCCAGTTGTGAGTTTCCAGTACTTGATTTAGTGACTGACTGTTCCCTTTACTTACAGATTTTGTTGGGAAGATAGATATTTCTAATACTTGCCAAAAAAGTCTTTATGACAAGGAAGCCCTACAAATATTCTCCAAGTGAATGATAGAAACCCTTTTTGATACCGAAATAAGTTAAATAAAGTGAAACCACTGCGGTAGCTCATTGATACTGTCTCAAATCTCTTGTAAAAGACTTGAAGTGGGAAGCAGTAGTTTCACAGCTGTTTTGTATAATTTCTTTTCATGCTATGGTGCCAGTTTGTACACGTGGTCATTAGGAAGTTTTTGCAGAACGCCTGGCACAGAGGTGTTCTTTAGTTTACCTTTATGTGGTTGAATACTTCAATCTTTTTATTCTGACTGGAGTCACCTAAAACTTCCTTGCAAAATATGCTGATTTCAAAAGCTTGATGAGATTGCTTATAGCAAAGAATTAGGTACTGTGGGAGTATTTCTTCCAAGCTGGGAATGTACAGGGAGCATGATGGATGGAAGAAAAAGAGTTAGCAGAGAGGAAGGACAAATTTGTGTCTGACAAGTTGTTGGACATCTTTTAATTTAACACTTTCAGGGCTCTCTTACTTGTCATTCTGTTCCTGATAACTTTTCTTAGTGCAGAGTTTCCAAGTTGGTATATTTTGGTAGAACCTTCAGGTGTGTGTAGGCTGGGACTTGTGCTTAAGTGAATTAATGAACTGCCTAGATCACACACTTGCTGTTCTTTCCCTTTCACCATCAAAGAGCAAGATCTGAGAGGCATTTACAGCCCTTTGTAAATACCCTGTGATAACAGAAAATTATCTTCTGTTTATCTTTTTCAAGTAATTCCTCTTCTATGTTTGTGAGAAATCCTTTGTGGAAGAAGATCCCTATTTCATAACAGCTTTTCAGTCTTTCTGATTTTCTGTCCATCAAGCGTGCACAGACTTCTACCAAGTTAATTGTGTGTAGCTGAGTTATGTGAAAGAGGAACAAAATACATTTCTAAGTGTCCTGAACAGTGTGCCCTTTCATAATGAGCTGTGCTTCTCTGTGCAAAGCTATTGTCACTGCAGATTACTGAATGCGAATGTAATCTGTTCCATCAGACTGAACAAATACCCCATGTGGTTCCTGACGTACAGGTTAGGGAGCATTATTTGTTTGTTTTCTGCAAACAGTCGGGCACCTGGTTGCCCTAGGTAAGCTGCTATTGATTAGCCATTGAGCTTGGGTCAGCAGAAGAGCTGGATGCTTGACTCTATAAGGTTATAGGCTCATTCGCTCTGCATTTGCATTCCCAGAAGGGGAATATTTTAGTCTAAAATAATCGTAAGTAATGGTAGTGTTAGAGACTTTGTTCCATTTGCACTGCTTGCTGTCCTCATCTCTTCTTGTCTTCTCCCTGCTTATCCATAGCTTGGAAATTCGATTTTTGTCTCACTTCTTTGTCCCGTTAGGGTTCTTTATACTGCTCCCTATTGCTCTTTTTCTAAGACGGTAGTTTCCCATTTCATTCCACTGTTTAATAGATCCTAAGGTCAGAAAAAACTGAAATGATTTAGTCTGCCTTCCATATAATGTATTTTGGATTTCTGCTTTTACTTGGATTGATGTTTTAGGAAGCAGTTTTGTTTAAGGGCTCTGAGTGAAAGAGGATTCATCCTTTCAGGTTTTGGAGCCACGTGGCATGCTGTTTATGCCATTGTGATGGGTGCTTTTCCAAACTGGGGGAATTTGAGTGCTATGTTTATATGTACTCAAGATGTTGTAGGTGTTTCATTATCTTTGAATGTGATTTCTTTATGTCAGCATTGCTGGGTGCAGAAGCTCAACTGCTACAGTCTTCTTTTTTTTTTTTTTTTCCCTCCTCTGTTTAGGTTGTTCCAGATACATTTTGTTACTTGTTTTCTTTTGTTCCTAACAGTTTTAAGAATTTTGATTTGGAAGACTCTCAGAAATGTGCAGTAGACTGGTTGATGATCGGCCCATCGTCAAAGAGAGAGGAGTACAAAGTGTGTGGATCTTCCATCCCTCCATCTTTCATCTCTGCAAGGGATCACGTTTGGATATTTTTTCACTCAGATGCATCAAGCTCAGGACAGGCTCAGGGATTTCGCCTTTCTTACATTAGAGGTAAAACCTTACAGTTTTGTTGGCTTCACTTACACTCTCTTTGGTAAAATTTGAAGACAGTAGTGTTTTTTGTTGACAAGGTTTGTGTGCCAATCTTGATGACTGTTAGCATGGTAACAATATTTTTTCTACTTAGCTTTTAACAGCGTTCCTGAAGTCTGCTGGCCTGACTGGCTGATTTGTGACACACAGGGGTGTAGACACTAAAAAGTGACATCAGATGGTACCAAAAGTTTTGATACTGACTTTTTTTTCTCCTTGTCCTCTCTCACAGGAAAGATCGGTCAGGCTGTGTGCCAGTCAGATGAATTCCACTGTGCAAATGGAAAGTGTATTCCCAGTACTTGGAAGTGTAATTCCATGGATGAGTGCGGGGATAACTCGGATGAGAGGAACTGCACTGTCCCTCCAACAGAGCCTCCATCCAGCATCTGTCCCTCAGGAACATTCCAGTGCAGCGTAGCCCACTCCACCAAGTGCTTGATGAATGAGCTGAGGTGTAATTCCATTAAGGACTGCAGTGACGGTTCAGATGAAGACAACTGTCCCGATCTTTCCTGTGGCAAAAGGCTGGGTAATTTTTATGGATCTTTTGCTTCCCCAGACTTATTCCGTGCTGATCACAGCAGATCAGACCTTCGTTGCACGTGGTACGTGGACACACAAGATAATCGGCATGTTTTATTGCAGTTTGACTTACAGTTAGGCTACAATGACTACGTAAAGGTGTATGATGGCATTGGAGAGAGAGGTGATAAATTATTGCAAACATTTTCATATCACAACAACAGGCATTCGGTGAGCGTGGAGTCATCAAAGGGCCAGCTCACTGTCTCGTATCATGCCCGCTCCAAGAGTACTGGCCACGGGTTCAATGCAACCTATCAGGTGAAAGGCTATTGCCTCCCTTGGGAACACCCCTGTGGAAGTGATGAGGAGTGTTTCACGGACAAGCAGCATTGTGATGGCTGGTGGCACTGTCCAAATGGCAAAGATGAGGAGAACTGTCCAGCTTGCCAGAAGAATGAGTACCCATGTGAAGGAAACAGTGGGCTTTGCTACTCAATACTTGACCGCTGTAATAACCAAAAGAACTGCCCAGATGGCTCAGATGAAAAAAACTGCTTTTCTTGCCAGCCAGGAAACTTCCATTGTGGTACAAATCTGTGCATCTTTGAGACTTGGCGCTGTGATGGCCAAGAAGATTGCCAGGATGGAAGTGATGAACATAACTGCCTGGTGATCGTTCCCAGGAAGGTCATCACAGCTGCTCTGATTGGGAGTTTGGTGTGTGGCCTGCTGCTGGTGATAGCACTGGGTTGTGCATTTAAATTATACTCTCTGAGGACCAGGGAATACAGGTAAGCGTTTTGTTTTTATGATGCTTTAATAGTTGAGGTTATTTTTTTTCTTTCAAATGAAAGAAAGTCAATTGTTAACCCTAGAATTCGGAAAATGCTGTGAAATCAATCTGAGAAATTGATGACAATTAAGTGGTAGTCACTTCATTAGGCTTAGAGAAGAGTAGTCAAGATTTTCAGAAGTAGGGGAATATCAGCTCTTTTGTGATCTATAGGAAGTATGTGCAGCCTGGCAGAACTTGAATCTAAAACAAAACTATTCTGAGAAATTTCCTTCCCCTACCTCTGCCTGTGTTTTGTATGTTTGTGCAACTGTGGTTTTGCCTTCGGGAGAAAGTCGTAAGGAGCTTTCTGATGCCTGTCTCTCATCACATGCACCAGCTTTGTGCCATGCTGCTGACAACATCAGTGTTCTCAGCACAGTGTGCTTTTTGTTCTCTCCTGATCAAATGTGCCTGATGAAGGAGCTGGAAAAAGCCACCGTGTTATGTTGGGAACCTCTGGACCTCAGTTCTGGCAGAACAGCCACAGGTCTGCAGCTGCAGGCCTGCCCATTCTGTGTGCTTGTTCCAGTGCTAAATGTTGTATTTTCCAAAAATAACCTTTGGGTCCTTGCTGAACAAGTTAACTCTTTTATTGGTATGTTTTCCAATATGGAAAGCCTTCAGTTGCCACAGACTTCAAACCTGGACTATCCCGAAGTGTTAACACTATTCCTTTTGTTTATTTTATCATCCTGGTAAGATTGTCACAGAGCCCAGATAAAGGTTTGTCTTTTAGCTGCTATTGCGAAGCCCTCTGCACCCCTCTGCATTGTTTCTATGCATTAATGTGAGGGGAGGCAGGACAAACTAACTGCTCTTCTGTTTTTTTTCCTACGGTGTTTTCATTTCCAGAGCATTTGAGACGCAGATGACACGACTCGAAGCAGAGTTTGTGCGGCGAGAAGCTCCACCTTCCTATGGGCAGCTGATTGCACAAGGGCTCATCCCCCCAGTTGAAGACTTCCCCGTGTACAATGCATCACAAGTATGGAGACATGAATACCAAAGAATTTAGCAGTAGCCAAACTACTATAAGTTAGAATTGATCTGGAAGTGTTTTCTTAGAGTAGGAATGAAGCTATGCTAATCATATGGAAGTGCTCTTACAAAAATGCATGTTTTACTTTGAGGTGAAGAATCATGGTTGCATATCTTGGTGCTGTGGGTAGTTTTGAACACATTAAACGTGTTTGCTAGGGAACAGCAGTGAGTTAAGGACATGCTGTTTTGCTGTATATCGAGAATGAACCAGAGACGGAGGTCAGAAAGTCAACAGAAGAAAAGGCTTTCTGAGCTGAAACTGTAAAACAGTCTGAAGTGATAAGAAAATTCTGCAGTTATTTTTCACTTAGAAATACATTAAACTGGGAAAACATTAAGTTACGTTTCACTGCTGAGTTCTCAAAAATCTTCCTCGCCCCATCAAAAACAACCCCCAGTGATACAATTCCTAGTGCAATAAAGCACCTGTAGTTTGTTACTCAGCTGTAGAAGTATTTGAGCTAGTCTTTCTTTGTTGTTGTCATCAAATTTTGAGAATCCTTTGCTTATTGCTGATGACAGAGGGCTTGGTGGCTGGTCTGGTTCTATGGTGGTGATCTGATAGCAGGTATGGAGCATCTTACTAGGCAAACAAGTAAAGATTAAACTCATTACGGACACTCTTTAAGGAAGAGTGTTTTGGTAGAGGCAGAGCATTGTTCGTGGTACATTAAAGAATATAAATTTAACATGGAGGCATGGGGTTCAAGCCTGAGAATTCTGATAAGAGGGAGATACTAGGGAACAAGCCTTAGGAGAAGTCTTCTGAGTATGTGTGAAATCAGTTTCTGTCTGTTACAGGCCTCTGTGCTGCAGAACATCCGAACAGCCATGAGGAGACAGATGAGACGTCACTCGTCAAGACGAAGCTCATCTCGGCGGCGCCTTGGCCGACTCTGGAACAGACTCTTCCACAGACCTCGGGTGAGAGGACAGATCCCACTCCTGACACCTGCCCGCACTTCACAGACTACACTGGGTGATGGAATCATTAACCATGCTGAAGGGACTACCAGGAGTCCTCCACCTTCGCCCGAGGGACCTAATTTACAGGCAGATGCCCATGGCCATGCCAGGGGCCTACAAGAAGCTGGATGTAGCAGCTTGCAGCCAGAGACTGAAATCACAGAGCCATCACCTTCGAATGTCTTACCGAATACTTGCACAGCTGTACACGCAGAGCCTGAGACTGGACACGCTGATAAATCTTTAGGTGCTGAGACCTCTGGCAGTGAGCTTAAGCAGCCCAGTAAAGTGGATTCAGGAAAGTCTTTCAGAGATCCTTTGTCTGAAAGTGTTACAGAAACGATCCATGGTGGGTCAGCATCCAGGAGGACTGTCCCAGAGGGCAGTAATTTAAGTAGAAGTCATCCGTTGAGTGAAGAGCCATGTAGGTTACCCTTAAAAAAGTGGGAGTCTGCTTATTCAGACAGCCCTGTGAATGTTCATATCCAAGTGGATGGACAAAACCGGTGTTGCTGTAATTCTCATCGGGAGGAGCCTTTGGGTATTCATGCGGCTTGTTGCCATTCTGTGGAAGTGCCAATGTTAGAGTCCCCAACCCCCCTCTCTGAAGTCAATACAAGTGATGATGAATCTTTACTTGTTTGCTAATAAAGTCTTTTGTTTTGGCCCTGTATATTTTGTAACTTCATTGTTTATATGACAGTGCACTTTGATTTTAGGTGGGCAGTGCTCTCAACTTTGCCTGTCAAAACCAGTGTGCTTTAATCCCCAGGGAGTACAATGCAAGACTAAATGGGACAAGTTTCTGTTTTTGTTGCTATTCCTGAAACTCCAGTGGGGCAGAAGTAGGCCAGTATATGATGTCAGGGGCTAGGAGAGCGAGAATGTGCCATTGCAGGTTGGAGGTGTCTCCATCCTCTTATTTCTTCTGTGCGTTTGTTCATTTTGCATTCAGGGAATTTGTGTTTCTTTGCTTTTCAAGTGGTCTTACTGAAATCAGCGCTCTATTGGAACCTGGGGCAGGCACCAGATGTGACTTTGAGTACTATACAAGAAATAACATTGTCTTTGTAGACATCATAATTTAACTAAAGTTTAATAGTTTTAATTAAAAATATTTAGAAGGTTATAAAATCCTTTGTAGCTCCCTCTTTATAGAAGTTGCTTGTTTCCTTTGCCCCCTTCCAAAATGTTTTGATGGCCATATGTACCTTGAATTATCCACTAAAACCAAAGTTTCTGTATAGAGTGTGCAGAATATCAGGTTTCCTATCTGCTACGACTGTAGTAAGAGATTGGCAGTGTTCAGCACAAGTGGAGTTCTTTGAACTCCATTTGCAGCAATATTTCTTTATGTAGTTGTGTTCATAGTGATCATAGTGATATTGTGAAGGTTGAAGAATTGTTTGCTTTCTCCTTGTCTTCTTTTTCCCCTCCTCTCTTCTGTCCTTCTATTTTCAGGGACTTTTATGATTTATATCACTTTGGTTGTACCCTGAAGGTTACTGAGGCTTCACAGCTCCTGTTGGCCACAATAGGAAGCACTGAACACTTGGTAACTGTCAGCATCAGACTCTTTCTTTTGTGATAAACTCTGCTTCACAAGTTTGCTTATAAATCTGTTACCTAGGTGCAACTGTATATTTTTTAAGAGGATTTTAGAGGTTTGCTTTTTTTTTTCTTTTAAGAACTGAAATAGGTCAGTGCCAGTTTCAAAGCTGACACTGTGTGGATTGTATGCTTCTTTAAAATGGTGCCTTTTTCTTTTTTAGAGTGCAATTAGGAGCAAACAAATTATTTACTTGGAAGAAGGGTGACGTGCTTAATCAGGAGCAACCTGGTGCAGGATGACAGCTGGTTATGGTGTGATAGTTTGGCCTCTCTGCGATGGATAGGATGCAGCCATGAATTGGTGTTGACCACGCTTCCCCATGCCCTTACAGGAGCTCTGCTTCAATCCCTGGTGAGGTAGTGACAAACTAAAATGCTATATACAGCAATTAACAAGGAAGTTATTGCTGCTGCTCCTCTGTAAATATCTGAGTGCTCTGATGCCTGTTTATTGCTGTAGGAATTAAAGTTGCCCCAAATTAATAACGGAGCTTGTAGAGCTGAGGTAGACTTTGGCATCTGAATAAGTGGGCTCTGCTGTCCACAGATCCTCCTGGCTGCAGCGACACACAGGCCTTTGCTGTGAACAGTTCAGTTTACACTGAAATGTCAAAGATGTTTTTCTTTTAAATGGGCTATATTTTGCCCTGAATCTTTTGCTCAGAACTCCCTGTGGGAGTGCCTTAAAACAAGGAATAGGACTTTGGCTTCATCAAAATGTAATGTGGAAGAATTAAATTGGAGTGATTTTTTTTTTTCCTTCAGTTGCAAATTAGTTCCTGGTTTGTGTGTCCAGAGGCAGAAGATTCAAAGTCTTTAAGAGCATAGAAGAGTTTGTGGCAAAATGCTTAATGAGTAAGAGATGTAGTTACATTAAATAAGTACTGCTAACTCATTTTTTTTTTTCAAGTGCTTTTGTGATCAGAATTCATTTCATCAAGGGAAATGAAGCTTTGAAAGAGATTTTACTAATTATTTACTAATATAGCATTTGTAAACATTTTAGGTGCATTCCACCTTTGCGAGGCCCTGTACTGTAGTCATCACACTGCCAGAGTTGTTTGCATCAAAGGCTAGAGACTTCAGTGTCTTTTTTTTTTTTTTTTTGTAATTTAAAATACATAGAGTTGTATTTGTAAAGTAGTAAGCTTAATTATAATGGGGAGGAAGATTATATTTCAAGGTTGTGATGATATGAAGGACCTTCAAAATAAGTATATATTTAACTGTGTTACAGAAATGTATTTCTATAATAAAATCATTTTAATCATACTATGCCTTAAATTATCACCACTGTAAGGCTCTTAAAATTGAAATACATTGAAATCTCAGAAATCTCATAATCTCTGAGATGTTTGCTTCAAAATATTGCTATATTCCGGGAACAACCCTGAACAGCTACCACTGTATTTTATTTTAAGAGGTGTAACTTAACATAATTTCTTACCTATATTGTGGATATTTTGCATACTGATACAGTTGGTAACTCAGTGGAAATTTCAGTGAGAAGGTTTTATTTTTAGAAACTTATATATAAATAAAATCCAGGTTAATGAAAATTTGATGCTTGAAGTGTATAGAAATGTTCACAGCCATCACTACTGGAACTTATAGCCTTGCTTAAATGAGACGTACAAGCCTGGTGCTTTTGTGAGCACCTACTTTTTGTATAAATACTGCTGGCTTCCCTAGCTCATTCCTTGGAGTCAAGAGCCACAGATTTGCTGTTAATTTTGCAGAAGAAACCTGCACGTGTGCCGTGAGCACGAACAAGTGCATCAGTGTCCTGAAATATAGATACCTGAAGGAAACCACAAAGTCTGCCTTTTCTCCGGCGCCTGTAAGCATTAAGCAGAGAAACGACCATCGTCAAAGATCACCCAGTTTCTGTTTCATGTAAGCTGCCTCCTTATGTTCAGAACTTAAAAAAAAAAAAAAATGTGGAAAACTGCTACTATGCCAGAAATATAAACAGGAAAATATCATTGTTCCATTTCTTTGCTCCGTGGAAAATATCATCACACTTTAATGAATATACAACCTAATCAGCTAATACATTTATTCTTTCTTTTATAAATTGTAAATATGCTTTTCTGCATTCTTTAAAGGTTTTCATAGAAGGGAAACAAAATATTTAAGATTTTTTTAAACAAAAAACCTACAAAACTCCCCTGTATGAATTCCCTCAAGAAAACTTCCTGAAAAAAAAACTTTCTATTTAGACAGGAATACCTAAACCTTTTCTTGATGTAAGAAGAATAAAAGCTTGTAGGCAGCATCAAAGGAAAATATGTGCTCTGACATTAAAACATGGGGTGTATTTCTGTCTGAAATTTTGGCACCAGCTTGTGTATAACTCTGTGACATCCCTTAAATGTACTTTTTTTTTTTTTTTCTATTCTCTGCTTTTTTGTTTTGTTGTTGTATACATTCACTGAAATACGACATTTTACTGTAATGTATGTACAGGTGTATGGTTCAGGTATGGCATCATGGTTACCAGTGTTTGCTGGTTCCTGGACAATGATACTATCTGAGTAAGATGCTGGGCATCATCATACTTTGCTCTTGCTTTTGATCTCTTAATTTTTAATAAAACTCCATGCATCCAGATACTGTGGGTTTCTGACTATCACTTGAGGGTGCTTAAAGTGTAAACACTGCCAAAGACTTGTATGTTGAGTAGGTTATGAACCTTTAGTGTGAGATCAAAAGATTTTTTTTTTTCCTTGGCTGTGTACTTTTTGCTGGTAGTTGAAGCTGTGGACCTGCATTGCTTTTTCTAGCTGGTACGTGTGAAACCTTACCACTAGCAATTCCCTGTTGTATACAACTGTCTTTAAAAGACACATATACACATGCCTCAAGTAACAAAACATAGCCCTGAAGCATACAACTGGTTAGGTGTTATTACAGGGGTTAAAAAAACAAACACAAAAACCCAAACCATTCCTAAAATGTAGCACTTCATTTCTTGTAGCTGGGGGCTGTGCTTGTTTTGCTGATGCTTCCTCCTCCCCAGCTTTTGCTTACATCTTAGGAGGGAACCACTGTTTATATCCTGCTGCTTTTTTTGTTAGAAGGTTGGGGACTGAGTTGTTCTGTGTTGATAGAAATTTACAGGCTTGAAAATCTTTACCTGTATAGGAGAGAATTGGACAGACTTTGCGGTCCTCCAGATTTATGCATAATCATGAGGCATGGGAAGACACAGCTTGATTTGGAGGGACACTACCACCTCACCTGGTAGGAAGTGTTTGCTTCATCATGAAGTGCTGATGCAGCTACAATGATAGTGGCAGAAGCAGTAATACAAACCTGATAACTGAGGTAAGCAAGGCTGAAATGAATATAGCCCATACAATGGAAATAAAGTAATAAATGACACCCGTGCACTTACAGCAGTGTTTGTTGTCAGCCTGTGTAGCACAACAGATGCGTCTTCTGACAAACCAAGGAGTTAACTTGAAAAGCCTTAAGGGATTTATGTATTTTTTTTTAATTTGACTTTTGAGAAAGTGCACTGCTTTTGCTTATTTAGGGTTTTTGGTCTTCACAGGAAGCAGCTTTAATCTCCCAAGCAGGAGGTAGGATTTAGAAGCAAACACTCCATCTATGACCTGAACCTTGCAGGTAGCAAGCTTAATTTCATGTCTCTTGTCAGCCTGTTAACGTAGCAAATTGTTAAATAAGCCATCCTTCTCTTTTCAGATGCTGTCTCTTGTGTTCTTGGCTCCAGGGATTAAATGGTCATGAGGGCTGGTGTGAGTGGTGGAAGTTTACTTTTTTTTTTTCCCCCCTCTGTTTATTCTATATCTCCTGCCTTGTTATGCCTTCCAAGTTTCCCTCCCTTCTATTACTATCTCTTACCACAGGACTTTAAGACTTTTCTTTTTGCTCTCTAATACAAACAACATCCCTTGGCTACTTTCTGATCCTTTTCCTTGTATTTTCCTTTTTTCATTTGTCCAAATGCAGAAGGTTCTCGTATGGTTGAAGCTAGAGTACTGGTGAGAAGCACTGAGGAATGAAATTTTTTGTTTTGTTTTTAAATCAAAAAACAAAACAACAAGGCTTTGCTTTTATTAATAGGAGACTGTAGCTGCTCCGTGCTGGTAACTGCTCCCAAGCAAGGTGACAGCAGTCAGAATTCTGGAAATTAAGGAAAAAAACTCCAAGATTTACCCTGATTTTTTAAAATCAGGTTCGTTTATGACATATATTTCAATACTTCTAAAACTCCTCAGCAGCTCAACAATTGCCAGCTTCTTGTCATGTAGTGGTTGGTGCAAGTGAGTCAGAAACCAAATGTGTTTTATTTCCAAAGTTTCAAGAAATCACAAATGAGGGAGAGAAAAATGAGAATTACCTTGCTGAAGACATCTGAAAATTGCTTGGGACAGAATGTGATTGAGCTTGGCTGGTAAAACTTTCTGGCTGGTTTGAGCTCGTTTGCTTATCTTTTGATACATTTTAGTAAAGATACTTCCAACTAATATGCTTGCACATATAACATTAAATATACAGTGACTCATTAATCCTTTCTGAGTTGGGTGAAAGCTTTGAACTGAAAAGAGTCTCTTACCTTGACCCTGCTGAGGTCAAGGTGGTCTGCTTTATGTACTAATACAAAATGAAAACAACCAATTCCTGCACCAAGTTTAACAAAACACTTCAGAGTGGCTAGGTCAGCAGCAGAGGTTGTGCTGGGCAGCTTTGGCTCATTACCCTTGTGTTTTCTCATCTGTGCCCACACAGCTCCTATTGCCTATTGAACACAGTCTTATCTGGGAGAGGGACTGTCTTCCTGTTGTTTAGTAGTGTGTAGCACAATGATGACATGGTCTGCGATAATCACATGGTGATAACGTGGATAAGAACAAGCCAATACAACTTTGACTGACTTCAGTCCAAAGCTAATTTCAGGTAATAATTTTAAAAGTACTTGCATTATCTCTATTTCCCCTTTGAAGTTCTCTGAATGATGTATTATTGCCAGTGTTAGAAGGATAAACAGCCCGGGGTATTTTTCTGCATTATAGCCTCTACTATTTTATATGTATATATACAGACACACAAATAGTTTATAATGTATTGTTTTGTATAACAATGCATTGATTTTAAAGCTTTGTTTAAACTCTTTTAGCACCACTGTTCGTACCAGTGTAATTCAGTTAAAGTAACACTAGTCTGTTTTGTATGAAGCTGGCTGTAAAACTGTGTGACTTGGTTTCAGAGAATGACCTGGACTGAGAGAAGGTGCACATATTGCTGCTGAGGTAGAGATGTGCATTGTTCTTTTTGCTTTAGGAGTTTCTCCTTCAGAGCAGAAAAGCTAATGCACAGGTTATCGTGATTTACCTGTCAGTAAAAGTAAGGTTGAGATGCTGAAGGAAACAAAAATCAGCAAGAGTTGTAATTGCTACAGCAAATACATAAAAATTACAAGGATCTCAAGAAACAGAATCTTCCTTTTGGAAGGGACTTGCTTTTCTGCATCAAGTAGCACAATATTCTTGACATACTTGTAGTGTCAGCTGTCTTGGGGTTTTTCCTTTGTTCTCTGGGCTTTAAAATAATAGCAATTATGTCTCCTTTCGGCCTTTTGCTTCATCTTTTGGAAAAATCATACTTACAAAAAGTTGAGCACGCTGCTAAATTTCATTCAGCATATGAATTTGTCTTACTAGTTCTCTACATTGATTTATGTGGTTAGAAATTGTATGCACTATGAACTGGCTTTTGCAAAGCCTTTAAAAAATATGCATGATGTTGGGAGCACAGATGAAGCTGTTTCTAAAAATGAAATAAGACATCTTGGAACAGCTTTTGGAGGTTGGTATGTAATTCAAAGATGAGTTATACTAAACCATCCTGTTCTAAATTCAGCCTTCCGTTTCCAGGCCAAGTGTTAATTGTTTTAAAGCATTAAAATACAATCAGGGAAAGCTTGAGTCAGAGCTAGTTAACACCTATGAGGCAATTGGTCCTTTAATTTTCTTTGATTTCCTCAAACAAAACTTAAAGAATGGCTGGGTAGTGGTTACAGAATATTATTGCTATTACCTTTCTCATTACTGTACAGACTTGTCTCAAGAACTGCAAAGTTTCTGTGATGGCTGACTTCCATGGCTTAATTGTTTAAACAAACAAAAATAAAACCACAACAAAATTTGGCAATTCTGAAAACAATCACTGTCACTGGTGCTGTACTATGTTTAATTTGCCCACTAGATAATAAAGTTAAAGCAGAAATTAATCCATTAGAAATTGTCATAGTGGATTTTGAACTATGGAAAATAAGACTTAGCCACAAGGGCCTCAGACAACAGGCTGTTTGCATGCTGTTTAGTCAGTGTAAATGTGATAGATGTACACAAAATGGTAAAGAAAGAAAAGCTAAATATATATGATTTTTATTAGCAGATTTCATATACTCTTACTGTTATTTAGGATGTGATACCTCTGTGTGTGTATGTACACACAAAACCACACTTCTTTTTATCTC
Organism: Heteronetta atricapilla; assembly: GCA_011075105.1. Taxonomy (NCBI): domain Eukaryota; kingdom Metazoa; phylum Chordata; class Aves; order Anseriformes; family Anatidae; genus Heteronetta; species Heteronetta atricapilla. The sequence continues at coordinate 9,911,815 of CM021741.1, forward strand.
AATACATATTTTAATCTCTAACAATTAATAGCCTTATACGAGAAGAGAAGTGTAAACTGAGATTTTCTAGTATCTACCATCCAAAAGTTTGGAGAGAGATGGATAGATACTTAAAAACAAAAATACTAAATAATACTAAATAATGAATTGTAGTGGAAAGACACTTTCCTTGAACTTGTCCAAAATTTTGAGTCTATTCTTATATCTTTGTATAGCATATGGTACTTGGCAAACTGAGGGATTAATGAACCCCTAATTTTTCCACAGAAAAAGGCTTGTGATACACAGAAAGATACTTTTAAAATTAATACTTTTAAAATTAAATTCTTACGGCTGTTACCAAGGCTACTGAATACGATACTATTTATTTTCAAAAGTTGCAAAAGAACAGTAGCTATTCAAAATGTTGCTTAGAGCTATTCTTGCATTATTCATTTTCAAAAGATTCTTTGGTGTGAAAGGGGCCATATTGCTACAGCAGCAAATCTCTATAAATTAATTAAATACATGAACTACATTTTTTAAAAGTGTTTGCCACAAATAAAATAAGCAAAACACCTTCTAAAGAGCATCTGATGTGAGAATGATTTAGGCTCATTCTTTCACTGAGCACAGTTAAAATGGAGAGTTTGTCTCCAATCAATGTGGAGCATCACCCGCCTCATTTGTAACAAAGAACGCCAGGCTTTGTTCCTGGGTCTCCCTCGAGCTCCCACTGCTGTGCAAAGCGCTGCACATCTCCTTCCCCCTGGGGCTGGGCACTGAGCTCCTCCTCAGGCCTGGGGTACAAGACACCTCTTTGTAAAAATGCTTCAAAAATTAAGATATTCGAGATTTTATCACTACTGCATTTTTTTTCTGTGTCACAAAATGTAGTCTGGACTCAATCTGACTGTTGATTTTGTACAATTTACTCCGATGTCCACCCAGGCTAGCTTCTGTCCAATGTGATTCCCTTGCCCCTTCCAGCCCTGATCACGGATGCTCCAACAAGCTGCTCTTTTGCTCTCTCAGGTCTATGCAAGTGTGATCTTTGGACTGTAACTTCAAGACCTCATTCTGTGTGGGGATTCACCTGACTCAGGGGCAGCAACAGGATTTTTATGCTGGCATAGTTGTCCCAGTGTCTCCTCCTCTTGATTTTTCCATTTTGATTTTGCAACAGGAAACTGACCTGCTTCTGAAATGCCCATATCTGTCTGTGATAAACCCTTATGTCTGCTGAAATAAGTATTTCAGAGCTGTAGCTGTGCTGCATTCCCCTGCTGAGCAAGCATGCTACCAGAAATAAAAACAACTGGTGCCTTATTTTATATTTTATTTTTTTTTTTCCTTTTTTCATTTTTTTTCCTCAGGGAAAAACTAAAAGCTACAGATGCCATGAAGGGTGTAGCTTACTATTGGATCTCTAAAAACATTTTTTTTTAAATTCCAGAAAAACTTTTTGCAAAAATCGGCATGTAAACAAGAAGCCCCTTCAGCTCCGGTGGCTGCTCTGTTATTTCCTCAGGGAGGTCTCGCTGGCCGGCAGGTGGGAGCGGGCTGCAGGTGCCTCATCCTCTTCGGCCACCCCATCCTGGGGGTAGACCACGAAACACAGCTTCTGTCCCCAGCATGTCACCGACTCTGCAGAGAGCAAGTGTGCAGTGGTTAGTGCGGCAGCTTGAGCGCTTCTCAACATCGCTGTGGCACCTGAAGGACATAACGCCTGACGTGGCGGCCATTTTCCCGGCTGAGGCCCTTGACCCTGCTGCACTGCCCCTCACCCCTCCAACGGCTTTTATCTCTAGTGAAGTGACAAAGTAGTGTTGGCAAAGCACAGGTGGATTAAAATTGGGCAGTTTTAGAAATGACTTTGCTGTGAGGGGTCCTTCACTATGCCCAGAGGCTTGTGGAACCAGTGCATGAGGCAGGGAATCTGGGCCGGGCCTGGTACTGCGCTGTCCCTGAGGCAGCGCTGGGGCCTAGCAGTCACTGTGAGCCTGAGGTGAGCCCAGCTGCAGGCAGCAGGCACCGTCTCACCTGAGGTGAGGGCTCCTTTTCCCTTCTCTCCTCATGGGAAGTCTTTGCCTCAGAGCAAAGCAGTTACAAGCCAAGCACAACCAAATCCCAAATGACCTCTGCAGTTTTATGTGAGTGATAAAATAAGGCTTTCCTATCTTTTGCGCCTGAAATAATTCATCATGCTGTACAGGCATTGTGTAGTGCTGGTGGGAGGAAAGCAGAGTGAGGGACAGGCATGGCCTTTTATCGTTCTTTTTGTGATAGTTCAGTTGGGTTTTACATGCTTAAAGTCATATTCTTGTGCATCTGCTTTGTGGCTGATGCCACAGTGAACAAGCTGGGTGGATGGGGGGATGGATGCCTAGGGACACAAAAGGAGGTGCATATGCCAAGGAGTGAGGAAAGCAGTTGCCCACATGAGCGTGCTTCACAGCCACAAAAATACAACTGCTTCCTCATGTCCAGGGAGTCACCCGGCTGTCTGACTGCCCGACATCTTGTCATTACTTCTGATTTAAAAACAAAGTATTTCCATCTGCAAGCAGGGCAAGGCCTGCTTTGTATAGGAGTCTAAGGGCTGTGCATGACTGGCGGTGGTGGAGGGGCTTGCTGGAGGAGTTGACACTGGCTGCACGGAGGCTATGCAGAGCACTGCAGACCCCACTGTGAGTGTTGGCCACGAGGAGTGCACCAAGTCATTGTGGTGTTGCTTACCTGTTAACCTATTTACACACTTTGGTTTGTTTCTCCAGTAGACTCCAAGAAAAAACACTGGCACTCCAGTTAAAATGATAATAAGTCCGACTCCACAGACAACTGGCTCAGAGTATATGCTGAAGATCAGCAGAAATGCCCAAAATGCCAGGTAAGTGACAGGGATGAGGAGGTTCACCTGTGGGGAGAGAACAGAGCAGAGTATGACTGTGCAGAGTAACAGTGGTGGCTGGCTGGCAGTGGGGGCCAAGGCATCAGAAGCCCCCTGGGTTTTGTCCCCCCTTCCTTCTGCCACTGTCATCCTCTCTGCCCATCCCGTCAAGTTTACTTCTGGAAGCCTTTGTATCCTATTTGATACTAATGGCACTGTACGGCATGGCTTGAGACCCTGAAACGTTACCATTACATCCCCAAATGAACTGATCTTCAAAGCTGGAGGACAGAGGGTTTGATTTGCCTGTCCTGCCCTTTGCATTGCTACTGCAGCCAAGGGATTTAACATTTTCACCTTGATAGGTCTGAAGATTTTGGGTTTCTTCCAGCGTAACACAATCAGGCCTATAATTGTCACTCCATAGCAGAGGTAGTTAATAAATGACACATAGTTGATTAGTGTGTATGTGTCTCCAACAAGCATGATGATAAGAGTGGCCAAACACTGTAGAGAAAAAGATAGTTTTATGTGAGTCATAACTAATAAGGTAGCTTAAAAGCAATAAAAGCAAGCAAAAAATAAATAAATAAAAGCAGTTAAACTCCTGTGTTTATGGTCTTGCTGTGTTGCCTGATCAGGACATTTCTGTACCTGTTTTCAGTGACTGCACTCCACCAATTTCTGTTTTAAAAGCTATTGAACCCTATAATAAGGACTTCTGGCAAAGTTCAGGTTGTCTATTATGAGGGAAAAAAAGGATTTCTGTTAGACTAGTATTTTGTTGTCAGTGCATGACTTTGTTGCAGGTGCCCTGCATGTTACAAAGAATAAAAGCTTTGCCCTTTCTCCCTACTGTCCCATGGCTCATGCGGCAGATGACCACTGTCATTAATCTTCTGCACATTTCTCATGTTAGGAAACTGGTAGATGGATGGCGGAAATTCCCATGCAGACTCCAGCTTGTTTGTATTTTATTTCTGAATAACTCTGTAAAGTCAGGAGAGCTGACTCAGGGCTCACAGGGTTGCTCCTCAGATCCTGTCCCCCCTGCCTGTGGTACCACGCGGTATGAAGACCCCTCATGCCATGGACCCATCCTGTAAATGTTGTCTGCTGGTGGCCAAAATCTAAGGGAAACTGAGTGTCCCAATCCCTCCAGAGAGCTTTCAGGACTTGGCTCTGTGTTACTCCAGGCTCTCTTTTTGCTTATGTCCTTTTTTCTTCATTGGCTGTTTTAATAGCAAAGGCCTTTAGGGAGGGAGGATTTCTGTACCAGTGGCACCAGTAATTATGCACTACCATAATCAAATGACCCGTTGGTCTCTTCCTTCCCTTGTTAAAAGCCTTACAGGCTATGCAGGGGTGGAGGGGATTTCAACATCTTGAGCAGTCTCACCACAAAATTCATTTAAAATAGGGCAGTGTTGTATACTGGTGTCACATAACATGCTTCCTGCTGTCCTCTGAAAGGTGGACAGTGTCAGACGTGCATCTGACCCTTTCCTGCCCCAGCAGGTTTTGCATTAAAGACACTTGGGGCGATGAGGTTTCTTGCGTAGGTGACATGAATGTGTCAGAGCTGCTTGCTGTGTGGGCGTAATTCCTGAGAGGTATTGGGCTGCAGAGGACTGTGTTGTTTCCTCCCCTGATTACCATGCCTGACGACAGCCTTGCGCAGCAGGCGTGAGAGCCTGTCACTCTCTGCTGTCTTGCAAAAAAAAAACAACAACAACAACAACAAAAAAAACAACCACCCAGTCTGTTTATTTTGCATTTCGCTTGGACCGTTCATTTTTGAAAGAACTAGTAAAAATACAGGTCTCACTGGTGATCTTAAAAAGGCCTTTCTCTATGTACAAAGAAACCTTTCTCCATGCAAAAAGCTTGGTGTTATGCACTGAAAAAGAAAAGAGAACCTAATGTATTAATTAGATTTGCCTGAAGTCTGACCTAATTTGCTATTGTAGCTGCCTATGCTACATTATTTTTTATATTTCTTTGTTAAGAAATTAATATTTCATAGCAGCATTTGATATACTCTGTGCTGCATTAAAGTACCCTCAAATGATGAATTGATATGCAGTGTTGGTTCTGTAATTTGCACTGTAATTTAAAGGAAATGTTTGGAGCAGACTGGGAGGCTGGCGTATGCTTGATTTATCAGCCCTGCTCAGTGCAGGCAGCCTGCTCGTGTTGTGGCTATTTCCCAGTGAAACAGCCTCTGAAACTCAGCATGTTATTTGAGCTGATGTATTTCTAAGGGCAAAGAAGTTTTGCTTCATCGGCATCAGCCAAGTTCAGCTGCCTGGCATGAGTCCAGGATGGAGCCAGTGCTTTCTGTTTGCTCGAGACAGGACAGATGGGCTATATGGTTTACCCCCAAACCCTGTACTGGCAATTCATGAGATGTTTGTTGTCAGGCACTAAGCTCCAGGAATGCCATAAAGCCTCAGCTACACAGGTATCTTGTCATAAAAGTGGAATATGCAGAAGTTTTATCTGATGAAATTGTTAGTGTATTGTGCCAGAATTGCTGTTAGAGTCAGGAGAGTCACGTGAACGTGCGCCTTCTTAGTGCATCTTGTGTCATACCCTCATTGTTTTGAAATCAGTGGCAAATCTGCAGTTGACTTTGATGCCACTGAGATTTCAAGCAGATGCCCTTGGGAGAATATCCTTGCTTGGGCCGTGAAGTCAGGGACTGGAGTACCAGGGGTTATTCTTCCTCTATAATGTCGTCTTTGCCACAGTAAAAAACATCACATATTCTAACTCAGTTATTTGTAAAAGTGTATAAAGATATTTGCTTCAAATAACAACTTCCGTAAGTCATTAGTATCATGGAAATTTTCAGTGTTGATGCAAAAAAGAGAGATTCCTTCAGGGAAACAGCAACCCAACAAGTCCAAAACCTCCCAACATTTTGACCAGTGTTTTCGACTCTTTGTGGATTACCCTCTTATTTGCTTGATGTATTCATTCAGCGGATACTTTATTCAGTGCTGCTGTAATGCTTCACTGTACTTGCTTGTTTTTACAGAAAATAAATATTCCAGGTCCTCAGAGCACTGCGGTCTCATCCCTCACAAGACATTTTGCTCATTGTGAGTAACATTTGGAACACTTTGTGCTTTCCCCGGGACCTGCCATGTCTATGGCTTTGGCAACAGGATCTAAACTAGTCTGCCAGAGTGGAGTTAGCAGTGACCATGAGGATTTCCTCTGTGCTAATTGCTTGCAGAAAGAATTTGGATGAAAAAAAAGCTAGTATTTTCTTAAATGAGGTATCTCTATTTCCAGACAAAGACACACTCTGTCTCCCTTGTGGGTAGGAGAAATGATAACGGGCTTAAATTGCAGCTCAAGTTAGATGTTAGGAAATCACTCCAAACTGCAAGGGTAGTTGGGAGTGGGATTATTTAGGAGGCTGAAGGCTACTTCCCCATGGAGCTGTCAGAGCTTCTCAGGCAGCACCCACCAGGAGTCCTCCTGGACAGCTTGTTTTTCCTCAGGAATAAAAATGACCTCTCCAGGATTTTTCCAGCTCTCCTTTCCATGATTCAATATTTCTGAGAGCTTGCCCTGGTCCGAGCAGGTTACAGGACGACAGGGCAGGGATGGCAAAACTTACACAGACGAGCAGGGCAGGGATGGGCGTGCAGTGCTTCACGTGGATCATGGCAAGCAAACTTGGTAAATGTCCTTCTCGGGCACCAGAGAAACATAACCTGGAAATGAGAACAGGAACACTAATCCACTGCATGTACAACAGCTTTTTCAATATCTAGCTGTACAGGGTCTCTAAGCTCAACTGCCCTCATGGGTCTTGGAGTGGAAGGAACCTGCTCGCACTTGCTGCTGGTTTGAGGCTGGGGCGACCACAGCTTGTTTCTTACTTCCACAGGAGACTCATGCATAACATGGCATAAGTTGTTTTAGCTAGACTGTTTGGTATATGAGGCTTTTAATGGCTAAATGTCATCTGTGAAACCAATCGGTCTGAGATGCCTAATTACCTGTGAGGATGAGGACTGAAATCTGTTCAGTCTCTGTCTGCCAGTGGCATTGCTTCGATATCCAGGGTAGGGTGAATACAGTGCAGGTTGTGAGGCGAGCAGCCATATGTCTCTAAGGCACAAAAAATCTCACAGATAGTGTTTCTAGTGTCAGAAGAATTCTGGATAAGGTTTCATGTGCCTTAAGATTTCACTTTTAAATGCTTAACCTGTTACATACGTACTCAGATTTGTATCTTATGGTCCTGTAAGTGCTAAGATAAATAACTTTCCTGAGGTACTTAAGAGTTAAATTGTTTCCTCTTTTTTTTTTTTTTTTTTTTTTTTTTTTTTTTTTTTTTTTTTTT